>VDFB02058242.1:762354668-762699445 GCA_007258455.2 Sequoia sempervirens | reverse complement strand
AATTGGTATGCATTTCTATGGTGACTATTTGTAAATTGAGCAAATATGATGATTCACCTAAGGCTGATCAAAGTAAATATAGATCTATGATTGGTGGACTGTTATATCTAACTATTACTAGACCATATATCATGCATGTGGTTTGTCTTGTGCCTAGATTTCAAGATCCTAAAGAAATACATGTTGTAGTAGTGAAGAGGATATTTAGATATTTAAGAGGCACTCCAAATTATGGTTTGTGGTATCCCAACGATAATGATTTCACACTAAGTGCTTATACAGATGCAGATTGGGTTGGTTGTGTTGATGATAGAAAAAGTACTAGTGGTGGTGCATTCTTTCTTGGATGTAGGTTGGTGTCATGGTTGAGAAAGAAGAAAGATTCAGTTTCTTTATCTACTGAAGAGGCTGAGTATATTGCAACATCATGTTGTACACAATTTTTGTTGATGAGATAATCATTGAAGGATATTGGAGTTGTATATGATGAGCTTATTTCTATCTTTTGTGATAATACAAGTGCAATTAACATTTCAAAGAATCTAGTGATGCACTCAAGGAAAAAGCATATATCTATTAGGTATCAATTTTTTAGAGAAAAGATTATGGAGAATGAAGTGAAGCTTGAGTATGTTCCTACAAAGGATCAGATTGCTGATATATTTACTAAGGATCTTCCTAAGGATACTTTTGAGTATCTTCAGGAGAAGTTGGGGATTATTATCCCTCCCTGTTTGAACTAGATGCATATAGAGATGCATCAGTCCAGTGGATATATTGATGGGTGATCCCATGATAGTGGTTTACACTTTTTGGCCAAACTGTACATTGAACTAATTTTTTTAATTAAATCTTCACTTTCGAGCACCTATAGCTGTTAAACCATGAGGAATTTGAAGATGATGCAAACTAGTGATTTGTGACATTTTTTCTTTAGTTTCTAAATATATATTAAAAAAAAAAATTGGAATCAAATTGCATTTATTTTTCCATCTCCTTCGAAACCTATTTTTTAACAGTAAACATCATTTTTAAAGAGCGATGTTCACCGTAAACAACATAACTTTTTTTTCTATGAAGGATAATTTTTTGTTTTTTAGTTTAGCTTTGTAACTATGATATCTAGCATGTTCATTTGGTTTCATAGTGTTTTATTGAATTTTTTTTCTTAATTAAGTTTTGAAGTCAAACCAATTACAATTTAGACATAGGAAGACTGTATACAACATAACTTTTTTTGTATGTATAGAAAAAAAAAAAAAATATGGATCAAGGACATCAATACCTAGAACGAACATATTTTTTAGAATTTTTTTTATAATCTACTATTTTTCTACATGTGCAGAACAGAGAGCTTGATTTTTCGATGAAAAACCTATGTTTAATTAAACTATAAAAAATACATAATAAAACCAAAATATATTAAAATCATATTTGATGGATAGCTCATTCCAAGGACTATCATCGTCTAGCTGGGTCTGTGAAGTTGATTCCATTATCATCTTCAACCCAAGCTTGGAAAGGAATTTTTTTGTAGAAAATTACTAGAGGAGGGGAGAAGGGAAAAAAAGGGGGGGTTCACTAGAACCCCCCTTTAAATAACATTAAAAAAGAAAAACACATTAAATGGGGGTTCACTAGAACCCCCCTTCTAGTGAACCCCCCCTTCTAGAAAATCCCCTAAAGATTTTTCCCACCCAAAATGCATTTTCCCTTCATCAACATAATTGTAAAACAATATTGTGGGTTTACCCAGATCTATCTCTTGTTTGGACTGATGGTTGTGGCTACCTCTCAAGGGGAGTAGGTAGTATGATGTGTTGTCATTGAGTTTTTGAATTATTCGGGTGTACTGCTAAGGAGGAGTATTCAGAGCATGTATTCTGGTTCAGTGTCAAAGGGGGAGAGAGTATCATGTGAAATTTTTTATCTACTTAGGGGTGGTGAGTGCAGGAATGTTGTGTAGGCTATCTAATTTGAAAAGAAAAGTGTGTATGTTGTCTTTGATGGTTTTTCACATCTTGTGCTGCCATCAATGACAAAGGGGGAGATTTTTGCAAGTATGAAGATGTTGTCATTGATGTCAATAGGAAGTATACTTACTGGTTTTGTCATTGATTTCAACTATGTGTTAAGGAAGTTGTTGCATGTTGAATATGTCGAGGATATTGAGAAAATTGTGAAAAAGAGAAAAATAGGTTGATGTAGGCTGTGCATGTATAGTTGAGATATTGAGGAAGTGTTGTGCGTACATGGAGCTATTTTTGTTGTTGCAGTATCTAAAGATGAGTTGGAATTAAGTAATGAGTTGAGATGATGTCTTTGGTACTTGGCTTCCAAGTGCTTTTGAGAAATTTTGATAAATAGAGTAAAATGTGTCGTGTAGGTGTTCATAGTGTGATTTGGTATTGTTCTCCACATTTCTTTTGTATTGATCTTATGCCTATGCAGATCTAATATGTTGTCATGGTTTTTAGAGGTTGTTATATTTAGAATTTAGGTCTTTGGATTGTTATAACAAGTGAGATATTTTCATGTGTGTGAACCAAATTTTCAGTGATGTTTTTTGGCCTGGGAGAAATGTGTATTTGGTCTACATTTATTATGTATTTTAGCTTCATATTTTGTAGATTTGGAAATTTTCTTATAATGCTTGTATCTTTCTGTTTCAAAGATTTACTTGATTTGGTGTTGTATAGAGTGAGTTTCATTTGTTAGTATGCGAATAAGGTTTACTAGTTGTTATGAGTTGAAGTATTTGTATGATGCGATCTTGGATGAAGTGTTTGATGAATCTCAAGTAGTTCATGGATTATTCTAGATCATGTTCAGTGGTACATTTGTCCAAAATTTTTTAGGATTGATTCAAGGAAGCATGTGCCGATGATTGTAGGTGTTAACATGCCAGTGATGGCCCGACCGCGTGGTGGCATTACATGCCGAAGCTTGTAAAAGCATGTTGAGGTGTGTTTGGATCTATTTGGATCCTAATTAAGGATTTATGTAGGTTTCCTTCATTCCTATCCACCATGAAAATGCTTAGGTGCTAACCTATTTTGAATTTATATGAATAATGGCTAGTTGTCGATATTGGAGAAGGTTTTTGAGGTTGAGGTTGATATAAATAAGTGTGGTATTGTTGTGAGTTGTGTGTGTGAAAGAAGTGAGAGGTAAGATAGACACGAGATCAATGTGAGTGATGTGAATTTGAGTAGAGCAGTATGAATTTCAATGTTAGGGTTCCTGAAGGCAATGAGTTGAAGGCATTTGAAATCAGTCAAGCAAGACTGCAAGATTGTTGGAGCATTATGGTATATTCCTTGTTGCATTGAGAAATTGTTCTCTATGTAACATTCTTCTTCTATCTTCTTGTATTTATTTTTGTGGTAGTGAGCCCTAGCTATGAGCCTTTTTGGATAGTGTGTCCTATTCTAGCAGTGAGCCCTTGTAAATATAGTGTTCTCTTATGTATGGTGTTGCTATATTAGTTTATGTTATCTACATTTCATGTTTAATCACATTAACAAAATAAGGGTTTAATGAATTCTTGTGGATCTAGTTATTGTTGAAGTTTTTGAAGGTTTATTTTGTTACAACTAATTCACGCCCCCTCTCAGTTGTCTTTTTCATTCAACAGCCTTGAACTCATTGAAAAATACACCTATTCTTATCCAATGGTCATAAATTCATCATCATCACCATTGAGTACTTTACAAAGTGGTTTGAAGTCATTCCACTCACCTGCATAATTAAAAAAAAAATCCCAATTCATCCACCACAACATATGTCACTATGGAATACCTCATGCTATTTCCATAGACAATGGTCAACCATTAAAATTAAATAAGTTTGCACCCTTTGTCAAAAATTCTACGTTCAATATTGCTTCTATAGTCCATATTGGACTCAAAGTAATCGACAATCCGAAGCTTGTACTAAAAAATCCTTAAGATTCTTAAGAAGATAGCTAATGAAGCTAACTATGAATAGAAAATTCAAATCCATATTTCCTTGTGGGCCTATCACACTAGTATTCAAACACCAACTGGTGCAACCCCGTATTTCCTTGTCTTTAGAACTGATTTTTTTTCCCAATTTAATTCAAACTCCCCACTTAGAATATCTCTACAAAACCTTATCGATGAGGAGGAATATCATATTACACACCTTCATTAACTTGAGCTACTATATGAGAGGTGCCTCAATGCTTTGAATAATTTTCAAGCCTATAAAATACACTCTGTTGTAGTTACAATCATAAAATCAAAACCCAACAATTTGATATTGGTGATCTAGATAAAATAAGAGGATCTCCAATATTAGGAAAAGAAGTGAAAGTTTTAACCAAATTGGCTATGACATTTTATTGTTATGACCAAGTATGGATCATAGGCATATTAAATTGCTATAGTAGAAAGACAACCACTTGAAGAGCCTATGAATATCATCCACCTCAAAAATCTTTTTCTAATCCTCATAATATCCCAAAATGTTAAAAAATACAAGAAAAATAATAATAATAGAGAAATAATCCATCTAATGGTGAAAACCACTTCAGTGGCACCTTAGGAAAGTAGCTTGGTGAAAACATATTTATAGGAACCACGTGTAAAATCCTTATCCACCATGTTCTAAGACATTTCCACAAACCCACCTTATCATAGTGATGCATAGGATCCTCCACACATTGTCGAGGGTAATCATCATCTCCCCCATTGACAAGCAAAATGTGCTAGTCTTTGAATCTCAACGTTCCACCAATATCACCATCATAGCTTGATGAGGGTGAATCTATAGCCACTAAAAAAATCCATCTAATCCAACAACTACTAAAAACATCCAATCCATATTTGTTAGATGAGCACCTAACCTCATTGTAAGAGGACGTCTCTCCCGCTAGTATAGTACAAGAAGACTCATTTTCATTTCATAAAAAGCCAATTATTAGTCTTAGCAAAAAAAAATATTTACCTACTCTTAATCCATATTTACACCAACTTGTGTAAGCATTTATCCATGCAAGCACTAATCCCTATGCTCAAAAGCATGATCTTAGTGAAAGTTTTGATCCCTACCCTCAAAAGTGTGTTCTTAGTGAGAGCACTAATCACTACCCAAAAGGGTGATCTTAATCAAAATGCTAACCCTCATCATCAAAGGAACTAATCCTAGCAATAAAATAATTTACCTTAGTGAATGTCATCAAATGCACTCTGATATCAATCCTAGAAAAAAATTGCTAAACTAAGCTAGCAAAAGTGCTAATATGTGATTAGCGACTTTGATTGACCTTGATTTTTTAATAACAAATTTAATACCATATAAGCTAACCCTAGGGCCTCAATTTTTGATATATACCAGCTCTCCTACCTCCTCTAGCCACTAGAACCTCTAGATCCACTCTGCATGATGTGTATGTCATGAAATGTTCACCATCTCACCCAAGTCTTCTCTACACTGAATCTCCAATCCACCAAATTAAAAGAGTTAAAATGACGCCTTATGGGCCCCTCTAAGACTATTTGTAGGCCCCACAAACCTAATTTAGAGGCTTAGGCCCTCAACTTTTCATCTATTCTTCTATTTTCTTCCATCATTTCTCTATACCACATAATTTTTCTTCTATTTTCCCCCCAATAATTTTTATTTCCCTCCCTTATTTATCTTGTTAACATTCATTTCTTCTTTTTGAGAGCTCCCCCAAAAATATTTTTTTTGGGAAACCTCTTGAGGGGGCATCATTCCACCACCTTTTCTTCTAATCGACTAGGGCATATTTATTTTTCTTTGACACAATATCACTTCTTTCAATCATGATGTTGTATCAAAGAGGGAAAAATATAGACACCCCAAAATTGATTCCCTATTTTGTAACTAATTAAATAAATATTTAACTAATTCTTATTCCTTATCACCTCATTGCTCCTAATTGATTATTTAATTAATTATTCTCTATCATTGTAGTTAATTAAAATCATATTTAATTAATTATAATTGTATTAACTAATTATATATTCCTATTTATTTTAAGGTTTTATTAATCTAATTAACTCAACCTTAGGCCCAACGCATTAATTCTTTTGATCATGACTAATTAATTATTCCCTAAACATCATTAATATTTTTCAATATTAAATTCTTCCAAATTCCCAAACTTGTAGTCATGTAACAAGTGTTCATATCTCCTTCAATGGTCACACATGTGTGAGTGCACACACAAGTCAACATCACATTCCACATCATTATTGACCAAATCACCTATTGGTTTCTCACAAATGTGTAAGATCCCCTATTAAATGTGAAGCTACCCTAGTCTTACACATGTAATTTATGAGCCACCCTACTCTTTCCATTTTCACCCACATTTCAATCACACTTATTCCCACATTCTTGCACTTACCACTTATAGCCCACTTGTCACATTTATAAGGCACCCTATGTGTGTGCTCACACATGTGTGAGAACACATAGCCCTCTTCCCCATGCCATGTACCATATTCTAAAGCCTCCACCTTGTGATACTTGTGAGAGGCCTAAGCCTCCATCCTCTCCTTCAATCTTAACCCTCCATCTTGTCATGCATCTTGACCCTTCATTTCACCATCCAAAAATCTAAAAATTGAATCCTTTATCCTTCTTATTCATCAATCTATGCATACTAAAATTATGCTATTAAAATCACTATTATACTCTCATATTTCCAAGGTTATGCTAATATGAGAAAAACCTACATTAAAATCTGTTGGGTGGTATGTGGCTGATCATGCTATATTGTATAGCCCATGGTATCTGTACACCCTAGCCCGGAGTCCCTCAGGTGGGGTAGGAATGAGTGAGGGGTTAGGGTGACCCCTGAAAAATTTGCTACCACTTTTATCACGAAAAGGGAAAAATCAATGAAAAGGAAAAATCGATTTTGTAGAGCCTAAAAATAAGCTTCTAAGCAGTAAAAAGGGGTTAGGATGGGTATTCTGTATGATGAAAAAGCGATTATTTGCAAGATTGTAATGGGGTTTTTCACTGGATAATAAAATTATTGGATGGCTGCGGTTTGGTGGATGTAGCCCAGAATTGGGTGAACCACGTTAAATTCTATGTTATGATTTATTCTGTGAATGTTTTAGTTTCTCTGTTTTATTTATTAAAATCTACATTTAATTGTTAGATCTGCCATCTCTAACCCTAACAAAATCATCAAATAAAATCAAGAAGGGTGCATCACTTCAACTTAATCAAGGAGATTGGAAAGGTGAAATGATTTAGGTAATATATTGAATTGCTTTATCTTGTGTTTTAATGTTTTTTCAATTTTCCTTCATCTTTAGAGCTAACTAGGGTAACACCTTTAGAAGACTTTGGTAAGGGGTTTCATGTGTACGCAACTATCCCTAGCTTTGTATTCACATGTAGATAGTATCAACCATTTACTATGGGTCCACACTAGTCAACCACACTTGAATAATTTGGGGAATATTTTCATGCTCATGGTATGTTTTCATGTGTTAAAGTATTAAAATCCATTTAGACTTCAATTGTGAAAATTCATGTCATCCATTGTGTATTTGTGTTTGAAAATCTATTACCAAATCATTCAACACAATCAAACTTAAAAATTTAGCATTTCTACCCTATTTGTCAATTCCTACATTGTTTTGACAGCTATGTTCTATCCTTTAGTGCCTAAACCTATCAACACTTGTGATCTACCATTTAGCACTAATTCCTCTCAATGCCTATGATTTGTACATTGGTGCATATGCTTGTCAACACTTTTGAACTGTTAGATCATGCTTGAGCTTGTTGATTCTTTCAACATGTGTTTCTATACTTGCACTATTGCACAAAAACCATCTAATCAAAATCCTCAAACAAAAATGGTAGACCATGTTGACCAAGAATTTGGCATATACCTATAGATAGGCCTAGGATATCCATCAAACTACCTAACATCCAAACAAATTCCACCTTTCCAAATCAAGACATAGTTGACCTTACCATCTGATAAGCCTAGTTTTTGGTCTTGTTTTGGGAAGAATCTATAGTCTATTTGCTCATAGATGTCATGGACTTTAATGTTTAAGTGTTGGTATTAGCATAATGTTCCCTCAAACCATTGACATTTGATATTATCCTATCTCTGCAAGCTTTAATGATATTTGGCATAATATGTGAACTATCTATATTGATTTTGCATGTGGTTATTGAATGTTTCTTAAGGTGTTTCTAGATGTGTAGTTATTATGCGTATTGACCTTGCCATGCAGATTTAAAATGATAAGTTGAGGAAGACACCACCAGCTGAGCATGCACCATAACGCCTAGCAAAGGAATCACTCCAAGTCAAAGAAGACTAGCGGCTGAAGATTCTCCATGCAATCGGGTGTAACCACCTTGTTGTAGTGGACTTTAATGATCGATCATGCATGGGCGTTACTGAAGTGTTGAGTCTGCGTTTGACTTGCATGTCTAACCAGATTCCATGCATGCATAACTTCCATCACTCCACTTTCCCTATTTTCCCTAATTGGCATCCTCCCAGTCGTGGAGTTGACTGCCTTGTTTAGATGTTAGCATAAATAATAATCCGATACTCCTTCCTCTGAGTTAGTCAGTTGATTAGTGAGAATAGAGGAAGAGGTTGCACAATTTGATATTGTACTCCAGTTTTGATGCATTACTCTTTGTATTCATGATTTACAGTGAATGAAATAAATTTTCAAGTTCGAGCATTTGAGTTCTTAATAGTTTAGAGGATACTTATCCAAGGGGGACCACTTGGTGAGTAATCTATTTTATTAGTTTAGCATTAGTTTAATATTACTTGTTATTTAGTACTTAGTTAGAAATCTAGCACCGACTGTTCCTGCAACCACTAGAAGTCCATTATGTGTCTGTTCCTGCAGCCAAAGCACACAGAGTAGTTTCTTGTTTGTTGCTCAAATATTTTATTCTTGCTATGCATTTCATTTCAGCATAGTTGTTGGTTGATGTTTAGCATTTTCTTTATTTCCTTTCAAGCAATTTACTTCCAGTATTGTGTTTCTCAACTATAGAATAGGAATGGCAACTTAAGAGTTCCTAGTGCACATACTGTGCTGGCCCATTTCAAGTTCACATCCCTAGGTTGAAAATTTAAATGTACCTTCATGATGATGAAAGTAGCTATTCAGGTTAGATGTCCAATCTCTGAATCATGACTGTAAAGGCCGAGTTATGAAATCATTGTAGGAGGCAAACATTTTTGGCACCATTGTCGGGAATGGTTTCAAACTAGGGAGTCTTTTGGAGTCATTGTTAGTGTCTTGTTGTAGTGTTTCTAAAGTTGTTCTTAGTATATCCCCATTTAGGAAGTAATGACCCCTTTATTCGTTTCCAATTTTTTGTGTGAGTTGACTGATAGTGAGTAATACCACATGCATAGAGGAAGGAGAAGGGATGCTTACGGGAGATTCCTTCCTAATAATCCTAATCCACTCCAGATAGTTGAATATCATAATTTACCAGATGAAGAAGAAGATCCACGCCCCTTTGTTGACGCATATCTTGATCTAACTAGTTCTAAAGTCACCTCTGAAGATCAAAATTAGCTTGAGAACCCCATTGCTTTGGAACCAGATCAAGTAGGCATGGGTGATGCAAATGGGAATAGACCTAACCCATCAAATTTTCCATTTCCCATTACCCATCAAAATGAAGTTGAAAGTATCAAGAACATTCCTCCTTTAGCACACCCAAAGTTTTATGGACTTGTCAGAAAAGATCCTGATACCTTTTTATTTGAGTTTGACATACTCTGCAAGAGTTATGATTATACTATTGATGCCCATCGGCATAAGCTATTTCCTACCACTCTGAAGGAAGTTGCATTAAGATGGTTCATGATCCTAGGAAGAGATACTATGGAAACTTGGGAAGACATGAAGACAAAATTCCTTGATAAGTACAAGGAATACTGAAGGGGTAGTGACATGAGAGGAGGAGACATTTTTAGGATGCAGTAGAAGGAAGATGAGAGCCTGGAAGACTACATTGCAAGATTTATGTTTTTCCTAAAAATATCTCCACACCATACACTTAATGAAGATTCAAAAAAGTTGTTTTTTTCTGAGAGGAATCAATGATAGTTGTACTGATGCCTTGGATCTTATGGGAGGAGGAGATATCTCCCAAGTTCCTTGGGAGGATATCAAGAAAATATGCCAAAATTATTCTAGGGCAGCTTCAAAGAAAGGGAGAGCTTATCAGTCTTCCATGGTTAATTCAACCACTGGTGGAGTTTCAAGAATGGATATCACTCATTTGCTGGCAGACTTAAGGCAAGATGTTATCAATAATATAGCTACTCAGTTAGATACACTTCATGCCAAGGAGAAGCAAAAGGAGACATAGATGATGTTGACAGAGCATTATCCCCACTACAGACAAAAGAAGAAGGACTGTAGATGTAAGATGGTAGCTAACTTGGAAAGCAAGTAGATTTCACCTGAGTTCAAGCCAATTCAAATTGAAGAAGACCAAATCTACTATGTTGAACAAAGGAAGCCTTGGGCTCCAAGACAAGGTATGCCACCAGATCCACTATCCTATGTTGGGCCATATTTTAACTCTTATTCATCTGGTAACCAATGGAAGCCCCAATCTCCACCCAGTTATGGAGGATATCCACCACATCCTTGGAGTAACCCAACAAATTCTTGGCCTAGTCATCAGAATTCTCCACCTCAGTGGCAGTAACCTCAGGGGAATTGGCAACAATTTCAAGGGAATTGGCAACCACAACTAGGAAATTGGTAGCAAACAAATCAATGGAGAGGAGGACAGTAATGGCCTACTTAAACAACCAATTACATGTAGCCACCTTCTCAATCCCAAAAACGTGCTCTAATGCCTCCACCTACTAATCCAAGCTCAAATGCACCTAAACCACCTCATCCCACACCCAATCCTAATAATAAACCACATTAGCAGCCTGTATACTCTACTGATTCAAATCAATTCCCTACATATGTTGTGAGTGTAAGTGATATCCATCTGCATTCAAGAACCACTCTACTAGGCCCTTCCAAGCCTATCATAACTGAGCTTCTTGTAGAAGAGGAGGAGGAGCCTTTGAATAACCCCATTCATCCAAATGCACCTAAAATCCCTAAACCAGTCCAAGTCAAGTAGACTGAACAAGAACAACCATTTCCTCAGAGATTGAAAGTTTCCAAGAAGCAAGAAGAAAAGGAGGATACCACTTTTGATATCTTGGATCAGCTAAAGTATATATACATTCAGATACCCCTATTTCAGGCCATAAAATATGTTCCAATCTGTGGAAAATTCATCAAGGAAGCTTGTCTTAAGAAGCCAGGAAGAAAGAAGAAAGACCCAACTACAGTTCATGTGGTGGGCTAGCTAGCTGATATCATGTTGGAAAAAGTGACTATTCCCACGTATAATGACCCAAGCAGCCTTTTGGTCATAGTTGTCATAAACGAGATCAAAGTGAAGAATGCTCTGATTGATTTAGGGGTAGCAATCAATGTAATGACCAAAGACATCCTGCAGCAACTAAATATTGCAACTATGAGATCTACTCCTATTGTCCTGCAGCTTGCTGATAGCTCTACTGTTAAGCCTGATGGTGTAGTGGAGGATCTTGTGGTAGTTCTAGATTCCTAGGAGTATCCAACATACTTTATGATTCTTTCTTCTAAGGCTATACTAGGCAGGTACCCCATCATTCTTGGATGTCCTTGGTTGGCAACTACAAATGCATACATTAGATGTCGTTTTGGTGACATGACCATTTTAGATGGGAGGAGCACTAAAATTTTTGTTCTCTATCCACCTGCACAACCATCTCATGATGAAGATAATTCTATTTGGCCATAAGTTGGTGAAGAAGCTGAGGATGTTAACTCTGTGGCACAACTTATGATGTTGGGAAGAAGATCTTTCATGCAGCTCCAAGATGAGGATGAAGTGTTGACTAATTTCATTCAGAATCATTATGAAGTGGAGGAAGCATCATCTTCTACTTCGGTCAAGACACTTCTGCCTGCTCTTCTTGTAGCCACTATTCCTACAGACGTTTTTCTTGCAGCCACTCTTCCTGTAGTAATTGTTCCTGCACACATTCTTCCTGCAGCAAGAGGTATGTTCCATACATTGTTGTCATGCGAACTAAAGGTACCATGTATTAATGAAGCAACCATGATAGAATTAACTACACAAATCTAAGTGTCTAAAGGAAAATATCTGAATGTCAATAGTAAATTAAATGAAGAGCAACAACTGTTATTGGCAAACCTATTAAGGGCCCATCAGCATGAATTTGCATGGGATTATCATGATATGAAAGGTTTGGATCCTAAACTTTGTACCCACAAAATTTATATCAGAGATGATTGCACTCCAATATGACAACCACAAAGAAGAATCAACCCTGCACGAGAGATTGTGAAAGGAGAATTGTAGAAATTACTAGATGTAGGATTTATATACCCCATTTCAAATAGTTAGTGGGTGTCTCCATTAGTGATTGTGCCCCAGAAAGGAGGGAAATGATGAGTTTTCACTAATTATAGAGAGCTTAATGCTACCACCAAGAAGGATCACTTTCCTTTGCCCTTAATTGATCAAGTTTTGGACACACTTGCAGGAAAGAAATATTTATCTTTTCTAGATGGATTCAACAGCTACAACTAGATCCAAATTGCACCAGAAGACCACATTTACCTATCCATGGGGGACCTATGCCTATTCAGAGCTCCCCTTTGGCTTGTGAAATGCACCTGCAACTTTCCAGAGGGCAGTCATCAGCATCTTCTTAGACATTTCTCATGATTGCATGGAGATTTATATGGACAACTTCACCACTTATGGTGCTGATTTTAATCAAGTATTGGAGAATCTCAAGAGAGTTCTACAGAGATGTGAGGATCAAAATTTGTCCTTGAATAGTGAAAAGTGTTTCATGATGATGCAAGAAGGTGTATTTCTTGTCCACTACATCTCCCACAAAGGAATTCAAGTAAACCCTACAAAAATTGAGGTAATCACAAATTGGCCTACACCTACAAAACATAAGGATGTTAGGAGTTTCTTGGGCCATGCAGGATATTATAGGTGATTCATCAAGGATTTAAGCAAGGTAGTAGCACCATTATATACTCTTCTCACTAAAGATGTATTTCGGTGGACTGAAGCTTGTGACAAAGCATTTTCTGACTTGAAGGCAACCTTGACGCATGCTCCTCTACTCAAAGGGTTGAATTGGGAATTTCCCTTCCATATCCACATTGATGCATCAGACTATGCGATAGGATCAGTCTTAGGATAGAAAGAGGGAGTTGTTGAAAATGTTATTTACTTTGTCAGCAAAAATTTACAAGGAGCTGAATTCAATTATATAGTGACAGAGAAAGAGATGCTGGCAGTAATCTATGCAATGAACAAATTCAGACATTACATAATGGGCTACCAAATATTTGTACACATTGATCATGCAGCCATTAGGTATTTCATGAATAAACCTTTGATCACAGGTAGATTGGCAAGATGGTTATTGTTGATGTAGGAGTTTGATATAACCATTGTAGATAAGCCAGGGAAGGCTAATGTTGTTGCAGATTTTCTTTCAAGGCTAACTATATCAAAAGATAACCATCCCATAGATAACTCTTTTCCTGATGAGCATCTATTCTCTCTCAGTGTACAAATACCCTGGTATGCTAATATAGCCAATTACATGGTTATAGGTAGAATTCCTTCTCACTTCTCTCCAAAAGAGAAAAGGGCACTCATTGAAAAATATTTTCCTTTCTCTTGGATTGTTGGATGTTTATTTTATATTGGACCTGACCATATCATGAGAAGATGTGTGAGAGAAGATGAGACATGAAATTTTCCATGCATCTCACAATGAACCATGTGGAGGACACTTTGCAGCCAAGAGGATAGAAATGAAGATTTTAAACACAGGATATTACTGGCCAACACTCCATAAGGATGTAGGAAGGTATACCAAAAAATGTGATAGATGTCAAAGAATGGGAAAACCAACTAGATCTAATGAGATGTCACTTTTCCCTTAGATAGTAATCACTCCCTTCAACAAGTGGGGATTGGATTTTGTGGGACCAATTGACCCTCCATCAAATGTTAAGTCTTATATATTAGTATGCACTGATTATGTAACTAAATGGGTAGAAGTTAAGGCCATGAAACATGCAAGGGATAACAAGGTTGCAGAGTTTCTTTATGAGGATATTTTCACAAGATATGGAGTCCAAAGAGAAATAGTGACTAATCAAGGGCCACAATTCACATCAACTCTTGTTGCAGCACTAGTGAATGAGTACAATATAAGGCACAAAAAGTCTACTCCCTATCACCCCCAGGCTAATGGCCAAGTTGAGGTGACCAACAGAGAAATTGAAGCCATTCTAACTAAAACAGTAGTTGTTCACAGAAAGGATTGGGCAAACAGATTACCAGAAGTTGTTTGAGCCTATAGGACAACATGGAAAACAACTACAGACTTCACCCCGTTTGAGTTTTTGTATGGAAAGACAACCATGATGTTAGTCAAATTTGAACATAAGACTCTACAAACTATAGTAGATTTAGGGATGGATATTTCTGAAGCACAAAAAGAAGAATCATATAGCTAAATGCTTTGGATGAGATAAGAAGATCAGACTTACAACATACAGAAGTAGTGCAAAATCAGAGAATCAAGTGGTATGACAAATTTATCAAGGACAATAATTTCAAACCAGGAGATTGGGCCTTGCTCTATGATTCAAGATACCAAGACAATGCAGGAAAATTGTAGACAAGGTGGCTAGGACCATACGAAGTTGTTGAGGTCTTTCCTAATGGAGTTGTTCAGCTCACCACCATTGACCCTGTCAGGTTCAACTTACTTATCAATGGTCATCACCTCAGATTATACCACAATCCAGCTTCTAAAGAAGAGTTCTTGTAGCAATTCACCCAACACTCAGAGCTTCCTGCAGCCGAAGGTGGTGGACCTAGTGTCCCTCCTTCAACCTAATTGAGGTACGTACTTTCCATAATAAAGACTTTCACTTATGTGGAAATCCATTTCTTCGTCATCCTCCCATCCACCCATCCATCACCACCTTTCTCTCTCTTCCACCTCACTTCATTCCATCACCTCATTGCACCTCATCTTCATCTATTGCTCAATTTATTTTTCAACAAGGAAAGCGTTACTTTATCTGCGATCTTTGTAGAAAATCTTCCACACACTCAGGTATGTGCGCATTAATATGTATCTTTAATCATTTTTAAGTACGTTCATTTAATCATTGTACGTTAGTATAGACATTTGCATACAATGTAATCATTCCTCTTCACATCGCCGCTCCCATCTTGCATGTGTGGACACATGTCCAAATTTAGGTTGGGGAGAGGGGAATGACAAAGATGCAAATATTTTGTTGTCCATGTGTCAAATCATATTAGGCTACGTCAGAAATTTAAAAATTATCCAATTTGAAATCCAAGGAAGGACAACTTACATGTGTGAAGTAACAATAGATGTAGTTGCCATTTCTTCCTATCATAATTCCCTTTCATCACTCCTTTTCTTGCCATTATTTCCCTGTCGTAATCTTGAGTTGCAAGCAAAAACAAAGGAAATTAAGTTGACGTTGGCACTAGAAATTTAATAGGCTGGTCCTAAGATTTAGCAGACACTGCAGGGAAGTGCATTTGATTTTGAGAAGGGGGATTGCAGGAAAAGAAGTTGCAGAGCATTTGTTTGATTGTAGACAATGGGAGGTGGGTTAATTCAAAACGAACCTACGATGCATGATATTTTACTACAGGATGCACAATTCCTAGCCGAATTTCAAAACTGTGCATGGATAGATTACTTTTTGAAGCTGGATGGTTTTGATGAAGACATTTCCCTCAAATTTTCCCAGACGTTTTTAGAAGGAAAATCCACAGTAAAAGGGTTAGAATTTGTGGCAACAGAGGAAAGAATTATAGAAAGGTTACAGGGTTACCTACTGATGGTAAAAATTACCCTGCTTCCAGAGACACAAGGTCAGCTAAGGCCGAATTCACAGAGCCAAACGACCCTCCATTGAGCATAGATAAACAGGGTGCAAAGAGAATGTCTCTTCCCGAGCCGTGGAAGCAGATAGTTGTGTATGTTATCAAGTACATCACTTGTGAGGGTTGCCAGTCAAATTTTCATTTTGTGCACTTCAAGCTTTTAAATCACATAAGGCACGGAAATATAATGAATGTTCCCAACATGTTGTACAATCTTCTCTCAATCATGGTGGTCAAGACCTAGAAAGGTAGGGATAATTTTTTTCCCAGCATTACTTGATTAAAATGCTAGTTGAAAGGTCTCTACATGATGTATCTGGAATGACTTGGGAAGAGTTTTTCAATGTTGAGCATTTTCCACCTAGTGCTATACCTCAATTCTAGAGGACTAGTAGGAGAGTGAGCATGACTAAAGCCATTTATAGTGCTTCAACCTATGATGTTGGCTCTAGCATGAATCCCCCTACAGTAGAGGAAACCATAGAAATTAGTTCTTCTGAAACAGAGCACTCAGAAAAAGAAAGCTCTTCCTCGGATTCTGATGATGAAGTTCCACTTGAAACCCTCATGAAAAGTAGGGCACAATAGAGAGGGATAGAAATGGGAAAAGGGAAGGATAAAACATAGCCTGGAGTAAGGAAAGGGCCAATCTCTAAGAAGAGGAAAGTCGATGTTGTTCATTCTGCAGCCAAAGGAACATGTGAGAAACCTCCTAGGAAATCAAGACTAGTTGAGCCTGCAATTGGTACACCTTTGCAGGAAATCCCTAAACCTGGTGAGACCTCATAGGAGGACTTTGAAGCTTCGATAGAGCAGGAGAATGTTGAAGAAGGAGAAGACATCTTTAAGAGAGCAAAAAATATAACACTGGTCGATCTTGCTAACATTGTAGAAGAATTGGAAGGAAATCAGGACTTCCTGTAGCATGAGCAAGAGGTCCTGCAACATGAAGTCTTGTAGCAACAACCAGAACTAGAGTAGGAGTTCCTGGAGCTGCAACAAGAACAAGAGTCCCTGCAGCAAAAGGAAGAAGAAACAACACCCTTACAACCAGAGATAACTGGACAGCCTGAGCCTATGCAAATAGTTCCATATGAGGATCCGTCATCAACAAAAAGACTGGTAGGCATTCATAATCCTCCTAATTTTACAATACATGCAACAATTTTGAATTTATGGAGAGAAATGCAAAGAAGGGAGGAAGAATGGTAAAAGGACAAACAAAAATTAGAGGAAATTCAAAGGAAGGATGAAGATGTAGAAATTGCCACCTTGAAGCAAAGGGTAGATGATATGGCAGCTTTGATGCCAAAGATTCTAGAATGTAGATATCCTTCAAGGGTCTATGCTCTACTCCTAAAAGATAAATATCTCTCTTTTAAGATGTCAAGACTTGCCTCAAGTTTGAATCCATCTATTGATACCCCTATGGAATTTTTCAATGCTTATAGGATTGCCTCCTTTGAAATGAAGAATTTGTTATGTGAATTTTATTTACATAATTATGTTGTCACAAAAGACCATGATTGGAATCCACTGTTGTATGTTGGGGATGTTCAATTGAGAGCATTCATGTCTTGGGTGAAAAATGAAATTAGTTGGGGACAACAACATGGTGCTTATAAACAAGTGGAAACTGATATGCCTCTGCCCGTTAGGGCTGAGTCAAGCAGCCCAAGGGATATTTATAGAGAATGGCACAAAATGCTTCTCAGACGGAGTTGTTGCAACAAGATTATGCCTTGGATTGAGGCAGTTTATACTGAGTATGAGGTAAAGATAACAACAAAAGAGGAAACTGTGAGGAGATACCTATCATAGAGATGGAATAGTTTGACTGATGAGTTGAAGCAGGCTGAGCCCCATTCCATCCACAATTATGTTGTAGCATTAAAAAGAATCAAGAGGAATATTTAGATTGGAAGAACTCAGGGATGGTCTTGGCTTCCCTTGAATTTCTAGCCACCCATGCTCATGTGGCCTGTGCCGAATTTCAGATTCGACTAGGATGACATTGTTGTAAAGAGGCAGAGATGGGATAGGTTTGACAGATTGGGAGGATTCTATTGGGATCCTAAGTCATGCACTGTAGCCACTGATGTTGGAAAGCTATCAGTTGCAAATTTCAAAGGTTTGACCAAGCATAAGAACAACTCTTCCCCTGCTACAGGACCAACAAAACATTAGGTTGGGGGGAGTAATGAGCCTAGTTTTTGGTCTAGTTTTGGGAAGAATCTATAGTCTATTTGCTCATAGATGTCATGGACTTTAATGCTTAAGTGTTTGTATTGGAATAATGTTCCCTCAAACCATTGACGTTTGATATTATCCTATCTCTGCAAGTTTTAATGATATTTTGCATAATATGTGAACTATCTATATTGATTTTGCATGTGGTTATTGAATGTTTCTTAAGGTGGTTCTAGATGTGTAGTTATTATGAATATTGACCTTGCCATGCAGATTTAAAATGATAAGTTGAGGAAGAAACCACCAGCTGAGCATGCACCATAATACCCAACAAAGGAATCACTCCAAGTCAAAGAAGACCAACGGCAAAAGATTCTCCATGTAGCCGAGCATAACTGCCTTGTTGTAGTGGACTTTAATGATCGAGCATGCACGGGCATTACTACAGTGTTGAGTCTGCGTCTAACTTGCATGTCTAACCAGATTCCATGAATGCATAACCGCCATCGCTCCACTTTCCTTGTTTTCCCTAATTGGCATCCTCCCAGTTGTGGAGTTGACTGCCTTGTTTAGATGTTACCATAAATAATAATTTGATGCTCCTTCCTTTGAGTTAGTCAGTTGATTAGTAAGAATAGAGGAAGAGGTTGCATGATTTGATATTGTACTCCAGTTTTGATACATTACTCTTTGTATTCAGGATTTACAGTGAATGAAATAAAGTTCTGAGTTCGAGCATCTAAGTTCTTGTTAGTTTAGAGGATACTTATCCAAGGGGGTCCACTTGGTGAGAAATATGTTTTATTAGTTTAGCATTAGTTTAATATTACTTGTTGTTTAGTACATAGAAATCTGGCACCGACTATTCCTACAACCACTAGAAGTCCATTCTGTGTTTGTTCCTACAACCAAAGCAGATAGAGTAGTTTCCTGTTTGTTGCTCAGATCTTTTATTCCTATTATGCATTTCATTTCAGCATAGTTGTTGGTTGATGTTCAACATTTGCTTTATTTCCTTTCAAGCAATTTACTTCCAGTATTGTGTTTCTTAGTTGTAGAATAGGAATGGCAACTCAAGAGTTCCTAGTGCACATACTATGCTAGCCCATTTCAAGTTCACGTCCCTAGGTTGACACTTTAAATTCACCTTCATGATGATTAAAGTAGCTATTTAGGTTAGATGTCCAATCTCTAAATCATGGCTATAAAGGCCAAGTTATGAAATCATTGTAGGAGGCCAACACCATCCCCATTTCCACACCATCTTAATTTTGGACTTAGATTAGAAATCACATAATCTTCCATCACCTTACCACTTCGCTTTAGAACTTCCAAACTTCCAATTTGTCACTATAGCCATAGAAATATTCATTTTCACTTCCAATTTGGACTTAGAACTCATAGACAACTCCTTAATATTCCATACATATTTGATCATTCAATTCACACCCCCATCTCCAACCTGTAATGGCGTGAATTTGCATCCCTCCAAAATTCCCAGTTTACACACCTCCTACCTTAGACGAATTAAATCCGATGACATCTATTCCACATCCTTCATCCACTTCCCATCAACTTGGCAGTTGTTTTTTGTGTTGGTGGAGGATATTCTATCTAGGACACTAGTGTGATGTGCGAACATCTACGCGATGCAGTGTCATCCTAACAAGATTCCTGCCTCTAGAATCTGCAAAGGCGTTACAACTCTCCATTTGCGATGAAGTGTAACAATTTTTCACCCTTGACCGACCTCAAACAACTCATTTTCCTCCAATTTTATCTCAAATTTCTATCTCATTCATTCATCTCATCTTCTTAGCATTTTGCTTGATCATTCTCACTTCTACACACTTCGCTTGCAACATTCTCACCACTATTGAAGTTGCAAGTTGATACTCTACTAGTTTGACTCTTTTCGTTGTTGCAGCATTGTTGGCATCTACAAGCTTGTGAGCTCACACCTTCTCCCATTTTCCTTGAGTGCATGTGGTTGGAGGTGATATCACCCCATTTCCTTTCCCTTAGCATCACTGTATTATTTTGTAGCATATTTTGTTTAGCATAGTGCATAGTACCTTCATTTTAATATCACTCTTTATCATATTTCTCTACAATTGCTATACTGGCTATCTGTGGAGGTGGAAACACCAATACAAGGAACTAACTATGGTAGTCCTCTATACATAGGCCTAGCATTTTCCTGTCACTCTGTGTATTATAGGTACTTCATTCATGTGGAGCTTGCAGGAGGTTGGACTAACCATAAGTTGGATTTCTACTACCCTTTCTCATCATTTCATTCATAATCAATCTATCTTTCAAGTTAAAGTATTCTTCTTATTATTCAACTAGATCTAGCTGCTTTTTGTTTCTATTATTGCATTAAATGGTATTTTTCAGGTTGTTAGTAGGTTTCTTCAATTTTTAGGTTGTACTTTACACTGGATGTCTGTACCGACGCCAACACCCAACTAAGATTCCAATGCTCTTCATTGTCATCCATTCTCCATGTTGGAGTTCTCTAGTAGTGAGTTTCCTAAGTTGTAGTTTGGACTCTAGAGACCCACTCACCTGACTTCCTGAGCCTCTTCAATTGGTAGAGGGAAAGATGCAGATCCTTCCTTTTCACCCTTTAAAAAAATAAAACCTATCATAAACAATCCCTTAGAATGAGGTAGATAAGGGCATATGATTTTTCTAGACCCTCTCGTGACCTGGGGTCCTAAGCAGTCGGTCCCCCTCTACATTTTGGTAAACTTGACGTGTAATATTTTAGTTCCATTTCATAGGGTTAAATGATTCTTCTCTCGTGATCTAGGTGTGTTGTAGGTGTGTGCATTATAGGGAACCTAGCCATGCAACCCAACCTATGACCCCTAGCATCATAGCTAGAAGACTCCCTAAATGTTGTGAAATGAAACCTAGAATAGATCATTGTCTAATTTTTAAACCCTTGGAGGCTTCTAAGAAAGTCCTTTCTAAGTGTATGTAGATGATGGCTTCTTTCATGCATCTTCCCATCTTGTTTGTGTAGCCTGTGAGTGGGTCTCCTAGTATAACCTTTACCTTGGAGGATTTGTCAATGAATTCCAATAGAGAACCCTCTCATTTGTACATTCTCACTCATATCAATGGGAATACTATGACTAGCGTTCTTGTTGATCCTACATGTCAGGTTAATGTTATCATAGAAGAGATTATGTTAATTCTTCCATAAGGATGGGTACAATGAAACTAAATGCACTATGCGTACGCATGATGGGATTTTCGTCCCTCCCATCGGTTCTATCACCCTTTTAGTCCTGGCTGGGCCTAGGATTGTGAATTCCTTTTTTGACATTATCCTAGAGTCTGAACTTTTCAAAGTGAAACTAGGCATTCCCTGGCTAGTTTCCATGAATGCAATCGCTTTGGTGATCCAAAAGTTCTTAAAATTCTCCCATGAGGGCTCTATGCACGTGTTGCATGAGGTACAAACCCTTGGCATTGTGTGGGGATTATTCATTAGATCACTTTTGGCCTACCCCTATTGGTCTACTTCCTCCTAGGATGGACTTGCTGTATCACACTTATGTAAAATACAAGAATAGAGGTATAACGCTGAAATTGACCTATCCTCCTTCTCCCTATGTTATTTTGGTTAAGTCCTCTATGATAGCGCAACACCAAGTTGCCTCTACCACTTGAAAAAGAGAGAAGGAGAAGTCCGCTTAGGAGCCTTCTTCCTTTGCAATTCCAACTGCTCCTTCCTCCTGTCCTACTTTGGCACCCTTGACATCCACCCCTATGCATCTCTTGGGGAGTACAATGGTTCATGTTTCAAAGAACGCCAAGTGTTAGGTGTTTGACCTTCCTATCTTTCCCATGGTGCCTCATCCCATTGTGTATGGTAAGGGGAATGGTCCCATGGAGTCACCTCTACATCTTCTCCTTTGCAGCCTCCTATTGATCCTACCCGTAGGGTAGTGAACGGGAAGAGGCTCACCGCTGAGGTGCTTGATTCTACCCCTCCACTATTTGTAGTATCTGTTTGTGTACCTCTTCCTCTTGTTTCTATCTAGGAGCCACTCCCTCCATCGGTAATGATATGATGGATAATCCAATGATAGAATAGGAGCCTCCCACTCTTTCCCAAGCTGCAGCCTCTAGCTCTTAGAGCCAAAGAAACCACCTTGTGCGTGAGCGTAAGCACTAGAGGAAGGCTCTACCTATTGAGCAAGTTGCTTTGCAGAAGGAGGAAGGGGATCCAACAACTCCTATTTTTGTGTCTTTTGTTGTGTCCTCTTTTTTCCCTTCTACTTTAGTTCCCACCACCTCGATCTTGCTTCTAACTCCCCCTGCGAGCATGGATGACCCTCATCCTAAAAGGGTGCAAGTGTTCATTGCTCCCTCAATTGAGCCTCCTCTCCTGATGTCCCTTCTGAACATCCCACCTTTTCCCATGCCCATGGATATGCCAAATATCTCAATGGTGTTTGTTACAGTTTTCTTTGATTCTTCCTCGCCTTGTGCTTCATCCATGGGGATATCACCTCCTCTAATGAAGTGAAAGTTGGAGGATGACCTTGCTTCTAATGGGTGTCAAAAGAAGGTATCACCTTCTTTGAAAGTTGGTTGCACATTGACCTACACCGTCCTAGTGATAGAGGCAACCCCAACATCCCTTGAGTTCATCACTACCCTTGATTCTTTCGATGAGGTCAAAAGTGGATCTTGAGCGCCTCCCTCATCGCCTACTCAATTGACACATGAAACTATTTTCAAGTCCATGTTCAACTCAGTAGATGATTTCCTAGCTCCGTTCACAATTTTTGCAAAATCAATGACGTTTACCTTACAAGAGTTGAGCAAAGAAGACCTCAAGGGGCCCTCTTCCTTGGCTCTTGTCATAGGAGAGTCAGAGGGTTCTCCTCTTGTTATCCTTCCCTTGTAGGCTTGTCTTCCTTCCCCTTATAATGGTCTAGATTAGGAGAATGATAACCTCTTGGTTGTTGAGGACTAGGAGGGCACCTCTTCTTTATCTATAGATTAGATTTTTGTGTGTATTGTGTTTCCCCCATGTTTGTTTTATATGTTCCTAGAGGACCCTTGTCACCCTTTTAGGTGCTTGGATACATGAGTATTTTATGTTGTAAAATTCTTGTACTTGTCACATCATTCTTCTTCTGGTGTGCCTTGATTTTCAAAAATTGGGGATGATGCAAAGTCCTGGGGGCATTTAGGCCTCCCTTCCATGTTGACCTAATTTTTTATTTTTATTTTGTTTTCACGTAACTTTCTTCACATCCATGTCTAATATAGTAGGGGGTTGATGAAAGTTCATATATATTATATTATATCTATCTATTTATATCTATGAGTATTCTGACCCCAAATATTATATTTATATTATATCTATCTATTATATTTGGACCCTTGTCACCCTTGTAGGTGCTTGGATACAGGAGTCTCTTGATGTCTTTACATTGTCTTTTTATCTTTCTCTCTTCTTTGTTTGCTTCATCATGTTGTGGTGCTTATGTGTTTCCCCTTATGTGTGCAACAAAATTTCCACATTTACATCTCATCATGTATCATAGGCCACAACATCACTTTTTTTCTCTCTCCTTAGGATGTCATGTGCCTTTGTGTTCAACACGCACCATCCTAAGGGGGGGCTATCATACTGCTCTGATTTTAAAAAGGTGTATTCAATGGCCAACAAATCCCTCGATGAAAATCCTTTATTTTTTTAAAATTGCATTCTTTAACAAGGACCCCTAGCAAAAAAATTCTTTCGTCACAGATTCATAAAGAAAGAATCTTAAAACTTTCCTTTGAGAAGGGAGCAATTTTTCTGATGAGAAAGTATAAAACTTGCTCTTGTGAGGGAGTATTCTTCCTTTCAAATTCCTTGATGAAAGAGGTCTTTCAAAAGGATTCCTTGATGCTAGAATGATTTGCAAAAAATTATCATCACCTTTCAAACAGAGTGAACCTTGAGTGAACCTGTTTTCTTTTGAAGGGTTCCCGAGGGACCCCTTTGAAAGATTCTCCTTCAATTTTTGACTATTTATGTGACTATCTATTTTCCTGTGTGGCTTTTTGTTATCTAACATGTTCTTTCTATGGATTAACATGTTGCTTTGCAGGACCTACGAAGCTGCTTTTTCAATCAAACTTGGAGGACCAAGGACCTCGAGCTTGCCTTGTAGGATTGAGCACTTGTAATGGCCTATTAGACTCTGCAGAGTCTTTCACATCTGGCCTCCCTTAGGACTGAGCACCTGTGGCACATCCTCTATTGGAATGAGCATGCACAAATCCTTTTTTTCACCTTCCATAGATTTGAGGACCTACAACACATTTTGTTCAAATCTCCTCAAAACTAAGTACCTATGGAGCCATCTCCTCTTCCTGTACTTTCGAATGTGTCAGATTGTGGTCTGCTTCTTCAATGGTTCAGGTATACATTTCTCAACTCTCACCCTACTTTATTGTGCATTCATTGACACTTATGCTCACTAAAGTGGGGGAAAATGTAATGGCATGAATTTGTACCCCTCGCAAATTCCCCATTTGTGCACCTCATACCTTAGATGAATTAAATATGATGATGCTATTCCACATACTTCATCCGCTTCCCATCCACTTGGTAGTTTTTTTTTGTGTGATGGAGGATATTTTATCTAGGAAACTAGCACGACGTGCAAATGTCTATGTGACATGCTACTATCCTATCAGAATGCTTGCCTCTAGAATCCACAGAGGCATTATAACTCTCCATTGGTGATGAAGTGTAACATTTCTAGCCCTTGACTCACCTTGAACAACTTCTTTTCCTCCAATTTCATCTTCAAATTGCTATCTCATTCATTCATCTCATCTTCTTAGCATTTTTCTTGATCATTCTCACTTCTAGACACACTTCGCTCACAACATTCTCACCACTATTAAAATTGCAAGTTGATAGTCTACTAGTTATAATCTTCTTCTTGTTGTGGAAATGTTGGCATCTACAAGCTTGTGAGTTCATGCCTTCTCCCATTTTCCTTTCCCTTAGCATCATTGTATTATTTCATAGCATGTGGTTGGAGGTGATATCACACCATTTCCTTTCCCTTAGCGTCATTGTATTATTTCATAGCATATCGTTGTTTAGCATAGTGCATAGTACCTTCATCTCAATATCTCTCTTTATCATATTTCTCTATCATTGCTAAACTAGCTATTTGTGGAGGTGGAAACATAAAAGTATGGGATTGACAATTGTCCTCTATACACAACCCCAACATTTTCCCATCACTATGTGTGTATGTACTTCATTCATGTGGAGCTTGCGGGAGGTTGGATTGACCGTAAGTTGGATTTCTACTACCCTTTCTCATCATTTCATTTATAATTAATCTATGTTTCAAGTTAAAGTATTCTTCTTGTTATTCAACTATCTAGTTTCTTTTTCTTTTTGTTATTGCATTAAATGGTATTTGTCAAGTCGTTAGTAGGTTTCTTCAATTTTTAGGCTATACTTTACACTTGTCTGTATGAACACCAATGCTCAACTGAGATGCCAACGCACCACACTATCATCCATTCTTCATGTTGGAGTCCTTTGGCATTGAGTTACCTAAGTTGTAGTTTGAACTCTAGAGACCCACTCACTTGAATTTCTAAGCCTCTTGAGTTGGAAAAGGGAAAGAGGAAGATCAATTTCCCTTCCTTTTTTCCCTTTTAATACATCAAACTTATCATAAACAATCCCTTAGTGTGAGGTACATATTAGGGCAGCTGATTGTTCTAGACCCTCCCGTAACCTGCGGTTCTGAGTAGTCGGTCTCCCTCCTCTACACAACCATATTAAATATCCAAAAATAAAATAAAATTTGTTTAGAAGTCAAATCTATATCTTTAAATCCCATCATTTGTAGCTTGTAGATTGTTGGATAACTTGCCTATCTCAAGTAAGGCATTAAGCTAGTCTTTCAACAAATTTCTAGATAAATTAGCTTAGGAACCTTGACTATTCCTAAGTTAGTGGATTCCAAAATCCTCATCCATTTTTTCTTAGGAACTTTCCTATCCTAAGAAAGAGAGGATAAAATAATTTATCATCCCTAATCACACAAGGATCAATATTTTCTTTATGGAATATTTATTTTCATCCAACATCACCATACCAAAACCAACTATTCAAACTTAGTCCAAAAGTCCAAAACATTAACCATCCAAATAGAAACCATCATCCCAAACATCCTAACCATACACATCTAACCCTATAAAAATAAACATCTAAACCTAAGCCATCCTTTATCATTTGAAACACAAACACTTAGAATCCTAAATAAAAAACAAATCATACCTTAGACACAAAAATCCCTCATTTCAACACCAAATCAACTTCTACATAAAAAACTCAAATAGATCCATCTTTGAATGCAATTTACAAGGTACCAAACTAAAAATAATGGATTCCAACATTTACACCATGGGAATGCCTAGTAACCCTTTTGATCAAACACAAGCTGAAATCACATATATTCCCACATCTCTTGAAGCACCAAATGTAGATACAACTCTTGTAGTACAACCTAAATATTCACAAAGGTTAAAAGAGTTTTCCTGAAATTCACAAATCAAGATTTAATGGATAAACTTATCAATGCAGATAAAAACCATTTCTTGTTGCAACTAATCTAAAGGGGAAAAAATTCCACCATATTATTTTTTTATGAATAGGTATTATATCTATATTAATATAAAAGATAAAAATACATATTCAAAAAAAAAATATGGGTGGTAAAAAGGCACACCCCGAGAGTCACATGGGCAAAGCCCAAAAAGTAGAAAATATTATAAACAAAAATTAAAAGGCCATTAGCCAGCCATTGTAGTGCCAACAGAGGGCAACGGGTCCTTGTCATCTGATTTTTTCTCCTATACATCAATGAGGTCTAGAGTGATGTCAGGGGGAGCCCAAATTTCATCATCTTCTTCTTTATCTTTGTCTTCACAGTAAGGTGAAATTACCAAATCCAATCGTGGGAGACATTTAGAAGTGTCAATGGAAGGCCAACCAAAACCGCCACTAGGAGAATCACTAGTAGGCTACCTAGAAGCACCACCACCACCCGCCACTACTCCTCTAGAAGGCCACCCCTAATCAATCCATGGAGGAGAGGGAAACCATTGATGAGGGAAAGAGCCACGACAAGGAGGAGCCTAAGAGCAGGGGCAAAAATACCTGGTAGAGCCACTTTTCCATTGGCATCGTGAAGGAAACTAGCCCTGGGAAGAAGTGGGTGAGGGAGGAACACACACCATAGTACAAGGGGCATTGCTCTAGTGGTCCAAGAGCTCCTGAAGGTGAGAAAATTCAAGCACAACTTTGCTAGCTTGCACTTGAATCTACAAAAGAATATTAGAGCAAATAATTGCTTTGGAATATAAAGAAACAAATTTATCAATCTAGCAGTGAGAAAATATGTAGACATTTCTATCTTTCCAAATACCAAAGAGGATTTCCACCCTGAAAGTGTGTCAAATATGGGTATACTTTACAGGGACCCTAGGTGAGTCTCCCAACAAAACCATATGTCAGGAGGTCTTAGGTTTGAATGGCCGAAAGAAGTCATGAATTCAATTCCACAACTGTAGAGCTCCGGTACAAAACCAGGAGAGGTTCTTAAACGACTTAGCCTACCCAAAAAAAGGGCAACAAGGGTCTTGGATCCCCAAGTAAGCAATCTAATACCCCACTAGTAAGCCTTGGAAAAGAATACACCAAGAAAAGTGGGCAATTTTTGGCTCAAAACTTGCAGAACACATAACATCAAATATTTTATGCCAAACAGACACTAGAGATTAGAGGTGCCATCTTTGGTTCATATTGTCAAGCATCGGAAAATGAGGCAAAAGACACTAATAACCAAGTCGAGGCTTGTAGTTTTTGAAAGGGGTATCTGGGTACCACTTCTGGTCCTTCCATCAAGGCTTGGTGGGATGAATACCCACCTTATGAAGCATATCATCCAGAATGGCACTTACTAGGCCATCATAGGTTTCACAGTCATGGTTTTGAAAACCATATAGAGCACGAAAAATCTTCCCATGGTAGAATACGCATGGTGGGTCTTTGAAATAAGTTTTGAAGGGTCTGGATACCCTTCTTGTGAAACCTAAGGGACTTAAGCCAAGGAATTTTGGCCAATGGCCTACCTACACTAGAAAATAGAGGTGACCACCAAACATTTTGTTGATTGAACGAGAATCCACATGAAAATCAGACTCAGACCATCGAAGCTAGGGATTGACAGCCTCCCATGCCCGCCATATGCTTTTGGCCATCAAAGTTCCCACAATCTATATTGGCTCCCTCATAACCAAAAGGGTTTGAAATCCAATTCCCTTTCAAGAAGGTATGTGTGTGGGAAAGCTAGACTGAATACAATGCTTAAGGAGGATTTTCCAGGCCTCATCACCAATAAGAGCTCGAATAATCCATTTGACACAAAGAGAAATCCCTTGTCATTGAGTGGAGAGTGGGACAAGCCCACCAGAGTCTCTGGGTAGGTAGCCAAACTCCTAGACAACATGGTGAAAGCCTCAGTGAGTCTCAGAAGATGCCCAGATAAAATCACAAAGTAATTTTTTCAACTTAGCATATGAGGCCTTAGAAGGGGCCCAACATGAAGAATAGTATGCATGAGTCAGTGTTAAAACTTAGGAGAAAATATGGAATTTTTCAGCCAGAGAGAGTAGCTTGATAATCTAGAAAGCAAGTTTCTGCTCAATCTGAGAAAGAACCGCTTTCCAGTGATCAGTGGAAGAAGCCTAGAAGGCGAGAAGAATGCCCAAAAATCAAAATATTTCACCAAGAGTAATCCACTTCCAACCATAATTTTGAATCCAGAGGGGATTGGGAAGGAAAAACTGTCAGTAACATAAATTTTTGTGCCACTGAATAGTAGAACCTGAGGCCAAACAAAAGGTCTCTAGGCAATAAAGAGTAGCTTTGACATTATTTTCTTCTTTCAGCAAGGTAAAGAAAGAATCATCAGTGAAGTGGCCATTAACTAGATGGGTTGGTGAGTTAGGAAAAGAAATGCTACAAACCCGCCCCTACAAAACAACATGAGCTAGAAGATATCTAAACCCCTCAACAACAAGCACATAAAGCAAGGGGGCAAACGGACAACCTTGAAAAATAGAACGAAACAAACCAAAGGAAGGGGATTGGAAGCTATTAATGGTGATGCAAGCAGAGGCGTCGGAAAATAACATTTGCACATCCTGGATGAGTTGAGGACCAAAACCCAACGTGAAGAGCATAACAAGAATGAAAGGCCATTTAATGTGGTCATAAGCTTTAGAAAAGTCAATATTGAGAAAGATTGCCTTTTGGTTAGATCATCTCACCCATTCCATGCCTTCCCAGACAACAATAATGTTGTCTAAAATGAACCTAGATTTAATAAATCTAGTTTTCTTTGGACGCACAATCTGAGGTAGAAGATAATGGATTTTCAAAGCAAGGGATTTGACAATAATTTTATAAGAGATATTGAGGAGTGTGATGGTCTTCTAGTTATAGATATCCTTTGGATCACCAGCTTTAGGTATGAATTTTATATTTCCTTTATTAATAATATTACTTAAGGTTTTAGAAAGAAAATTTTCAAGGTAAACCTTACACAGATTTTTGCCGACACAATCCTAAAGGGCCTTGTAGAATTCACATGGCAACCCATCTATTCTTGGGGCTTTATCATTGGCCATAGTATTGACAAATTCTTTAAGATCTTTAATTGTGAGCAATTGCTCACAAAATGCCTTCTAAGTTGGGGAAAGCCTATTCGGCACAACAACAAGACAATCTTGGAGCGCTTGAAGTCGCTCAACAGTGTAATATTGGGCTGTGAAAACTTGCTCATAGTGCTTAACAAATTCCCAAAGAATATCAAGCAGTTCGAAAAGCACATTGTTGCCCTCTTTGATCCATTTGATACCAGGAGATGAGTGTCTAGCTTGAAGAGCCAAAAAAAATCTTTCAAGGCACGATCCCCAATTTTAAGCTAGTGAAGTCTAGCCTTGATTTGTGCTTCTCTGGCAGCATAATTATCAACAACATGCTTTTGATGCCTTAACTCTGTAACCCTGACTTGCCAAGGGGGAAAGGGGTTAGCTACCAAGGCCTCGGTGGTAGCCTAGAGGTCAAACATTGTCACATCATAAGACCATTTGCGAAAGATGGTCAACTGACGCCCATAAATGTGGAGAAACCTTGCAATGTGGGTGATGGCATCATTCCACCACATAATCTAGCCTGTATTGTGAGGTGGCCGACACTCAAAATTCCAAAGAGTGTTGATGTGGGCCAACATGGGCTTATGACTCAACAATGACGTGTTTAGAAAAGATTGGGTCCTACTGGCATGAGGCTGCCTTAATTCCCACTCAATGCAAAATATAATGGGAAAGTGATTTGACAATGTCACATCCACTAACGATCTTACCAGAAGTGGTGAAGAGCTGAAAAAAGAGAAAAGAGATTGAGCTAAGATCATAGCACAATCAAGGTGCTTAAATATCCTATCAGACTTGTTGTCCACTTTTCGTACACACACCCCACTGGAGGCGGGGACCCTCTTTTTGTTTGCTTCGTTTGATCTCTTCTCCTTTAGGGTTTGGTTTCCTGCAATTTTGGCTTTGCTTCACCCTGAAATTCAGTGTCTCATCCTCACTTGAGGTGTCTTTTGCAACTTCATGATCATAGTCTGGCTCTTAGAAGATTTCCTCAACTCAGAGTCTCACCCAAGGGCTAAAATTGACTAAGTCAGGGAGAGGTTTAGAAAATCTGAGCTACCTCGAATTCCCCGAAAACCAATTTTGAGGTGAATTCTCAATGTTATATGAAAATATTTTTTGCACCCATCGATAGAGGACGAAAAATTAGGCTAGGTTGCTTTTTGAACTTTTCAAAAATTCATTCTAGAAAAAAAGTTATAAAGTTTAGGGGATTTTGACCTGGCTTGGATTTCGGGTAATCCAAGCTACCTCGGATTTTCCAAAATTTCCATTTTTGGAAAAATCCAAGACCCCCTCAAAATCTTGAAATTTTTCAAAATGGAATTTTTTCCCAAATGAAGTTTTTTTCCAAAACTGGAAAATTTTCCCGAAATGTAATGTTTTTTTAAAAAATGAAAAATTTCTTAAAAATGACAATTTTTGAAATTTCGGGTAATTCGAGCTACCTCGTATTTTCCATTAGGATTAAGCATCGAAAAATCCAAGCTACCTCGGATTTTCCGAAATTTCCATTTTTTGAAAAATCCAATACCCCCTCAAAATCCCAAATTTTCCAAAAATGATTTTTTTTCCCAAAATGGAAATTTTCCAAATGCATTTTTTCCAAATGAAAAATTTCCAAAATGGAAATTTGTTTCTTTGAAATTTTAAAATGTTTCTAAAAATGAAAAAATTAAAATAAAAGTTTCCAAAATGGAAAGTTTTCTTAAAAGGCCAAAATTTTATTCGAGTTTAATTTGGATATTTTATGGATGGAATTTTTTTTAACATGTGAGCTACTAATGATTGTATTTATTTTTTAGGATTAAATAAATTAAGAGGGGACTTGCATATGGATTCATGCCAAGAGGGAAATATGGAAGAGTTCAACTCAAATATTAAATGTGGGGCCTACATAAGAATCTGTGCCACCAGCTGTATACCAATTGGAGAGGTGCCTTTAACAAGGAATGACATGTGAAACTTTATTTATTCTCTAATGAGGATTTTCTCAAAATTGATGTCATTGGGCCATAATGTAACTAAATGCAATTGATTGGATGATGATGTACCATGAGCTCCCAAATTAAATGTAATAGCTTGATGCTTCTAGAAGTGCAATTGCAGCCATTGGATGAATTAAATCCTGGCCATTGGTTCAAAATGTATTTTTTTATAAAAGGCCAGTGCCTTCTCATTTGTAAAGGTTAGAATAGTTGGTTAGAGGCTGTAGAAGGCCAGAATTGGCAAGTAGATTCTACAAGTCAGTAATTGTAGGAGAGGAGAGAGCAAGAGGACTGTTATGTAAATTTTGGAGAAGTTAATGAAATTGGATTGTTGATTTGGCAAGCTTTGTGTTATACTTTGATAGTTTATGGTTTCTTGTTCTTAATCCTTAGATGTTAGATGTTAGTTTTCAGTTCTTTCATGATAATGGTGAAATGTTAATGATGTTGATTGATCTTTGGTCCATACTTTTGGCAATTTGCTGATTGTAAGTTGTGTAAAGTTAGTTTGGGCCTTATTTTATGCTAAGTTCAACTGTGGATGCTTGTTTACATTGCTCCAGTTAGTGGGTATATGAATGAATATTCATAGTCTGAAAATCTTTAGTTTCCTTAGAAGATTGAACCATTTCTACAGAGTTGTGGGCTTGTCTTTGATCAAGCAGAGATTGGTTTTATTGGGGATCTGTCCATTTGCAACATTCATCATTGTTGTGATTGATCTTAGGAGTTAGTTTAGAATCTCTCTCAACCCTTTCTCTTTTGCTATTTCTTTGAATCTAGGTTAGTTTTAGGATTGAAAGCATCACCATATTGTTACATCTGATGAAACTACACTTTCAACATTGTTCATTTGTAAGGCCCCTTGTGATTACTAGCAATTTCACATTATCTCTGAGTTGTTTCACTGCATTTGTCAAGACCTAACATTAGAGACCTTGGGGTTATCTCTTGAGGCTTGCTGATAGAGATTTACCTTTCAAGAGAGATAGAATATCACATTCTATCTAAGTTGTGTAGAAAACACCATCAACAAGACCGAACTCGATAATTGCACCAAGTGTGCTAGAGAGAATGAGAGTGGGAGTAGCCAATATTGGGGTTGAAAAGACCTAATTTATTTTGCACGTAGTACCATGCCTCTCTTTATTCAGTTTCCCATCAAAATGGTAGGGTACCGTTCTTGTCATATGTCACCTCAACCATATTGAAATCCCCACAAAGCAGCCAGGTAGCAATTGGCGATGAATCAACTATCCATTGCCAAAGAAGAGATCTTTCAATAGCGTCATTTGAGACATAAAAAATTAATAATCCCAAATGAATGATTATCAATGTTTAGCAGAATCGAGACGAGTCAATGTGTGGGGTTAGACCCATGATCAACCACACAAGCGTGCTACCATGGGGATAGAAGGGTGACCACTCCACCACGTCCAGCCTCATGATCAGTACAATGCATTTTATTGGATGGCCAAATAAAACAGTAAGCTGAAGAAAGTAAAAAACCAAAAACTTTCACTTCTTGAAGACATAGAACATCAATACCAACAGATTTTTGAAGACTATCCCTAATAGAATACTTCTTAGAGGTTTGTCAGACCTCAAACATTCTAGGAAAGGAGATTTATGATATAGACTCCATTTCATCGAAGCCAACTTTTCCAAAGTGGAAAAGTGATTCTATAAAAATTCTAGTGGGACTGATCCAATTTGAATGGTAGGATACTAATGCCTTCGTTTCTCCTGAACATATTCTCCTTCTTCCAGAGGTCGAGAAGGACTTCAAGACCTCCTATAAACTCTTGACATGGGAGGAGACTCATTTGGTTGTGCTATCATAATTGAGGCAGGTTGGGGTGTAGCCTTAGGCCTTGGTCGCACTGAAGTGCTAGTAGAGCCCATCTAGGCATCCTTCCCCTTTACATAACGGTTTGAAACTTCCTTTATTAGCTCGGGGGTTTTGGTAACCATCCTAGATCTATTGGACTTGTTTTTTTGGTTGGTAATTGTTGTCCATTTTTTCTTTGGTTTGGTGGTGACACCTTTCACTTTACAGGGCTCATTAGCATCATGTGGTGGTGATAAAGTATGAGGGACTGCTAGAGGGAAATCCTTAATCTTGTGGTTAGTAGGCTGACATTGATAACAAGTATTCGACAGATTAAAATAAGTGACCTTCTGGGTATGCCAAAAAGAGCCAATTTGAATATCAATGGACTCTTTCAAATCCTGTGAAAGGTCCACTTTGACACAAGCTCGCTTTTGAGGGTGAGCTTGAAAGAACCTATCTAGTTCAACACAAATATCCCTCCCCAAAGAGGAAGCAATATGTTGTAAAAAATGCACACAGGGCAAAGGCAAACCAAGCAACTCAATGTAGACTGGAACTCGTAACTTGGTGTCATTTGAGATAGTGAAGTCCTGATTCCATGGCTGGAAAACCAACAAAGAGGACTAGACATACCAAGGACCATGGTTCAAGATTGCTTGAACATGAATGACCTTCGCAAAGTGAAAAAGAAAAAATCCTTTAGTCAAATTTTGGACCATATCAAGGCAAACCCCATGAGGGACCTAGGCCTTTTGAACCCATTCTTTAAGCACACTTTCAGGGGGAGTCCTTCCAAAAAAATAACCAACAAGAGTATGTTTCTCTAACCATTGACATGTAGAATTGCATAGCTAACACCACATTAGCTAGGGAATCAAAAGACTTATCTCATGAAAAACTTTTAGAACAAATTTCTGGGGATGCTTGTTTGGAGGAGTCATTGACGATACCCATCAAACCGCCAACACCAGCAAGAATTGCTAGGTTAGAGCTGGTTGTAGGCATAATAAAACCACAAAAACCATAGTAAATGCAGTCATACACATAGAGTAAATGAAAAATCCTCTTCACAAATCTCCAATATACCACAAGAAAAAAGCTCTCAGTACAGCCAAAAAACCTTCAACACTTAAGAGAAATGCATCTCATTCTCAACATAAATATTAGCTCTGATACCAAATGTTAAAAACAAGGTGAAGGAAAGATATAATATAAAATTATGAAAGTGAATTCAAATCTTAAAATAAGATTAGAAAATCAGATTTAAACATGTGATTACAACATACATCACAATATAAAAATCAGCAAACAAAATGTGACACTAGATTTATGTGGATAAACCCTTTTGGAAAAAAATACACATGAGAAAAGAGGGAAAGTATATTATTAATATTCGAATGAGAGTATAAAAAATAAACTTCATTGTTGATCTCTAATCAACTTGAAAACACCCTGTTAACTACAAGAACCCAACAAGAAACTACCATCTCATGGCTCCAATTTATAGATCTTGTGGGAGGTAGAACCAAAAATTGTAAACTAAAACAAGAGGTATAAAACCACCTACAAAAACCATGCCCCATTCTTGGACAACCAAAAGACATAATAAAATATTAAATGGAAATTATCAGGCTCCAACATGGGTGCCTAACCCATTGCCTATCCAGCTCTTGACTTTTCACTCATTGATGGAACACCAACATACACCTTTTCTTCTCCAATCTTGGGCACCCCATCTGTTAGGTCTCAAAAGTGCAGGTTTTGAGCCTTAAGAGGGTGTCGGTCTCTTAGTACACTTTTGGCCAACCAATGAGGCAAATAAGATTTATTACCTCCTACTCTTCAGGCTCTTCCAAACCTAGGTGGGTGTACCTGAACAATAGGACAGATTTAAAGTTTGGATGTGGTTCCTAAATTGGGCAATCTACTCACTATGGCACGTGTGGGTGAGGTAGATGCAAAACTTAATAGCTAGTTCCTACTGAAAGTATTTGATTAATCAAGAGTGTGAGTTGTATTTGTATATAATATCCTAAATATGACCAGTGCCTACTCCTAGTGGGTGAATGGAGTGAATGAGTGGATGGTGATTATGGAAAAAATTGTAGAATAAGTAAACCTATTATTCATCTTAACTCAAACTGCTAGGCACTTGAAATGTTTGCACCTTGTGCAAACATGCAATTTTGTTTATTACAATGCTCTTCTTTAATAATCCTCGTGTTATCCCCTCAAATTACTATGAAAGCATGAAAGGAATTTTAATTCTTAGTTCAATAGAAACAAATCGAAACAACCTCTTTAAAAGGATTTTAATCTTGGGTAGGAACCAATTAAAATAAATTATTTGAAAGGATTTTTAATTCACACCAATCAGAAACCAATCAAAGCATCCACACAGTAACAACAAATGTGTCCTAATAAATCTTGCATACTTAAATAACTTGAAGAGACCACTTTGGAGACAACAAAGTAATAAATAAGCATGAAAATTGACACAACAATTGAACATTGAAAATGGATTACAAATTATAAGTATTCCACTCCATTATATTGCTTCAAAAAATTAACATTTGTGACAGAAGTCTTTAATATGATATGGATGAGCAGATTGTGCAATCTATCTTCTTACTAATGTCTACTCTAATGAAATGGAATATGATATGATGATGATAATATCCAAAATTAAGCCCTAGTTTCCCTATTTATACGAGAAGCAACAAGCTTCAGGCCCATTCACAAAAAGTTACATCGTTTCTTAACTAAAACATGATTAACAAAAATATAAAAAAATTGAAAGTTTGTTGGTGGATGCACCATAGTCCTGTAATTCTCAGCAAGCTCCCATGATCACCAAAGACCTATTCAAGGCTTATGCACCATGATAGTGTATCCAAAACCATCAAACTCTAATCCCTATTACTGCTTTTTCATTTGGCTCATGATATGAATAGGTTGATCTTCGACAAATGCTCAATGTAACCACTTATAGCATGAATATCAACATTATGTATAATATCCTTCATTGCATATTCAAGTTCAAAAAAATTTCCAAGCTTCTCATGTGTTTTCTTGAGTACTTCATCTTCATCGTTAATTATATTAAGAATGCCTAGAAAATAATGGGCTATCTCATCCTTCCATGTATCCTGATCTTTTAGATCTGTTTTCTCAAAGAAATTGGGTAGGGCCATAATTAGTGGCTGACTGAAGTCACATAACTCCTGTGTCAAGATCTTATGGAAGTTTTCATGTGCACTCATGAGCTCTTGATATTCTTGTAGCATGTAAGAACAACTCTCACTGCAAGTCTCCATAGCTCTCCCAAGTTCTCCACACCCAACAAAGGAAAAAGATAAAGAAACCTCCATGTCATCACCCAAGAACATAAGTGAAAACACATGACCACAAGCTAGTGATCATAATAGCTCCAACCAAACCTCAAACCAATGTAACGTGAAACCGAACATCCAAGAAGATAACCAAGACCAAAAGAGAGAAACTATGCACATCATATACCTGTAGAAAAATCTCCTACATACACCTCTAAATGCCATCTATGTCAAGTATGATCTCCTCCATAACACTCCAAAATAAAAGCCACAAAAATACCCAACCGTTCAATCACCAAGATCAAACATAACATATGTATGATGTAATCAACATGCATGTAAGCCTCTCAAGCCAAAGAAGATCAAACTAAATCCATTCCCAATGAAGGAAATAAGCCCAATACATCTCCTAAACTCAACATCAATGAATGTAATCACAATGCATAAGGAGATAAACATACCAACACTTCTCAAATAAACCCTCAAAAACCATATATCTATAGCTCAAGATCCATATGCATGAGAAGATAAAGCATAAACATAAAGCACCTGAAAGAAACAATGGGTAATACCTCTCAAGTGAGACCACCAAGTAGAACAAGAGTTGGGAATGGGAATGCTCCTCCAAGACATCCAAGTCATCATGACTCATCCAAGAACACTCTCCTCATAGGTCCATGTTGAACTCACATCCAACCAAGGTGTAGGATCCTCAGACTTTCTGCTGAAATCTCATCAAGAGTAACCATCTCAACACATGTCTCTAATCACAAGAGAACTCAAGCCTCGCCTATGTCTCCAGGTATCCATGAGTACCTGTAACCAACCAATCCATGCAAAACTCCAAATACCACATAGCACCATCATGAAGTAATCATGCAAATGATCAATGTACCCAATACCAAGAGAACCACACAATATCAATGTCAAAGCTCTAATCATGAATCAAGAACATAAACATGACATCATGATCTCACACTTCCTCAAAGAGTATCATATGATCCAAAGAACATAACATGCACCTATATCATGCGAAAAATCCAATTTGGAATCAAGAGTAAATCATGACATAATAACATAACCATCATATCAAAAACAAGAATCATATATCAGAAAGAAAAAAAAACAAAGCATGACACCTCAACCATAGACTAAAGAAGTCCTACATGGCAACCAAATATGTTAACATATCCAAACCACATGAATATAACCATCCTCTGTCAATGAAACCAAAGATGCCAATGAACTATCACTGCATAAAAGTAGAAGCCAAGAGTCCATCCATGACACTAACAATCACTGCAGAAGACCATCCACCATCAAATGGTGAATCCACATGATTGCCAACAACTCCCAATGAACTGTGATACTGAGTCACACATGGCATCATGACAACCATCCTCTCCATGAAGATCATCCAAATCTACACAAACAACTAAAATTTTAGTAATATAGCAAGTAGAAACAAAATCTCTAAGCCAAGAAGATACCTACAACTACCAAACCATCATAAACATATCCAACACTGCCAATCCATCACTGTCAAAAGCTCCCACTGAAAAGTGTAATCAAGCTATCCATGACATCATGATAAACCACATGCTACAAGTCCCAAAAAAAACTATCAAGGTACTATAAGAAACACCCATCCTCTCATCTCTAAGCACACATACCAATGTACAAATGACCAAGAACAAGACCAACTGTCAAAGTCTACAACAACAAGGAATCAAACCTGGTGAATAAAAGATAATCCACAACCAAGTCATCCCACTGCAAGTAAACGGGTATCTAATCCACAACCTACATGACTTGTAGATCCAATCACTAAAACATGCAAACTCATCATCACATCAGTAAACTACAAACTGAGATATCTAAGAGAATAACCATATAGACCAAATGACTCAAACACCAAATCAACCTTTGATATGATTTTCCAAACATGTTCATATTTCAGTACCATAGTTAAGGAACCAAACACACCACCAAATGTACCAATAAATCAACCCAATTGTGTCCACATATCTGCATAATCATAGTCAAATGCATAGATCTCATATCATGATTGTACCTGGTAATACCATCTCACCTCCTCAACATGACAACAAAACTAGCAAACCAATTGACTAAACCAAGCCACCACAACTTAACATGCATCAACACTGAAATATCAATGGGCAAAGACAACCCATGTCTAAGTCATAAATGCAACATGTAAGTTTTGACCACCTACAACATTGCACAACTTGTAGATACAACAATGCAACATACAAATCCAACCATATACTGATAACCATATCAAATGAGAGAATAATCTAAGATGTACAACTGAGCATACAATGAATCCAACATCAAATCTCCAAGATCTGATCATCTATAAACTCATAATATCACCATAGTCAAAGAAACCCATAAAAAGATTAGATAAAGAAAAAAAAAAAAACCTAGCCAAAATATCCCCAAACCTGATCCACTATGTAGTGCTTTGAACAAGCTTTCTATTGACTATTCGAAGTCCAAATTACGACTCTATATGCACCCAATATCACCTCTCAAAACTCAAAACGAACACCTGACTTCCAGCTAGAAAAACACTATCAAAACTATAAAATATCATAAAATCACTATCACCACACAGTAGATCATTGAGTCAGCTTTCCAACAAGTCCAAGAAGTTGAAAATCCGACATATTGGGCAAAAGTTATGCCCCTCTGAAGTAAAACACTAGTTTGTACCCGGGGCAAAAAAAATTTAGCCACCCCTCGTGGTTGGGTGGCGTTGCTCATTGGGTGGCAAACCCAAAATGAAATTTCAAAATATTTAAATTTCATATATATAAAAAATTTATTTGGGCCCTTTAAAACTCGCGGCGGAATTTATTAAAAATGGCAAAAATTTTAATAATATATTTTTTTTGTTTTAACCCCACGTAGGGGATGGCCGGGGGGTCCGACAATACTCCTGGTTGGACGAAGGCCGCTGTTGGCGGTACCTCTGCCATCAGGGAGTCTTCTGGCAATACCCCTGTCGGCTCTGCCGTAGGGAGGATAGAGTACAAGGTGGGGCCGAACCCCCCCACCCAAAGTTTGATTTCATTTTTTTTTGAATACAAATTTTTCAATCGGCCCCCAAAGATGTGATATTTTTAATTTTTCTTTTAATTTTGCAAGAACAAAATTTTAATGGCAACGGGAAAAAAAAAAAAAATTAATATTATTTTGACGTCTGTACGAACAGGGGTATGAGCAAAAAAAAATTGCAATTTTTCATAGTAACAGAAATAGGTCAAATTATATATCAATTTTTGTCTCTCAGCCAATCCGGATCCAACCGTGAGGTCTATTTTGGGTCAGGAGATCATCTATAAATTTCCCCCCAAAAAACCCCCACTTAAATGCATAACCAAAAACTCATTTCACCCAAAATTTCTCACACCCCAGATCCACAAATAACCCATCAAAACAACAAACCCAAAACCCTCAGATCCGCAATAAACAACCTGCAAAGACCTCATATCTTGCCATGTCTTTGATTCTCACATGCAATGTATAGATTCAAACTTAAACAAGATTTTTCTGATTTTCCTCTACCAAGGATTATACAACCACAACCAAAGCTCTGATACCATTTGTTGGAAACTTGTAGCCAATTAAAGACAATTTCCACATAACCCAAAAGAGAGATCTATGCTACTAAGTATTCAGAATCCACATGCAAAAGAATAGACAACATACCCATGAAAATATGACACAAGGTATACCTTGGGAAAACCCTCAAGAGGGAAAAAAACCTAGCCTTCTAAAGCATCCATCTCTCATGTATTATTTAGCAATAAATATTACAATACATCTTTTGAGTTTCCGTGAAAACCATTAAAGCAACAAGCCCTCTCCAAGCAATCCATGTGAACAATCATGCAACCACACATCATGTGCCATGCTTCAAACCCTCACAAATGCTAACCAGAGCTAACATGCAAAATTGCATCTCACAATAACTAACTTTGTGGTTGATTTTATAGAAGCAAGCTCCCACAAAACTACTAAGTGGTATTACACAAAACCATGTGACTAAAACCATGAGATTACAAAACCATGTCACCTTATTTAATATTGGGTGCTTTATTTATTTATTTTCCCCAATATTAAATAATTACATTTTTACAACTTAACTTATGTCTCAATGTTACATGCAACATAAAGTGGCCCCAAGAATAATTACATTAAATATATTATGCAAGGTGTACAACACACCTTTTTCCTAACAATTTTGACACTATGTTCCACATATTGAGTGCACATGTACTCTTTGGACCAGAATTTGGGAAATCTTTGAAGACCCTCATCTCTCTCTATTCCTATATGATCCTTGTATGGATAATTTTCTACCCCTTGATGATATCCTAACACATCTCATGTGGCTTCATCTCTTGTGACATCTATATGGATTTATCCCTAAACTAGGTACACACAATTAGAAGTAAGCATGGGACATCAACAATAATCATGTCCTTTGATTGATTTTGATACTATGTTCTATCTCACATATTGTGTGTTCATGTACTCCTTGGATTAGAATTTGGGAGATCTTTGGAGATCCACATCTCTCTTCATTCCTAGATTACCCTTTTATAGACATTTTTCTACCCATTGATGATCATGATAACCTAACATATGATGATGATAGAAAAGAGAAACTTGATTATTTAGAAGGTCTTGATAATTGTGATAGCATTGAGGCTTCACCTAATGCTCCTTCTCCTCCTATAAATATATTCATTGATTATTTGACTTCTATGACTCCTAATCCAATTAAAGGTTTCATTTCTTATCTTGAAGTCAATATGAGGTCAAGGATTCTTGCATTTTAGCATTGGTAGATACATCTTTAGGGGTTCATATTCAAAAATCTTGTGTGGACACATCATCTTGGGATGGTCTATATAATTGGATGGCATACATGGAGATCAAATCTACATTGCTTGTTGTTTCAAGTCTGGTGCAGGAGCACCCTCATGCTCAAATTTGGGTTTTTGTCTTGTTTTGTGTTGTTTGATGTAAATTTAAGGTCATTTTTGGACCATTAATGATCATTTGGAGTCATTCTATACCATTTTGGAATGTTTTGGAGTCATAATGCAAATGATGTCAAAAAATTGTCAAAATTGTAAAAGTTGCCATTGTGAAAGTTATCAAAAGTACATTAAGGTTACAACTTTGATTAGGAAGTTAGTTGTGGGCGGTTGGTAGTTGAAAAATGTTTGGGAAAGCATAAATACATGTTGTAAACATGAATCCCAAGGTTGGGGAAGGTTGGAAAAGATGGGAATGAAAATTGGAATCAATTTGGAGCAATTTTTTTGTGCATTTTTCTTGTAACAGTTTTGTTCTTTCATGTTGTACGAATTTGTATGACCTTTTTATGACTTGCACGTGGTATGGTTGGAAAGATAATTAATTTATCTTTCATTTGGTTTTGTTTTGGTTAAATTTAATTAAGTTTAGAGAAAGTTATAGCATTTTTTGTAACAGCAGGTCTGAATTTGCCCTAGAGTTTCCAACAAACAAAAAAATTCCATATATTTTCTTCCCTCTATCAAAAACCTCTAAAAACTAGTGAGAAGTTTTATTTTAATGGTATCTAAAAACCTTTAGAGGATATTTCATAGTTTTCCATTTTGATGAAGTTACTAATGAAATTTTGCTTGCATTTGGGTAGACAGTCTTAAAAAAAACCCTTTTAGAGGTAGGACAGTCAAATTTTGAGCCCCTCTGTACAAAACAACCCTACCTTATTTTTGGATATGTGTAAGAATGGTCAAATGGGTATCCTAAATAGGTCTCATTTTCTATATATCAGATCTAAGTCAAAAGATATGTCCAATTTTCCTTTTTGAAAGGTTACAAGCAAGAATGAGGGTTTGTGAAAGAAAACCCACTTTTTGATGAGCAAAGGCACTTGTTTAAGATTGTTTTGAGTTTGATTACCCCTACTCTGCATCAAAGTCATTTTTTGTAGTAGGTACACCATAATCTTCTAGATTTGATACATTGGAATGAGTACTTGACAAATATTGTAAGTTTGTTTTGTGATCTCATCTTACAAATTCAATAGACACACTTGTGAATAACCATCTCCTCTTTGATGACAATCCCATCATAGTTTTTGTCATACCATCTTGTTCTTTGTTCATTTGCATATTATTCTGGTATGCCATCTTTATTTGTTAGGCTTGCACTTGATTTGATTGTGGCATACTTCTATATAGACATGACAACATCCGAGCATAGATGACAGACATCATCATACATCATGGAAAGATGTCCCACATCTATACTTGGTTTTATTTCTTTCCAAGGGGAGGAATGTTGTTCAATGTTCATGGATCTTCATCATCATCCTTTGTTGAGCACCCATCATCATTGTAAATCATACATTGTGGAGGGCTACATACTCTCTCTCTCTCCTATATGGTGGATATCTATTGTACTTTGGTGATAGAATTAATGCTTGGGGATCTCTCTCTCTCTCTCTCTCTCTCTCTCTCTCTCTCCTATATGGTGGATATCTATTGTACTTTGGTGATAGAATTAATGCTTGGGGGTCTCTCTCTCTCCTATATGGTGGATATCTATTGTACTTTGGTGATAGAATTAATCCCTGAGGGTCATACTGAGTCCTTTTCTTCTTTCACTATTACATATTTGTTTGCATATTTTCTCTTTTGGAAAGGGCTTTTTCCTACAATTGTTTTTCCTTCACTCTATTTGCAAGAGATTTATTTATTTGTATATGGGTACCTAACATAGCCTTGTAGCTAGGACCCATCCCTACATTCTTGCATACTTGCATTTTTTCATGTTGCCTAAGTTGCATTTAAGGGGGGTGTTGTTGTGAACATGGTATATCACCTAACTAGTTTCTTATTAGGCCCTATTCGCACTTACATAAGTTTACTAAGATCATTTATTTTGTGTCCCATATCATAGGACTAAGACGTTTGTCATGATTTTAGTATGTCTTAAGGTTTCATCCTTACCTTTATAACAATGATTTCTTTATTGTATATTATACCAATTTCACTTTGCATCTAATGAATTCTCTAGCTTTATAGCATTTCCATTGCTTCTCTCTTGTGTGGAAGGTTATTTTTGTTATAGTTGATTTTTTGGCTAATGTGGAGTTGATCAACAATTCTTACACAATAGAGTGCCTAGGCACTAATTTGATTGGTGGGAAACCAAATATATCTTATTTTAACAATGATTTTCTTGTTCTTGGTAGCTCATGACTGAATTTGATCCCATCCATGCTTTCATGATCTAGTGATGCAACTTATGCCTTATCTAAAGCAAGGTAGAATTGATCAAGTAGAGGGTTGTTAGAGTATGTTTTCGTCGTGTACATGTGTATGCTCAACAAAGGGAGTTCGCTTGGAGGGGTATAACAATGTTGTTATTTGTTGCACATGCATGGATGTTATCTACTTATAGGAGGTCGTTTAGGTCTACTTGCAACTAGTGTTGAGTTTAGTGGCAATCATAGAGATTCATAGCACCATGGATATGGTTGTTAGTTCATTCAATCTATTTGCTTATTTATCTTTAAATTGTATTATCAATAACACCTTAGGAAACACCTCCACTTGGTTTAAAAAATACCTGAAGACAAAAATGAGTTACCCCACTTAGTATCACTAGCCCATTCATGTCACAATATGATTATAAGTCTTATACATTACCCTTTATTGGCATTCTATGGCCTTGATTTTTGATGTTATTCTTTAAAATTTGTGAGGATAAAAATGTTTGAGAACCAACAACATCCACACAATGACATAAAATATAAAAATGAAAGAATGAAATATACATTTTTTTTAAACAATTATATAAACAATTTCTTATAAATTTGAAATTAATTATTTACAGTCATAACCACAAATCATCTGAGAAGGATTCCATCATTAGCTAAATAAGATATTTTTATATCTTCCACTTTGTCATCAAAGTGGCAAAGATATAATTATATCTACATAACAAATAAGAAAGTTATACAATTAAAAAATATTCAAATATTATTTCATAAGACAAGGAAAAGTATGTTTTATAGAATTAATAATAATATTTTTTCTTCCTCCTTTGTCATTCTTCATTCTTTATCCTTGGCTTAATGTTTCAGATCTTTGACATTAGGAAGGATGTATTACTATATGACAATGGAAAAGCAAAATTGAAGTTGGTTGGGTCAAATAGAAAAGCAAACATCACAACAATTTCAGTCCTATCCCTATGTGACTATATTTTCTCCAAAAGATTCTAGTATCATTTGAGTTAATAATCTAGTAGGAAAAATGGAGGAATCTTACAATGCCAAAAAAAACATAGTACTTCAATTGCAATTTATTTTTATGTTTAAATAATGTGTTTGGGAATGGGAAAACTTGTTTTCAGATTATAGAGTTTTTCCATTCCTCAAGAGCCTAGGTGATCTGTAAAGCTTAAGCGGCCAGCAAACTATAAGTCGATTTTCAGTCATTTATGTAGAGAAAGTGTCACATAAACAGCTACTAAGTTGACTATAACGTGCTGGTTGACTATAATGTGTCAGTTGTTTATGTGACACATAAACAGCTGGTAAGTTGACCATTCAGCTGGCTGTTTAGATGCCTCACAGGTGGACTGCTGTTGCTGAGAATCTATGGGAATCCTTTATAAACTAATTTGTCAGTTATTTATGTGGAGAAATTGTCACATAAACAGCTAGTAAGTCGTCTATTCTGCTGGCTGTTTATAAAGTGAGTAGAGTAGTCAACACTGACCCCACATAGACTACAGATGTATAAAATGTAAATGGTTGTCTTGTATTAATGTGTTTTGAGTGCCAGTGACTCAGTTCTCTGTAAAAGCTATGGAAACATCATCTTGCCAAGAAATCAATCCAGTAGGAAAAGGATAATTGCTCATATGAGGTGTCTCAATAGGTCATTGCTAAATTCAATGCTACAAATTCAAACTCGTTCAAACTCCATGTCCTTGCAATTGCTATGAAACCTAAGTAACCAATTCACTCCAATTTGTAGGCCTTACTAACAGTTGCCAAACCTCGCTAAATCAAGTGAATGAATCTAGTTGGAAATTACTATAATAGTTTTGGAAAGTCTAATGGATAATTTATTTAACTCCAATCAATAAAGTTAAAGTACTTATTTTATCAACTGGTTGTTGGGCTATTATTGTCCACTAACTTTCTGCATTTATCTTCTTGAAACACACCATAACACACAGTTCATCTTAATGATGCATTCTTATTGAGAACAGGCCATCATTTGCATACCATTTGCACACATAATATGGAAATGTATATATCATCAGAAAGCTCTCTTAATGGGACTTGAAATGAATCTTGCTTATAAGATTGTGTACAGTTGAAGTTGCGGATATTTGAAAGACAGTTACAACTCCTCAGATAGGCCAAATTTAGAGTTTGAATGAGCTTTCAGAAATGTCTAGGTACTGTACATATCTGAAAGAAAATTGCAGTAACTAAGACAAGATTTAAAGTTTTCTTGAAAAGCCTAGTAGAACGCTACTTTACAAATTTACAGTTCAATATAGTTAGTAAAGATCACAAATCAGTCTTTAACAGAAGTCTTGACATTTTAATAAAAGGCTATTTCAAAACTATATGCTGCCTATTAGGAGATACCCTGTATACAATAAATTATTTCAGAGGCTAAGTCATTCAGTATGAGCAATTATCTGTATATATAATAATTGCATTGGAAAGTATTTGTACTTTGAATATTAAAGCTGAGCTTCCTTGAGGGACGATGTTGAGCAAGATGAATTAAGCAATGTAGGCATGTTAGTTGTAAATTATGACATCTTTCTTCCTCGAGGCAATGACCCTACTACTTCAACAATAGATTAATTATATTGGAATAAAACCAGAACTGAAACTATCAAACTAATATTTGATATTCAAATATAAGCAAAAATCTCAATGTCCATAATTTAAAACTTGACTGTAAATCAACTTCACACCCATTGACCAACACAAAATATTTTCAAAGAAATGCAGTACATATTATCTACTAATAACAAACATCTGTTTCCCCTCCTCGCTGATAACAGTATGCGAAAGTTTTAACCTAACAGCTTCCTCTTCAACAGCTTCTTTTTCCTCTTTTGTCAACCATGAAGACAGATGCAAAGCTACACTTTCTTCCTTGTTACCAGTGACATTGCATCTCAAAGACATATCGCCGTTCATTTTTTTCCAAAAACCATTGGGACAATCTATCGTATCCAGTTTTTGTTCAAAAGTTTCTGCAAAACCAAGTAAGATATCTTTAAGAGCATCACACCAAATAGGCTGAGCTACCTTGAGAAATTCATGAATTGCTGAATCTGGAATAGCTACTTTTCCCAAATCGGTTTCATCAGGGCTGCCTTTTCCATGAAAATCAGACCCTCCAATCTTCAGTAAACCATAAGCATCAGCTAATTCACTGAATCCTGATTCATACAATACACCAGAGTAAGAAATTGCCAACAGAATTGAAATAAACCAAGTCACCAAAAGCAAGATATTGAATTTTCGAGGCACTACATGGTTTTGTCCCTCAGAACTTAGTATTATTGATTTAATTAATTATTTAATTGATGGAGGACTGTATAATTAGTTTAATGTAAAATGTGATTATTTCCTTGTAAAATAGACACTAAAATTACAAGGCAAAAATGTAGAGGCCTTTATTGCCACTGAAGTTCAATGAGGAAGTTGGACAACCAAGTTAGCTTCAACACAAAGAATCAAAATGAAAATAATAAAAGTTTCCATTCATGTAACTCCTTACCAGCTGCTTTTCCATCACTTCTATAGACTTCAATGCCATGAAGACCAACCTCCTTAAGGCTTCTGACTACTGCAACAGGGTTCTTCGAAGCCCATGGATGGGCAAGGGCAGCCACTCCTCCTGTCCGGCATATTATTTGTATTGCCGTTTCAGCAAGAATCTCACTACCCCTGCAAAATAAATAGCATTCACTTCACTTTTGGCAAGACTCGTTCACCTATTTGTTGGACATTGAATATTCAATTTGCAATCAGGAACTTGTATCATCTATATAATCCCAAAAAAGTAATGAAGAATTAGATATAGCATACATGGCATAAGCAGGTCCATCATCATATAGGTATTTGCTGAATGCCTGCTTTATATTATCTACATATTTGGCCTCAACCATTGCCCGAGCCACATGCAGTCTTCCTGGAGCTACACCATCTCCAGCAATGCGTGCAACATGCTCCCATTTTAGGGGCATTTTCAAAGCTTTAAGCTTCAGTAACATGGTTTCTGCCCTGTGGTAGCGGCCCTCTCTTATATTGGCTAAGCATTCTTCTATCTCTGCAAACTTTGCTGGTCCACAGCTACCGTAATAAGCTAATATATGGACTGGTTCTCCTTTTCCAGAACCAGTCCTGTTAAACAATAAAAAATTTAGACAAAATAGCATCTCAAGCTCAATACCTTTTAGACTCACAGTAGATATTTTACCCAAAGATATCAATACCCTGGCTTAATTTATATTAAATTTTTAAAAATAAAAATAAAAAAGTAGAAACAGTTCAAAGATCTTGTCTCAGTGCTTTCCTTTCTACCAGAGTAACCAAGCCAGGTGAACAAGAAATATCATTTTAAAACCTGATTCATAGAAAGAGCTCAATTGTATACACCAAGTGACCAGATAATCTGAAGGATTGTGTGATCAATATGATACAGAATTTGGTCCCCACTCTCATACAGTGAGTTTGACTTTTCTTGTTAGTAGCAATGATTTAATTAATCTTTTAGTACTCTGCCGTTATAAAACCGACATGGTGAAGTAAAAGCTGCAACTAATATGGTAATCCTGGGACATATGCTAGATATAGAAAAGTAGAACAGAGAAATTGGCTAACCTTGATGGAACCACTGCGCTAATTTCAACACCTGGAATTACTCTCATACCATATTTACGGGCAGCTTCCAAGGCAGCTGGTACCCCTGCCATAGTGTCATGGTCTGTCAGGGCAAGCACTCTCACCTGTTCTGCGCATGCTCTAAACCATTCATGAGACATTCAAAAGCTTATTCACAGACTAAATACTTTTAGAAAGATTTGAAGAGAAATAATTTATTTTGTCAGTTTGGCATATATATGACATGTTCCCTAAGCTAAAATACACCATCTACATAGAATTTGTCATCTTAAAAAGGGTAAGCCTCATGTCTAAAACTGGGTTTAAACTAGTGGAAGAGCAGGAGACATTGCAACAGACACACATCCCACTTAGATGCCTACAGCACCTTGATTGCACAACTAACATCTAAACCAATACTCCCTGGCATACACTGTCAATGTTACAAAACTCAAATATCCACAAATGTTTGTTGACTAAAACAGCTTTAAGTTCACTCTCCTCTTGTCTTTCCCCTTCCTCACTCCTCACCTCCCCACTACTCCACCTCCTTTTGGCAGTCATAATTAGCTATTGTAAATTACGTTTTGAAACCTGCTGACCTACTTTTGTATCCATGCACATACATATAATTTGTTTCAACTTACCTCTACAACAAACTAGGTCAAGAACAAACAAGAGCTATTCCAAAATGCTTGACATGATTGAACGATATCATCTATATTATATACATATGTAAGCCATGAGATTGCCAGCATACATATAATGTCTGAGTCTTGATATGACTAACTTCATCAATTGCTGCCAGCATAAACTTAATAATAAAGAACTAATGAAATGGTAACAGATATCCTAGATTGCAGACCTTCACTACAGAGATGAGCTAGACTGTCTCAAATGCTCAACATAATTTTTTGTTCTCTGTTGGCCAAGTTAATATTCAATTATCTTATATCCAAAGGAAGCTGTAATCCTGGACAAAGTCACATGGTTTGGACTACAGAACAACTTGACAAGGCAAAGATTAGCTTTAGCTTTTAATTGACATAACGCTAGGCAATAACTTGACAATTTAATATGCATAATAGTTCAACACTTTGCATGCATCAGATGGGCCACATCTCCGGCATGGTAATGGGGATTCTCTTGCTTCCAGGTAAAGCTTGCCCATTCTTCTCCACAAAGATAGAACAAAATGAACCTCTGAGCAAATACCACTCAGGTAGAGAAAACACTCTTGTAAGGTATGCAGAGGCATAACTATTGTGGTTTTATAATTTGCAAGGCTGAGGTGATTCCTCCTGTCATCTGGTCCAATACTTAGGTCACAAGGATTGTTAGGCTTTCAACAAATGATGCATACTCTCTACTGGGGAATTTTTCTGCAGTTGAGTTTTCAAACTCGGGCCACCAAATAACTGTGGTTTACCGTTTGAGGGCCAAGCTTTGCAAGCTTAAAGTTAATCACGGATTGAACATGTCAAGTGTTAAATTTTGGCTAGAAATTTCGACTGTTTTATCACCTCAAACAGCCTAGGCAAAATGGTAAAGCACATTCACACATGCCTGAATGCAGACATACATGCAATAAAGTTTAAGATGACCACCTTACTTACATGACAGTTAGGGGTTTGGTTTTATTAGGGATTCAGAGGTTTAGTTTTACCAGCATAGGCATTGACCAGCTAAATAGCATAACAGTTAGGATTTTGTTCCATTAGGGCTTGAATGGTTAAGTTTATCAACACAAGTATATCCTAACCAGCTTAGGAGCATGACAGTTAGGGGTCAAGTTCCATTAGAAGTTTATCAGTTTCATTTACAAATGCACGCAACAGGAGGGCGTGCTTGCTAAGCTTAGTACAGATCACCATTATCCAGTTTTCTCTCATATATATCGCACAGTTCATTTTCTAGTTTTCTCTCTTTTGAACTACACACAAAATACGCGCCTTGATGGATACCATAAACATGCAATAATTAGATTAACTAAGTCAATCTCATTTATTAGTGATAGATTTTTATATTGGAATAGGAAAACCTCCGAAATTGTGAGGAGAAACTTTCGAGATTGCAGCTTGCCTAATAATATAGAAGAAACAGAAAGCTGTAGAAAAACTCAACTGAAAACACGCACCCACACAAGGACTTTTCTTTAATTAAAAAATACTAATCTCTAAATACATAAAACCTTAAAAAAGGCCAATCGACATTCAAAAGTTCCAACATAATTTCCTGAGAAAATGAATTGGGTATGTTGATACTCACCCCATTCTTGTGTGCTCTATCCACAACAGCCGAAGGCGACAAGAACCCATCACTGTAAGTGCTGTGTGAATGCAGCTCAAATATGACAGGAGCCTCTGTACATTTTAGACTCTTAGGCACGAAATCATCAGTGATAGCCTCCTCAGAGTCAATCTTATAAAACCATTCCTGCAGATATTTTGTTGCTGCAGAATGGTCTATACTCTTTCTCTTCTTCTTCCCACTCTTTTTCTTCTTTCCATGCCCCATTATTTCTCTATAGGAGCGATTATATTTGCTTCACCAATCAGAGATATGGATGTTGTCTATGGGAGGATTGTATTTAATTCACTGATCAGATATACCTACCTATGAGAGTTATGTATGAAGGAACGTTTTTAAACTCCACTAATCAGACAAATAGATGTCGTGTGTGAGAGGAAGGATAAGTGACCTCTCATAAGAAGAAAAAATGTATATTTAGGTCTAATTCGTGTTTATTGGGTGTGTGTGGACATGGAGGACTGCAACCAAAAAGTACTCTGTAAGCTTCATCTATTTTCAGTAAGTATCTGATTTGTATCAATCAAATGGCAACCGCCTCGATAAAAAAGGGCAGGCAGGTGGTCAGAGGCTTTCAGTTCTGAGCGAGAGCAATGGAACATAACGCATCGTTAAATGCGCTGCAGACCTGGCATATATTGTTCCAGACTAACAGATGTAACATACAACTTTGGTTTTTGTAAAATATTCAAGTGGCAGACCCGATTAAGATGTGGATGAGAAATGAGATGGAATGTAGATTACTTCAAAAGGCGAAAATTCAAGAAAGTTTAAGAGGAAAGAAAGTACGATTAGGGGAAATGTGTTTAATTGCTGTTTACTCTATGTTTATCTATTCTCAATTAACGGTTTATATTTTATATTTTAGTCATTACATTGTTTAAATTATGTTAATAAAAATTTACGTAATTACATCAATATCTGTTCACTACTAAATGTGTAGCTAATCAAAAAAATAAAAACATATATAAATATCTATTGGTACATATATGTTTTCAACACAAGACAAATTGCACAAAATAAAGTCATTTTTGCATTAATTAAAGTACATTTATGTTTACAATTACCACTCTATGCAAGTGGCTCAAAGCTTCAAATACATTGTATTTACATGTATATATGAACACTGAATGGTGCACAATGTCACATAATATAAAACATTGATAAGCTTTATGAGCTATCAATTGCACATTCGCCCACACTTCCTACCACATCTTCATGCATTAACTCCATCTACTTTTGGTCCCTGCACACAAGTTAATGGTGTAAGGCTCTCCAATAAAACAAAAAAAAATTATAATTTATATATATGATTGACTTCTCGTACCTACACACAGTTAATGGTGTAAGGCTCCCAAATAAACCAAATAACATATTTTAATTCATATATATGATTGAATTTATGCAAGCCATTGTAGATGTCAATTAAACCAAATATTTTAATTTAGAGATTATTAAGGCAACCTTTGCACATTCCTCTTAAAAGGGAGCATATTCAGGTCGGTACACCCAGAATATCATAAAGAGTCCAAATTATTCTGTTTTTAGTCAACTATTCAAAATAAAACGTCCAAATTTACAAACAACAACATTATCCATTATTTAATCATATCATAGTTACATTTTTATCACCTGCATACATCATACATTAAAGATAATAACAGTAACATTATCCTTAGTAAAGCTTTCCAACTGCATACATCAAATATAATAACAATAGTGTTATCCAGTTTTTAATCATATCTCAGTTATATCCTTATCTCCTGCATCTTATCATTACTGTTAAGCTTTCCAACTTGCATACATCAAATTTACATTCCTACTTGCAGTTTGTTGTATTTTATCATCATTTATCTATATGGCATAGAGGGTTTCATTGTACTGATTTTTTTTTTACTTCATACTCTGAAATCATTAAATAGAATGTGAAATAAATAGAGTATTGTCAAAAAAAATTCTAAATCCCTCGTTAATAATCATGAAATTTAATGGGTATACGGTTTTTGTCCCAATTTATTGAGCGGTTTCAGGATTACACATCACACAAACTCTTTTGATTTGAGGAAACCTCTACTCATCCTTTCCCCTTACATTTTGCATATAATGATTACAGTTAATCTATTTTCTTCCAGTTATTTGGGCAGAGGTTTTCTTTGTTTCATAATTACAATTTGCAGACAATGATATATTCTTATTAGATTGCATATACATATACATATATAAGATTTTATATGTGTATATATATATAATCTTATATAAATATATATCTATATCAGATTAATTTTATATATACACACATATATAGCTATATATGTACATACATATATGCATAACAATATATATGTATGCACACACACACACACACATATATATAATTAATCTAATACTAATTAATCTCATAATTATTGTATAGTATTACTCAATTCATCTATTTTACAGTCATATATATAAAAACACATATTTTTTAGTATTACTAGGTCATTGCCAAAGTAATGTCAAAGACTTTACCTGTGATTAATGCTTGATGTCTTATGTTTATTGCGAAGAAATCTTGGCATGCCTACCATTAAGAGTCCAATGTACTTACATATATTCATCCAATCAAATAAGCATTTGTAAGAACAAAATATTTATGAACACAATATAACAGAAATCATAAACATATCATAAAGCATTTAGAGCAAAATGTCCATATATAGTTTAGTGTGTTAACAAACACAACTTCGTTGATATGTTGATAATCCACGTACTTACCTCTCGACGCTCTCGCTTGCCTGCAAAATAATTGTAATAAACAGGGGTAGCAACATTCCCACATCAAATCATCCTTACAATATTGCATGCACAACAATAAGAGTTTTGATTGGAACATTATAATCCATAATGTTTTGATCATTCAAATGTGTAAATTGAATGCATTGAATTGTGGTGATTGATTTTCAAATTTGAATTTTCCTAGGAAACATTTGGTCATTTCATATTGCAGATGCCATTTATGTCTAATTTCAATGGTGTCTTGAATGAGAAATATCCTATTTCTAATTATAAGACAATAATTGGCAAGTTTTTAAAATTTTCCAGTAAAACATTGCAAAATTGTAGGTCATGGTTATCCTTCCATTCTCTCACACTTTATGATCCTTTTCACCAAAATGCAAATCACTCGTGTGCTATAGAGGATTAGAAACCCCACACAAGCCAATCCAACCAAAACTCCATTGCTAAGAATATAATAACTCAATTTGAAAATTTGGAACATTATAGAGATTGTCTCAATCCATTTAAAGGAGCACTTGACAATGGCCCTTGTTCAGAAATATTTGGTTGTCAATTTTATTCCTGTTGCAATGTCATTTCTAGGACATACAAAAGAACTACTATGTTTATTGAATTATTTAGGAAAGAAATCTTCCATCCCACCTGTTTTTTCTAACTCAATTCCCCAAGCTTTTAACAAATTACGTGTAAATTATCAGTGGAATATAGCTGTATATACATTTAAGATAAGAGAAGTACTTATATTGCCATTTTAGCAATGACCATAAACAAACTCTGTCAAATATACTGTTAAACTTATTTGAATTTTTTGCCAAACTGATATGTTTTGCTATTGTTAATGTATCCGACAAGATCTCTCAAGGCACATGACATGATATTTGTTTAGCAGAGTTAACAGGCATTAGTGTGTATATAGGCATCCAGTAAGAAATTTATTAATTATCTCCTAGAGCGGTTCAAAACCTAGATCTTGAAAAAATAACATTCTTAATCAGCAGCCACTCATAACACTCATAATAATAGTGTATTGATTTATCATTGCTAAATTAAATTTTACAAAGATGACTATCTAAAGTTAGTTATGATATGATTTTTCGCAAATTAAATTTAGCTACGAAACATAGCTTTTCTTATAAAGAGGTTTTGTGGAGGGGGATATTGCTTGCATTCTTCTTACACTAGTAGCCCAATAAAACATCCAAGGACCAAAACCCAATAAATTGAATAACTGGGAGCTTTTTTCACATTTTTTTCTAGATAAATTTGCTAATGGCAGTTTTAAGAGAAAAATCTGAAAAATGAGCTACAGTGGAGATTTCAAGTTATCGTGTTTGATATAACCTTCCTACTGCAAATTGTTCCTTGAGTAATGTCCATTAAGAATATTATCAAATCCCCCTCCACCAGACCATTGTTAAATGCCTCCTAAAATTTAAGAAATTTTAATATTTGAAAGAATCTTAATCCATTTAAAGAAGTTTTGAGCTATGGAGATTTATACCTATCAAAATAAAGCCCACTTCATAGGTCCAACTGATTGACATAGGTACTGCAAAGACTTCACATATTATTCCATTGAAATTTAAGCCATGCAAAGACAATAACAGTTTAGATATTATAGATGAATGAAATCCTCAGTAGGTGGGTTATGCTACTTAATTGGCTTGTAATTATGAATTATATGTACTCTAAAATAACTTCCAGAGTTACCTAAAACCATATGTAAATGCTACTAAAAACATATCAACTAAACAATCTTCCAAAACAGTCCTGAAAACTAATCCATGGTTGAAACAAAACCATTAATAGATTCAACTTACGAATCTCTGCCAAATTTGAATTTTGTTTCTTTGGTAACTGACACTGAAAAGAGGCCATTGTAGGTCTCTATCAGTTTTAAAATGGTTCAGTTAGTAAAAGATCAAAGTAAATATCATTTTTAAGGTCACAACCAAGGTGGAGTGCAAATTGGTTTATGAGACCCACCCTGTGGAAGCCCACAAGAGGATGCTTTTCATTTAGCTTATATATCATTAAAAAATTTCATCCCTGAGTTTTGATCTCATGGCCAACTCCAGGATACACCAGGCCTTGTCAATCAACCTACACTTGGAGTACATCTTAGTCAAAATAGGATTAACCCTGACACAAGCGATGCATTGTCATGGCAGATTTCATTTCAAGAATACCTCAGCATATACATGGACAATGATACTGAATCTAATGTTGAATTTGTCAATTTATTTGAGCATAATTTTAATTTCAAGTTAAAATAACCTAGCAATCACCTGGAGGGGGCATTCCAATGACATCTCCAAAGGTGCTGCAGAGAAAATTCAGGAACAATTTGCAGTTATAATTTCTCACATAGAATAACATGTATGGTCTGTTGCAAGTGTTTAGAATTTTAGTTAATATTGAATCATGTAAAAAAAAATCATGAAACTAATATTAGAACAAATAAGCCACAATTCACTGGCATGCATCGTATCACTAAAAAATTTATGCAACCACTACAAATTTGTCCCCCGTAGATTATAAACTCTAGAGCTCTCAACAAGATCACTATCAGAAACAAGTAACTACTTTGGATTTATGATTTAGGTAATCAACTACAAAATGTCAAGTACTTTACAAAGTTGGGCTTCAAGTCAGGGTATAATCAAGTTCAAGTAAAAACAACAGCCATTTGGAAGATATCCTTCAAAGCAAAGCAAGAATTATTGTACTACCATTTGAATCATGCAATGTACCTAATACATTCATGAGATTAAGGACTAACATGCTCCGGTCATTCATTTATTCTTGTGTGATGGCATACTTGATTGACACACTTATTTTGAGCAATATGGAACATATTCAACATTTGCCTAAGTATGAGAACTTTGAAGAAGTAATAATCACTTCTCAGTTCATAGAAGTGTAAATTTCCAAAACCATGTGGTTGATGGAAGAGAACTTAGAGTGATCCAACAAAGATTGAGACTATTTTCAACATTGGAACTTTGAAGGAAAACCAATTGCTTCTCAGCAAATGCGTTACACTATATGCATAAAAAAATCAAATAACAACAAAAAAAAAAATCATAGCTTCAACAATTTCACTTGGTGATTAGGTAGAAACAACATAGTATATATAATATATGTTTTCCATGCGTCCTATGTCAAAAACTGTAGCCATAGGTACAATAATACAACTTGAACCAAATCCCTATAACGTGTGGAAGGGCCAATATGCACAAGATGCATTTATGGGGATGTATATTGGCAAGATTCAAAAAAAAATATATATATCGCACGAAGTATTCATTGGCTAGAGGATCATGTAATTTTAGATTTATATTGACAAGTTGATCTCAAAGAACAAAAGATTTAGAGTCAGAAATGAAAGCATGCTAAAAGTAACTTACTACATTTACTTAACTCCAATTTTCATTCATTCAGCTAACATGCATTTACTTAACCCCCAATCTTCATTCGTTCAGCTAACATTCTTTTTAGCATCTAGATTCAAAATATGTTTCAATTTTTTCTGGCATTCAACAAAATATTTTGACTAGCTTGTCCTTAAAAGTGTTTGTATACTCTAAACATCACTTAACTATCTGTGAGTGGACTTTAAACTTTTCACTATACTTATGCAATGGATAGGCCTTTATAAAGTTTAAAATGCACAGTTGTTTTGGTAAAGCTATCTCATTTATGAGTGGTGTTTCAAATTATGAACAACATCTTGCATGAAAGTTGAGCTTTTCGCTCTCTAGTTGGCTTGTGAACAGCCTACCAGGTCACATAACTAACATTTTATTGCAACTATATAAACTCCATGAAAATTGATGCACATTTTCTCATGACAATAACATTTTACCCTTAAGTGAAGTAAGTCCGATGAGCTTGATGAAGCCTAACATTCAAATCTACAATTGAAGTAGTCTGATGAACTAAAGCGTGTTTTTTGTGTGATTAAACAGATGAGGAGTTTAGTGTGGGAAACATCAAAGCATGATGTTTACCTCATGTAAAATTATTCTATCATGCATTGGCCCCCCTTGACTCACAAAGGGACAAAAGTGCTTAATGTTGGTGGGCATGTTGTTCTGACTGAGGTAATATTCATATTCTGTTTACCCAAATAAGTTGAAGACAACAGATTAACCCGTATCTTGAAACCCCTCAATAAATTGGGGCAAAAATTGTATACCCATTAAATTTCATGATTAGACCAGCAAAAATTGTATACCCATTAAATTTCATGATTAGACCAGCAAAAATAGTATACCCATTAAATTTCATGATTATACTGTTAAAAAATCCGACAATGCTCTGTTTAAATCACATTCTATGTAATTAGTTCATAGTATACCATCAAAAATAATCATAGCAGTCAAACCCTTGATGCCATAGACAAAATAATTCACGAGGGATTCTATTTCGTTCACATTGTATGTAATGAAAAATGATTACAATCAAACCCTCAATGCCATACAGAGAAATGATTGTAAAACACACCAAAATGCACACAAACATCGTTGATGCCAACAAAAACCCGTTATTGAACAAACAATATTGCAGGGGAAAAGATGTGAAGATGTTACCTAGGCGCAGATGGGAGCCAACAAAAGTGACTAAGCTTGTAGGAGGTTGCGACGATGATGGGAGAAGAAAGTACAAGGTGAAAATGGGGAATAAAACTGTGGGAGATAATTAGTTTAGGGCTTAAAGATTCCTAACAACTCGTGGTTAAGTAAACCCATACACGTGGTTTGTTGAATGCATATGTGGCATGTGGTGAACGTGTTAATGTGGTTGGGTCGAGATTTAAGCGCCCACCTCCTATCGGACCCACATGTAAAAATGAGTGGGCCCACATACAAACACAAGTTGAAATAGATGTATTGATAATTAGAAATAGGCTATTTTAAAAAAAAAATTGGCTTTTTAATAACAGGTAGTGGCGAAGTGGTAAAGATGTAGCGGGCGGAGGTTTAAAAACACCCTTTTTGACCACCTTTCGCTTTACGGGTTCAATAGGATGCATTTTCACTACCTACAAGCCATTTTTTTCTTTTTAAGCTAATAACTCACTTACGAACAAGCCTGAAAAAAAATTCAAAGAAATCAGACCTATTTTCCACTCTCTACGGATGCATGAAGTTAGCCCTGACGACTACTGGTATGTTTCCCCTATAAAAGGATGGAATGTAGATTATTTCAAGAGGGAAAATTTTAAGAAATTTTAAGAGGAAAGAAAGTATGATTGATAAAAATATGAATAAGGTTTAGTGTCATTATTTGGTATATCTTCTTTAAAAATTATTATTAGAAGTTTTATATGAATCTAGTGGTCTAATGATTTTTTGTTAATTTATTTATTTCAATCTATATATTTTTTACAAATTATTTTCAATCCCTAAATCATATTGCTCCATCAAAATTTTAGATTAATCTTAATATATAATTCAAATTTACATAAGACCACTTTTACATACATTCACCCTGTAAAAATTGAGAGAAAATTAATTAATAATTAAAGACTAATATTGAAGGAGGCTAATAATGGATAGTGACAATATTAAGATTAAAGAAAAAGAGGAGACAAACAAAAATTAAAGAGATAATGAAAAATTATTAAAAATAATGAGATTTAACAAATAATATAGAAATAAAAGATAATGATAATATACGATATTATCACAAAATGTAAATATTAATATAAGTTTATAGTGGATTATATGCATTGTTACAACCTTCTAGACCAATGAAAAGATGAGGCATTTCAATTCCTTTATGCAATCTCTCCTACATAATAAAGAATGATCTTGTTTTGGGCAAGAATTTTGACAAGGTAATTGATTTTACATGCAAAAAGATTAGACATCAAACTACATCTTCCCTTAATAGACTTGCCTCATCTATTCTAAATGGAAATTGTTCCACCAAGGGTGAGCAAATGAATTTGATGTTGTGTTGAGGCTTCCTAACACTTCTCCTTTTATCTAGGCCTACTCTAAAAAGTATGTAGATCTTGAATTTTCTTCAAAAACTTCTAGCCAAGGTTCTCACCTCTATACCCAAATATTTTCCATCCCAAAAATTTCCTTATTTGGGGCTACAATTAAATCTCGAAGGAGTGAAAGTAAAAGTGGTTTGGTTAGTGTTAGCAAATTGAACTCAAACACATCATGCAGTCCCAATTTCCCTAAAATTGTTATTGATGTTGAAGTTTCTAAGCAAGAAAATTTGTAACAACCTCAAAGTTTTTTAAGCATTAACCAAAATAAAGATCTCAATGCTAACCAAAAAGGTACAAGATAAACTTCTAACAATATCCATGAACTTCCATAATACAATATTACAACAATATGCAAGACATGCAAGTGTTATCCAATCAGATCCACAAAATATATATAACTCTCATGTAAAAGCACAAACCTATGTCACACTTTTTAAGGGTAATGATCAATACAAATAAAAAATTGCAGCTTCAACTGCATAAAATAGCCTTTATGTTTTGAATTTCAAAATGATGCAAACTAATAAAATGTAGAACTATTGATATTTTTTTTATCGGTAAGTTATGGACAAGAGGTCCACTCCCATAAATAAAAGGTAATAAAAATTACGAATCACATCAGCCCTCTAATAAGGGTGCCCAAAAATCCTACAAAAATTCCTTAGCCCAAAAATGGGGAAGCATCAACTTTACTCATTCCTTCAATGTTTTTCTCTTTACTAGCTAATCTTAGGATCATATAATGCCCAGATTTAGACACTAATGATTTATTCCTTTTTACTTTTGTCCATTCTTGGTCTAAAAGCATGTTGGGAACTTGATTAGCCTTTATACAAGCCTCGGTCCTTGAAATTAATGAAGTATACAAAGGCATTGGAGAGTGTTGATGGGTATTTTTGCACTTTCTCAACACAGGCAGTACACTAATGCACTACCTCTCATGAAAGACAATCTCCAACAACAAGTTGCTAAAAATTACCCCAAGGTCTCTCGGGTGTCAGGTCATGACATGCATGGAATTTCTCAATTGATATTTAATGTGATTTTGTTGGTAATCATAGGGTAGACATACAGAGTTAAGCTGGAAGGAAGTTGGATCTTAAAATGAAGTTCCTGAGATGGGGAAGTTAGTGTGCAATTGTTGCAGGTTCAAACAACAGTCTTAAACTCTTATTTCACCTTCAGATTTGGCTTTACAATGTGCAATGAACCTTAGCATAGGTTATTTATAAAAAAAAAGGAAAAAGGGCAGGGAAGAGAGAAGGTTCCTGGATCTGAAATTCAACAGTGAACAGTGATCATGGAGGATTCTACTGTAGACAACCTTCATAAAATAGAATTTCACTTAACTAGATTATATCACAGTCTAATGAAATTTGTGCTAGCTTCTAAGGATTGCAGATAGATTCAATCATTCATTCACCATAAGCATGAACAAACAATGGAAATTTAGAGCAACTTTCAATTTAAGTCCAAACTAACTTTACATAGCTGTCTACCATCAATAAACAACAAAAAGCATGGACCAGAAAGGTTGCTAACACACAACAAAATGCTTCAAAACCAATGAACAACATTATTTAATCTACTAAAGCAAGCTAAAACATGAAAAATAGCTAAGCAAAGTAAATCTACTTCAAATTAACTATGGGAGAAGAACCATATAACATGCAATAGAAACTCAAGAGTTCACCAAAAGCCAATGAACTTCTATTAAAATTTTATGCAGCATGCCTTTACAACAACTCAACTCTCTTTGAAAATGAGAGGAGACCCCCTATTTATAGTGTTCCAAAATAAAAATGAATGGCCAAGATTCACTACAAACTAGGGTTTCACCTACCCCCAAATATATTACAATTTAAAATACATTCCTTGTCTTTTTCCCTATTTTGTCTTCTTGTGGCAGCACTATAGCAATTTTTTTTTTGTTGATTTCCCCTTTGTTGTGGCTTACTATGAGGAATTCAACATCAATCACATGAATTCCTTCATTTCTCTTCACGGTGGCATACTCCACAAACTTTTCGATCAATGCCTGGAGTTTGTTCCATTCCAATATGTCAGATTAGATCGCTTGGAAATTCAGCCTCCTAGATTTTTTCGTGATAGTATCCCAGTCCTTGTCAAATTTTTGTGCATTCTTAATCACCTGCATAGATTGAGAGAAGGCTCTTGCAACAAAACCCATGAAGTCCGGCGTTAGTGCATTTGCAGTCCCATTCTCCATTTTCTTGTGAAAGTAGGGCTTTATCTTTTTGGGATCCAATTTGACTGTGGGCACATCAAATTCTGTCATCAGCTTTATGTATTCTTCATAGAAAGCATGAACTTCCTTGATCCAATCAATTTCAATCTCCACCTCATGGAGCACTTGCTCCAATACCTCCTTTCTGTGGTCAAGGCTCAGTTTCCACGTCTCTATGAGCCAGTGATCACCTTTAGCTAGAGAAAATTCCTTTTCCCAGGATCCCTCAGGTACCTTAAGGATAGCCTCAAGCTTGGGGTATGTGATCCTGTATAATTCAGAGAAATCGGTGCAAAATTTTCTTATTCCCTCGAATACTCTTTGCAACTCTAGGAACTTGTTGGCCATCTTGACCGCATGACCGATGCCCATGTTTCCATTGTAAACAACTTGTTTGAACCAATCCTTCATAGCTTTTGTCCAATTCTTTCTCTTTTCAAGCTGATCAATATGGTCCTTGGACAATAATTATGGTGGCACCGAGGATGATCCAGGTGGATCTCCAGAACCTGAAAATTGAAGTGTTCCAATTTCTCTTAGAAGCGATGCCATGGTGTAGAGGTCAAAATATTGATTCCAACGCAACTTTAATGGGCTCAAAAGGAGTCTGTATGCTCAAGTTATGACCAGTCAAAGTTCGGTCAAAACCAAGACCAAGAGCCCATCAGAAGGCAAAAAATTTGACTGACTCAAAATCAGTCAGAAGTAACATCAAATCAAAGAGCTCAACAATATGAATCCAGCGATGTTCATTTCATCGAAATCCGAGCTTGTACGTGAAAGATATCGCGAGTCAAAGTCTAGGTCAAATAGGCACCTGAGGGTGTCCAGAAAGGTGGAAAATTTGATCTTCACAGAATTTGGAAAAAATGGTGTCAAAATGAAGGTCTCATCATCACGATTTTGACAACGTTCATTTTGTCAAAAATGGAGCACGTACGTGGAAGATATAGTCAATCAAAGTTTTAGGTTGACTAAGGTGACTAAATGGTACGATGATGACATCATCATGACATCAGCAATTGACAAAGCGGATGAGTCATCGTATGGATGTTGACATGGACCAATGGGGTCTTGACACGTGTCAATCATACAGTGACATGACAGGTGATGTGTCTCGGCTAACATGGCAACTGATGTGGACCGTACACTGGCGTAGACAAATTGCAAGGTGACACGTGACATCCATGCAGTGAGTTGGCATGGTGACTGGACAATGACTGGATAGCTGACTGGGTTCCTTTGGCGAATAATCCATTAACTTGTGGCACCTGTCATGTGATTCCACGTGGCACTTCTTTCTTCGGCCTACTCCATTGAATGACGTAGCAAAATTTGTGGGACTCGAACCCCCGACTTCCGCGGTGTAAACTGACCAGCCCAGCTATTGCGGCATGACTCCCGCACCTAACCCATATCAATGCTTAGTTTGTTTTGTTTTAGAAACCATTGAAAATGGTGATTAAAAATAGTCAGTCGGGGAGTTGAACCCCCGACCGACGAGTAACTAAAATTAATAACCACCAATGAGCCATTGGTCGGTCTTAAGTATATTATGGGAATTGGTTGGTTTTGTTTAAAGTTAAAGCCAATTGCCTTTGATTTTGAACAAATAACCCCTCAAATTTAAAAAAGGATATAAACCTCCTAACAACCAAGCCCGAATGTGTAAACAAATAAGGGCTAAAACAAATTTTTAATGGTTTGTAGGAGATTTTTAATTATTTTATTTGTAAAATGGGGAAGTTGTTTTAACTTCTTCCTTAAAGGGAGAAAATGCAATCTTGGAGGTTATTAGCCCAAATAGGAAAACCTCTTGTATAAAAGGGAGGGCTATGAGAGCTTTCTCATCATCTCATTCTTTCTCTCTTCCTCCTTGCTTGTAAGCATTTCTGTGGGAGAATTTTGAGAGTTGAATTTGAGAGGAATATTGTTTTGAGTTTGTAGTAGGTCCTTTCAGGGCAGAGTAAGTGTTTCACTCTTGGTAAATCATCCTTAGCTTTGAGAGCTTTTGTAAGGTGATTTGAGTGAGATACTTTTTAGGACTTTGTGGATAGGCTACAATTCTTTGTAAAGCAGTGTTGCAAGAGGGTCCTTTGGAGATTGTACTGCTAATTCAAAAGATTCTAATAGATTGGTCACTCAGTTGAGCTAGACCTGGAGATGTAGTCCACTCAGATGAACTTTGTAATTAAATTTGTGTCTTCTTCTCTCTCTTTGCTCGGTGTTATCATTCTCTCCATATGTTGTTCCTATTACTCTATTGGTTAATGTCTTTTCACCTTTGTGCATGATCACTTAGCAACGTTTGTCATAGATCCTTTCCACATTTCGGATCAAGTGGTATTAGAGCCAAGTTTGGCTAGTTTTGCAGAAGTGATTTTTAGTCAACTTGCTAGTTTAATTAGTTTGTCAGATTCACAGTTTGCTGGTTTTCGGTGACAGTGTGCAAGTTGATAGGTGGACATTTGGAGTTCAGAAGCAGAGATGGCATTGAAGAAGGGTGAATCTTCAAGGGTGACATTGACCACATTCATGGTGGATGATCTTATGTCAATGAAAATCATGGTTGAAGAACTCTACCGGGACCATCTGGAGAAGTCTGATAAGATGCAAGAGTTGGAGGAAGCCAACCGTTGAATTCAATCAGAGAATGTTGAACTCAAATGGTTGCTTGAGGAAGCTAACATGGAGAAGGAAAGACTGTAGGTGCTACTACAGGAGTTCCTTGAAGAGAAGAACAGGAGAAGTCCTCCTGTATCAGAGAGTGCTCATGTATGTGCCTTCTATCCGCATTATGAGGATACTTATTCCTCGTACTCCCCGCTCACCCCAAACAATAGTGTGTCATTTGCGGCAAAGTCCACTACAAATGGTCCAAAATCAGGATTTGCTTGTGGTCATGGGAAATGGACCAGTTATGGCTCAAGTCAGGAGGATGTTGGTCAGTGTGTTTTTTGTCAACAGGAGGAGTACCTGAAACTTTTCATCATTTCTACAAACGAAAGTGGTTACCTGGAAGAGTCTTTTGTAGATCATACTTTTACAACATTCGAAAGACATACCAAGGGGATCGGTATGAAGCTTCTTACAAAGATGGGCTACAAAGGAAAAGGCCTTGGAGTTCATGGCCAAGGCATAGCCAGTCCTCTTAAGGCGATAGAACGACCCTGTTATGAAGGACTAGGTTATGATAGCGAAGATGGTGGAGAATGTTCAAAGAACATATCTGCGACATTCTGAGGATACTGAATTGAGAAGTGTTGGAAGCTACATCCCAAGCTTCGCCGCTCACTGAGGCCTATTGAAGGACCTAACCAACAACAAATGGTAACTGAAGCCACGATCCTTGAGGCGAAGGTGCAGGCAACAAATGAGGCTATGATCCCTGAGGTAGTCCAAGAGGAAACTCAACAAAAGACTGAGTAGCTAGAGAAAGAAAGTTCCTTCGAACAGCTCCGTAAGAGCTGGGAACGCTTTGCCTCTAACTAGTTTTTTCAGCTTTGTGTATGTTGCCTTTTTTATAGTGTGGTAAAATGTATGTTGATACTAGACTAGTGTGGTTTGGAGTATGAAACTCTGAATAAATTGTTTGTAACAATTTTTTTATGAAGTTGTATTTCTCTAGAGGTTGAGATTTTGTAAGGCTCTTGAAGCCACATGTCTTGTAATAGAAAAGGAGAATATTTTATAACTTCTTATTGCAATTTTTTTTTTTAAGGACTTGTACTTGTAGATTTCAAGTGTGAAGCTTTTGTTGAAGAGCACTTTCAGAAAAAGAGTTGTTGAGAATGATCAACAGTGACCTTGCATGTTCTCAGCTTGAAGACTCAGTTGAGATCATTTTGAGGATAAGTCTGAACTCAGTTGAAGCTCTTGAAGGATTTTATCGATGACCTTGTTGCTTCAAACAAATAGGACCCAAGCTGTATGGTGGAGCCTTGAATCGGCAATTTCGAAGTACAAAGGTGAAGGAATATTTCAGGCTAACGCGTAGATACCATGCTCAAACAGTTTGACGAGTAACAGATTCATGCAAGAAAAAGATGGCAAGAGATGCAGAATGTGAACTACCCTGTGAGAAGCACTGAGAGACAAATTTATCATACTCAGTTTTCTTCTTGCTTTGGGTATTATAAGCTCCATTTTGAACTGCATCATGATGAGTTGTGAAGTCTTGCATTGCCGAAATGTAAGACCCCTGTAGAGGGCAGATGTGGCGATAGGGAAGCTCTTGTTGATAGTACATTGCCGAAGTGTAACACCTCAACAGGAAGATCTGGTAGTGGGTATGTGTAGGATCATGATGGGCCAAAAAGTGGCGATATGATGGGTATTTGTAGGGTATGTGGCTAATGACTTTTTTTTACCCAAAATTAATGAAACGCAAAGGGTTTTTAAAGGAGATTCTCAGCTTTCCACCAATATAAATTATGCTTTACTTTGAATTTAATAAATAATTATTATTTATTTTCTATTTGAATTATGACTAAAGTCCTAATTCATAGGTTGATTGAAAATCATCTATAGCTTTCAAATGGTATCATATTTTTTGAATCTGAAACATGTGTCACATTCTATGCTTCGTAAACTATAGGATTAAAAAAAAAAGAATTTAATGAAGTTTTTGTTGGAAATAGGATGCCATTTAATTGAAAATCCTAAACATTAATTATTTCATGTATCTCCTAGATTCTTGTAATGTGTTCAACAACACTAAGATTAGGATGAGATTAATATTTGATGAAATAATCATGATTATTGACATTTGTAATTAATTCTAAATGTAAGAAGCATGTGAGGGCGTCCATAGTGAGTTTCTAAATAATAGGGACACATGGGACACTCACATGGTAAGGTGAAACTCACCTTGTGTCCAGTTAACTATACGAAGTAACAGTTAACACTTCTGAATGCATGTAAAGACCCTAGGAGTTAGGATTTGTTGTTTGCATGCTTGAAGTTTAGTTAAGTTTAGTTCAGTTCAGTTCAGTTTAGTTCAGTTATCTTCAGTTGCATGCATGTTGGTTATTTTGAGTTTCATGTAGTTAGCTTCCGTTAACTTGGAATGCATGGCTAATAACATTGAGTTGTATGATAGATAACGGGGACTACCTCCAGTTAACAAGGGATGACCATTCTTTGGGAATGGTGTTGAGTAAATGTTTCAATTAACTATAAAGCACTTGAAGCTAACTTGGGCGCCCAAGATGCTTTATTGGATTTACCTCTCATGCATGATAAGATATTTCTAAAGGTTCAGTTAAGTAGCTTTACTTAAGGGCGCCAACTTTGAGGAAGAGCTTTGGAATTATCACCGAAGTGAAGGAGAAGTTGTAGCTTCAGTTTGGGACACCCAAATGTATGAAGCACATGTTGTAAGCTTTAGTCTTCACTGAATAACTCAACTTGAAGGAATATGGCATACCTTTTCAAGGGCTTGAGCTTGTGCATTGTAATTATCACCATTTGGAGATTACAAGGTTGCATATTGTCTCTATATCTCATTCAAGCTAAATACAGATTTTTCATAATTGTTATTGTGTGTGAAGAAGATTGGTAAAGACAAGAAGCATTCTTAAGAATTGAGCTATTGTAATTCAAAGATTGAATAATAGAATAATTCTTGGTGGAGTTTTTCCCGAAAGGGTTTCTCCATGGTACATCTTGTGTAATCTTTCTAATATCCTGTCTAGTTCTTCTATAACTTTTCTCTTCATTCTACAAATATAAAATGAATTAATCAAGATAATCACCCACAAAGAATATATGTAACAAAGAAAGAGCTTACTTAGATCAGAAATATTAAAGTTTTATAGAGTATTGCTAAGAAAACACCTCATTTTTCAACAATTTTGACCAAGTTAAGGTGGTTAGACATACGAAGTTTTTATATTTTTAAAAAGTTGTAATAAAAAATCATAATTAATTATTTACTTGGAAAAAAATTACAAAAAATATGCATCACATTGGGACATGAGTCCCTTACTTATATATAAAATATTATAAAAAATATTATCATTTTATTGTGGTTAGGTGTGATCGCATAAACACCTACTTTATTTTTCCATGAAATTTAAATACTACATTGAAATTTCAAATTTCACCAACTAGATTTGTTTTAAAAAAAACCTAGTAGTTTAGAAACTACATTCAATTTTCTACAAATTCTATTCTTACATATTTTTTAAATAATATATATAACTTATTCAAATTTTTACGTCAAGTTGTCTAACTTTGATTTTTTTGAATTTTTTGCCACTTAAGGGCCTGTTTTTTCCATGATGATCCTGTACATACCCTAGTATGTATGTCCTGGTGTTGAGACCATGTTGAGTGGAAAGATGCAGAATGGGAGATGATTTAAAGGAATTGTAAACTTTTGGGGACCAAAAGTTCTTTAGTGGGGAGGTTTGATCCAAGTGGATCTCCAGAACCTGAAAAATTGAAGTGTTCCAGTTTCCCCTGGAAGTGATTCCATGGCATAGAGGTCAAAATCTTGATTCCAACGCAACTTGAATGAGCTCAAAAGGAGTCTGTATGCTCAAGTTATGACCGGTCAAAGTTTGGTCAAACCTGGACCAGGGGCTCGTCATAAGGCAAAAATTTTGACCGACTTGGAATCGGTCAAAAGCAACATCAAATCAAAGAGATTGATGACATGAACCCAACGATGTTCGTTTTGTCAAAATGTGAGCTCGTACGCGAAAGATATTGCGAGTCAAAGTCTGGGTCAAACAGGCACCTGAGGGCATCCAAAAAGGTAGAAAAATTGATCATCACAAAATTTGGAAAAAATGGTGTCATAATGAAGGTCTAATCAACATGATTCTGATGGCGTTCGTTTCGTTGAAAATGGAGTACATACGTGGAAGATATCGTCAGTCAAAGTTTCAGGTTGACTAGGGTGACCGAATTGTACGATGATGATGTCAGCAACTGATAGAGCGGATGAGTCATCATACAGATGCTGACGTGGACCAATGAGGTCTTGAAATGTTTCAGTCGTATAGTTACTTGGCAGGTGACGTGTCTCGGCTAACGTGGCAGCTAATGTGGACCGTACACTGGTGTGGACGAATTGCAAGGCGACACATGGCATTCGTGTAGTGAGTTGGCATGGTGACTGGATGATGACTGGATGACTAACTAGGTTCCTTCAGTGAATAATCCATCAACACGTGGCACCTGTCATGTGATTCCATGTGGCACTTCTTTCTCTGGCCTACTCCATTGAACGACGTAGCAAAATTTGTGGGGCTCGAACCCCCTACTTCCACAGTGTAAGCCAACCAGCCTAGCCGTTGTGGCATGACTCCCGTGCCTAACCCATATCAATGCTTAGTTTGTTTTGTTTTAGATACCATTGAAAATAGTGATTAAAAGTAGTCGGCTGGGGAGTTGAACCCCCTACTAGCGAGTAACTAAAATTAATAACCACCGACGAGCCATTAGTCAGTCTGAAGTATATTATGGGCATCGATTGGTTTTGTTTAAAGTTAAAACCGATTGCCTTTGATTTTGAACAAATAACCCCTAAATTTAAAAAAGGATATAAACCTCCTAACAACCAAGCCCGGATGTGTAAACAAATAAGGGCTAAAACAAATTTTTAATGGTTTGTAGGAGATTGTTAATTATTTTATTTGTAAAATGGGGAAGTTGTTTTAACTTCTTCCTTAAAGGGGGAAAATGCAATCTTGGAGGTTATTAGCCCAAATAGGCAAACCTATTGTATAAAAGGGAAGGCTATGAGAGCTTTCTCATCATCTCATTCTTTCTCTCTTCCTCGTTGCTTGTAAGCATTTCTGTGGGAGAATTTCGAGAGTTGAATTTGAGAGGAATATTATTCTGAGTCTGTAGTAGGTCCTTTCAGGGCAGAGTCAATGTTTTCACTCTTGGTAAATCGTCCTTAGCTTTGAGAGCCTTTTTGAGGTGATTTGAGTGAGATACATTTTAGGACTTTGTGGATAGGCTACAGTTCTTTGTAAAGCAGTGTTGCAAGAGGCTCCTTTGGAGATTGTACTACTAATTCAAAACATTCTAATAGATTGGTCACTCAATTGAGCTAGACCCGAAGATGTAGTCCACTCGAATGAACTCCGTAATCAAATTTTTGTCTTCTTCTCTCTCTTTTCTTGGTGTTATCATTCTCTCTATATGTTGTTCCTGTTACTCCATTGGTTAATGTATTTTCACCTTTGTGCATAATCACTTAACAATGTTTGTCATAGATCCTTTCCGCATTTCAAATCAAAGGATGTGGTGGGGAGCTCTTCTACTGACAACCACTGTTGAATATAGGTTGTTAGATCAGCCACTTGTGCCTTTAGTTCATCCTTTGAAATCTTATCCTTGTGCATCTAATGCACGATAGTGGCAATGGACCCTTGGAGGTGATCAATTTTCTGTTCTCTAGTAGTCGTTCCCAAATCAACGGTGGATATATTGTAACTTATTCCTTCTTCTCCCACCACTGGTGTGGCTATTTGCACAGTTCTAGATCCAGAAGTGTCCATTGTCAGCTGAGATCTGATCTTAGGTTTCTTTTATTTCTTGGTGTTGATCTGGGCTCGGGCCAAGATGGCCTCCAGCCTTGCTCTTGGATCCTTTGACCTTGGGATAGGAACTTTCTTCTCCAGCTGTTTCTCAAGCCACTCGGGCATCTGAGATTCTCCCCTTGGTGATTCATGATCATGTTCTTCTTCATGGGTGTGTTCAATCTCCATCACCTTACTGCCTAGAGTTTCTTTCTTGATCCTTTCTCCTTCTACTTCATCTGAATCATGAATGAATACAGTTTCCTTTTGTGTAGACTCAGTGGTTGTATGCTCTTTGGGGCTATCTTCCCCTTCAGCAGTCTTCTTTTCTTCTTCTACTTCGTGCCCATGCTCTTTGAGCTACTATGTTCTTGAGCTTTCATGGGTTTCAGCTTCTTCTTGGGATTTATTTCTTCTTTCTTTTCCTCTTCCTCGTGTTGACACATCTTCCTGTTCTTTCTTTTCTCGCTCTTCTTGCTTTTCTTGTCCTCCTTGATCTCTCTCAAGAGACATTTCTTCATCATGTTTGGGGCTTTCATCATGCTCCCCAGTTGGAGGTTCAGTGTCTTACTCCATTTTGTCACTTGATTCCTTTTCTTCCTCGGAAGGCTGCCTTTCTTCCTCCTCTCTGACATTCTTCAATTGTCGAGCTAACTCCTCCTCGAGGTCCGCATAGAAGGTTTCCACAATATATTTGGTGCTAGCATTTTCTCCATCACTCTCGAAGGATTCTATTTCTTCACCTTCATGCACCACTTCATCAATTGACAAGTGCTAGAACTCGGGATGCTCATGATAATCATCCGCCTCTTCCTTGATCCCCTTTGTGGCCTCCTTCTCTTGTCTTTCCAACTCCTCGAATATTTCCATTGTGGCTTTCATTTCTGGTGGTTTAGTTGGAGGAGTGGAGGTGGGTATATTAGCAAGAATCTATTCCAAGGCAGCTTGAATAGTCGAGTTCATTAGCACTCTTAACAACTCTGTGGGAACATTCTGCATATGCTGAGAGAATGCCTCTGGAAGTGAGAGTGTGGGCATTGGTATTGTTGTTGTTTCTAGGGGAAGAGAAGTGGTCAGAGACATGGACGTAGAGGAAAGTGGAGAGGTGGTGGTAGAGGAAGAATCTATCACCATTACTTGGGTCATGAGTGGAGTAGAGGCAAGGTGGACAGAGATATCCATTACAGGTGGGGAGGTGGCAACCATTGCTTGAGAAGTAAACAAAGGGGCGGTAATAGTAGCTGCAAGAGTAGAGACAACTGGTGAAGACTTTGGTTGCTCAGTCTCTAACTCTTCCTCTCCTTCGTGGAGAGGGTCCTCTTGGATGGTATCAAGACTACCTGATGTCCTTGGCCTTTTGGAGGATTCACCTTCTGAAGGCTTCTGCGAGTATACACGGGGTTTAGACTATTCTTCAACCATCTCTTTTATTTTTCTCAATCTGGTGACTAGAGTGGATTAAGAAGCTTCTTTTGTTGGGGCAACAACTATCCCACTATCTGTCTCGCTTGCAGGTTCTTCTTCAGGTTTCTTGTAGGTCAGAGTGACCCCTTGTTTCTTTAATTGGGAAATTTTCCCATCAATCCATTCCTTTGTTTGAGCTTCAATGGGCTTGGTCAAAATATTGAGGTCATCAACCCCTTGCTCATCCCAGTCAATTAGTGGCAGGGGCAGGTTGGCAACTGCATTGTATTGAGGATCCATTATTGTGTTCTCATCCTCCACTACCTGGTCTAGTACTGGGAATAGGTTGACCCTCTTTACAAAATATGTAGTCATCCGCATATAATGCCTCATTCGCACTTCATTATCGTCCTTGCAATTGGCCTAGAAATCTTCAACACTATGCCGATGGGCGTATTCAGCCTTGACCATCTTCTTCAACTTACCATAAGGGTCCATTCACGGCCAGGCAGTGTGGAGCCTCAAGTGATACTCCACGAGCTCTTTGTCTAAATTGTTGGCACACTGGGATGTGTGGAGTTCATATAGCCCTTGGCCGAAGGATAGGGAATAAGAAATCCTAGCCTTATGCTTGCTGCTCAAGATGGTGTGTGCATCTCGTAACTGCCGAGAAAGTTCTAACAGTATTATCTAGTCATTGGGGTACCGGGGCAACTTGTATGCTTTCTCTAAAAAGCCTTCAGCTCAGATGTAGGTGAACTTTGGATACTGAATGAATAAGAAGGAAAACTATTTGAGGAAAGCATTGGCACTGTGGGAGACTCTTCTTTTGAAGTCACCCCTGAGCAACCTAATGATATGACCTATGAAAGCATCATTAACTCTGCAGTAATCCCTCTTGAAGTTTCTAAACTATAGCTGAGGGTATCTATCATAAACCTTTAGTTCTCTGCCTAGTTCTTCATTAGGAGCCCTAAACAAACCTCTGTATTATGTCTGGTCCACTAGTGAATAGACCAGGTAGGACGTCATATAGAAGCACGAGGTTTTCTTTGCAACCATAAATTGCTCGTGGAAGCAGTCACTAATTATTCCTACCTAATAGAACTTAGTTTTACCTCAAAGGATCTCTTCCACGAAATATACCATCCAATCCTGGAAATAGGCTTTCGTCAGGAGGCCCATGACTCTACTTAGCAAGGTCACCAAGTCATGGTAGTCCTCGTAAAAGTCACTATAGAAGAGCTCCTGGGGCACCTTAGCTGCACTGCCCCTCTTTTCTTTCAACCCGTATTGGTTGATAAGCCTTTTGCATTTAAGAGGGTCTTTGTTCCACACCACCTTTCCATCCTCTATGGACGCTTCCTTCATCTCTCTGAAGGTGGGGATATGAAAAGTCTTTATGATTGACTTGGAAGACATGTTAGCCAAAACATTTTTGTCTCTGTCCATAATGGTTCTGGTCTCTGGTTGATATGCCTCCCTATAGGCCATCACTAGTTCAAGGGCAATGAGCGCGGGAGGGAAGCCTACAGCTTTGGCCAACCCACTGCTTCTGATCCTTCTCGTACTTTTGGTTGTAGGGTTGATTCAGACTCTATTTGAATTCATCAATGTCTACATGTCTGATGTTTGTGTCAGAGACCTCCATCCAAGTTTAGGTGACTTTGGAGTTCAGAGGTTCCCCTTGGAACTTATACTTCATATAGTCTTTGTAGTCTTTCCCTCAACGTGCCTTAGCCATTTTCTTCCCTGTGTCCTTCTCCACAACCACTCCTGAAGGTCCTCCACTTGATTCCATATATCCTATGAGCAAGAGAGAGGTGAGCACATTCAAGCATGAAAACATGGAAACGTTATCCAAATCTCTGCAAAACGGTGTTAGATTGGATAAGTCATCATTTAAGAACCCTAACATTTCCAAATTCTTGTTAACCCTTCACAGGAAAGAGTTTGAGAAATTCAAGTCTAGGGGGTCGAACTTACTTTGGCTGATGGCAGTTTGGAGAAGCTATAGGAGGGACGGTAATTAGGGCATGATGGAAAGCCTGTCCAGACTCGCCTTCAGATGTAGGTAGTTTGTGGGGTCCACTAAGGAGAGTTTCCTATTTTGGCATGTGGGTCTAAGTTACTTTGATGATTGGAGGGCATTAAGACCTTCGTTTTAGCAATCGGGACTAGGAGGAAGCTTTGTTGTTTGGAGTCTACTGTTGGGAACGACTCTGGTAAGACGACATTCTGGGGGTGGAGTTACGGCAGGCGGGACCCACGGCTTTGGAAGGCAGTCGATATCATTCTTTTTTGTTGAAGCACTTCGAGTCGAAATGGATGAAAGGATGTTGGGCGATTACCATCTAGAATAGTAGATGTGATATGACGGTCTGATGGGAGCAACCCGCCTTGTCAAGTCCGAACGAAGATGGGGCTTCCATGTTTACTTTGCTAATCGCTTGGAGAATCCAATGGCCAAGGCGAGCTCGGGTTCCGAGCCATGGGAGGACGAAGGAAGATTTCCTTTTAGTAATGGCGAGGACGGGACAGAGTCCCGAAGGTGGAAGACCGTGGGAGTCAACCCGCAATGGTTCATCACTTAATCATTTCATTTTCATTTTGGTGGCCGTGATGAGGTCGGGTCCCAGAGGAAGGAATGTCATCGCTCAAAATTCATAAGAGACTGCAATCTCACTGCAGCGGCTCGCGGACGAAGGTCCGCTAGGCAAGACTCGAAAAGGTGTTGGGAACTTGGTTGTTTGTAAATGAAGTCAGCCGATAAAGGAGGATTGGTTTGGGACTTGACGGTCGGATGGAAAGATGGTCAAAGCAGCTTGAGATGACGAGGCATGGACGAAACTCTGCCAATGGAAGTCCGCGAGGCGAGACCCGAGACAAGTAGTGACTTAAGACTTCTTAAGTGTGAGTTTAGGGGCAATCAAAAGGATGGGACCCGAGCGCTGGAAAGTCAGGGTCTGAATGTCGTTTGGGGACAACAGATCATGAGCAGCACCCTAGGGATGGAATCCTGTAGGGGTGGACCCGAGTAGCTCATCGGACCTTCATTTTCTCCTTGTGAGTTTCACTAAGTTTAGATGGCTAAAGAGATGGGTCGTCTCGTGATAGTGGGTCTGAAAGGGTTGTTTGCCGCTTTGAGTTTAACTTTGTTTCAAATGTTAGCAACAATGATGGGGATATGTGGGCTTGCAGAGCATGAACGCTTTGGCCCAAGAATGGCGTCGGGGATTCAAGGTCCCACGGTCATTATACTAGTTGATTTGGAGGGCTTCTTAAGTTTTTACGATGTGGGTTTTGGGTGCCTCATTATAATCTATCTATCTACTAAGTTTTATCCCTTATATTTAGCGATTTTGCACAAAAAAATGAAAAGACTCAAAGCGAGGTGCAAGAGAAAGACCTACCTCACAAATTCGATGAAGGTAGATAACTAAGCAGGTGGAAAATGCATTGAATCAGTGGCGACACTCATTGGGTTCGAAGGCGGCCCTGGAATATGGCTCTCTTACACATTATGATCAACCTGGCAGTTGAAAATGACATCTCAAACTTGGCTATTTATAGAAAATGAGGCATTAAATGCAGCCATTAAATGATCTTACAGAGGGCCAAAGGTTGGTGGGTAGCAATTTCAAAAATGGCCATGAGAGAGCCGGGATCCGACAGGCAGGCGGCAGTCAACCGATGGCCCTTTGGTAGTTCGATGATAATTAGACAGTGTTGGAGGGTCCGAGTTCCGACGTGCAGAACACTGCCAGAGGACAACCATTGGGAACGGTGATGAGGTGACTGAAATCTGAGAGGGGCGGCCCGGTAGGGCGGGCTCGATGGGCTCCAAGGATGCCAACTTTAAAACACTAAGGAAAATAGCTGATGGGAACCCGCAAAGACCTAGAACTTTGAAAATTTGAGGGGGTGAAAACATGATCAACTCAAGATGAATTATTTGGGAGTCACTGACCATTTTGAACACCAAACAAGGGGCACACAAAATGAGGCAACAACCAAAAGAGACCCAACGAGGAAAAGGAAAGAGAGGGTCCCCATTTTGAACGGGGCGTGTGTGCTAAAGGCACAACAGAGAGGACTCAAAATTTATGGAAATTGTAATAGAAGAGGCATCAAAGTCTCCAACTAAAGAAATTTTTGCAGGTGTAGCATCATAAATTGTCACTCTTGACAATTTCACACTATGTTTTTCTCCCCCCTAAGTGCATGGACCTAATTGTACACCTAATTTCCTAAATTATGCATTTCATGGCCCATTTTAACATTTACCAATAAATTGCAAGTAGAAAACCGAAGCATTCATTTAGTATTTTATCCCCAACACCTTAAGTCTTGCAAAATAGGGCTAGGACCTAGTCGCCTAGGGAAACTAAGTCCCTCTATTTTTCCTCCAAAATTGAATATGTCAGAGTCAACATTTTATTATTTGAATTTCAAATGTCCAAAGTCGGCTATTAGGATTTAATTTTTGAGAAATTAGAATAATTATGTATAAATACCTAGTCATTTCACTATTTGAAAACTAACAAGAAGATTTGAGCAAGAATTATTGTCAAGAGCATTATCAAGCAAGTCAAGAGTAGTCATTTAAAGATTTATTGTAGCAATTCAAGATAAAAGCACCATGTCAAAATGTATGTGAGTTTTTTCGTGTTTATATTATCATATTGTTTGTGGATATAACCCTTGTAGGTCTTCAAGTAAATCTAGCCAATAACAATAAAGCCTTGAGGAGATATTGTATGACTTCAGTCCTTCAAGGAAGTCATTTTTGGGTGGTGAATTGTAGTCCATTATGGATTCATCATTCCTTTATCATTTAGCTTTATCCCTCACAAGGATAGATTCCCTATCATTGACATTGCCATTGTGGAGGTGGAAACACCAACACGAGGTTTGACTGAGGCAAGCCCCTAAATGGCATAACCTTTCTCCTCTCTTTGAATGTGTAGGTTTTTTATTTGAAGAAGATTAGGATAAGTTTGAAGGTCATTTGTTCATTATTGCAATCAAACCCTACACCTTGACAACAAATGAAAACTCAATTATGTAGCAATATCTAATAGTGATCCGATAGTGTGAAAAGTGGAAACAAAAGGCTTAGATATAGTATCAAAGGAATGTGAAATCAGATCCAGGATTCCTCTACTAGGACATAGTCGCCCAAGGCAACTAAGTCCTTAAAAATTAGCTCCAAATTCATATAATAGTTACACAATGTCTTGCTCAGTTTATTTTTGAAGTCTAAATTTTACTGTGGCGTTCCAAATCTGTTGTTTTTACATTAGAATAGTTGATTGCATCATTAGTATAGTCAAATCATTACATTTCATTCCCAACTTCATTCTAGATTTGGTCAAGGGAAAGTTGACTCACCTTTCAGGTTGCAAGTCAGTCTTATACTTTTTCCAAATACATCAAAACCCTTGTTACCGCAAACCCCTCTTAAATGAATTGAGGAAAGGTGCCTAAACCCTAGAGTCAAATTATAGAGTATCCACTTTTCCTTTATTTCATTTTGGTGAACTTGGAATGTTAGCATTTTAAACCTTCTGAAATTTGAAGCAATTCATCCTAGATCTTGGTTTAGCATTTCGTTGTTTAGCATTGTTCATTTAGGCATTCATTTTTGCATCATAAAAGGCACAAAAGTTCAAAAAAATATTATATTGCATTATAGATTACAATAAGGTTAATTTTAGTCATCTTAGGCTTGATTTAAATTCTAATTGCATTTCAAAATCTACATTAGGTCATTTAAATCTAAAAATACATCTGAAATTGTTCATGGCATTCATTTAGGCATCTTGCATATAGCTCAAAAAGTGAAAAATTGCATTGTTTATTTTCCAAAAGGCATCAACTTCTGGAAATTGCATTTGCAATTATCTTTTATTGCTTGAACATTTTGCAAATTGTTGCACACTTGCATTTTGAATTACATAGTCATAAATAGGGAAAATTCTAGAAAAATACTCACTATCACACATGTATGCACACAAAAATAGGAACTTCAAATAGTATTGTACACACCCAAATTTTGAATTTTGTAAAAAATAGATACATGACATAGTCACCCTAGGTGACCTAGTCTAGCCAAATTGAGCCCAAATTTCATGTGTAGAATCTTGTCTCCAGTCTCTTCCCAGATCTAGCCTCAATCTCTAAAGATTAGTTTTTTAACTATTTTTTTTGCTAAAAAAATTGCTAGCTTCCACAAAGCATAACACAATGTTCTCATTGCAAAAATTTTGTGTTGTCATAATTCATGTTCTATTGTTAAATCTTGTTAGGCATTTCAAAGAATTTTTGTTACAAGTATTGTTGGAAGTTTGAGGAAGCTTGTCATTGATGATTTTGTTTAGAAACATGAGCATGGAAGGTACATAACAATGTGTTGTAGTGTTGTCATTGATGTCAACATTGTAACTTGTATGGATATTTTCAATTGTAGACCATTTTGATTAGTTCTAATAGGTTTTTGAAGTGTTAAGGAAGAAATTTGTGCAAGTTGATATGGTTTGGAAATATCAGTTGTGTGGAAACTTGACTAAATGTCAAATCTGCCAGTACAATGTTATTGTGTGCCAGTTTTGGGTTCACACCACTCTACAAAGGAGGATATCACTCTATGAACTAACATAATTTTGATGAATGTTAGATGTATTTAATTCCAAGATTCCATCATGTTTGGACAAGTAAAGTGAGAGATATGAGTAATAGAGTTCAACCTAGCAAATTACAATTGTTTTCTATATAGTATGTTTGTGTGGGAGAATCCACACTTCTCCATGGACGCGTTTTTTGTTTTGTGCTTTTGAGGATAGGTTTCCAGATGGAAATAGAGAATGGATTTCATTTGGCATCAAATTCTAAGGTCCACATGTCGAGATGTGGATGCACAGTTGAAGGTTTTTGGTTTTAGGTCTTATGTTATGCCGACCTAACATGTTTGATATTGTGCGAAGGACAAATATGGATTGTTGACTTATGTAGGATCTATTATAGGTCCATGTCAACCTATATTAAGATGTTTTGAGTTTTGAATTATGGTGCATTATGTGGATGAAATTTTTTTAAGCCAACAAGGTATATTTTGATTATTACATCTAATTAGGCCGACCTAATTGATGTTATACTTGATGCAGATATATATGTTAGAATTTTTTCTGTATTTTGATATATTTTACAAGTGTTAAGAATGATCCACATACATATGATGTGAATTTTATTAGAGCAGTGCAAATTTGAGTTGTGAATGTTGAGTTCAAGATCAAAGTTGTGCGAATGAAGAGCATGGCAGAGTGTTGAATCAGAATCCGATAAAGATTTTTATTGAGCTTCAATGGGACTGTATCCATGCATATATTAGATGCAATTGTAACAATTCAAAAATAGGTTGTGAGTTACCATCTCTCTTCTACCTTTTTCTTTGTGGATAGTGAGTCCACCTGCAGTGAGCATTTCTGTAAATTTACTATAACTGGTTATAATATACTGTGAGCTAACCCTCACCATGGTTTTTCCCATTTTAAAGCCTGGCACACTAACATAGCATAGATGTTTGATATATATTAAGTTGCTTTGAATAATCCAAAACACATAAACATAGTATTGCCATATATGTATCTATGGCCAAAGAGAGAATACAACGCTTAAAGCACAATAAAAATAAGTCAAAAGACTTAAGCACTGCACATAAATAATGGAGAATATTTTTTAAACGTTGCAAGCTGAAATAAATGCATATTTAACATTGTTGACATAGTCTTTGACTGTGCATAAACAAAGGGCACTAAAAGTATGAAGGTGGCACAAAAATCTGTAGAGTGTGAAAACCATTAGAAGTCTTAAACCCGTGCCATGTCCAGGTAAAGCAATATGATAAGCATGAAACTCAGTCAAAGTAAAGATGGTAAAGATTTGTGAGGGTAGTCAACTTGCAAATCAAATAGGAAACCTATAGCAATGCATTGTTGAGCTTTGACTCAGTAAAAGGAGTCATGTTGTCACAAGCATGAAGTCAACTTAGTTGTTCTATGAAATTGGGAATAAGAGGACTATTATATGTTGCAATCTGAGAGTTTAAATTAGCTAAGTTAATGCATGTGAATAGGAAGGTGGTAGAATTTTTAGCTAGTTTGTAGCATTATGATGCTCAAATTTAAGTATATATAGAGGTTCTCTTCCTACCATTTGTTACACTTTTCATTCTGATTTCTCTATTGTTACTCTATTGTAATTTTCTGTGTGAGCATTATTGTGAGAGTTTTAGTGAAAAAGAGAATTATTTGTGAGTTATGTTTGTTGAGAATTCTTGAGAGGAGGCTAGATTTTGGAGTTTAGTTGAACATAGAAGGAGTAGCATTTGTGATTGTGGAGGCTAAGGTTGGAAAGAAACATTATCAAGTTGGAACTTTATATCCAAGCATGTTGATTTCTATTCCTCTATTATTTATGATTGAAAGGTTGTTGGATTATAAATACCTTTTTTTTGGAAAAGATTGCTTTTGGGAATGCTTGATATGGTTGTTCTTATGAACTTAGTTATTTCCTAGTTTGAAATAATTTTGTAATGTATGATATGCTTGTTCTTATGAACTTAGTTATTTCCTAGTATGGAATATTCTTTTTCTATTCTTGATTGAGTCTCAAATTAGTGAAATCCTATTATTTGGGAATACATTTATATTATGAAGTATGTGTGGCTTAAATGCTATAGGAACTATACTTAGTTCGTTAAGTCTATATGGGTATTGCATGAAAATTGAAATGTGGAATATGTTTCTATTTTATAGTGCTTTTATGAAAATTCCATTTTGAACATAAGAGGTTAGCATGGTTATTCTTGGGGTGAGAGAAATCCATGGGAAAGGGGGTAACCTAGATAGAAACTAGTAAATGTGCATGTGTGATTTGCAAGGTTATACTTGGGGTTAGTGAAATCCATGGGAAAGGGTGTAACCTAGATAATCAGTTTATTATACACTTGGATATTCCTGGGGTTAGGGTAATCCATGGTTAAGGGAATAACCTTGTTGAACATTTCGTTATGTTATCACCTTAGATTGAATGTGTGTTATGTTAATGGTCAATACCAAATTGAGCTAAAGGGTGGGTGGATAGATAACTCTCACTCAAAGTATTGAGTGTTAAATTCTTTGGCCAAAGTAGTGTATGTAGTCATTGTTTACACTGTCAGTTCATTGTGATCCATGATTGCATTCTAGGCAGGGAAGTCATACATGTAGGTTCTAGCCAATGTATGGTAACTATAAATATGTAGGACACAACACTATGCTCAAGAAGGTCAAGATTATGGGGTTACCAAACCAAACTCTTCATCTACGGGTAGGCCCATCTTACCAATTAAGTAGATGTGTGGGGGAATACAGTAAGTCCATGGTTGGCAGAAAAGTGCTTGAGTGATGCTCACCTGCGTATAGTTGGTGACCAGGATTTGAGGTATTCTAGGTAGGGAAGTCATACATGTAGGTTGTAGCCAATGCATGGTAGTTATAAATATGTAGGACACAACACTATGCTCAAGAAGGTCAAGATTATGGGGTTACCAAACCAAACTCTTCATCTAAGGGTAGGGCCATCTTACCAATTAGGTAGATGTGTGGGGGACCGCAATAATTCCATGGTTGGTGGAAAAGTGCTTGAGTGATGCTCTCCCTTGTATAGTTGGCAACCAGGATTTGAGGATGTAGCACAAGTTTAGGGACACCTAGAATGTATGCACCAGTGATGGGGACATCTAGGAGGTATGCACCAACATTGGGGACATCTAGACCATTGTATTATGTTTGTATATATATTATTGAGCTCATGGAAGCTATGAATGTAAACATGTATCTCTCTTCTTGTTGAGAAATCGTAAATGGAAAATATTATCATGGAATTATGTAATGTGAAATCATTACTTGAATTATTGAAATGATTCTTTGTTATGAAATGGGAAAATTTGAAATGGTTATGTTTCAAATGTGCATCTTGATTATTCATATGAAAAGGAAAAAAATTATTGCTCATAATGTTAGTAGCATAAACTTTCACTTGTGAGCAAAACATAGTAAAAACAAAGGGTAGAACAATGGGCATGTTACACTCCAAGTCTCAAACCATGTCCAATCATGTCCTCAAAATTGAAGACAACTTGTGTACTTGTCACCATCAAAGTCCAACTATGAAAAATACATGTAAACCTATACCAAGAAGCACCAAAATGATAATCAATTGTACCATCATGAAAAATACATGAAAACATGTACTCCCTCAAGATTTTTCCTCTTGACTCATCTAAATGCTCACATAATTTGAATCTCAAGCACCCACAAGTGTTCAAACAAGTACAAAACTCTCTCTACTTAGAAAATTGAGAAACTATTAGTAAAATTGTAAAGTACACTGAACATTCTCTCCAACGCCTATTCAAAATTGAAAAATTGATTCCATATGCAAAAGTTATGCTCAAACCTGTGAAACCACGAACATATGGTTTTTAGGTTCTAAATACTAGTCAAAACAACAAAATAAGGAAACCAAACTTGTACCACACTATAGTGCATGGAAAGAGATTTCCAATGAGTATAAGAAGTCAAAAAATGAGCCATCTGGGTGAAAGTTATGCCCTCTAGAAGAAAAGTTGTCCAATTTGGCTAAAAAATGAGTACAGGTGACCCCAGGGTGGCCCGTTGGAGGCTAGCTAGCGGCGCCACCACCTGGGCTGTGGCGGACCTGACCAAAAATTTAAATTGGGTTTAATTTTTCATTTAAAAAAATTTTCCCAAGTGGATTTAAAAGGAATTTAATTTTTATTTAATTTTTTTGGTCGACAAAATTTAAAAAAGTTCAAATTTTAATTTTGATTTTTTGGCGGCAGAGTTTTAAGGCCATGGGGCCTGGTTCAATGGTCCCCTAGCTGACCGAGGGTTGACCATGGGGGGCTTAGTACCTTCGTCAGTGCAAGGGGGTGGGGTGACATTGTCAGTATACCACTACAAACATAAGTACAATGGTACCATGTCGACATGATACATATATATATACACATATATATATATATACATATATATACATATGTATATATATACATATATATACATATATATACATATATACATACATAGATATATATATATATATATATATATATATATATATATATATATATATATATATATATATATATAAATTTTTGTATTAATAATAGTTTATCAAAAACATGTATACATTGGTTGCCTTAGCAGAGTATCAGGTTACAGTAACATAGTTACAAAATATAACATGTTGTTTTCTGAGAAGGACCTATAAGTATTACTACACATGAACATTAGCTCTTTCCATGTATGCATATACTGTATGGGTATACCACTGTTGTAGAGAATATGGCTGTAAAATTTTTTTTCCAACATAATGTTGTAGATGGTATGGCAGAATAAACATAATAGGATAATAGCAAGGTAGATCAGTCTGAAGTAGAGTATATGAGGCTTTAACCATTGTAGCTCTTGTTGCATTCTTCTATATCCTCCCATCCGAAGCTTGCATTATTAGATAGTTGTTCATTTGACCTTACTTCTTCAAAAGTCAGATTGTTGCCTTCATTCACATATAGTCTAGCATGTCAGACTTCCCTAGGTCTTTTTGCATTCCCATTTACCACCTCATTGAAGACTCTATGGAATTATCTCAATGCCCTCATGAAGGTTTTTGAATCTTCCTGGTTATGGTGCCAAGTATGTCCATATTTCACCTCAGAATTGTTAATAATCATTGTGCCATCACCACTTAGCTTCATAAATTTTTCTATTGAGATCTCCATAGTTATTGTGACCTCCGAATTATCCTGGGTAAGGTCATTTAGGAACATCTTCAGCACCAATTCCTATCAAGTTTTCACCTTGGGGAGCTAGTGATTGGGGGCCTCTTTGTCTTACCAAACCAGCTGCTTCATCAACTGCCATTTGGAGATCAACAAATGCCCTTTGGAATATCTCGTGTCCGGATCTAGGATCCTCCCTTGTGATAGGTGCAGAACCTTCTTTGATTATTTTCATAAACTTCACCATTGTGACCTCCACGTGGAATGAGACCTGTAAGGTAACATTGTAAACTGTGAGTCTTTTGGAAGACTCCATAAGTACCCTCTTATTACCCTTAAACTTATCATCATTTCTCACCTTCCATAAGTGCCACATGATTTCATTAGAAAAACAATACCAAAAATCCATGCAATCAGATTTAATCTTGAGTTTACAAAATAAAATATCATCCCAATTGATAGTACCACTATTGTTCCATATTTTTAAATTATGACAAAATAAGTTCCAAATTTCTTGCACATATAAGCGGTAAAAAAAGATGTGCTTAATAGTTTTCGATGTCCTACAAAGAGTACAAATTTCAACATCTGCTTGATTAGATTTAAATGGAAGCTTCTGCATTAAGACTAACCACGTGAAACAAGCCTTCTTAGGCTCCATATAATGATGCCACACAAGAGAAATAAATTTTCCCAATTCCTCAATGTCTAAATTCAAGCCCCGACTCAAGTTAATATGCTGAACAACAAAATTACTACCAACAATACCAATATAAACAGTTTTGGATTTTACATTAGCAATGGAAGAACCATCCTTCCAAATGATAGCACAATGAGTATTGGTCTTATTCTTGACATTTTTGGGAAAGCGTGCATCTCTACATGCCTCTAATAGGGTCAAGTAAGTTCTATAGTTAGAATCAGGTAAATCAAAGTTTATCCAAAGGTTGTCCCAACTTTTGAGATTCCCATTTTCAACAATATCTTCAAAAGTTGAGATGCCTTTTTTGTTCCAAGTTTTAGTGGAACAACCTTGAAGTAAGGAAAAAGGCTTCCCTTTATGCTCCAAATTCCACCATATGGAGCTAAACATTTCACATTTCATGTTATTTTTAAGGGTTATATTGCTAGAGTCCAAATGAGCATTGTGTTTCACAAGTTCCCAAGCCTTCCAAAGGCTTTTGAAGACATCTGAGCCAATCAGGACCATAGAGTGCTTGTTGAGGAGGATATCACTAAGGGGCAGTTGTTTGCAAGCTTTAGCTTTCCTATGGATGGACTGTTGCATATTGCTCCTCACTAAAACCTTCTAGGGCTCATTGCCCTCCAAAGAATTAAGCAATCCCTTGTAACCAGAGATCTTTTAAACCAATGCCACCATGAGCCTTGCTTAGATAGCACCAGTCCCATCTAATTGAATTCCTCTTTTTCTTTCCTTTTCTATCTGACCACAAGAAACATCTAATTCTCTTTTGGATGTCATTAACTTTGTAATTGTTGAAGAACCTGATGGAAGCAAAATAAATTCTATAGGAGGATAGAATTTTTTGATAGACTTGGATTCTTCCAGCCAGAGAGAGATATCGTCTATTCGATCCACTTAGTTTTCTTTCTGGTTTCTCTTTTATCTAGATCCACATCTCTTTAAGATTTGGGCTGACTGCAAAAGGAATTCCCAGATACCTCACAATCTTGTTGGGTCCCCCCCATTGGAACCCATATCTGGTAAGCCACTCAGGAGGAGTTTCATCCCATCCTAAGAAGGTGGGCTTGGTTCTAGAAAGTCTAGCTCTAGAGGCTTGATAGAAAATATCCATCTTTTTCATTAGACAGTCAACATTGTCTTGATCAAGTTCCATGAAGATGGATGTATCATCTGCAAATTGAACATTAACTAGTTCATCTTGATTTGGTAGTTGAATCCCCTTTACTTTGGGAGAGGAGACGTGGTCCCTTAGAAAGTAAAATAGTGCATCCAATGCTATAAAAAATAGGGCAGGGGCCAAGGGACATCCTTGTTGGATAGACCTCTGCAAGGGAATTTTTTTAGTTAAAGTACCATTCACATCAATTTGCATTGTAGCATCCTTTAGGAGAGTAAATTGTCACTTTGAGGCATTTAGAGGGAAACAAGAAGACACTCCCATGACCTTGGAATATGAATCTTAGTTTCATTTCATGGAACTTCCAGGGGCTTGAGTCCCCAGATAGGAAGTACATCATAAGAAAAATTTTCAACATGGAAAAGAAAAAAAACTTTGTATTCCTTCAGGAAACTAAAGCAATTGGTTTTACCCTTGAAACCAACTTAAAATTTAAAAGGATGTTTAAGGATGCTTCAACCATAAAGAGGTGGAATGCTAATTTGGAAGGTTGGAGAACCTTGTTCCAAATTATTGGAAAGAAATGGTCCCTTGATAGTAGAAAGATGGAAAGGGACTTACAAGATTGTCTCCTGGAAGCAGAAACAAGGCTGCAAGGAAGTCCAAACAATGAGAGCCTATATGAGGCACTAACCATGGCCAAGGATAGTCTAAGAAGGATTCGGGCCTACAAAATAAAGGGTCAAAATTTTTGAGCCAGATTGAATCGACTCAGCTGTAGTGATAAGGGATCAAATTTTTTCTTTAACTATCTAAAAGAGAAAAATGTAAGGGAATAGGTGGGAAAAATATGGGATGGATCCCATCTATGTATTGATCAAGAGGAAATTATGAGCCAATTCCATGCCTACTTTAAGGAGCTATTCGCCTCTGAGGAGGGGGTTGAGGGGGGCCAAGCGGCCAAAACTCTCATTAAGGACCTCATATCGAAGAAAATTAGTGAGAAAGACTCTATCAACCTAGATACCAATATTTCCAAGGAAGATATTATAAATGTTATTAATTCAATGAGTAATGATAAGTCCCTTGGTTGGGACAGGCTGCCAATGGAGTTTTATAAAGTATTTTAGGCTGAATTTGTGAGGACCTCCTTCAAGTATACAAGGAGGCCCTTGCTAAAGGATCCTTAGGAGAAAGTATCAATAGAGGAATAATTAAACTCCTCCTAAAAGGTGGAGAAAAAACTTTGGTGAAGAACTAGAGACCAATAACCCTACTCAACGTCTCCTACAAGGTTTTAGCCAAAGTTATTGCTACAAGACTGGTTAAAATTTTGCCTAAATTTATCAATAGCACCCAAACTAGCTTTATAAAAGGTCGATATATCCTAGAGAATCTAATTACGAGCTGGGAAGCCTTGGAATGGGCAAAAAACTCTAACCAGAATTTTGCAATGCTTTTGTTGGACTTTGAAATAGCTTATGACAGGGTTGAATGGGTGTTCCTAACCACTGTTCTGTAAGCTTTTGGCTTCTCTCGTAAATTTTATGGCATGGTGGACACTCTCCTAAAGGATGCACATACTTCTAGGTCCCCCTAGGTGCACTACACACATAATAATAAATTAAACAATATAAACATTATGCAAGGTGTACAACACCTAATTCCTAACAAAAAAAGGGGGTCTTTGAGGTTTTATCTTTTAGGAATTTGATTTTGACATTACTCTTAGACTTGTTGTTGGTTGAGGGGGTTATGGAAAGGAAATACTTATAGAGATCCATGATAATTCCTTGGTGCAAGGAGGGGTAGGCACCATCAAGAATACAAGCCTTGAGGGAAGAGAACAAATAGAAAGGGAGATTCATTTTTTTTCCATGAAGGAAATTATTAAGTATGTGGAAATGGTAACCACAAATGATATTGAACTAATCTTCAAGAGTAAAATACTTCATACAATGGAGACTTACTAGTGCCCAAGTAGCCAAAAGCTTTTCCTTGTTGTAGCCATTTTGGAAGTAGACGGGTTTCTCCACACCAATGAAGAAGGCAACAATAATTTTTTTATATTCTCCTTTGCTCTTCTTCTCCACCTGGAGGCTTTCACAAGCTAATCCAATAGCCTTAGCAATCATCTCATTAGAGACATGGAATCATACCTTGTCGATGGTGACCTCGCCTTGAAACTAAGAATTCACAAATTTAGAGGCGGGTTTATCATTGCAACCCTTCATAGCTTGGAAGAAAGGGGTGAAGCCACCTCTGTTAAATAGCTCCTAGAGCTCTATGTTCTGTTTGAGAGCTTCACAAAAGATAGGCTCAATCCTAAGCCACAACCCACCCATAGTAGCCATTTTTCCAAGAAGTACATAAACCCACCTGAGCCACAGGAAATCCAAGGGAGCCAAAAAACAAAGCAGAGAAACAAAAATAGAGGAGCTTTTCACATTTTTTTGGAAATGCATTTGTTAGAGTAATCATACATTAGCTAATAATTAATTAATATTTAATTTATTATTATTCTAATTTTTTCTCGTGCACTTAAACTAAACTTAGGAGTGTTTTATGCTTTATTAATTGAGTTAATATTAGATCATTATGTCTCATCTCATGTGATGTTGGCACTTGTCATGATCTGATCCCTTTCTCATTTAGGGCTTTGATCTTATAAGCATTCAACCCTCATTGTAATTACTCACGGAGAATATCTAGAGCTTTCATATCTTCTTGAAAGCCTCTTGTTTTGTAGGTTTTTCTTGTTGAAGAATATTGCAATTCTTGTTTGTAGATCTCTTGCGTGAAAGGTGTATTAGTTTGTTGTTTGATCCTGTGGCCCGAGGTGGTGGCGGTGGGCTCCGCCCCCTGCCCTGCATTTTTAATTTTTTTTTTTATATAAACTATTTTTTTATTTTATTTTTTTGAAAAAAAATATATATAAAGTTTTTAATGTCTTTTTTCTTTTAAAAAAATAAAAAGGCAATTATTATTTTTTGCATTTTTTTTTGCAAATAAATCAAAAGAACTGTAATTGGAGCAATTTTTTCTAGCATCTTTAAATCTGGTGGACCTCCACATTTGGGGGTATTTTTGCTAAATTTGGTAGAGATTCCTTTTTTTCCCTACGCAACCCCTCTTTGTTGGGCTTTTCAATTTTGCACCTCAACTTCCAGAGGCCATATCTTGACCATATGGTGGGATTTTTTAGTGCACTTTTTTTTGAAATGGGATGGAATTTCTTACTCTTCGCAGTGGTGAAGGTATTTTATAGTTTTGACTTCTAGAGTTTTCTAGAATTCTGTTTTCTCAGTGCTGTAGCTATTCAATTATCATTTTGGAGACTTCGACAGGCCATATCTTTTGCATTTGGACACATTTTTGGGTGTTGTTTTTTTTGAAAGTGCACATTTTTTAATGTACTTCATCATGGTGCTACCAGTTTCCTCTTTCTATTAGAGAATTGTATTTTTAGAATGTTGTCCTTTTTTGGACATTATGGGCTCAAATTGCATGTACTTATGATTTTGCAAATGCATTGAGATAAAGTGCCTCTATATTGCACATATATTATGGGATCTTGCACATCACTTTGTTCCTTATAATTGTACTTGCACTATGTTATAAAGTTTCATGGGGGTTGATGTTTGCCTTTGTTTTTCCTTCATACCTTTCTTATGCGTGTGTGCCTTTGTTTGCGTACCCTTTATATTTGCTTGTACTTTCATGTCTGCATATTCAGATGTTCTTAGTTTTTTTATCATGCACTACATTCAGGAATTCAATTTCCGTGTACCTTTCATACCTCCCCCTTGTCAGCATTATGGGGGGGTTTCTATTGTTGGTGCTACTACTTCCTTGGTTTTTTGTTGGAGTGAGCTATGTATACAATATTTTTTCCTATGTACTAGGCGGATGCAGTGGCTAGTTACCCATGCATTTCAGTGAGATGGAGCACTTACCATATGGACACTCTTGCATTCCTATTTCTGGAGGTGACCTTCCATTTTTCATTTGATCAGTTCTTCATACTATTGGTACTTGTGCCATTTGTATCTTTGAGTTCTTGATATTTTCCTTGGTTTTCCATCATATTCAAGTAGTGTCATTGAGGGAACTCATGCAGATTCTTGTCTTCTTGATCTTGATCATTATATGTTTCAGCGGAGGTTATTCTTTCAACATTTGAACAGTCATACTTCGATAGTGTTTGTAGCTTCTTCACGCTTCTGGATGTTCCTTTTTTCCTATCTTTTGGGATGACATTGTCTTGTTTGGAGGCTTCTTCAGTCCTTCACTTGGATTTCATCTCTTTTTGGATTAGAGTTTTTCCCATGAGGTTTTCTCTATTTCTCCACATTATAGAGATCTTTTGTTTGTACTTGGGTACCTTATTTGGCCTTGTTTGTCAGGACCCATCATGCATTCTTTTTTAGGGTTTTTAGCTACTCCCTAAGTTCATCTTAAGGGGGGTTGTTAGAGTAATCATACATTAGTTAATAATTAATTAATATTTAATTGATTATTAGTCTAATTTATTCTCATGCACTTAAGCTAAACTTAGGAGTGTTTTATGCTTTATTAATTGAGCCAATGTTATATCATCATGTCTCATCTCATGTGATGTTGACACTTGTCATGATATGATCCCTTTCTCATATAGGGATTTTCTCTTATAAGCATTCAACCCTCATTGTAATTACTCATAAAGAATATTTAGAGCTTTCATATCTTCTTGAAAGTCTCTTATTTTGTAGCTTTTTCTTGTTGAAGAATATAGCAATTCTTGTTTGTAGATCTCTTGCGTGGAAGGTGTATTAGTTTGTTGTTTGATCATGTGGCTCATGGTTTTGTGCTTGTTTCATAATTCTAATAGCATTCGCTTCTTTTGGTATCAGTGTAGTAAGATCAAGACCAAATTACCTCGCCCCTTCTAACAAATTTCCCAACTTTAGTGATACTAGAGTCATCATTATACATAGCCTCAACCATCTTGTGGCTAATAATCATAATCTTACCATTAATGGTCTTATGAGGGAAAATAATATTGGAAATATGTGCCTCAAACAACATAGGATGAAACCTCCATTGGAGCAAAGTCAGTATGACATCTATCATGTCTGGCCAACTAGCAGCTTTGATACATTCTGTTTTGAACAGGTCACTGTGATCTTGCAGAAGTCTTGCCGAATGCTTATTCTTTGGAGCCTTCACTGTGACATAGTGTATTCGCTATGACCTCTTATCGTGTGGAGTTCTTTGGCCTACAGGCCATTCAATCGTAAATTAGGGAGACTCATGGTGACTACGGGCTTCAGGATAACCTATGTTGGTTCGGTGAGAAGTCTTAGTGAACAGTGAAGGTCATGCCGATGGGGACACATCCAAACGTTCATCGGAGTAACTCAAAGTGATCAGGGAAAAGTCTTGGCGATAGTGTTAAGTCTTGCCGACCGTTCAGTGTTCGGTGTAACACAAAGGATCTCGGGGAGATCTCTTAGTGACTGATGGATGTCTTGCCGATAGCCAATGGCTATCGGGGTAACCCAAATGGTTCGGGAAGAAGTCCCAGCGAAGAGTGTAAGTCTCACGGATGATAAGGGATCTTCGATATAACTCTTGGTGATGGATGAACACTTCGGGGTAAGTCTTGGAGTTCGGTATGTTCTCTCGGCGAAAGATGTAAGTCTTGCTGACTATTCTTTGGAGCTCGATATGACTTGTGACTTCAGTATCACCTTTGGTGACTCGCTATGATCTCCTGGCGAAAGTGATAGGTCTGGGTGACTGCTTGGTGATTTAGCATAACACATGAAAGCTCAATAGGACGTCTTGGTGATAACAGTGACTCTTGGTGACATTGATATGAAGGTTATGTGGCATCGGCGAGACACTATTAGTGTCTCACTGAGATGCCAATACAGTGTGAATTCTGTTGACAGTTTGACCGTCCTATGTGGAGTCTCGTGGACCAATAGGAGAAGCTGAATCTAAACAATTAGAAGGTAGTTAGTTGTGATGGTTTTGAGAGGAAGCTCGACAGACATGGATCGACATGAATATAGTTTACAGTTGTAGATGCTCGATGGTTCGAATAGTTCGAAGGTTGGTTGGTTCGAAGGTTGATTCGACAGATTGTTGTATGATTAGTAGATGTATTCTAATCTGTAAAGGCTATAACTTGAAAGTTTCTATTCGAAGATTGTTCATGGTGAATGTTGTTGAAAACAGACATCAGAAAGATAAGTCTGAAACTTGTATGTAATCTTTATTACTGTAATACAAAGTGACTTCTCTTGGTGTGGTGGGTTTTTCTCCCGAAAGGGTTTTCCCACATATATCTGGTGTTCCTATGTGATTGTCAAATACTCTATTTCTATTATATCACTTCATAGTGCATCTTAGTTGAATTGTAATTGAAAAATTAAAACTATATCTGCATTCTTTCTTGAGGTATTGACGTTAGGAGAATTGTTTCCGCATCTGATTTTCCTTACAAGTGGTATAAGATCCTGGCTAGTTGTGTTATCCTTGTGGGTACGCTGGGTTTTTTGAGTCAATTCTATTCAGTTTGAGTCTTGTAGAGTTTGTTATTTTTGTTTACAAGCTGAGATGGCTAGCACGTCTAGAAAGTTTGAAATAGAGAAGTTCAACAGCAATAACTTTGAGTTGTGGAAACTCAAGATAGAGGATCTTCTAGTTGATCATGATCTTTGGATTGTTGTGGCTAGAGTGAAACCTATAGTCATGAAGCAAGAAGATTGGGACCTTGCAGATAGGAAGTCTAAGGGGCTTATAAGGCTCTATTTGGCAGACTCAGTGCTTCTGAATGTGCATGAAGAGAAGACTACATCTTCCTTGTGGAAGAGACTAGCGTCTATTTATCAGGGGAAGTCCTTGGTGAATAAACTGTTCCTGAGGAAGAAGCTATATTCTTTGAGAATGCAGGAAGGAGGGTCTATGGCTGATCATTTGAATGCATTTAATATGCTACTTGCTCAACTAAAATTTGTTGGTGTAAAGACTGAAGAAGAGGATCGCTGTATACTATTATTGTGTTCTTTTCCAGACTAATGGGATCATCTGGTGATGGCTATTGGGAGTACAACATCCATTTTCAAGATGCAAGATGTTGTTGGTTCTTTGCTATCAGAAGAAATGAGAAGGAAATCTTCTGAGATGGCAAAGGAAGCTGGTGCAGGAGCACCTAGGAAACACTAGGCAATTAGGAAGTCTAGGATGCATTTTTGTTTTGATGTTTATCTTGAAGGTCATGTTGACCATTGAGTAGAGAAGATAGTTTAGGGATGTGTTTGATCTCTAGGTTAGAAGTTGAGGAAGGGTGGATGAGTTTAGAAACTCATTTTTCTTAATTTACTAGAAATTGGCAAAAGTTGCAAAATGGTGCATTTTGCAACTTTACCACAATGTAACTGACATGTCTAACCAAGGGGAGGCATAACTGATTTTTTTGACCTATTTAGGGTGTGCCTTGACCTGAGAGCAGGGTTGGAAAAAAATGTTACTTTGATTGGAGTTTTTGAATTAAAAAAGAAAATAGTGGTGTTTACTGTGAATTTCTGATTTTGTCTCAAAGTAGAGCTTTAATGGATTGAATATGTTATTGTTTTATACATAGGATGTAGTGTACTGATAGATTAAGCCCTGTGTGGTAGCAATTTAGATTTCTAGTTTAGTTTCAAGCATTATAGTAGATAGTTGTTTCTTTTCATTTGCTGTTTTGACAAGTTTGTTAGTAGAAAATGGAGGTTTAGGTCACATTCCCACTGTACATAACGTACAGCCTCTTGGGAATTGTGTCTAGACTCCATGATTGTAAATATGGTAGGGTTAGGAGTCTTTAGTAGTCAGGGTATCACTGTGAGAGACTTCTCCTAAGCGAGCTAAGAAAAGTCCGGCTAGGGAAGTCAAGAAGTGCAGAGCACTTGGGTTGCAGGGGTTTTCGTCTCCTGGAAAAACACGGTGAGGAGAGGGTAGACATGAGCCTTGACAAGGTTTGAATGTAGGAGGGAGCTTCGTCTAATCATCTGGTGATAGTAATCTCTAACAGTTGCAGGAAGGACAAGAAAATGGCTTAAAAAGCCCTAATTATTGCCAAAATGTGGTTTAGGCCTGTGTACGGTCAGTTAAGGGTTAAGACCTTTAAAATATTCAAATGGTAGGCATCAGGACCAAGAATCCAAAGGAAAGATTCTGAGTTCTTTGGGAAAGTTAGGAGAGACAACCTATTTCCTCGGAAGTGGAGACCTAATTGGGGCTCTTAGGCTAGTAGCCTTTTTAACCCTAAATGAGGGTTTGGTGGAAGCGATGAAAAGATGGAGTTAGGAAGTTCCTTCAGAACCATGATGGGATGGAAAGAACTTGTTTGAAACCTCTCCACACCCCTGCAAAGTTGAGTTCAAGGTTTGGAGTAGAATAGCCTTTAGGGTGGATTAAGGGCTAAGGAAGAGTTAGTGATATTGTGCCAAGATTGACTTGGTAGGTTGAATTGTGATGGTAGTGGGGTTGGCCAGGAGAACCAGACATACCTAAACATGAGGAAGGTCCTAAAGGTTAAGGTGGTGAAGTAAGACACCAAGGAGGTCTTGCAAGCAAGACCCAGAGTAGGAATTAGTGAGTGATTCTTCCAACCCCTCCCTATCAGATTAGTATCAAAGCAAGCAAAAGATTTAGGATAGGATAATATATGTCAGAGGTTGAGTCTAGTGATTCTACCATCATGGTGACAAATGCAGAATTGGCCAAGATGGTTGAAGGACAGGAGGAAGACAATAGGCTATTGAGGGCAGGAATAGACCAACTTGAGCAAGCATTGAATGATGTGCAGTTCGAAGGAAGGGTACCAAAGAAAGAAGAGGTTGCAGAGGAAAACAAGATCCCTGAACCTAACCCTATTTTGAAAGAAGATCCTTTCTTGAAGGCATTGAAGGCTTTGAGTGGAAAATCACTTGAAGGCATACCACTATTTAGTGGGAAAATGGAAGCTGATCTAGTCATGGATTGGATAGAGGGAATGGAAAACCATTTTGAAGGTGATGGAGTCACTGACGCACAGAGGGTAAAGGTGGAAAAGTCAAGATTAAGAGGTTATGCCTTGACATGGTGGAAGTTCATTCAGACAAAGAGGGAAAAGGAAGGAAAGAAGCCTATTTCTACTTGGAAAGGTATGGTTGCAAAAGTGAGAGAAGCATACATGCCAGATGATTATGAAATTCAGTTGCACAAGAAAAGACAAAGCTTGAGGCAAAGAGACCAAGATGTGAACACTTACACTGAGGAGTTCCAAAAACTTTGTATTAGGTCTAATGTTTCAGAAGATGAAATTCTCAAGGTGGCTAGGTATCTTAACGGCTTGAAGTGGAACATCCAAGAGGAGATGACTCTTCTAAGTCCTAAGACAGTACAACAATGTTACCAATTGGCTATAAAGATTGAGAAAAGAAGCAAGAGGAAACAAGATCAGGCTTCTAAGTGCAGAGGAAAAGGAAGAGATCAAAGAGGACATAGAGGAGGATATCAAGGTAGAGGGACTGAACAAAGAAATCAGGGAGAGTCTAAATTCATAGAGCATGGAAGTGAGAAAATTTATAGAGGAGGCTATGGAAGAGGTAGAGGACCTCAAGGAGGTTCAAATAGAGGAAGAGGAGCAGGCAGAAGTAACTCATACTTTGCTAGTATGAAGTGTTACAACTGTGGTCAAGTAGGTCATCCAACTTATAGGTGCCCGGAGAAAGCATCTTCATCAAATACTAAGAAGAGAGTGGCATATGCACAAGAGGACACCATGAGTGTCAAGTCACCAGAGGTTAGTCACATAGAGTCAAAAATGGGGGATAACTTGATGTTTAACAGGGTTCTAATCAGACAACCTGTCAAAGAAGATCCAAAGCAAAGGAGAGCCTTATTCAGGGCAAGATGCAAGATACTTGGAAAGGTGTGTAAGGTTATTGTGGATTCAGGTTCAACTGATAACATCATTTCTGAGGAGGCAGTAAGGAAGTTGAAATTAGAGAAAGTACCCCACACTAATCCTTATAAGGTGACATGGTTGAACAAAGGGCAGAGTGTTCTTGTAAATGAGCAAACAACGGTGGAGTTCTCCATTGGAGGGTACAAGGACAAATTGTTTTGTGATGTATTACCCATGGATGCATGCCATTTTCTATTGGGAAGACCATGGCAGTATGACAAAGGTGCCATCTATGATGGAAAAGCAAATACTATCTCATTCAAGAAGGATGGAAAGACATTCAAGTTGCAGTCACTGTCAGATAAGGAAGAAGGATAGTCAAAGACCCCTAGTGTCTTATTAAGCAGTGGCAAAGAGTTCATTAACAACCTACATCAAGGAGGTGAAGGATATGTGGTTATGGTGCAACCCAAGGAAGAAGACAAGGCAAAGAAAACAGTCATACCCAGAGCAGTCCAAAAGTTGCTTGAGAAGTATAAGGACATAGTGAGTGATGGTGCACTAGCAACCTTACCTCCAAGGAGAGCCATTAGCCATCAAATTGACTTCATACCAGGAGCTTCATTGCCAAATAAAGCAGCTTATAAGCTCACACCGGATCAGAATCTAGAGGTAGCCAGACAAGTGCATGAGTTGTTAGATCAAGGATTGATTAGGAAGATCATCAACCCATGTGCAGTACCAGTGGTCTTAGCAACCAAGAAAGGTGGTAAGTGGAGGTTATGCACTGATTCAAGAGCAATAAATAGAATCACAATTAGGTATAGGTTTCCTATTCCTATGATTGAGGACTTGATGGATTACCTTGGAGGAGCTTAGTATTTTACCAAGTTGGATCTCAAAAGTGGATACCACCATATCAGAATCAAGGATGGAGATAAGTGGAAGACAACCTTTAAGACAAATGATGGGTTGTATGAGTGAAGAGTTATGCCATTTGGCCTCTCTAATGCCCCTAGCACATTCATGAGGCTCATGAATGAAGTGCTCAAAGACTTTACAAGGATATTTGTGGTGGTATACCTTGATGATATACTCATTTTTAGCAAGACAACAGAAGAACATCTAAAGCATGTGGAGTTGGTTCTCAAAAGGTTGCACGAAGAGAAGTTAGCCATCAACCTAGAGAAATGTGAGTTCTTCAAACATGAGCTTGTGTATTTGGGGTTTGTAGTATCCCAAGGATCATTGAAGATGGATCCAAGCAAGGTGGAAGCTATCCTAAATTGGCCTACACCAACCACAGGGACAAAGGTAAGTTTTCATGGATTGGCTCAATTTTATAGAAAATTCATAAGGAACTTTAGTGGCATATGTACACCAGTCCTAGATACAATCAAAGGTGGTTTAAAGACTAAGTTTAAGTGGACTCAAGAAGATGAGAAAGGTTTTGAGAAAATGAAACAAGAAGTGGCAACTCAACCTATACTTTTATTACCTATCTTTAACAAGTTGTTTACTGTGGAATGTGATGCCAGTGGAGTTGCAGTAGGAGAAGTGCTAAGTCAAGAAGGCAGGCCTATAGAATTTTTTAGTGAAAATCTCAATGAAGCTAAGACAAAGTACTCTACCTATGACCTAGAACTGTATGCTTTAGTTCAGTCACTTAGGAAGTGGAGGCATTACCTTCTACCCAAAGAGTTTGTAGTCTTTACTGACAATCAGGAACTTAGCTATATCAACACTCAAGAGAAGTTGAGTAATAGGCATTTGAAATGGATGGAATACATCCAAGCTTTTACTTTCACCATCAAGCACAAGAAGGGACAATTGAACAAGGTGGCAGATGCACTAAGCAGGAGATTGCTGACAGTGCAAGAGATACAAATCAAGAGCATTGGGATAGAAAGTTTCAAGGATCTCTATGGGGAAGATGAAGACTTCTCGGAGGCCTACAAGGTATGTTCTGACTTTGAGAATCATTTTCATAGTCAATACAGAGTATACATTGCAAAGTGGATTGTTATTCAAGGGGAATTAGTTATGTGTTCCAAGAGGATCAATGAGAGAGAATATCATCCAGGAGAAGCACAATGGTAGTCTTAGTGGTCATTTTGGCATCAACAAGACAATGGAACTAGTGCAAAGGTTCTACTATTGGCCCAAGTTGCCAAGGGATGTCAGGAGGTATGTGGAGCAGTGTGTAGTTTGTATGAAAGCCAAAGGGGGAGCTAGTAATGCAGGTTTGTATCAACCTCTACCCATTCCCAATAGACCATGGGAGTGTGTTAGCATGGATTTTGTTGTAGGACTCCCTAAGACTAAGACAGGGTTTGATAGTGTCTATGTGGTGGTAGATAGATTTAGCAAGATGAGTCACTTTATCCCTTGCAAGACCACACATGATGCTTGCTATATTTCTTATCTTTTCTTCAAAGAGATTGTGAGGATCCATGGATTGCCTTTGAGCATTGTATTGGACAGGGATGTGAAGTTCATGAGTCATTTTTGGAAGACTCTATGGAGCAGATTAGGTACCAACCTGTCTTTTGGATCAGCTTACCATCCTCAGACCGATGGGAAAATAGAGGTGGTTAATAGGGTGTTAGGTAAACTTCTAAGATTCCTAACCAAAGAGTATGAACAGACATGGGACTTGGTCATATCACAGGCTGAGTATGCATACAATGACAGTGTGAACATGACTAGAGGGAAGAGTCCTTTTGAAATAGTGTATGGGATGCACCCAAGAGGTGTGTGTGAGCTCAGGGATCTAGGAGCTATAGAGCATAGGAGTGGACATGCAAAGGATTTCTCTCAAACCATGAAGGAGATTCAGGAGCAGGTGAAGAAGACAGTCACCGAGGCTACTCAAAAGTTGAAAGAGAAGGTGGATTTATCTAGAAAGGATCTACAATTTGTAGTAGGAGACTATGTTATGGTCCACCTCAACAAGTATAGGTTGCAGAAGGGGATATCAACCAAGTTACAGATGAAAAGAGTGGGACCATGTAGGGTATTAGCCAAGTATGGGAAGAATGCCTACAAGGTGGAACTACCTGCAGATTTAGGGATTTCACTGGTGTTCAATGTAGCTGATCTGATCAGATATAAGGGAACAGTCAATGACATGGATCATAACAGTAGGGATATCTTCAAGGATGTAAGCAACATAGCCTTACCTACCCAAGACAAGCTTCAGGCAGAAAGGATCTTGGAGTCAAGGGTGAAGAAATCTACAAGGCATAAAGTGTACATGGAGCACCTCATCAAGTGGAAGGATAAGCCAGAGTCTGAGGCTACATGGGTAGATGAAGCTCAGTTTAAGAAGCAAGGAATTGATGTGTCACTGATCTCTCCTCACATCTCCTAGTGTTTGTGCAGAGAGGGGGAGAATGGTGCATGAGCACCTAGGAAACACTAGGCAATTAGGAAGTCTAGGATGCAATTTTGTTTTGATGTTTATCTTGAAGTTCATGTTGACCATTGAGTAGAGAAGATAGTTTAGGGATGTGTTTGATCTCTAGGTTAGAAGTTGAGGAAGGGTGGATGAGTTTAGAAACTCATTTTTCTTAATTTACTAGAAATTGGCAAAAGTTGCAAAATGGTGCATTTTGCAACTTTGCCACAATGTAACTGACATGTCTGAGCAAGGGGAGGCATAACTGATTTTTTTGACCTATTTAGGGTGTGCATCAACCTGAGAGTAGGGTTGGAAAAAAATGTTACTTTGATTGGAGTTTTTGAATTAAAAAAGAAAACAGTGGTGTTTAGTGTGAATTTCTAATTTTGTCTCAAAGTAGAGCTTTAATGGATTGAATATGTTATTGTTTTATACATAGGATGCAGTGTACTGATAGATTAAGCCCTGTGTGGTAGCAATTTAGATTTCTAGTTCAGTTTCAAGCATTATAGTAGATAGTTGTTTCTTTGCATTTGTTGTTTTGACAAGTTTGTTAGTAGAAAATGGAGGTTTAGGTCACATTCCCACTGTACATAATGTACAGCCTCTTGGGAATTGTGTCTAGACTCCATGATTGTAAATATGGTAGGGTTAGGAGTCTTTAGTAGTCAGGGTATCACTGTGAGAGACTTCTCCTAGGCGAGCTAAGAAAAGTCCGGCTAGGGAAGTCAAGAAGTGCAGAGCACTTGGGTTGCAGGGGTTTTCGTCTCCTAGAAAAACATGGTGAGGAGAGGGTAGACATGAGCCTTGACAAGGTTTTAATGTAGAAGGGAGCTCCATCTAATCATCTGGTGATAGTAATTTCTAACAGTTGTAGGAAGGACAAGAAAATGGATTAAAAAGCCCTAATTATTGCCAAAATGTGGTTTAGGCCTATGTACGGTCAGTTAAGGGTTAAGACCTTTAAAATATTCAAATGGTAGGCATTAGGACTAAGAAGCCAAAGGAAAGATTCTGAGTTCTTTGGGAAAGTTAGGAGAGACAACCTATTTCCTCGGAAGTGGAGACCTAATTGGGGCTCTTAGGCTAGTAGCCTTTTTAACCCTAAATGAGGGTTTGGTGGAAGCGATGAAAAGATGGAGTCAGGAAGTTCCTTCAGAACCATGATGGGATGGAAAGAACTTGTTTGAAACCTCTCCACACCCCTGCAAAGCTGAGTTCAAGGTTTGGAGTATAATAGCCTTTAGGGTGGATTAAGGGCTAAGGAAGAGTTAGTGATATTGCGGCAAGATTGACTTGGTAGGTTGAATTGTGATGGTAGTGGGGTTGGCCAGGAGAACCAGGGGTACCTAAACATGAGGAAGGTCCTAAATGTTAAGGTGGTGAAGTAAGACACCAAGGAGGTCTTGCAAGCAAGACCCATAGCAGGAATCATTGAGTGATTCTTCCAACCCCTCCCTATCAGAAGCTCTTGCTATCAGAGGAAGACCGAAAGAGAAAGGCAAGAAGAAGGACAAGAAGTCCAAATCAAAATCAAAGGGGAGATCAAAGTCTCATGGCAAGAAGTCCAAGGTGAAGTGATGGAACTGTGGGAAACCTGGTCATGTCCGAAAGGATTGTAAGGAGGAGAAAAAGAAGAAGAAGGGCTCTTCTGATAATGGTTTTTCTCATAGTGATGGTGACACCTTCATTTCAGCCTTGGCTACTCAGGCATCAGATGATGTCTGGCTGATTGATTCTGGAGCATCTTTCCACATGACATCTCATAGAGAATGGTTCATGAAGTATGAAGAATACAATGGTGGAAAGGTGTACTTGGAAAGTGATTCAACTTTAGAGATTGTTGGCCATGGAAGAGTCAGAATACAATTCCCTGATGGCAGAGTGAAGGGAATCAATAATGTAATGCATATACCAGGTCTGGCTTGAAACTTACTTTCTGTAAGTATGCTGAATGATATTGGAGTACAAGTTACATTCTCTAGAAATGGCTGCAAGATGACTAGAGGTTCAATGGTACTGGCTAGAGGTGTTCGAATTGGTACCTTGTACAAGCTGGATGCACATGTTGTTCAATGTAACAGTGTCTCTGGAAAGTCACTGAAAGCTGCTCATGGAGGTAAAGAGGGAAATATCCCTAATTATGTAAACTCTATGGAAGTAAAACTTCCTGCAGAGAAGACTATGCTTTGGCATCATAGGTTAGGCTACATAGGAGAAAAAGGTTTAAAAACCTTGAAGAACAAAAACCTGGTTGAGGGGCTTGAAGATTGTAATCTCGAATTCGAATTCTGTGAGCATTGTATATATGGAAAGTAACACCATGTTTCATTTTATTCCAGTCCTCATAAATCTTCTAGTATGCTAGATTATATTCATTCATATGTATTTGGTCCAGTAGATGTTCCTTCTTTGTCTAAATCAAGATACTATGTGTCGTTCATTGATGATTATTCAAGAAGAGCATTTGTTTATTTTTTGAAAAGTAAATCAAAAGTGTTCAGTCGATTTAAGGAATTTAAGAACCTTGTTGAAAATCAGACTGGTAGAAAAATAAATGCTTAAGGACTGATAATGGCAGTGAATTTTGTTCTGATGAATTTGAAAGATACTGTAAAGACCATAGAATTAAGAGACACATGACTACACCTTATAATCCATAGAAAAATGGAGTTGCAGAAAGGTTTAATAGGACAGTGATGGAGAGAGCATGAAGTATGCTAAGTAGTGCTAGCTCGGAGGAGAAGTTTTGGGCTGAGGCTGTATCTACTACATGTTATCTAATTAATCATTCTCCAAATTCTGCTTTTGTTGAGAAAACACTTTTGGAAGCATGGTTTGGTAAGAAGACCTCTCTTAGACATGTTCGTGTTTTTGGCTGTGAGGCATATGCTCATGTGCCGGATGTGAAAAGATCTAAATTGGAGAACAAGTCTATCAAATGTATTTTTATTGGCTATAGCGCTGCCATAAAAGGATTCAAGCTTTGGAATCCTGATACATAGAAGGTTGTATACAACAGAAGTGTAATCTTTCATGAGCTGAAACCTTAAACTTTGGATCTACAGTCAGAGACAAAGTCAGAAAATAATAAGGATGTAGCATTAATTCCTCCTACACCAGAGAAAGAGGAATTGAGAATTCAAAATTTACCTGAAACTGAGGAGAGCTCAAGCAATTTTGAAAGTTCTGAAGAAGAAGAACCTCAGCCTCAACAAGTGAGGAGGTCAACCCGTGAAAGAAAACAACCAGATAGGTATGGATTCTCTTTGATTGATTCTACTTGTGCCTATGCTTTAATTTATAGCACTGATGAGCCTAGCATTGTGAAAGAGGCATTTAGAATGTCTGACTCAGACTCTTGGTTGGAAGCCATGAATGAAGAGATGGCATCATTAGAAAAAAATGAAACCTAGAGTTTGGTGCCCTTGCCTAAAGGCAAAAAGGCTATTGGCTGCAAATGGGTATTTAAGAAGAAAATTGGTCTGGATGGAATTGTAGAAAAGTACAAGGCAGGACTGGTTGCAAAGGGTTATTCCCAGGTAGAGGGAATCGATTATGGGGAAATATTTTCTCCTGTAGCAAAGATGACATCTATTAGATTTCTTTGTCACTTACAGCAGTGTATGACTTAGAGGTCGAACAGATGGATGTGAAGACAACATTTCTTCATGGTGATCTTGAAGAATAAATCTATATGTCCCAGCCTGCACTTTGTTGAAAAAGGTAAGGAAAAACTGGTGTTGCAAATTAAAGAAGTCTTTGTATGGGTTAAAGCAGTCACCTAGAATGTGGTACCAGAAATTTGATACTTTTGTATTGTCTTTGGGATTTGTGAGATCAAAATCTGATCACTGCATATATTATAAAGCTGAAAGTGATCAAGTACTTGTTATTGCTCTCTATGTTGATGATATGTTGTTCATAGGCAATAGTAAGCTAATGATTTCTGATCTTAAGTCTCAGTTGTCTACTAAGTTCGATATGAAAGATCTTGGTGTAGCAAGGTATATTCGGGGATGGAGATAACCAGGATAGGAAGAATAGAAAACTATGGCTCAGTCAGAGTAAGTGTATCAGAACTGTTCTTGAGAGATTTTGTATGAATGATTGCAAACAGCTAGTGTTTCCAGTCATGCAGGGAACTAAGCTATCTGTTGAGGACTATCCAAAATCTCCTACTGAGATGGAGGACATGACCAGTGTACCCTATGCTAGTGCAGTTGGCAGTCTCATTTATGCAATGGTCTATAAAAGGCCAAACATTGCCCAAGCAGTGGGAGTTCTTAGTCGATTTATGGCTAATCCAAGAAGAACGCATTGGGATGCTATGAAGAGAGTGTTTAGATATTTGAAGGGTACTTTAGATTTTGCTTTGTGTTACCATGGGAACTTGGTTGAATCACAGAGGACTCTCAGCATTCGTGGTTATGTAGATTCTGATTGGGCAGGGGACATTGACAACAGGAGGTCCACCAGTGGATACATTTTCATGTTGAATGGTGATGCAGTGAGTTGGATGAGTAAGCAGTAGGTTGTAGTCGCTTTGTCCACTATGGAGGCTGAATACATGGCAGCTACTCATGCTTGTAAAGAAGCAGTTTAGTTGAAACATTTGTGTTCTCACATTGGTTTTGATGCAGGGGAAATACCTATTTTATGTGACAGTCAGAGTGCAATTTTTCTGGCAAAGAATCCAACTTTCCATGCCAAGATGAAACATATAGACGTACAGTATCACTTTGTATGAGATATGGTGGAGGATGGAAAGGTCAGTTTGGAAAAGGTTGATACTCTAGAGAATGTTGCTGATTCATTGACGAAGCCAGTGAGCACAGACAAGTTCAGGTGGTGTGCTAGTTCGATGGGCCTTAGTGCCCATGATTTTCAGTAAGTTATGTTGTGCTCTAGAGGTGCCTGTGTGATCTTCGTCAAGTGGGAGATTGTTGGAAATATGTGCCTCAAACATCATAAGCTGAAACCTCCATTGGAGCAAAGTGGGTATGACATCTATCATGTCTGGCCGACTAGCAACTTTGATACATTATGTTTTGAACAGGTCACTGTGACCTTGCAGAAGTCTTTCCGAACGCTTATTCTTTGGAGCCTTCACTGTGACATAGTGTATTCGCTATGACCTCTTATCGCATGGAGTTCTTTGGCCGACAGGCCATTCAATCGTAAATCAGGGAAACTCATGGTGACTACAGGCTTCGGGATAACCTATGTTGGTTTGGTGAGAAGTCTTAGCGAACAGTGAAGGTCACGCCAATGGGGACACATCCAAACGTTCATCGGAGTAACTCAAAGTGATCGGGGAAAGGTCTTGGAGAGAGTGTTAAGTCTTTCCGACTGTTCAATGTTCAGTGTAACACAAAGGATCTTGGGGAGATCTCTTAGCGACTGATGGATGTCTTGCCGATAGCCGATGGCTATCGGGGTAACCCAAATGGTTCGGGAAGAAGTCTCAGTGAAGAGTGTAAGTCTTGCCGATGATAAGGGATCTTCGATATAACTCTTGGCAATGGATGAACACTTCAGGGTAAGTCTTGGAGTTCAGTATGTTCTCTCGACAAAAGATGTAAGTCTTGCTGACTATTCTTTGGAGCTCGATATGACTTGTGACTTCAGTATAACCTTTGGTGACTCGCTATGATCTCCTGGCGAAAGCGATAGGTTTGGGCGACTGCTTAGTGATTCAGCGTAACACATGAAAGATCAATAGGACGTCTTGGTGATAACAGTGACTCTTGGCGACATTGATATGAAGGTTATGTGGCATCGGCAAGACACTGTTAGTGTCTCACTGAGATGCCAATATAGTGCGAATTTTGTTGACAGTTTGACCGTCCTATGTGGAGTCTCATGGACCAATAGGAGAAGTCGAATCTGAACAGTTAGAAGGTAGTTCATTGTGACAGTTCTGAGAGGAAGCTCGACGGACATGGATTGACATGAATATAGTTTACAGTTGCAGATGCTCGATAGTTCAAATAGTTCGAAGGTTGGTTGGTTCAAAGGTTGATTCGACAGATTATTGTATGATCAGTAGATGTATTCTAATCTATAAAGGCTATAACTTGAAAGTTTCTGTTTGAAGATTGTTCATGGTGAATGCTGCTAAAAATAGACATCAGAAAGATAAGTCTGAAACTTGTATGTAATCTTTATTACTGTAATACAAAGTGACTTCTCTTGGTGTGGTGGGTTTTTCTCCTGAAAAGGTTTTCCCACGTATATCTGGTGTTCCTATGTGATTGTCAAATACTTTGTTTCTGTTATATCACTTCATAGTGCATCTTAGTTGAACTGTAATTAAAAAATTAAAAGTATATTTGCATTCTTTCCTGAGGTATTGATGTTAGGAGAATTGTTTCCACATCTGATTTTCCTTACAAAGACTAGCCTCACAAACGAGGAGTAAAATTCACACGAGCGAGGAGGAGGTTTCCATATCAAGCATCAAAATTATTTGCTAAGTGTACTGAAGACAAAATGCAACACAATCAATACCTGTAACATTAAGATCCTCCCCAATTCCTTTAGTATAAAACAAATTGCAAATTAAATTATCATGATGTAAAATGATGTAATTTGTCATAGGAACCATAGTAATAAAATTATTTCAATCTGTATTTATACCCAAAACAAGATAATTATGAGTTAAAAGCCACATTATAGCTTCCATGACAACTAAGAAAACATGTTCCATCCCATTCAAGACAACCACCTTAACTTGACCCCTCAATGTAGGAAGACTAATCATAACAAATATGGGTGGAATTGTTAAGTTTTTTCTCAAGCAAGAATATGTTGAAGGTTTCCATTTGAATTTGAATGCCAATAGTTCCATTCTTCACACTATAGATCAAAATTGCAAGGAAAATCCATCACGTCGTTGCCTTCCTTGTAGGTATGACTAATTCTATCCTGATGAAAGCTTCAAGGTTCATTTATGCAATTCTCAATAAATTTGTGTATCTTCCATGAGGGAACCATGTCATTTTGAAGGAGGTTAACAATGATGTGAGAGTTGCCTTCAATTTTCACAACAAGAAACCCCAGTCTCAGAAGAATTTTCACCCCCACCATATCATTATAGCCTCTGCATGTTCATTATTAGATTTACATCCAATAGCCCAAGCATATCCTTCAATTATATTTCCTTGGCCATCCCTTATTATACCTCCTATTGTTGTTTCACTAGGCTTTCCCTTAGAACAACCATCAAAGTTAAGCTTAACCCACCCTGTTTTAGGGGGGTACCATTTGGTCTCCTTTCTAGATATAATATTTATCCAATTGAGATTGGTTAAGCTTTGAGACATTCCCCAGTTCTATTTGACTCTTAGTTCCACATACGTCGACATTTTCTTAGAGGATCCAAAATTCAAAGAATTTATGTTGTCTTGAATGTTGTTTTTGATGATCTGGAAGATGACATTTTTTTTTCTCCATTGGTCATGAAACACCCCATTATTCCTTTCTTTCCACAACTACCAGGTGACAAGACAAGGGATTTGGTTCCATATTTCACAAATAACAAGATGCTTGTAGGGGAACCAAAATAGCAAGAGGTGGAAAAATTTCAAAGATGTTGGGGGAAAGTCCAAAAGATCAACAGGTGGTCTAAGACCTCCTCCCAAACCCATCTAGCGAACTCATAGGGTTAGTGCAGGATCATGGGGGTCCAAACTAGGCCCCTAAGTGGCAATGAAAATTCAAAAAAATAAAGTTAGGCAATGGGTATGTGCAAGATCATAATGGGCCAAAAAGTGGTGATATGATGGGTATGTGGCTGACGATTTTTTTTACCCAAAATTGATGAAATGAAAGGGGTTTTAAAGGAGATTCTCAGTTTTCCACAAATATAAATTATGCTTTACTTTGAATTTAATAACTAATTATTATTCATTTTCTATTTGAATTACAATTAAAGTCTTGATTGATAGGTTGATTGAAAAAAATCTATAGCTTTCAAATGATATCACATTTTTTGAATCCGAAACATGTGTCACATTCTATGCTTCACATAATATAGGATTAAAAAATGAATTTCATGAAGTTTTGACCAAGTTAAGGTGGTCAGGCAGACGAGTTTTATATTTTTTAAAAGTTGTAAAAAAAATTCATAATTAATTATTTACTTGGAAAAAAATTATAAAAAAATATGCATCACATTGGGACATAAGTCCTCTACTTATATCTAAAATCTTATAAAAAATTATCATTTTATTGTGGTTAGGGTGGTCAGACAGACACCTACTTCTTATTTTTTCCCTGAAATTTAAGTACTACTGCATTGAAATTTCAATTTTTCACCAAATAGATTTTTTTAAAAATAAACCTAGTAGTTTAGAAACCACATTCAATTTGCTATAAATTCTATTCTTACATATTTTTGAAATAATATAGATAACTTATTTAAATCTTTATGTCATTTGCCTAACTTTGATTTTTTTCTGAATTTTTCGCCACTTAAGGGCCTGTTTTTTCCATGATGATCCTACACATACCCCAACTTGACATAAAAATTTGAATAGGTTATTAACATAATTTTAAAAATATGTTGTTAGGGTTAGAAGGAAAATATCTAATAGTTAAATGCATATTTGATGAATAAAACAAAGAAATAAAACACACAGACAAATTATAGTAGAAACAAGACAACATAAAGAATTTAACATGGTTCACCCAATCCGGGCTACATCCACAAAACCACAACCATCCAATGATTTTATTATCCAGTGTAAAACATATTAAAATCTAGCTAATAATTCCCTACTGCAACCCCCATCCAACCTACTTATAACAAGATTTTTAGAAGCTTCTAGAGTGTATAGTATAAAATGACCAGTCACCACATACCAACAATCTCCCACTTGGAGACTGATCAGGCTCCACACCAAAAAATATCCCACTTGGAGACTAATCCTAGATGACACCACTGCACTTATAGCTCCCACTGGAAATAAACACCTTGAAACCTACTTCTATGTTATACTTTAACTATGAAGACCAACTGAAGATGAAGAGGAGTTCAACTTCTCCCTTGTCACTACCTTTGTAAACATATCCAGTGGACTGACATCTGTATGTATCTTTTCTAGCTTTATATGTCTATCCTCCAACACTGACTGAATGAAATGATATCTCAACTGTATGTGTTTGGTTTTAAAGTGCAAGGAAAAATTCTCTACAAGATGTATAACACTTTGGTTGTCTGTAAACAAGTGATTGTTAGCCTATTGTTTTCCCAACTCTTCCATGAAAATTTGCAACCATATCATCTCCTTTTCCACCTCTGTTGCAACAACATACTTTGCCTTCGTGGTGGATAAAGAAACCACCTTTTGCAATTGAGAAATCCAACTCACTGATGTCCCACCAATTGAAAATACATAACCTGTGGTACTCTGCTTGGTATCTACATCCCTTGCCAAATTTGAGTCAACATAGCCTTTTAAATTAGTATTAGATCCCTCAAAACATAAATATTTATTGGATGTACCTCTCAAATACCTGAGAATCTATTTTACCGCATTCCAATGCTTAACTTCGAGATGACTCATATACCTGCTAACAACTCCTACAACATATGCAATATCTGGTCTTGTGCATACTATGGCATACATTAAACTATCTACAGCTAAAACATATGGTACCTTGGACATTTTTTCTTCCTCCTCTTGTGTCTTTGGATACATATCCTTAGTCAATTTAACATGACTGGGCAAAGGTGTGTTGACAACTTTTGCATTCTCCATGTGAGATCTTTGCAATACCTTTTCAACATAATCAGCCTAAGATAAAAACATTTTTTTTATTTTTCCTATCTTGTGTAATCTTCATACCAAGGATTTGCTTTGCTGCCCCCAAATCCTTCATAGAAAATGAATTTGCTAACTGTTGTTTTAAATCCTTTGGGCTGATGCAAGAAGTTGGGTCCACAAAAAGCTCAAAAAGTGGAAGTGTTTTTATTATTTTCAACATAATCAGCTTGAAATAAAAACAATTTTCTATTTTTCCTATCTCGTGTAATCTTCATACCAAGGATTTGTTTTGCTGCCCCCAAATCCTTCATAGCAAATGAATTTGCTAACTGTTGTTTTAACTCCTAAATACAACATATGCAATATCCGGTCTTGTGCATACCATGGCATACATTAAACTGCCTACAACTGAAGCATATGGTACCTTGGACATTTTTTCTTCCTCCTCTTGTCTTTGGACACATATCCTTAGTCAATTTAACATGACTGGGTAAAGGTGTGCTGACAACTTTTGCATTCTCCATATGAAATCTTTGCAACACCTTTCCAACATAATCAGCCTGAGATAAAAACATTTTTTTGTTTTTCCTATCTCGTGTAATCTTCATACCAAGGATTTGCTTTACTGCCCCCAAATCCTTCATAGCAAATGAATTTTCTAACTACTATTTTAACTCCTTTATGTGATCCATGTTAGACCCCTCTACAAGCATATCATCAATATACAAACATAAAATAATGTAGCTATCATCATCCAACCTCTTAAAATAAACACAATGGTCTGAATTACATTGGCTGTACCCATGCTCAACCATAAAGCTATCAAATTTAATTTACCATTGCAAAGGTGTTTGCTTCAAGCCATATAAACTTTTCTTCAATCTGCACACCAATTTCTCTTGACCTTTGACCTCAAATCCTTGTGGTTGTTCCATGCATATTTCCTCTTCCAAATCACCATAGAGAAAGGCTATTGTAACATCAAGTTGTTCTAAATGCAAATCTTCAACAACCACAATACTTAAAACAATACAAATAGAAGTCATTTTAACAACTGGAGAAAATATTTCATCAAAATCAATACCTTTTTTTGTGCGAATCCCTTTACAACTAATCTGACTTTAAATATTTTCTTATCTCCATCCTCCTCTTTCAGCCTATAAATTTATTTGTTTGGTAAAGCCTTTTTACCTACAGACAACTTGCATAATTCTCAAGTCTAATTTTTTAGCAAGGATTCCATTTCTTCTTCCATTCCATGCTCCCACTAAACCTTGTTAAATCCACCTGCATAGCTTCATCATAACATTCTGGTTCACTAGAATTAGTTAATAAAATAGAATACAAAGAGGGAGAAAATATTTCTGGAGGTCTACTTATCCTTGAAGATCATCTAATAGTCATTGGAGTTTGTGGTATTTTTTGTTGTTGTTGTTGTGGAGAATGAGGAACCACTGGAACATCACTGTTTGGTTATCATCCAACACTACATAATCATTTTCTTTCTTCTCATACTGCTACAACTAATATTTGTACAACAATTTCTCATTGAATATGACATCCCTACTTCTCACAATTTTTTTATTTTCAAAATCCCAAAGCCTATAACCAAATTCATCAATGCTATATCCAAAAAATATACATTTCTTTGATTTTGCATCAAGCTTGGTTCTATTTTCAAATTCTACGTGTGCAAATGCTTCACAACCGAAGGTCTTGAGAAAAGAATAACTCACCTTCTTACCTGTCCATGCTTCCTCTGGAATACCACAACCCAAAGGATTAAAGGGACCTCTATTGATTAAATAAACAAAATTGTTTATAGCCTCTGCCCACATGTTTAAAAGGTAGCCCAACATGCAATCTCATAGTCCGTTCATGCTCCATTATTATTTCGTTCATGTGCTCAACCACTCCATTTTCTTGTGGAGTCCTTGGAACTATTTTCTGCCTATGAATACCATTAGAGGAACAATAGTGTTCAAAATATTTTCTACAATACTCACCACCATTATCAGATCTGAGACATTTTAACTTTTTACCTGTCTCATTCTCAACCAAGCTTCTCCATTTCTTAAAAGTTTCAAATACATCATATTTGCCTAAGTAAATAAATCCATACCTTCCTTTTTGCGTCATCAATAAAAGTGACATAATACCGAGAGCCACTGAGAGAATATACTTGAGTTGGTCCCCATACATCCATATGGACAAGCTCCAATTTTTCATCTTTCTTTTGCTTCCCATCCTTGAGAAAACTAACTCTCTTTTGTTTTCCATACACACAACTTTCACAAAAATCCATATTAACACATTTCAGACCTGGTAAAATATTCTTTGAATGAAGTAATTTCATACCTTTTTCACCCATATTCCCAAGTCTATTATGCCACAATGTTGATTCATAATCCATAGAAATTGCTTGATTTTCTACCTATTGAATTGCAGCAACTGTTCCTGAACATTGATTTTAATCTACAATAGCTAAAGTAGAAGGAATAGTATGACCTATACAAATATATAAGGTGCCTACTTTCACACCTTTTTCTACCACTAAGGCACCTTTTGTAACCTTCCAATTGTTATCACTAAATGTAACAACACAACCTTCATCATCTAGTTTCCCTACTGAAATTAAATTTAATTTTAACTTTGGAATGTGCCTTACCTCATGTAGTAGCCAATGATTCCCATTTTGCAACTTAATCTTGATTCTTCCCTTTCCAACAATATGAAAGGGTTCGTTATCTCCCAAATAAACCAGCCCAAAATCCCCTTGGACATAATCAAGAAAATAAATTATATGGGGCATAACATGAAATGAAGAATACCCAAGAATCATCAACATTATCAAGGGAAAGAATCAAAGCATCCTCATCAGATTTATTACTTACCACATTTGCCTCTTTATTTCCTTCCTCTTTGTCTCCTTTATTTTTCTGAGACTAGCAATCTTTCTTTAAATGACCCGACTTACCACAATACCAACAATCCCTCTTGTTTCTAGATTGGGATCTTTTGTCCTTTGATTTTCCTCGTGACTTCCCATGACTTCCATAATTGTTTCCTCTCTCCTTTGTTCTGCCCCTGCTTTTTGCATTCAAAACACCACCTGATGTGGATGTTCCACTTGAGCTTTTCCTACAAATTTTCTTGCTCAAAATAACACCAACAACATCATCAAATTTCAATGTATTCAAACTAGAAACAAAATTGATAACAACCATTACCAAGCTATTCCAGCTTTTAGGAAAAGAAAACAGAATCAAAAGAGCCCTAACTTCTTCATCAAATTTTACATTTACAGAATTTAATTGACTGGATATCGTATTAAACTCGTTTAAATTATCAACAATTGACCCACCTTCTACCATTTTCATATAAAATAAACGCTTCATAAGAAATACCTTATTCAAAGCGGAAGACTTTTCATATAACTTCACCAGGGTTTCCATCAGCTATTGAGTTGTCTTTGCTATTGTAATATTGAATGCCACCAATTGTTCCAGGCATAAACGAATGGCTCCTAGTTCCTTTCTATCCAAAAGATTCTAATCCTAATCACTCATTGTTGCCAATTTCTTGGCTATTCCTTCCAACGACCTCCATAAATCCTTCTGATAGAGATAATCCTCCATCTGCATCTTCCATAACTGATAGTTCTTTCCATTTAATTTATCTACCTTCAATTTACCCTCATCCGCCATTGCTCCCACTTAACTGTGAGACTCCCACTCAACCGTGAGACTTTCCCGTAGATGATAATCAAACACAACCCACTCTAATACCACTTGTTAGGGTTAGAAGGAAGATATATAACAGTTAAATGCATATTTGATCATTAAAATAGAGAAATAAAACACACACAAAAATTATAGCAGAAACAAGACAACATAGATAATTTAATGTGGTTCACCCAATTTGGGCTACATCCACAAAAACACAACCATCCAATGATTTTATTATCCAATGTAAAACATATTACAATCTCGCTAATAATGCCCTACTATAACCCCCATCCAACTTGCTTATAACAAGCTTTTTAGAAGCTTCTAGAATTAGGGTTCTACAAAGTTAGTTTTTTCTTTTGTTGGTGACGAAGTGAAAAAATGGGAATTTTTTTTCTTAGGGGTTGCCACCCCTAAACCCCTTCTTTTCAGCGGTTGCCACTCCCAAACCCTCACCTGGGGCCTGGCTCGGCCTCAGACCTCAACAAGGATACATGAAGAGTGTATAGTATAGCATGATTAGTCGCCACATACCAATAATCTCACACTTGGAGATTGATCAGGCTCCACACTAAACATATGTAAGAACAAAACTTGTAGCAAATTAAATGTAGTTTCTAGGCTACTAGTCCTTTTTTGGTAAAAGGTAAATCTGTTTTGAAAAAAAAAAAAAATTCAATGCAATGGTACTAAATATTTAGAAAAAGATAAGAAGCAGGTGTATGTTTGACCACCCTAAGTACAAGAATTTTTTTTTTTTTTTTGAAACTCTCAATATATGTAGAGGACACATGCCCAGATGTGCCATATTTTTTTTGTAAGTTTTTTGCATGTAAATAATTAGTTATGCTTTTTTTATTAGAACATTTCAAAATTATTAAAACGATTGCGCCTGACCACCATAACTTAGTAAAAAAATTCTAAAATTCAATTTTTTATTTATCCTATAGTATGCGAAGCATAGAATGTGATGCACCTTTTAGGTTCAAAAAATGTGTAGTTTGAAAGTTATAGAAGTTTTTCAACCAGCCTATCAATCAAGACTTTAGTCATAATGTATGAAGAAAATCAACAATACTTAATTATTAAATTCAAAATAAGGCATATCTTATATTGGTGGAAAGATGACAAATTTTTCTATAAACTCTTTTTGTTTAATGTAATTCAGATAAAAAAAAATCGTCCGCCGCAAGGGCGAACTTCGAAAAACTAAGCAAATTTTGTAAACACGTTTTTTGGGTTGACTTTCTAGGTTAGGTGATCTCGAACCAAATCCCAAGCCTACTAATTTTGTCAGAAAAAATGGATATCCGTTCAAAAAATATATTCGTTTAGTAATGGATATCTGTTACCTGTATTATTTATAATAAATAATATTTAATATTTTAATATATATTAATATACTAATATACTAATATATTATATATTATATTATACATTTTTATATTATATATTATATTATATACTATATACTACATATATTTTGTATAGTATATTATATATTATATACTATATATATTATATATTATATATTATATTAATATTATGTAATATATATTATATAATATATTTAATAATACAGTATATATTATATATTTATCGATGTGTGGCCAAATCACAAGAGAGAGAGAGGGAGAGAAATAAGAGAGATACATTAGAGAGAAAAACCTAAGAGAGAGAGGGAGTGGGAGGGACTTGAGAGAGAGGGAGAGAGAGAAAGACCCAAGAGGGAGTGAGAGACCTGACAGGGATGGGGAGAGAGAGATTTGAGAGGGAGGGAGGGAGAGAGAGAGAGAGAGAGAGTTGAGAGAGGAAAAAAGTAAGACTTGAGAGGGAGAGAGGGAGAGAGAGAGTGGTAAACAGAGATAGAGAGATACTTGAGAGAGAGACAGAGAGTGAGAATTGAGAGGGAGAGAGAGTGAGAGACTTGAGAGGGAGAGAGAGGGAGGGAGGGAGGGGGAGAGAGAGAGACAGAGACAGAGAGACAGAGAGAGACAGAGAGAGAGAGACAGAGAGAGACAGAGAGAGAGAGACCAAAGAGAGAGACTTGAGAGGGAGAGAGAGGAGAGAGAGATACAGAGAGACTTGAGAGGGAGATCTGAAAGAGAGAGGGAGAGAGGAGGGAGAGACCTAAGAGAGAAAGAGAGAGAGGGAGTGGGAGGGACCTGAGAGATAGACCTGAGAGAGAGGGAAAGAGAGTCTTGAGAGGGAGAGGGAGAGAGGGAGGGAGAGAGAGGCTTGAGAGGGAGAGAGAGAGGGAGTGGGAGATACCTGAGAGAGAAAGATAGAGGGAGGGAGAGACCTAAGAGAGAGAGAGGGAGTGGGAGGGACTGAGAGTTATAGGGAGAGAGAAAGACCTAAGAGGGAAGGAGAGACCTAAGAGGGAGAGAGAGACTTGAGATAGAGAGACATAAGAGAGAGAGAGACCTGAGAGGGAGAGAGAGTGGGAGAGACTTGAGAGGGAGAGAGGGAGAGAGAGTGGGAGAGAGAATTGAGAGAGAGAGACCTAAGAGAGAGAGGGTGGAAGGGAGGGAGAGAGGGAGAGAGTTATCTCTTAGGAGTATGGAGGAGACCTAAGAGAGAGGGAGAGAGAGAAAGAGAGAGACTTGAGAGAGAGGGAGTGGGAGGGACTGAGAGATAAACTCTGAGAGGGAGGGAGAGAGAGAGAGAGAGAGAGAGAGAGAGAGAGAGAGAGCGAAACCTGGAGGAGAGGGAGAGAGTGAGAGAGAGACTTGAGAGGGAGAGAGAGAGGAAGTGGGAGAGACCCGAGAGAGAAAGATAGAGGGAGGGAGAGACCTAAGAGAGAGGGAGTGGGATGGACTTGAGAGTGAGAGGGAGATAGAGAAAGAGAGAAAGACCTGAGAGGGAGGGAGGGGGAGAGACTTGAGTGAGAGAGACTTGAGAGAGAGAGAGAGAGAGAGAGAGAGAGAGAGAGAGAGAGAGAGAGAGAGAGAGAGAGAGAGAGAGAGAGACTTGAGAGAGACCCAAGAGAGAGAGGGTGGGAGGGAGACATAGAGGGAGAGATGGGGAGAGAGAATTATGTAGTTAGGGTTGGAGGGAGAGAACCGAGATCTAGAGAGAGACAGTGAGTGGGAGATACTTGAGAGAGAGGGAGTGAGATGGACCTGAGAGAGTTATTTGTGTCTGAAGAGATCTCATCCATGCTACTTATTTTAATACGAGGTGAAGAATGTGATTATTGTACTGTGCCTACTTATTTTAATGATACATAGAAGAGGGCCACAAAGGATGATAGTAAGATTGCAGGCCTTAATGTCATGCAAACAATTACCGAACCAATAGCCACAACTATAACTTATGGCTTCCATGATGTATTCACTCGAGAAAGAAGCATTCTTGTCTTCGATTTGGGTGGAGGTACGTTCGATATGTCGGTTCTTTCAATACTATGCCTGCTTATTTTAATGATGCACAAAAGAGGGCCACAAAGGATGCTAGTAAGATTGCAAATCTTAATGTCACGCAAACAATTATCAAGCCAAGGCCACAACTATAACCTATGGCTTCCATGATGTATTCACTGGAGAAAGAAGTGTTCTTGTCTTCGATTTGGGTGGAGGTATGTTCGATGTGTCAGTTCTTTCTATTCGAAAGGGTAATATTGTCATCAAGGCCATTAGAGGGGATATGCATTTGGGAGGTCAGGATTTTGATAAAAAAAAATGCTTAATTACTATGTTCAAAAGTTCAATACAAAATATAAGTTGGATATCAATAATATAAAATATATAAAATATAATATAATATATAGTATATATATTAAATAATACTATATTATATAGTATAAAATATATTATATTTATATACTATATTATTTAATATATTATGATATATTAATATATACTACATTTATTATATATTAATAATACATAATATTGGTTTTATGTGTTATTTGGTTTATAAAGATCGAACGATAATGTATATCCATTATTTATTTTATAAGTATGCATACATATTAATGTATAGTATAAGTTATATACTATATAATATATACCTTAATAATAATAATATTAATATATATAATAATATTAATTTATATTAATACATATTAATATATTTATATTAATATATTAATATATAAGTTAAAATGGGAGAGAGAGAGGACTTGAGAGAGAGAGAGGGAGAGATTTGAGAGAGAGAGAGTGGGGAGAGAGTGAGAGTGGGAAAGAGAGAGAGGGAGAGAGAGAAATACCTAAGAGGGAGAGAGAAAGACTCAAGAAGGAGAGAGAGGGATAGATTTGAGAGAGAGAGAGTGGGGGAGAGAGAGAGGGAGAGAGAGAAAGATTTGAGAGGGAGAGAGAGGGAGAGACTTGAGAGAGAGTGTGTTAGTGGGGGAGAGAGAGAGGAGAGAGAGATGGACCAGAGGGAGAGAGAGGAAGAGAGAGAGAGAGATTGAGAGAGAGAGAGAGGGGGAGAGAGAGTGGGAGAGGGAGAGGGAGGGAGAGAGAGAGGGACTTGATAGTGAGAGGGAGAGAGAGGGAGAGAGAGAGAGAGGGACTTGACAGTGAGAGGGAGAGAGAGGGAGAGAGGGAGAGACTTGAGAGAGAGAGAGAAGGGAGAGAGTGAGAGTGGGGGAGAGAGGGAGAGAGAGAAAGACCTAAGAGGGCACTAGTACAAAAACAACAATAAACTACTGAAAAAGCTACTAAAAACTACTTATAAATGAATGAACTGGGTCACATGACCATTAGTAGTTTATTGCCATTCATTTATAACACAACCAAATTAATGTCTAAACCATTTTTAGTCATTTATTGGTTGTTTTGATGATCGATTTGGTAGTATATTTAGTCATTGATTTAGTCAATTATTGTTGTAATATGGTCACTTATTTAGTCATTTTTTATTCATTGATATATTTAGTCGTTGATTTAGTCATTGATTGATGTAACCTGATCACTTATTTAGTCATTTTTTATTCACTGATATATTTAACTGGTCACTTATTTAGTTGTTGATTTAGTCATTGATTGTTGTAATATGGTCACTTATTTAGTCATTTTTATTCACTGATTTCTGTGCATTGGTAGTGTATTTAGTCATTAATTTTAATCATCATTTTGATCAATTTGGTAGTATACTTAGTCATTTTTATTCATTTATTTCACTGGTCATATATCTATCATATTTATTCACTGTTCACTGATTTCCGTCAATTGGTAGTATATTTAGTCAATTTAATTATTATTTGATGTCAATTAGTAGTATATTTATTTATTTTAATTGAATGATATTTGAGGATTTAAACATAAAACATAGAAATACCCATTAATCATCAATTGTACACAATAAGATTCATTGAGAAGGAAAAAATGGTGAACTTTATTAATAAAAGAAAGGTGTTCTAGTTATAGCTTAGAAATAGAGTATTACAATTTTTATTTTTCAGTCACAAGATTGAAAATCTGAGTTACAATATTGCACAAAAATGACTGCAAGAAAGAAACTTCTCCATTTTTTTTTTGCAATGATGGAAACACATGCTTGGATACCTTCAATGTGAGCACATGCCTCTTTCATCTCTTAAAAATTCTACAATGTGGGCAATCTTCCTAGAGCAAGTTGTAAAATGAAGAATACATGAAGGAGAGTGTTGATTGTGTCCCATATATGAAGCTCTCTCCTTCAATACAGTCAACAATAACCCAACTAGAATATTTCCTCCTTTATATGCAACATGCCATCTCATATGAGCAACAAGGTGTTGCCTTTTCTACCATGAATGAAGCTATGCCTTAATAAAACCAAAAATTACTATTAGTCTCAATTCATAAAGAATAAAAGTGCATTGTATATTGCAAGTTTACAAAAGTTCAAACACAGTAGAAAGATAAATCAATTAAAAAATTGTAGCCTTGTCAACAAATTCCTTAAATAGAGTGTTCAACATAGGCTTGAAATATGCATATTGAACCCTTGATTTTAGAACCTTGTTCAAAATTTAAGAAAGGTGATACACTCAGATTATAGAATGAAGTTTAAATTATAGAATGAAGGCTATCAACACTAACCAGACTGGAACAACATTATCAACATAAATTTCCTGAAAACCAAGCCCAAGAATTCCATAAGACTTAGACAACAAAAATGTCAAACTTGGTTCATGTGTTGTCTCAGTAAAGACCTGCACCATGAAAGAATCCATGTATACATAAATTCCAAATTAATTTGATGATAAAATATCTTTGATATCCAACTAAGAAGCCTTAACATCCAAAAATTACTAACCTGATGTTTCACAACAAGTTTCCCAACTATGACATCATCTTTACTTAAGAAATCAGATATTGATCCACTGCCATATTAGATCTCACAGGATTCTCCTTCACAAACAACAAATGATATATATTAATTGTTTAGAAACTTCCTTAATATCCCCATGTAAGTAGACAAAACTAAATGAAGTTGATGGTTTGAAGTAGAGTGCCATCTTCTTGGTATGTGCTTGACTTTGATCATGACTTGTATGTTGAATGAAAATAGCAAGCTAGCTAAACTATAAAATCATTATTAATCATTGTTAGAAAATAACCACAAAATCCTCTTTAATTAAAATAACCCTTCTAGATATTTCAAGATAAAATATTTCAATTAATTTCTAAGAGAGCTAATTTCACTATCCAAACAACCATCATTCTATTTATTGTATATATTTCCCAAAATTTAGAATTTGAATGTAATGAAACTAACCATAATTACCAAAGATTTGATACCAAAATGTAGTACAAAGTGAATTGTTTGACAACAAATGTGTTTTGATAAACTAGATATACCCTTGATATATTGATTTAAATAACAAGGAAAGATCAAACTGGAGACAACAAAATAACATTCATTAGTTCACTTCAACAAACAATTGAAACCAGAATTTGGCCACCAATTATAACTTCATTCTATTGATCTTCAAAAAGATTTTACAATACATTTCAAAATTCTATCCTGACTGACATGTCAAAAAGTGTATTTTCAATTACCCACTTTTAACATAACTCAAAAAGTCTTAATTATTGTTGTTTACATAGGATTACACAAAAGCAATGAAAGATGAGAAATGAAGAGAAATGATCAGATGTTGAAGTATAGAGCACTTGCAAGATACGAAAGTTTGTTACTCATCGTAAGGTACCCATGATCATTCATATATGGCAAGGTCCTCTCTCCATGATAGTATTTGCAAGGCTTGGTACTTCACTGCAAGGCCTATTCTTCTGGGGGAGCTAGATATGTTTGCTCCCATTGGTACACTGTGTAATCATGAGGCCATTTGTACTCCTGGATTTTTTGTGTGTTGGCCAAGTGACTCTTCCATCTACTATCTAATAACGCTTTGCCATCCGTGATGAATTTTGAGTATCCAACATCCAATGCAATTATTCCATCCAAGGTTAAATTGAGGCGGTGAAGATTTATCTCACCATCCTTCTATAAATTAGTGAGGTAGTTGGGAATAATTTTGCTAAACTCATCTATCCAATCCTTAGAGCCTTTCAGTTGATCATCATCCCTTAGTTTCTTAGGCACAAACCACTACTTTAGTGTGTGAAATGAATCCATTCTTTCCTTGATCTTTTTCTCTTCTATAAATATGTATTGAAATTCATCTGTAACCATTCAGACCATTTGCTCAGTAGGCCTTAAAGTTGCAGGGGCCTCAACACTCCTTTGTAAAATTCTGCACAAAGTCGTTAAGGTGTGATGTACAGGTTGCCATTTATTGAATAAGGGGTCCAATATAGGTACATGGGCCTTTATCTAGTCAACTGCTTGTGACAAGGAGACATAACATTCATACACATTTTCCAATTTTTCCATAATTAGTTTAACCCTATGCTCCAATATTTGTTCCAATACCCCGAGGGTTTCTCTCTTTGCTCTTTCCTTTGTTTCTTCATTAGTCTTTTTCAACTTCTCAATTTCTTGTTTTAGCACATTTACTTGTTCAATCGTGATTGCACCTGTATTATTCTGGATGGCAGGGGGTTGGCATACTATTAATTATGTGCTTTGGGAAGGACTTGCTCCATTCAACTAATCTTTCAATTTCACATTTTCTATGAATAAGCTATTCACTTCATCATTCAGATTAGTCTGTGCTTTCTCATATTCTACCAATCTAAGCTCCATAGCTTTAACCACATCCCTAGTAAACATTGTTGAGTGCATTTTCATAGTAGTTCACTAGTAGAATTTGGCAAATAAATGACTACGTGACTAAGACTAGTAGTATTTGGAAAATAAATGACTAATTTGGTCATTTATAAGTGACTAATTTGGTCATCGGGTAAAATCACAACTAAATGACTAAATAAATGACTTATATTAGACAAATAAAAATGACTAATATTAGACAAATAAAAATGACTAATATTAGACAAATAAAAATGACTAAATAAATAACTAAATAAATGTGCTCATTATTAAAATCTTGGCCATAATTTTTATTTTAATAAACATACTCTAAAACCTTCGTCAAGACCTTATTTTCAATCGTAGCTCGCCATAATTAATAATAAAATATTACAAATAAAATTACTAATAAATATTTTTTTGTGGAATAAATATTTTTTCTTGTGGTGTCATCATATGAACACCAAAGTTTCTTGTAAATTGATGAAAAATCACCAAATTATAAAAATTAACGAAAACCATAAGAGAACCTAAAAACGTAAAACCCAAAAACCTTGAAAAATAAAAAAATAAGTAAAAGGAAGAGAAAAAACAAAAAACAAGAATAAGCAACCAAATAATCTAAGAGGAAAAAGAACCAATTTTTTTTTATAAGCATAATTTTCATTTTAATAAACATACTCTAAAACCTCCGTGAAGACCTTATTTTCAATGTTGCCTACCAAAATGGAGTAGTGAGTCAAAACTTGTAGCCTGCCAAAATGGAGTAGTGAGTCAAAACCTTATTTTCAAGGTAGCCCGCCAAAATGGAGAAGTAAAGCATGCCTGATTTTGGATTGCAACCTCTGCCCATTTTTCTGCATCAGACACGATTTGTGCAAAATATTGTGGTAAGTCACTTTCCATGGTTTCAATTAATTTTACTTTTCAAATCTGTATGCGGTCAGGCCATATGATCCATATGATCCATTCTTTTTAATAATTTTACTAGCTGCTTGTTGACTAACACTGATTATCTTCTTTTTTAGGCTAATTATGGAAAAGCAGATCCCTCTTGTGTTGAAGAAGTTAAGGATTTATATAGAGAACTTGGAATCGAGGTTTGTTTATTCTTTTCTTTTCCGTTATGAGATGTTAAAAGTGATATTTTCTTTTCGAAGTTTCCACTATCAAATTGCATAGTTCACAAGAGAACTTACTTTTATCTATAAAAATGATATTAAGGGACATGTAGATTGAGTTGTCTATAAAAATTTCAGAATTTGAACTCTTAAAATTAGCTTCCACTTTCTGAGGGGGCATGCAAATCACTTTTGAAGTTGAGTGTAAAAAATAGAGTAGCACGTAAAGAAGAAGGATGAACAATAATAAAGTGAAAAGTGGCTCTTCTTATATCAACCATGTAGAGTTCAATGAAAGGAGTGCAGGGATGGTAGGGGTTTAACGTTTACAGTGCAGTGGAACAGTAGTTCAGTTGTATAGTAGATGTCATCCTACTTTGTTTGAGATCTCTTACTAAATTCCCAAAAATAGGAGTTCCCAAATGACGCCAACAACAAGAGTTGATTCATAGGCCCTATGAAAATCTCTAACTTTTTGGCTCCCCTTTGATACTTTTTTGCATACTTACAAATTACATCTCCATGATTAATATGGATTGGAAGGGTTGAAAGGGAACATGTTAGTCTTTTCCATTTATTGGGAAATAAAGAGTTTGAAGTGATTGAAAGAATAAAATGTAGAGCTCTTTACTCTAGATGCTTTATTCTCATTCGGTTACTAATATATCTAGATATAAACCATGATGACTTAAATCAGAACTAGAAGAAATCTCATGAAAACTACAAGAAGAGATTAGTGATTAGATGAGTCATGGAAATGAAACCAACTCCATAAGCCAGAACAAACAAAATATGCAATGCAAATGAGAATACAGGCCTTCAAAGGAGTTGTCATGGATAAAGAATCATCCTCCCTTAGATCTTTTGTGAGAATGCCTGAAAGCTCTTCAGCTATCCACAATATCCACATGCTATGAGCTCTAATACAAAGATTGTGCATAGTTCTTAGTTTATTAAATTTGGTGCTATTATTTTTATCCTGTGATTCAGGCTTCAAACCAACTCCTCTCATTAGTATTTGTCATCCAGAACTGTCTAGAAGAGGGTAATCAAAATCAATACTGGAATATCTGAAAGTCAAAGATCCTTTCCCTCAAATTGAAGCTTTGTTCTTGACAAACCAAAGCTAAGACAAGCCGAGAACTAGTGGAAGGGAAGTTGAATGAAAACTAAGAGAATCTAAAAGCCTTCCTAAGAAAAGTGCCCTTTCCACTATAACTGTCGGTTCTAGTGTCTCCTTGTTCATTTTTTCTAGCATCTCCTCATTTTTCATTTCTTGATAGAGAGCTTCTGAAAGATGTGCAAGATGTTCTTCAATCTCAACAATCAATGTTGAGATAAAATGGAAGCATTTCTCTTGCAAATAAGGTGCTAAATCATTTATCCTTGAAGGAGATTTATGTGCATGAAGAAAACTTAGGAGGTCTTCCAGAATATTCTTGGACCACTCATCTATGGTATCTTTTATTTGACTAACCTCAGTTCCAAAATAAGCGTTAAGGTGACCAAACTAGTCTTCATCATTTGTCATCATAAATCTAAAACTCAACCCAGGTAAATTGACACTTTTTAGGTTCCCTCTCTTGATAAGCCAACCCTCACTAGTAGTTAATTTTTGCAAATGGGTTTCAACATCTTTGTAACTTGCCAGAGATGTAACTATGGCTTCAAGGTATTTACCAACCTTAACTTTCTCACAGAGATCTACAAATCCATCAGCGATTATTTGTTTCATCTAACTAACAAACAGGCTTTCAAAAAGTTCATCCTACATACTCTTTGAGTGCTTCAAAACAATGTCACACACGCATTGGCATGGAAACTCAACATTTGAACCAAAAAAATTCTTTAGCCACTCCAAGCTCCCTTCAAATGCATCCATACTGTCCAATGTTTCTCTGATCAATGTCTCATTCTCTGCAAGTTCCTTGCCACTTTTCACAAGATCAAGCAAATACTTTCCCCCAAGCCTATCTGCAGAGATAATATCATCTGCACATGTCTTAAGCCATGCTAAGCAAGAACCTGATATAAATTCACTTGGAAAAATCATCATGGTAGCTTGTAGCTTCTCTCTATGAGATTTCCACAACTGCACCTCATTTTTCTGGGTTTGGAATCCCACCAAACAACTGTGATTCAGGTGGCACTACCAACACAGTCTTATAAAAAGAGGAAAATTGTTTAGAATATCCAAGAAGAGTTCCCCAACCTGACATAGCGTTTACCTATATGAATCTTACCACATTACAGAAAATGGAACTGACTGCCCCCACCTTATCGGTCTATCAGCTGAACGTGTCTTTTGGTTCCAGCAATGCGTCAACGGTTCCATTTTTTCATCGGCATGAGGATCTTCTATCGGAAGGATGAGGTCTCTTGTTCCTGCGATGGTCCGAATAGGAGACCTCATCTCGCCAATAGAAGATCCTCATGCTGATGAATAAACAGAATTGTTCCACTGACGACATCCCCATCAAACCATCGTGGGAATAGGAGACCTCATCCCGCTGATGAAAAAATAGAACCATTCCACCTAGGACATCCCCATTGGACCATCGTGGGAATAGGAGACCTTGTCCCGCCGATAGAAGATCCTCACGCCAATGAAAAAAAAATTGTCGACACATCACTGGAACCAGAAGACACATCCAGCCAATAGAACCCTTGGTGTGTGAAGTCTTCTAGCCATTTCTATCAGAATGAAGCAGACAGAGTTCAGGGGTTTTGTTTCAGATGATATGGAAAATTTTGTTTGGAACCAAATAGAGCTGAATGGGTGTTTCAAACTCAATCAAATCTTGTTTAAAACAGCCCAACATGAAGACAAGTGTACTTAGAATATTGGAATTGCTTTTCTGATCATCATGATTTGGTTTAGAGCTAGGAAATTGAAGCAAAATGGTGATAAAGAATAATAGGGCATGGGCAGAAAATGTGTCAGGCTATTTTGGGAAAAACATGCCTTAAACATTAGAGATCTTCAAATTTGGGAAAAGATTTTGAGAGGTTCCTTGCAAAATCCATTTTGTGCACATTCTGCAATCAATCATTTCATTCCATGAGATGACATCTCTTTGAGGCATTCTGTCAAACAATTCAGTTGTTTTGTCTACAATTCCACATCTTGCATATATTGACTACTAGAGCATATCCAACTATAACATCTAAGTATCTTTTTAATTCCTCTATCTTTCATCAATCTCTTTACTATTTGAACCTCATACAGATGTTTTAGAGAAGAACATAAGTTGCAACATTTTTAGGATCCAACTAAAAATATGAATGGTTGATCAACCATGCACACCTAATGATCAACTATATATGTAAATTGTAATGCAATAAGGGTTACTGACATGTGAAGTATGTGCAGCCCTCATCCACTAAACTTGCATGACTGCATGCAACTAGAACCCAAGCAAAGCTTAAAATGTTAGGATGTGTTCCAGAGTTCTTCATTAATTCAAAGATTTTGAGAGGTTCCTTGCAAAATCCATTTTGTGCACATTCTGCAATCAATCATTTCATTCCATGAGATGACATCTCTTTGAGGCATTCTATCAAACAATTCAGGTGTTTTGTCTACGATTCCACATCTTACATATATTGTCTACTTAAACTAGTTTTTCCTATAGCTGTTGTTATTTAGTGTTTTCAATGTTGTAGAGTTAGATTTTCCTATATGCTTGAATGTCTTTTTTCGTAAAATCAAGTTTTTACTATGCTCCCCCAAGTTTTGGGGATGGGGATGACAGGGGACGGTGGAACATGTTTTTGGTACAGGGATACTTTTGGGTCATTTTTTAGGGGATGGTAGGGGATGGCTATAAAAAATAGGGAAATTTTTAAAAATATAGAGAAATTTCAAATATTCATATCAAAAAATTGATAAAGCATTCATCATAGGAATTGTAGAAGATTAATACACAATATTAGACTTGAATTGAGATTTCACATGAGAATTGACAAACAAAGTAACAAAATTCAAATTATTTTATTGTCAATGTGCATACATATTAAATAAGAATTATAACAAAATGCCCAAAGGCTTCAAGTTTCAACTATAAAATGACAAAAACATAGAAAATATATGGCTATCCCTAATCAGCAGATGCAACTGGTAGGTCTGTATCAAAATTGGAGCTCAAGTTTGTGTCACTCTTGTTAGTGTAGGTTTTTTAATATTATTTTTCCTACACATTATTAAGCATACCTTAGGTTATAGGAGATGTGGTTCATGTGAGGACACGTGGCATAATCCATCGATTACATGTGTTGCTCCCACTCACACTTGGGTGGTTGAGTTTCACACTCTCTTTTGGCCTTATATGCCACCTCACAAAACCACTCATCTATCTCTTTTTGAGTAGGTTATGCCACCTATTTGGCATTTTCCAAGTAGGCATAACTCCCACCTAATTTGGTTATTTGGGAGTTATTACCCCTCTTGGAATTATTTGCCCATATTCTACTATATATTCTGCACTCACCTCTCCCTCCTATCTAGTTCAGGTCTAGTTCAAATCTAGTCTAGATGAGTTCATATTAACTCAATCAATTCAAGGGAGAGTTGAGGCATATTGTATCATTTAGTGTGTGATATAACATCATTTTGTTATTGCACTATATTCCTGCATTCTATCTCTTGCTGCTCTCGTGTGGAAGGTTTATTTTGGTTTTGTAGGTGATCCTGGGTGCTCGAGTTCATCAACAACTCTTACATGGTATCAGAGCTATATCTCAGCTCTTACATGGTATCAGAGCGTCAAATCTGCAAGCCCCTTCTCAAATTTGAGAGATTTGTGAGTTTTTAATCTGTATTGCAGGTTGCAGCATGCCTTTACTTGTCTTAAGTAGTTGATTCTACTTTTTCATGCTATTTTTTAGTTGTTGGGGTCGTTTTATGGTGCTAAAGGCGTTTTTTTTACACTAGATCCATATTTTTTGTATATTTTAAAGAAAATCCGCCATCTGGGTTTTGTTCATAGCAGAAAAAAATCATCTGGGTCATTGCTAGTTTCTGCATACAGGTTGTATATTTTGCAGAAATTAAATTGGAACATTTCAGCAAACCCCCTCTCCAATTGCATTTTTGATTTTGCAGTCAATCTTTGGAGGGCCATAATTCAGTCATATGAGCTCCTTTTTCAGAGAATTTTTTTTTTATTTGGGTTAGAATTTCACAGGCTTTACAGTGGTATGATCCGTTTTTGCTCAAGTGATCTGAATTTTCCAAAAAATCAGTTTTATCAGCAGATCTGAAGGACAGTTCTCGTTTTTGGAACTTCAAATGGCTATAACTTTCACATATGACCTCGGATCGAGGTGATTCTTTTTTTGAAAGTTGATATTTTTTTGAGAACTATACATTGGTACTATTTTGAGGTTCTAATTTTGAGATTTAATTATACTTTCAGTATTTGAGTCCATTTTGGACACTTGAAAAACTTTGGAAAATAACTCCAGAATTGTAAATGCACTAATTATAAAGTGCCACCATTATATTGTTCTGGGGGGGTCATGATTGAGTGAATTTTTGGGGGGTTAATCTTGTAGTTGATTCTTCATGGGTTTTTCTATTCATCCTTCTGTGGTAATGTTGAATAAGGATAATTATGAGTCTTGGAAGAATGGAATCCTAACACATCTCAGGTGGCTTAAGCTCTTTCCATACCTTTATGGGCTCATACCTGAACCAGACACACCTTGGAAGCAATCAATTTGGGGTAATAATAATGATCACATTATAGGATTAATTGGTACATATATTGGTGTTGATATTTATGTGGAGATCTCACATATTGAGTGCCCACACACACTTTGGACCAAGATTTGGGAGATTTTTGGACACCATCATATCTCTCCATTCCCAGATGATCCTGTTGCAGATTGTTTAATTCCCCTTGATAATACTGATAATATACCCTATGATGATGATACTTTAGAGGAGCTTGAGGATAATAAATGTCTTGAATGTCTAGTTGATAAAGAGACTTCTCTTCTTGCTTCTCCTCCTCCTATTGAGATCACATCCTCATCTACTGTTGCATTTGAAGATACTTGTGTTGCTACATTCATGGCTTCTTGTGATTCAGTGCAGCAGGATACACATTGTCTTCTAGATATAGCTACTTTGGATGGATTCTTGACAGGGATTTCAGACTTGTTTGTGGAGTCTCATATTGCAGATTTAGGAGACATCATCGATAACATTCATCTTCTCTTTGATGAAGTTGATTCTTCTAAAGTTGTTGTGGAGGAACCTTTGTATCCTCTTGTTCATGATCATTCATCACAGTTTGGCATGACTATGGATACTTTTGAGCAGCATTTGGAGGAGGCAAATTTGTCTTCATAGGAGATATCTTTTTCTTCAGATTTTGTTCTACATCCATCTCCACTAGGTTCTGGATTTTCATCTTCTACAATGTGGCCTAGAACACTTGATTTGATGGTGACATCTTTTGACATCAACATGGAGACACCTGAGCAGAGTTCAAAGACTTCATACATTTTCATCATTCTTCTTCATTTTCCTTTCAGGAATGGGAAGACATTCTTCATACACCTTTGGCTTTGTTTCTTCCTAAGGGGAGGAACATTGTTCGACGATCGTGGACCATGTTCTACATTCAGCTTCGAGCTTCAACCATTGGCATAGTTGACTACTTTGGGGAAGGCTACATGGTCTTTCCTATCCTTTCTATTTTGGAGGGGACTTCTTCCTTGCATGGGATTCTTCTTGTGTTGGGAAACTTGTTTTCTTTTCTCTCTTTTGGGAGGAGTTTTGTCCTACTGGGTTTTCTCCTTTACTCCATTTGTGAGAGAGTATTTTGTACATGGGTACCTAACATGGCCTAGTAGCCGGGACCCATATTTGCATCTTTGCATTCTTTCATCCTTTCACCCACCTAAGCTATGCTTAAGGGGGGGTGTTAGTGTAGGTTTTTTAATATTATTTTTCCTACACATTATTAAGCATACCTTAGGTTATAGGAGATGTGGTTCATGTGAGGACACGTGGCATAATCCATCGATTACATGTGTTGCTCCCACTCACACTTGGGTGGTTGAGTTTCACACTCTTTTGGCCTTATATGCCACCTCACAAAACCACTCATCTGTCTCTTTTTGAGTAGGTTATGCCACCTATTTGGCATTTTCCAAGTAGGCATAACTCCCACCTAATTTGGTTATTTGGGAGTTATTACCCCTCTTGGAATTATTTGCCCATATTCTACTATATATTCTGCACTCACCTCTCCCTCCTATCTAGTTCAGGTCTAGTTCAAATCTAGTCTAGATGAGTTCATATTAACTCAATCAATTCAAGGGAGAGTTGAGGCATATTGTATCATTTAGTGTGTGATATAACATCATTTTGTTATTGGACTATATTCCTGCATTCTATCTCTTGCTGCTCTCGTGTGGAAGGTTTATTTTGGTTTTGTAGGTGATCCTGGGTGCTCGAGTTCATCAAAAACTCTTACAACTCTTAGATGCAAAGGAAGGGGGAAGTTTCTGGGTCCCCCAAGTCCCTGAAACATTTCTGGGATTGGGACGGGGGTACCAAGGTAGGGGACGGGTCCCCGTGGAGCAGTGAGTTTATATGGTTTGGGGTTTCAAGGTGGAGTTTTACCTAACCACAAAAACCCTTTGTGGTTGGGACAGAGGTATACACCCCTCTTGCTGATTACACCTTATCATTTGCTAGAGACCTCTAGGTGACTCCTAGCAATCGTATTGTGATGGATTGAGGGGGTAAAAGTAACAGAGGTTGGTATGTACACTATTTAAGTCTTGTAAGATTCTAACCTGGAATCTAGAGCCACCAATTAGGCAAACCCTAGTTTGAGCCTTCATAAAAGAGTTTGCAATACCAATACATAAATGTAAAAATGTATTTGATTTTGACTTGCATATTTGAATAGCTCTATTTCTTCTTGAATTAAACATTTAAAAACTGGTTCAGGAGCATCGAGGTATTTGTGAAATGTTGATTCATGGAGGTCTTAGGTCAGTTTGAGTTTTGAGTCTAGAAGTCATTAATAAGGTCATGATTGACCAATTCATATTGTAAGCATGTGCGGGCATAATGAAGATTGTTGGAGGCGGTGGTAGAGCTGTGAGAGGTTGGTAATGTCATTTTTCAATAAACCCTACCCCAAGCTAGTGTAAAGTGATGGTTTTTAGTTACAGAGGTTAGATGAGAGTTTTCCCATCTAAAAATTGTTGATTGATTGTTGAGTGGTTCATTGTGAGATAAAGTAAAAAATCGGGTCTGCAGACCTACTAGATAAGTTGAAGAGTTTTTGCAAAGGAGTGATTTGGAAGAGTTTTGTGAATCAATTGGTTGTTTGAATTAGCTTGTTTTGTGATGATTTGTTCAAATCCAAATTGCTTTGCATAAAAAAATTTCCATCATATTGAAGCTTGATGGGAAGAAGGGTCCATTGAGAGAAATCAAGGGGTGTTACTTGCTAGGAGGAGAGAGGTTGTGGAGTACTTGTTGGCTTGAACAAGTGACTGAGCTCACCTTCCTTGTATTGAAGAGGATGTATCGGGTATGTATTTCCTCAATCAGGATTAAATTATAACTGATGGTTTTGTGATGAGATGGTGTTGATGACAAATCATATAACTATGATAGTTGAAATTATTTTGGTGGTCCTATGACATTCTTTTTTAGAACATTTATAAAGAAAGTATAGATTAAAGTTTGTTGCTCAGAAGCAGTGAGTAGGCTACATTCCTTCGCTTTCCTCAAATCTTGATTTGGGTGATGAGGACAGAGGTATAATGCCTTTTGTTAACTCACACTTGCTCCTTTTGTTACCTCACGCTTGTTCTAGTCATGTAATCACTTTGATGACTGTTACCTCACCCATGTTCCAGTCATGTATTTACCTTGATGACTAACTGACTTGTTTTTAGGGCTTACAACTTACAAGAAAAATGAAGTCCCTTTGACCTTTTAGATCATCTATGATAATTTAATTACATCCACAAAAAACCAAAGAAGGATTTAATTACTTAGGGTTTTGTTGAAGATATCATTGTACTATTTGAAGATTTTGGTTTGTACCTGTTTTAAGCCAGATGTTATGCTTTTGGCCTTGAGATTGAGTGGGACTCTCAAAACTTACAATTTTTGGTCTTGACAACAGACTTTTAGTATGATATGGGGGTATGTGTAGGATCATCATGGAAAAAATAGGCCCTTAAGTGGCAAAAAATTTAGAAAAATCAGAGTTAGGCAACTTGACATAAAAATTTGAATAAGTTATCTATATTATTTCAAAAATATATGTAAAAATAGAATATGTAGGAAATTGAATGTAGTTTCTAAAATAGTAAGTTTATTTATAAAAAAAGAAAATCTATTTGGTGAAAATTTGAAATTTCAATGTAGTAGTACTTAAATTTCAGGGAAAAAATAAGAAGTAGGTGTATGTCTGACCACCCTAACTACAATAAAATGATAATATTTTTTTATAAGATTTTTGATATAAGTAGAGGACTCATGTCTGGATGTGATGCATATTTTTTTGTAATTTTTTTCTAAGTAAATAATTAATCATGATTTTTTATTACAACTTTTAAAAATATAAAATGCCCACCATGGGTTCGACTCTCCTGGTCCAGGTTAATTTTGGTTGTGTCCCAGATCCATTAAAAGTTTACCCGGTGATTGGGGGTTATAGGGGGCCGTCTGCGATTCCCCTTGTTATATATATATATAAATATATAAATTGGTATGTCTAACCACCTTAACTTGGTCAAAACTTCATGAAATTCATTTTTTTTTTAATCCTATAGTATGCGAATGATAGAATGTGACACATGTTTTGGATTTAAAAAATGTGATACCGTTTGAAAGCTATAGATGTTTTTCAATCAACCTATCAATCATGACTTTAATCGTAATTCAATAGAAAATGAATAATAATTATTTATTAAATTCAAAGTAAAGCATAATTTATATTGTTGGAAAGCTGAGAATCTCCTTTAAAAACCCTTTTCATGTCAGCCACATACCCATCATATCGCCACTTTTTGGTCCATCATGATCCTGCACATACCCATGGTTAAGATGGTTTGATTGAGAATTTGAGAACAACAAAGGATAAGCCTCAATATTTTATGTCATTTAAAGATTGGAATAAAGATTATTGGGCAGGACAACTCAAGACCTTAGATTTGCACCAATTATATATCAGCTAGAGACCTGACCTACACCTCATGTAACTCTCCATGACTGTAAATATGATCTTCAAATTAGAAATATATACATTCTACGCAAGATTTATTGGTTTAGTAGATACTTAGGGAATGTGTAAACATGATAGTGAGTACCTTGAACTAGTTAGCTTTATCTACTAGTTACTTATGATCAACTAAGGACATTTATATTTCAATTTTAAATAAAATTTCAATATTGAACTTCAAAATTTAGACAATTTCCACCTGCACTGCACATAAATGGAGGCGCCCTTTTAACACATTTCTTTGATTATGCTTTCATCTCCTTTCACATTTGAGTATACTGACTTATTTTGAAAAACAAATTGATTTCACTGTTCTATCCCATGGCTCAGTTCTTGTTTTTGTGTTGAACAAAGATCAAACACTAAGCTTCAGTGTCATGTTGGATTGTCAGAAAGCTACAATGTGAAAATAACTTCTTTAGAGTCTTCATTCTATTCTATCTTTGCAACTCTGTTCTTTCCAAAATTATTTTTACATACTAACAGTGACCATGAAAAAATTATTGCAGGAGTGGGAGGTTATTCTTACCTATATGAGCCACTTTGGTGGGTAGGCATGATTACTAATAAGTGCTTATTACTTATTAAATTAGGTTTAGGTGACAACTGGAGAATATTAATGTTTGAAAATTGACATAGATTACTTGCATTCAAACTATTAATTTCCTTATTTACAAATTTTTTGAGATTATAGTTGTATGGTTGGAGAGTTTATATATTCATTGTTCTCAAAATTCACAGTTTATCTGTAGTGACTTCACTACCAGTCCTTAACAACTATTTTAGAATCAAAATTTTCACTAAAAATTACATTCACCATCTTTTACGAATAACTACTAACTACCCTACAAACCAAAAACTCCTTTTTGTTTCCCACAATTTTTCAAAACCCCTAAAAACTAACTACAGATAGCCAAAAAACTCAAATTCATGGCAGAGGATTATGTTAACTATAGAGCTGTAGACGAGCTACTCGCCATAGTTTCCATAGAGGTCTCGTTCATCTTCCTCTTCCTCCGAGGTCGCTACTCCAACTTCTCTAGCTGCTCCAACTTTAGGTGTTTCACTTTAGCCTTTGCCTTCTTTACCACTGCCTCAACCTCTATTAATTCCACAATCAATTTCAGAGCCTCCCACCGATGTGCTGCTCCCTCTCTCCATTTGGCTTTATGTTTTCCTTCTGGCCATTTCACAAAGGGTACGCATTTGAATGTTTCTTCATCCTCTTCACTTTCAATTTCCTCATTGATATCCATCCCAACTCCCAGAATCATCCATTCGAACAGTGAGTTCAAGTTGTTTAGATAATCCTTATGCACCAGTGCTTTCATGACCTTTTTCACAACTTCAATCGGCTCTCCCAAATCTAAGCCCCAATCCATTATGAACGAATAAATGTCCAAATTAGTTTTGTACCTGTGCGTGAGCTAGCCGAATCCTCTTCCCAGAATTAGTTGCACCGATTGCACTAATCATTCATTGCTGTATAGGAAACACCCCATCAGTCTCTTTACCAATGGTTCTCCATGTGTGAGAGTTTTTTCTTTGTTTTAAGCGTGAAACTAGCCTCCATTACCTCTGCAGCGACAGAGCCACCACCTCCTATACACCCTTTTCACACCTATTGTTCACCACAGTAGAGGAACATCGAGTAAGTAATTCCTCGAGAATATAATGAAGTAATGAAATGAAATAATTTAATAACTTCATTCACATTCCTTTCCATAAATGCTCGGCATACGTCAGTCATCACTGCCACCTGACTCCACACACTTCTCTCATTCACTTCAAGAATTAAAACCTGCAAGTACTCCATTTTAGAGCTCCCTAAATGCAGCACCCATTTCAGTCTTGTCATCGGGGGAGAAAATTAATTTCAAATATCTCGACGATGCCTCGGGATGTCACATCAATTAGAATAATCATTATTGCTGTATTGGTGAGACTGTGATTCTTATTCCACCGATAGCCACCTTCTCCACTGATGAACAACTTTTCTTAGGTCTATCGGCGGGACGCCAAATAATGTCACCCTGATGCACCCCAACTCCACCGATATACATTATGCACTTGATAATCCATGCTTATATCGGGCCATCGGGGGAATACAAACATTTATTCCATGGATGTTCATGTGTCACATCGATGTGCTTACTTTTGTTGACTTTGTCGGTCTATCAAGGAGAGCGCCTTAGGAGTCAGCCCAATAGGGTATTGTTACACCGATACTAGGTTATGAGCTGCTTTCATCAGGCCATCAACAAGGCTATAATGGGGGTTCCGCCGATGAGGCATTGTTAGGCCGATAGTGCTAATTTTTATTTAGGGACGGGGAAAGATTTATGGAGCCTCATACTATTATGGTCTCATGCTTACTATTATGCTTTTGATAGATTTTTTCCAAGGCAGTGAATTGTTTGACAAAATGCTTTGGTAGACATGTATGGAAAATGTGGTAGCATAGATAAGGCAGTGAATTGTTTGAAGAAATGCCTCAAAGAAATGTGGTCTCATAGAATGCCATGACAAGCAAATGCAATTGGCAGTTGCTACTAGTTATTAGTTATGCAATGTGAAGTAATTGCATAACTACTTAGGTTGAATTTGTAAAAACTATATTATTGCAATTAAAATTTTGTCATCTATCAACATCTAGTTATTAGTTATGGAATGTGAAGTAGTGCTTTGAGTTTGAAAGGTGTGTAATGCAATGTAATCAAATATATGAATATAAACTACATAAATCTATTTTTTTTCGTTCATTTAGAGTTCTTTTTTTTTTGCCTCTATATATCTCTATGCTATGGAAATGCCTTTCAATTTAAAAAAAAAAGTTGTTCTACAATTTTTTACCTTTTTTTTAAATTCAATTTTTTTTTCGATTTTTGAATGCATGGGGTTATGTTAGTAGTGCTCTCATATTGCGTGCATGTAATGTAGTGTTTATATTTGTGGCCTTTGTATCTGATTAGCATGAAGCTAATAGTAACATTGTAATGGTTTTTTAGTAAATTAGATTGATCATTGCAATTATTTTTGAAATTTTCCTTTGCAATTATTTTAACACACACATGCAAGTACTATTTAAGTAAGTAATGGTTGTTTTATTATGCAAACAAGGGTAATCATTACCTATATAATATAATGTGTTTTTTTTTTCTTTTTTGCAAAAATGTATTGATAAACTCAAAGAAGGGGATAAAGTTAGGGAGTCAACTTGAAGACAAAATAGATGGAGTTGTTCATCTAAAAGAGAAAGAGGGAACCTTCACACGATGGCCACTAAAATATTTGTAGAAAATGACATAGTTGAACATGTTTATCATGTACTAGTTAATGTTAGACATCTTGGCTCATTGCTTTATGCAATATTTTGATTGTGTTGTTCAAGGATCTTAATTATCATGGTGTATTTGAAAGAGTTGGAAACTCTTAGACAACTTTGACATTTTTTATTATATTATATATATATATATATTTGCATTAATTTTTTATTGCACATTACCTTTATTTATCATGATGTTGAATCAATCTTTTAATTCTAGCATGTTGTAGCTTGTTCGTATATGTAATATTTTTATTTGCTTTTATGTTTTAGTTCAAGTTTAATATTATGTTAGTTTTGCATTATAAAATTTATGGTACTTAATAAATTATTCATTTCATGACTATATTTACTACCAATTAATGGAAACAGTAAATAAAAATGACTAAATATATAACTAAAGTAATGACTAAATTAATGACTAAAGTAATGACTAAATTAATTACTAAATATATGACTAAATTAATGACTAAATATATGACTAAATATATGACTAAATTAATGACTAAATATATGACTACCATGACTAAATAAATGACCAGTTAACAACAATCAATGACTAAATTAATGACTAAATAAATGACTAAATTAATGATTAAATCAATGACCAAATCAATGACTAAATAAATGACTAAAATAGTTTAGTCATAAATTTAGTGGTGTTATAAATAACTACAAATATACCACTAAAATAGTCATGTGACTAAAATTAATGACTAAATAAATGACTAAATCAATGACCAAATCAATGACCAAATTAATGACTAAAATCAATAACTAAATAAATGACAAATTGTTTATTCATAAATTTAGTGGTGTTATAAATGGCTACAAATAAACCAATAATAGTCATGTGACTAAAGTTAGTCATTTATATGCAATTTTTAGCAGTTTATTTAGTCATATATTGTTGTTTGTGTACTAATGGTTGCCTCCAATGCTGATGTGTCTTGAAGTTTCTTTACCATGGAATTCCCTCTCATTTATTTTACAACATCAAACAATCTTGGTTTTTCTATTCTTTTTTTCTTTGTCCAAAAGGCTAGGGTTTCAATTCTTGGATTGTAACCTATGCCACCCATTCCCTCATCTAAATTGAATTTAGAAACCAACATGGGATCTTCTTGGCTTCTTACTTGATCTAGTAGGAATATCTTTTTTAACTCCATCCCAAGAATAATTAGTATATTGCTTTCTAAGACCAATTTTCTTGCTTCTTGGGGCTAATAGTAATTTCATTAATCATGAGTTCTTCAAAAGTCTATGAAACAATATGGTCATGTTGTGACTCCTTAGTGCCCCATCTTATTAATTTGGAGTCTCTCCTCAAATTATTTCATTTTCATCTTAAACCAAAAATCATTAAGCTTAAGAGTTTGAATAAATTCATCATCTTCAATAAATCTAAGGGCAGTAATCACCCTTTCATCATCATGCACTTCTTGATCATTATGCCCATGTATATCCACTCTTTCTTCTAGTTTGTGAGCATCAGTTGCAAGCTTAGGTAGTGGCTGATCAACTTAATCATCTTTAAAATTCAAAAGTACATTGGCTACCTCTTCAATATCCCCTACTTCTTCACTTATTTCATACGCAACTAAGGGGGCCACTCCATATGTCTTCTACCTTTTAGGACTTGGCTCCTCAGGGGATGCTTCTGATTGTATTGTGGTAGTGTTTGGTAGGGGCTCTGTGATTACAATACCACTTGGTTTGATGGGTAGCTTGGAGGGTTTTGAAGACTGGTCCTCATGTTTCTTTTCTGGTTCAACATATAATCTTTCAAAGTCGTCAGTTATTATGTTCATCCTTTTGATAGGATCCTTTTCTTCAACATAGAATCCTTGGAATCCAATTTCCCTTTTCTTCTTCTCCTCCTCAAGTCTATGATTTCCCACTTCCTCTTCCTCTGAAAAACTTCATCAGGTGTAAAGCAATTTGTTATTACATCTTCGCAATCCATTACATGGGTAATCCCAACTTTAGTGGGAAGTATCTACTTTATAAAATTAATATTCCCTTCAGGATCAAAGACCCTTTCTCCTCGTGACTTCAATGAATACCTCATCTTCAAATAGTTCTGCAGTTTTTCAAGAGTGTCAGACCCTACGAATAGCTCCTCACATTTAGTTAGGTCAGGGAGGAATGTCCCCTTTTTTTGTCTTTTCATAACATTCTGCTCCATCCATAACATTTTCCACATAAATTCTAAAAATTCAATTCAAATATAAACAAATTTAGGTAAAACATGTGGGGCTTGAGGACACCCATAGACCCTTATTACTATTTGGTCTGCTAAGAAGAACCAATGACCGAAATTGTGAGTGTGTCCTTGCTCTGGCTTCAATGCTAAAGGTCTTACTACTTGCATGATTTTATTAGGAAATCTTAGTGAAATATGACCAAGATTGTCCATGACCTTTATTACGAAATCATCATGAAATATTACATAATCGCTATTTTTACATCTACTATCCCAGATGTAACACCAGTTTTGTACAAGAAACCTATTCCCTTCATCATCAGTCATTCCCAAACACATTATTTTAGTCCATTTATTTCTATTTTGGTACAATATTAAATGACACAATAGAGAGTATTTCCTAAAAGTGATGGGAGCTAAGTTCTCTCTTACTTACAAAAATCCCTCATGTAGCCCTTTCTCAATTTCAGTAGCAAAGTCATACTCAATGTTGACTTCACAATTTTGTGTCTTCATTTCCATCATCATGAGATAGGTTGGCATCCTCTCTTCAACATCTATTCCAAGAACTTGGCACAAAGAAAAATAAGTTCTTTTGAAATATACTTGGAAGTCTTATGTGGAAAATGGCTCAATTTGGGAGAGGGAGATAGGTATCCTCCTATTGCTTACACCCCTTTTCATGTGTAGAGGAAGTTCATCACTCCTATAGGTTTTTCTCAATCTCCTATAATCCTCCTCACTTATGTCCAAATTGATCTTAGTGATAGCTTGCTTGTTTAACATAAAACACTCTATAATTGCTTCTTTAGTCAACACCAATAATGGTGAACCATCTGGAATTCTTATAGTCTTGGTAGCCGAGTGATAATATTGTGCCAATACTTTAATAAACTCAACATTTTCAAAGACATTTGGGACTATCAATTTGGCCAAATCTAAGGTCCAAGGATTTGAAACTGGAATCTTGTCATCCCTTTTTTCATAGAAGTACCAAAACAGATCCCACCTTGAGATAGGGATAATTGGGTCTCTACATCCATGGGCTTTATCTCTAAACACCTTTTTGAATCCTTTTTTTACAGAATTAGGTAACACATCTAAAATGGATTGTTGCAAGGACCTCTTCTCTCTTTTAGAAACTGTGGAATCTGACTTTTTACTCACAAGTTGATTTCTTTTGGGTGGCATGATGACGAATTTACTCCTACTTGATTTCTTCAAGTGTCTACTTGTAGAAGCAAATTCAGTTCTTATACACTTGCTACATAGGGTTTCTGTGAACTTACCCGATAAAATAATAGTTGTAGAGTCTTCCCACTTGAACTCCCTTGCCTCCAGTATGTTGAGCTGTGTGAATGATTGCCAAAATATAGTCGAGTCCCAAGTAATATTTGTTGCTGAGCTTGATCACCTCACTATTAATGTCAATTCATGCAAAATATTTCAAAGTATACCCATATTTCAAGTTTGAATACATGCCTTTGATCTTGGGAAATTGAACAGTGTAATCATTAAATGCTTTGAAAGCTTGTACCGCTCTGTTATTTCAAGACCGTTGTGGGGTAGCATTAGCAGTACTGCCACCCCACGCACACCCCTTTGGACTCCCGCAAGATGGAGGGTTAATTCTAGTGGTTGAGTGACTGTTCACCACCATACCACTCTATCATATCAAGACCGCCATAGGGTAGCGGTATGGTAGGGTTAGCAGTACCACCACCCCACACACACCCCTTTGGACTCCCGTGGGACAATAGGTTTATTCTAATTGTTCTGATTTCTGGATTTGATTATTTCACCACCATATTACAGTGTCACTATTTACCCCTAGCGGGGCTGCAATTTACTTTAGTTGTTAATATGTTCTCACCGCCACCCCACGATATTCATATTTGGTTGTTGCGGTATTGCGGTAAGCATTTTTACATTGACCTATATGTCCCGCCATCCTGTGCATACCTCTATTGATTGTTGTGGTAGTGCGGTATTGGATTTTATTATGAATGCAATATTTTAGATATCATTTTATTGAAAAGATTGAACAATTTTCTAATTTTGCAATCTCTCAATTTTAGTTTTTAGTGTCAATCAGACCTAAGAGATCATTGAACTTTGTTCTTAATGAGGAGGCTTAGTTCACCTAATGTAAAGATGTCTATATGTATTATTAAATCATAGATGTTCGTTATATGTTTGCATCTAGAAAAACTATAGGACATACAAGAAATTATATTCTAACTAAACAAAATTAATTTCAAATTTTCAACCAAAGTAAGAAAACTAAGAAGAATGATTGAACCTAACTTTAAATGCACTTCAAATCAGTAGTGAACATCTCAAGTTTTGTATATAATTTACCAGCAGAATAATGATGATTACATTCATAAATGTATCAATAAAACAATAGTGAATAGGCATACCTATACTCAGATCTTTATTACTTGCAATAATAAATTACACCATACATATAACCAAAGTTTAGGTGACAAGCTAACCTCTTAAGGTGACAAAACATCATCATAATCATCCGCATTGCTAGCAAGATCAGAATCCTGATCATTTGTTTTTGCATCTACTTGATTTTCTTCCTCATCCTCATTTGTGACATGCAATGCATTCTCTCTCCCAATCTCTTCATTAGTAATCAAAATCTCTTCTTCAAACACTCTATCATCGTCTTCATCCACTTCTTCGAATTTTTCTCGTAAATTAACATATTTCCCATCAGGTATTATATCAACAACTTCCATGAGTTTTCATTTTGAACGAGACTATATTTGAATGACATACGACCATCCTAGGCTTCTTACATCATCAATTAGAAATGATTGGTTAATTTGAAGAGGGGAAACACACGAATCATCCGTCTCTGATAAAAAAAATTTCTTGTATTTTCTCGTACAAATCCATACTCATCAAATTGTACTCTAGATGGTTGGATCCACTTACATTTTAATAATATAGGACTATTTTCACCATAGTCCACTAGAATAATTTGTTGGATGAATCCAACATAAAATTTCTTCTTAGTTTTGTGAAGAAATTTAGCACTAACAACACAATCACAATTTTTCTTTCCTTTGTCTTTTTCTTCCACTCTTAAATGATTACCATAGGCCCACATTCCACTAAAACGCGTAGCCCATAAATGTGGATATTGTGAAAGCTCACTTTCCTTTGTTGTTATATCTTGACCTTCTTCTTTTGCATCACTAGCCGCATTAGCAATCCATTCTTCAAATTTTGGAAAAGAATCACCTCCAATCAAATTAGCATGATGTTTGCGCTTTTGAGGTCGATGTTGCATCCAAGCTTGATTGTCTTCTTCATATTTTCTACATAGAATATTAATATACAAATAGTAAGGTTAATAATATAAATACATGTAAATGCAATTGAGTAAATAAATTATTGTGTAAATTTTTTTTACCTGCGCCACTTATCGAATGAAGATGTGTTTTGAAGAATATAGGCATGTATCACACTTCTTTCTTGATGTGATAGCTTGAAGCAACATCCATTGCCTTCTAATACTTCACTTGCAACTGTCTCTTCTTTGTCATCATCCCATACACGTCGATTGACATTTTTTAAATCCTTCATATATTATGTGCAAAATCCCATGGCCTCTTGCATTGAATATCCCTTAGACATGCCGCCTTCCGATTTTACCCTAGTATGAACAATTTTTTTCAAAACCTTCATATATCATTCTATAGGATACATCCATCTTGTTCTTATCAGGCCACAATGCTTTAGTTCATATTGTAGATGTTTCAAAAGATGCATAGAAATGTTAAAGATTGTTGGTGGAAAATCCCGTTCCAATAGACAAAGGACTTCAACAACCTCCTCCCTCAAACTATCAAAGTTCAAAGGATCTAATACATGTAAACTCATTCTCTTTAATATTAGGCCCAACCTTATAACTGGCAAACTTGGCCCCTTTTCCAAACTTAATATATTTCCCACAATAGGTAAAATACTCTCCATTATGACATGACAGTCATGGGTCTTGAGGCCTCTTAAGCCATTAATGTCAGTTTGGCTTCTAATACTACTACTTACATATCTAGTTGGAAAATGAGTTTGAGACATCAACTGTAAGAATTGTGCACATTGTTCTTTTGTCTAGACATAAGGAGCACTAGGTTTTCTATATTTTTCATCATCATATTTTTCAACCCAAAGATTTCAACGAATCTTTAGTTGTCAAAAGTCTTCACGTGATGAAATAGTATCAAAAGCACCAAAAAGAGTTTCTATAATAGCATAGGCTATATTTTTCTCAGTATGCATAAAGTCAATAGTATGCCTAATGGCTATATCCTTAAAGTATGGAAACTTATAAAATATGCACAAAATTTTTATACCGCTTTCAGTACATGGATCATATCTACTACCAACAATCCCATCATTTTCAATAAATGACATTCTTTTTTGCCCATTCTCAACAATGTAATCACCTGTTATTAGCAATGGTGCTTCACGATTCTCTTCTTAACCATTGAACCATGTTTTTTGTTGACAATATGGATGATCCATTTTAAGATAAGCACAATGTACACAATAAATACACTTACGCAAACTTCTTGATTGCTTCACAAAATCCTTAAAGTTGCAAGCAGGACATCCATGGTATCCGTGAACACTAAGACCAGACAATGTGCCATATTTAGGAAGATCATGAATCGTAAACAATAAGGAAGCTCTTAAAGTGAATTTGATTGAATGACTATCCCTTAAAGATTGAATTGCTTCAATTCCTTTCCACAATTCCATTATCTCATCATACAATGGTTGTAGATAAGCATCAATTGTATCTGAAGTCTCACTTTTCTTTCCTGGTATAATCAGTGATAGCATTAAGAAAAATGGTTTAGTTTCTAACTATGGAGACAAGTTATAATTTATTAAAAACACTGTCCAAGTTGACCATTTAGTACTTTGATGTGAGAATGGGTTCACCCCATCTAGAGCCAAACCCAACCTTATATTACCTCAGACGGAGTTTGAATACCCAACTCGAGCAGATGCAGTGGTGGCAAGGGAGGAGTTTCGGGAGTGAGGAGAAATTTTGGACCCCACATCATAAGGTACAAAGCGGCTTTCCCTTCCATTCTTTTGGAGAAAATGTGCTAGTTATATCATTAAATATCTTACTTGTGATGGTCGTCACAACCTATTATACACTGTGCCTTTTAAGTTGTTAAATCATTTACGACATGAAAAGTTGGTGAATGTACCTAATTTCCTGTATAATTTGTTGAAAAGAATGGCAACTAAATTCTAGAGGAAACAAACGAACACCACACTGTCCCATCATTGCTTAATAATCCTATTGGTTAAAAGGAGTTTGAGAATTCAACACCCATAGGTTAATTGGGATGATTTTAAAAATTGCAAGGCTATCATCGAGTTGCTTGAGGCACCTAAAGCAGAGGATGAACCTCAACCTGGGTTTGAACTAGAAATTGAACCTGATCAGAATGATCCTAAGAGAGAAAATTCTCTTGTTACACCAATGGCATCACCTACCCACAGCCAAGGCGGGTCTAAAAAACATGACCTACCAGAACATAGGCCGGTGGTAACAAAAGAGCCCTCATCCTCTAAAAACCCTAGAGTTAGGGGAGGTATTACATCAACATCTTCTAGGGGGAAAAAGAAGAAGAAAGGTGTTGAGAAGCAGAAGAATTTTGTAAAAAATGGGGATGCAAAGAAGAAAAAGAGGAGTGAAAGGAAGAAAAAGAGAAAAGTTACACAGGAAACTGTTACTCCCAGATGTTCAGGTAGGTAGAGAAGAGAGAATGTTGAGAAAAGAAGCATGGAAGAGCACGAACATGAAGAGAAGGGTGAAGGACAACAACATCATGATGCAATGATGATAGACACAAACACTAATAGGGAAAGAGATGTCCTTGAAGATGTTTTTGCAAATATTCCTAAAAATGTTAATGTGCCTATCAGGAAAATAAGATATATTTCTTCTTCCTCCAATTCTGATTTTGAGGATATCTTTATTGCAAAGAAAACAAAGAGAGTAGTCCCCAATAGCCCCAATACATAAATCTTTGATATTGCAGGGGACGATGATGATGATTTGAATTTTGAAAGAAAGGAAGAATTGTTGGAAGATAGGAATATAAGGAAAGAGCTCCAAGAAGCTCTTGACAAAATAGAACAATTGGAAGCACAAGTGAAAGGATATGAGTAGAGAGACAAAGAGAAGAAAATAAGGATTCAAGAGTTAGAAGAGAAAATGCAGACTTATGGTCATGGAGCTAAGTTGGACTTACTAGCACAGATGGCCGAGGGAAAACTAGGAGTTGAGGAGAATTTAGCATTAAATCCACAACCTCTTGTTGCAAGAACACCAACATATCATACTAATCTGTCTTTAGGTTTTGAATTGTTGAAAGTCACCAACCAATAAAGGAGAAACAAACTTTGAATGCATCACTGGGAAGTAAGAATTTGGAACTAAGTAGATTGGAGGGGAAATTGACAGAGGTGATAGACAGAGCTATCCAAATTATTGAGTGTAGACCTCCACCTAGAGTGTATGCATTGTTCTCACAAGAAAAGTTTCTCAATTTTTAGTCTAATAAATTTATTAATGATCAGTCCTTTTCTTTAAACAAGAGGCATAGTTTTCTCAGTTTCTTTAATACAGCTAATTTAGAGGAACAAGATCAGTTGTGTGAGTATTATCTACACAAAATATGTGATGACAGAGGACACTAAATGTAATCCCTTAATCTATGTTGGGGATTTGCAAGTAAGGGCCCTGACATCCTATTTCAAGAATGAGCAGCTCTGAGGAGAACTGATGGAAAAATGAAGAACAAGAGAAAACAGTGACACTATAGCTAAGAAAGTAAGCAACAGATCCCAATAGAGTTATCACTCAATGGTTGACACTCCTTTCTCACTGGGGTCTAGGAAAGATAATTGTGGATTTAAGACTTCGAGATTGCAAAAGGATTCAACAGCTAGCAGTGACCATCCTCCAGAACTACCTAAAATATGTGGAAAACAGGTGGAAAAGTTTGACTCCAAAATTACAAAAGAAAGAGCCTCACTCTTTCCATAATTTTATGAGTATGTTTGAGAGATTGCACAAGTATATCAAGGTTTAAGGGATAAGAGGAGTGGAATAGCTTCCACTTACTTATCATCCTCATATTCTACTTCATCTAGTGCCACATTGGACATGAGAAAAGAATGATCAATGTGCGAATGCAGAATCCATTAAGTTGAATAGACTTGCATGTTATAATGGCTTTTATCTCAAATAGGGACAAGGAGTCAATACCATTATGGATTTTAGGTAGATTGCTTTGTACTACAATCTTCTCCCCTAGGTAGTTTAGTTAAGCATTTTTCTTGAGGGCAAGCAAAAAGATAAGTTGGGGGGAATGATGGGCTTGGTCATTAGTACATTTTTTGTGGTTTTTATATGCTTTCAGACACTTTACATATCTTTTCTAAGTATCTTTTAAATAAAAACTTCCATAATATATTATCCTTTCACAACATACCTTGCAACTTTGAACCTAGTTTGTGAAAATGAAATATGGTGATAATATTCGTAGTAATGGATGATTTAAACATGAAAATGTATGCATATGAATAGAATTCTATGATTTAATTGTGAAGGTTAATTGTATATGTATGTTGTATGGATTAACCTCTATGTAGCTCAACACGTGGTAACAAGAATGGAGCATTTGTAGCAAGAACCAAAGTAGTGGAAGTTCAACCTGCCTAAAGTGCAGGGAGCTGTGGAGTTGAACATGAACCATCGTGGAAGGAATAAATACTGGAGGAGGATACTTGTTCTAGATCTCTGAACATTTTCTTATGTGTTTCACATGCAAGCTGCTTCATTGAAGTTCTTTGTTGAATAGGTCTCTTCTTCAATTAGGATGAATAAGTTGATCTTAATTTCATATCCTCGTATCTAGGAGTGGGATTAATGATTGCAGTTAGTTAGTAGTTTGAATAAGTCTCTCCCCATTTTTGTATAAAGTTAGGGGATGAGTTTGTAGCAAAGTTAGTTGGTTGTTACAAGTTATTAAGCAGTTAGTCGTTTTCCAGTTTCAAGTAATCTAAAAACATGTTGTTGAAATGCAATTACTGAATACAATCTGCAAGAAGGATTTTGTTTGAATATTTGGTGATATGCACATTTGAATGGAGTTGTATGTTACATGGATGCATAAGAATCTGAGTTAGATTTGGTTCTAAGTTAAGTGAGACAGTCCCCTGAGCTGGCCATTCGAGGTATTGCCCCTCACTTCATTTATTTACTTATTTAGTTATGCATTCTTGTTAATTCTATTTTTATTTTCTTATAAATGCATTGCAAAGTAAAGTAGAAGAGCTCTTACAGTTGATTACAATAGTTGTTGTTCATGAATAGTTGTGTAATTAGTGAATCTTAGCACTCCGAAGACTAGATTTGGTTATTCTGCTATTCTAAATAGTTTTGGATTGATTCTATACTTATTATTAGCAGTCACCTACAACTTATGCCACAGGTACCCATAGTCATTAGGTTTTGTAACTACTTTTACATTTTTTGCAATTCTGTAAGAGTCCAACAAAATAGAATAGTTTGAATAGGTTTGCATAGGATAATTTAGGTGAACAAGAGTCCATGAGGGCATATATAGTGCAATACCATCATAAGTTTACGCACCTGGTTGATGATTTAATGTAGTCTTAAGCAATGTGAAGTGGACTGTTTAACCAACTAACCCTCTGAATTGAGTAAATATTACCAAGTTTACAATACATTAGCTTAGACTCTACATGAATAAATTCTAGAGAGTGGCAAGAGGTTTCAGAGAGTGGAAATGCCCCCTAAGGCACCTTTAGCAAGGCAAACACAGTATTCAACAGAAGGCCAATTTTTTTAAGTAATTTGAGCAAAAGCTAGTTCAAACATTTTAATTTCTTGGATTAGCATAATATCAATTTTATGTTCCATAATATGACAATTTATTAGATGCTATTTGTGTGGGTTGTTTAGCCCCTTGATGTTCCAAGAGATAATCTTCATAATAAAAAATAAAAAAAGAGAAACATACCTTGTAGTACACTTTATTTGGGTTTGACAAAGGGGCTCAAATCCAAAGGGGATTTTAGAGCTCATTTTCTTAGGGTTTTGGATCTTGAAAGCTCCTAGGTCCTTTGTTTCCCCAATGCTACATCTCTTGCTACTTCTCTTGATCTTGTTTCTCTTTGTGAAGGTCTACCTTGTTTGAGATCTCCTCCCACATCTGGTTTTTTCTCTTTTTTTCATGAATAGGAGTCCATTCCTCATCCTGCCCGACAAATTGAAGGTTGAATCAAAGGTCAAACAGGTAGCGCTAAGGCTAATAATAGGAAAAGATTCCACCAACCTACTACAAGTAGCCTTATCCGGGAGCAATAGAGGAGACATACACCCCAACTAACCTTGTGATTGATTTTCCTCTGTTTGTTCTTTTGGGAGAGGACAACTCAAAGAGAGCGCCTTGAACCCCTTCATAGGGTCCTCTAACATTTCTCTTTCCTTTGTTTCAAATTCCTTCAATGTGGATGTACCATTTTCACTATTAGGCTCCCCAATTGTGCGCACAAGCTGAATTACTTCTAGAGCTTTTGGAGACAAGGACATAGATTGACACCCCGAGAGGGAGGGGCCATTTGGAACTACCAAACATTTAGGGGGTAGGTCCTCAAAAGGAAGGTAAGGAAGGAGCACCTAGTCCATCAAAGTACCCATTGTGCTTGCAGGAATCAAAGGGGGGGTCATTGCACCCAAAGGGTCCATGACATTGGTAGACTCATTCAAAGCCGCGAGTGATGACATGGAGACTTGATTTTTCTGATAAACTTGTTTTTTGCAGTTTTTGCTTAGGCGACAAAACTTGTTGCATATTAGACAAAAAATGCCAACATTCTCATGCACTATAGGCTGTTTCCAACTCCCCATCCTTAAGTTTAAAGTGATCTTAGAGGGTAGAACTATGTTAGTAGCTATATTAACACAAAATCTCACAAAAACCAGTCTAGATTATTGGAGGGTAACTTTGTCGATCATTAGCAACTTGCCAAAAGAATTGGCAATGCTTTGCAACATATTGTAGTTCTCAAATTCCATTGACAAACTAGGTAAACGGATCCAGGTAGGAGTAATGACTCCCAAATCCTTGGTAGAGTTAAAACCCAATTTCCATTTGCACAAAGAAAGGAGGTTCTTGAAAATTTTGTCAAGAGCACAAGTGTCCCCCCATGAGAATCTTCACCTGATTTTCCTTGATGAAAAATTTGAACAAAAATAGGTCGTCAACCATAGCACTTATGGTGATGCTGCCTTTAAGTTTCTAGTTCGACAAAGCCTAGTTCCTAACTTGGTCAACATTGAGGCGAAAAGCAAGGAACTTACCAACCAAGCAATTGCCCATTTCCACCAACCTCACATTGAGAAGATCATTAGGCATATCTATTGCAAGCCCATCATCTGAAACAGAGAGACGGGGGAAGAATTAAGTGCAGGGCAGAGGGATATGTTGACCAACAACTTTCTCCACAAAAGAAACAAGATCCTCTTCTTCAAAAAAAAGAAGCTCAAGAGATGTTGTCACCCACAACTTTACCAAAAAAAGGGGGGGATAAAGAGGGTCCCCCTCTGGGACCCTCGCTAAGGGGACCATGCAGAAGGATCCTACCAACAAAAAGCTGAATGGAAAAGAAAAAATAGGACAGCAAAGCATGTGAAAGGACCAACAAACCAATCACATGGAAGCAGCAGGAATCGACCCCATAAATCTCATGACAACAAAACATGAATCAGTCCAAAAATTCAAAAAAACCGCTCCCGCTCTTGCTCCCACTCTGATCAATTGTTAAAGAGATTTCAACCATAAAATTTATAACCCAAATCAACAATCACTTTGATACCAAATGAATATTCTCCAACGCATCATGTTCCTTAAACTAACTGATAAAATAATTATAAGAGCAGAAAATAATGCAACTTATAACAAGTAACATTTATTATAATAAACAACTTTCCTGCAATAAGAAAAACATACCTGCAGGTTGCATACAATAGTAACATTTAGTATAATAAACAACTTCCAGCAATAAGAAAAAACACACTTGCAGGTTGCAAAAAAAATTTAGTTTTAAATTTCTTCCTATTGAAAAAACAGTACAAGCTGTCATTCTTTTATAGAATTCGCAGCCTAAAATAACGTTCATATAAACAAATTAAATTAAACTCTGTTTTTTTTAATTTTTAGTCTGTATCTTGCATGAGGGATATGCTATCCTATAAACAGTAGCAATTATAAAAATACTCCTAAATAGCCGACCATCTATATTTAAGCTGTAACTTATTTACAATAAGAAATATATAAAAATAGCACTCCAAAAAATTCATTTAGAAGCCACCGATCTCCTTTTGAATAAAGAAGTTACCAGAAGGTCCACCGGGAGGAGACATAGCTAATTTTACTATACTTTCAGCACCTTCACTTGGTGATAGGTCTCCTGTACCACTTGTCATTCCTGTCTTAACGTATCCAGGATGAACGCAATTTACAGTTGCCTTATCAGAAAGCTCACGGGCTAACAGACGTGTGTATGCGTTAAGACAAATCTTTGACATTTTGTATACAGAAAATGGGGCTGGCCATCCTTTCTCTTCCAAGTTTTTGTTTTCCTTGACATCTTCTAAAAACTGACTTAACATTGAATCGAGAAACTCCTCACTAATAATATCCATGTCAGAAAGTTGTTTTTGTAGCACTGGATTTGGCATCATCTGTGAAGACATTTGTAAGCATATCATGTGTAATGCAATCACACTTTATTTGATTGAAATATTATTCTTGAGAAGAGTAAATGAAATGAAATTACCTTGAGACGACCATATGCAGAGGAGACATTAACAATTCGTGGCCGGCCAAACGTTTCCCTTAATAATGGTAGCAAGCCTTTCACAACTCTCTTTGTTCCATAATAGTTTATATCAATACATGTTCTTGCACATTCATGATCATACACACAAAATTCATTTGACGTTCCAGAGGTCTGCAATAGAGAGGGAATATTGAATATTTTGAGGAAAAGAATAACTCTAATGTAATTCAAATGGTAAGAATAGTTTTTTGGATTCCTTCATCACACAGCTGACAGATAATATGAGTGAGATACATAAGTGTACTTTCTAATTACTTGAAAAAAAAACCATATATATTACTTTTAAAATAAAAATAGCATATGTTTTTCTATTTGAAAGTATCATATCAAATCAAATCAAATCGCAAAGTCAAGTAAATAAAAGATAAGAGTCCATATAGTTCTGTTTAAGGATGCAATTGCTGAAAACACCTTTGACCATGGTTTACAACTGAATGCAAAGCTGTCACAGCTTACCTTTGACAAAGACAAGTCTCCTAAAGGAGCTGATCTCCCTCAAAACACAATTGCATTCACTGTCTAGCTGAAATCATTGAAGCTTTCCGCCTGCATGCATCACAACGCAACTACTACCTATGTAGTAAAGAGTCACCCCGTTATCAACCTTGTTATTGCAGGGCAGCCACAAAATATAATTGCCAAACTCGTCTAATGATGCATCAGACATGTTTATAGCAACATGGATACAAATTTTTGGAAATAGGTCAACATCAAAATAAACACAACTTGTGGAAGAATAATATTTTTTCCCCCACAAGGGCACATTGCTACTACAACATGAGTTGAAGTGAAAAGAAAATGTTTCCAGCTCACGTGGCAATGCAAAACTTGTTATACCTACTTGTTGATCTATATGGGAAGGAAGCTCTACGTTCTGCACATCAAAACAATATTTGAAGCTCTGACACATTATCAAATCAGCTTACATGTTGATATTCTTTTCCCATGAGTTGTTTTTCAACATCATCAACATCAGTATGATGGTCCCAAGTGAAACACTCAAGTTTACACACATCATACCGAATGCAACAGATCACATCTTCATCTTTGATGAAGACCTTGTACTCAGCCTTCACAATCTCAGGGATAATGGACAACCAACATATATCATCATCAGGCAAATTTACCGTCAACAATTTACTGTCAATAAATTCACTTCCAACAATTCATCGTCATGACAAATTCATCTCGTGAAAAATTCATCGCCATAAATTACTTGTGATAAATTTTCCACGAAATGAATTTGTCATGACAATGAATTGTTAACGATGAATTTTTAGCGGTGACTTTTCCTAGAGCCATCATTATCACATGTATTGATGCCATCTTCATTAGCATAGATGTTAGAACCATAACACACTTCAAGTGAAGAACTAAATTCTTCAAATTGTCCCACTGTTTCAATTTTTTCTTCTTGACGACAGATTTTAAATTTTTAACACATCCAAACCCATGGTACAGAATCATCCTCCACATTGAACACTATGACAGTGTTACCATTTGCGATTTCATCTTCGTGTGCAACAACGTCCATGCCATCACACTCTTCATTTTTCACATCACTACAATGCACAAGGACATGTTTTAACTCGCTAGATTGGCAATCACCATCTACCTCGTTCAAGCATAGAAATGCCTACTGATCTAATTAACAAAAAACATCCTCATTCCGATTTAGAATAATTGACTCACCTTGCACCTGTTCCCACCTTAGCACTCCTCCTTGACATTATTCAACTTGTTTTCTTAGGAGTGTTGTGGTGCCTTGAATCATCAAATCCTAACCGAGGACCCCATTTTGGCATGATCTTTGATTGTGAGGTTGATTACATGGATAGCACCATTCATGTTCCTGAGATAAATTATTTTGTGTTGGAAAATAAGCATTCGATGAGCTTGCATAGTTGGATTAACAATATTCACCACTATGTAATTTGTATTGAACGAAGAACATATAGAAACATCATATTTTTCCTCTAAAATCTTTTGTGAGCTTCTATAAACTCTGACCATTTTCCTCACATGGTATCAGAGCTATTATTCCCTTCTCCATCACTAATTTGATGCATTTCTCAATCCTCAACATCTGGATTTGGTTTGATGCTTGCTTGCTGGGAATGTGAGAGGTGCCCGGTGTGTTTTTTGTTAGCTGATGCAATTTCATGGCTAGTATCTACACCATCTCATTGATTGCATGTTTGAAGAGATCGAGCTAAGCTAACAATAGGAATTTAATTTAGCTAATGGACATCATCATAGAAGTGCACACTCTCCTCTGCCATTTTAATGTCTACAAAATCCATAAAAGAGTGACACCGTGAAAGAATGTCTGCAGGAAGTCAGAGATACTTGCCTTGACACCAAGGACATAGTGGATTTGTGTGCTATTGTGCTTGCTACTCAGTCATGTCTGGGCAGTGACTTGATCTTGAATTGCCTTGCAATGGGGAGGAGGATTAAGGAATTGAAATAGAGATGTCTGCAATCCAACAAGGAAATCAGCTGAGGGATTCATGGAGTAACAGAGGAACAGAGTTTTCAAGAAAAAGATCGGATATAGTACCAGCGATTCGCCACTAGTGGCCATAAAAGGCAAAGTGGAAGACATTCTGAATTTGAATGTGTGGGGATCTGCTAGGAGTACATAAAATATTTCAGTGTGTAAAGTTCCTAATGTACCCGAGCACCATTAAAGGCGTTGTATCTCAAATTCAAGGCTTCAAACACTGGAGAAACCCTATAAATATGTATTCTCGTACTCTGCTGCATCTGTCACACTTTTGCAGATTACCTGCATCAGATTGCTTGTGTCTTGCAGTTTTGTTTTCGTTAAAATTTATGTAAGTTTGGTGCCCAGTTGGCTATACGCTATGAGATTTCTGGATCCAGTCAAAACTTTAGTTTTTATAGCTTCTCTGAGATTCAAAGAGGTCGTGGAGGACTGGAAGCTCTTCGTGCAGGACATGTAGGTCAATTCTTGCAAGCTCATTCTGCATAAAGGAAATGGTGTCTTTACAATCAAGGTCTGGCAAAAGCTTAGTGTTGGCGATATTGTTATGGTGCAGAGATGCTGTCTATGTAAAGGAGTAGTTTTAGGAGATATAACAACTTAGGATATGAAAATCTTTTATACATGTAATTTCTATTATACCAAAAACATATAGAAGTATACTATTTTTTCTGTATAATCTTTTGTGAGCTTCTATAAACTCTGCCCATTTGCCTCACAACATTAACCCTTAATATTTTAGAATTTTTCCTCTTATTTATATAAAAATTGGTAAAAATAAGTTAGAAAAGCATAGACAGTGACTTAGATATTGTAAAGTTGTACAATATGGAAAAAATGTTTGGTGTGTACACATAGATTACCAAGTCAATTGACACAAACTTGAAAATGACATTTTTTAGTTCTACCCTATGAAGAAACTATCTTCAATCTCTGCATGGAGGTTACCACATCATCTAAAATTTTCATTATGTAAAAGCCCAAATGCTTGAACTCTATATATTGGATGACTATGTTTATCTCTTCTCTTTTTTGGATGAATAGTGTCTATATTACTAATTTACAAATAGTATTATACGCGTTCACACAAAGAAAAAAAAAATCAACACACCTAAAATTCATACGGAACATTAGCCCAAACCATGATAATATAAAACATAAAAAACCATTAGATATTAGATGAATAGTGTTTATATTACTAATTTACAAATAGTATTATACGTATTCACACAAAGAAAAAAAAAATCAACACACCTAAGGCTAAAATCCATACGGAACATTAGCCCAAACCATGATCATATAAAACATAAAAAACCATTAGATAACCAAAACAGTAGCAGAAAAAACAGGAAAATCTTGAACATCTAATTTACCCCATAAATCAACAAAATCCAAAATAACGTTATCCATCCATCATTTTATCTCTCATCATATTCGTGGAAGATGAGACAGTCCCAGATTCTCTTAATTAAGATGCAAATTGAATAACAGCATGAGACAACTTAAAAGAGATTTTCAGAGTACACCCAACTTACCAGTACTTGGCGCAAATCCACCCCAGTTTTGTTCATCACTTCCCAGTTCATTTCTTGCCCCGCCACTGCTGCGTTATTTATCTGTTGAAAAAAAGGACATCCTATAAAATCAAACAAATACCCCTCCGTCTTCAATAACAACCCTCCAAGAAAGCAAAATAACACACTCAAAGAGTATCATATCGTTACCAAAATATCTAATCCTCCGAACATGCTTTTCAACCATTCGGCCAAATCTGAAACACTTTGGGAGCTCTGCACATCTAATATGTGAAAATGAACATTATCAAGTCCTGCTTCACCCAATTCTTTCATGGCAGCCACCCCATTCTTCTCGTTGCGACACGTAAGCACAACGGTGATGCCCTTGCACGCCAGCTGGCGAACGATCTCTAAGCCTATACCCCTATTGGCTCCTGTAACCACCGCCACTGTTTCTCCACTCCACCATTTCTGTTCCTGTCAAAATCATCATACCAACAAAATACTTTCAATTTTGCGATCAATCGACTTCCAAATGTGTATGGAAAATAAGGGTTGCTTCGAAATTTTTACCATTTTTCAGATATTGTTCGTAGCTTAAGCTAACCTGCACAAAAAGATCTGGCAATCTCTTCTAATAAAGTTGGAGTAAAAGCCCAACCATGACTAAGGACACAAATGTCTTTGTTGAGTTATCTAAAAATTTATTTTTATCCATTCATCTTAGATTTATTTAATTCATCTTAATTTTATTTAAGGAAAGGATAGAATTACTTTTTTGTTAAGTTGTTTAAGTATTTGATTTTAATCAATTGTTATTTTCATCTTAGTTTTGTTTAAGAGAAAGGACAAACTTATGTCTTTGTTGAGTTGTGTAAAAAACTATTTTAGATCAATTCACTTTAGTTATATTTAAAGGAAATGACAAACTTAGGTCTTTGTTGAATTGTCTAAGAATTCATTTTTTATTAACTATTTTTTTCATGTTAGCTTTATTTAAGAGAAATGACAAACTTGCATCTTTGTTGAGTTGTTTAAGAAGATACTTTTTATCAGCCTTTTTTTAATTAGTCAATGAAACTAATCACTTTTGTTCTACTAAATTACACCATTTTTATTCAAGGGAGATGACTCAATTATGTCTTGTTAAGTCATACTAGAATTTATTTTTGACTAACATTTTTTTTCTATTAATCAATATGATTAATCATCTCAACTCTATTTGTTCTCCTCGACTTTATTTAGCAAAATGGACTCAATCACATCTTTGTCGAGTTGTATAAAAACACTAAAAAGAGGTTAGTGTAAGCATGTGCAAAAGGTTCTATATTATTGCATGCCTTATGTGTCAGTATAGGCTTGGTTGTTTCTTTCATTTGACATGTAACAATATGTACATTTTATCCATTTATCACATAATAATATAACAATAATTACTCAACTTTACAAGCGATGAGTAAAAATAATCAACATGGAAGCCTCTTGATGCACAAGAAAATGGTAGTTACTAGATCATGAGCACCATTTGGGTGCTCTCCCTTATTGTTCATGTGGTTCATCAATCAAATGGTTAATCATAATTTTATAAGTGCTTATGTGAAAAAATGTGTGTACTTGTAACTAGCTACTCCCAAGAAGATAACTTTCTCAATTGTCCCTTCACCTCATCACTACTAAAAAGTGATAAATAGTTTAATTTTAAAAATAAAAGAAAAGCCACTAACTCTTGAATTTGACAAGAGTTTGAAGGTTCTCAGAGGCTCATATGTGAAATCAAGCAAATAGAGTGTAATAGGGTTATATTGGAGGTAGGAGGCAATGGATGTAGGAGGACATATATCATCTCAAACTAGCTTCTCACTTAGGGGTGATTCATTGCATGAGAAGGGCCATTTGATCTTTCATCTTGAGTCACTTCATGGAGCAAGGGGGGACACATATGATATCTTTATTTGGTTTGCAAATAATATCTAATTATGTCTTGATCTATAGATTTGGTGAGTTTGTCTTGATCTATAATTTTCTAGGTTTGTATTTGTGGATAATTGAGTAAGTCTCGATCCACAAATGGAAGACTATTACTATGGATAATTGAGTTTGTCTCGATTCAAAGTTGGTTGGTGGTTTGTTACTATGAATAATTGAGTGTGTCTTGATTCACAAATGGTTGGTGTCTTTTCATGTGGATAATATAGTTTGTCTTGATTCACAGGAGGAGTTGCATACTTGTGGATAATGGAGTATGTCTCGATTCATATGTATCTTATAGGTTTGACAATCAAGAGATTTCGCTAATGTGTTCAGTTTGGTGTTTCCTAGGTGAATGAGGAGAATTTGTGGAGAGATGCTTCATCAAATTCTTCAGAAGGGTTGTTGTGATAAACTTTTGCAATGTTTCACCCTTTTTTCAAATTGATGTAATTAGAGGGGAGGGATGTTGGAAATTAATACATCATATTTAGTATAGATTAAATAAATAATTTGAAAAAATTAATAGTTAGTTTCTTTCTCATCGAAGAAGTTAGTTGGTTATAGGTTATTCATGGGAAACTCAAAGGATTTAAAAAGCCATTGCATTGTAATGTCTATCATCCAAAAATTATCAATAAATTATTTTTATGTCATTTATATTTAGCTATGCAATTATGGTTTGATTCAATTATTTATGTACTCTCTTCATTTTAACAAAAACATCTTCAGTCTAATTACCAAATTAATTTATAACTATTCCCAACTTTGTTGTAAGATAAAGAGAGATTTCATGGAGAAACCTCCTCATCCTTACGAACATAATTAGCACTTCTTTTGTTATTATCTACTTTTAATTTGTAGTCCCTTTCACAGTGACCATATTCATTATCTTGATGCTCCAATAATCAATCATATTCATTGAATTCATGAATAAACCAAAAATTTATAACCCAAATCAAATCTTTTCATGTAAAAAGAGTCATTATATTGATGCTCCAATAATCAATCATATTCATTAAATTCATGAATAAACCAAAAATTAATGTTTTCCATGATCAAATGTTAGAGAGATCTCAACCACCACCTATGATACGAAATCTATTGGAATAAGTCAATAATGAATTATGCACATACCTGAAAAGTTTGGAGAGTTTGATTAGGAGTCTACAACAAACTATTTGATTTGTCCATATTCATTCCAATTAGTTGGTTTAGTCACATAATTTGCTGTCAATAAACTTAGTTAGTTGTTCATGCACTCCAACCTACTGTCATCATATGTCCCAGGTTTGTAGGAAATAGTTGAATCATTGGGTATCTATAAATTTGTAATTGTTGTTGATGATTAATACATGAAATTTGTGAGTTCTTTTGTTTTATTCTTTGCTCTGTTTTCTGCTGTGTTTTCTCTGTTGTTCATTAATTTTAATATGGTATCAGAGCCAATGGTAGGCCTTGGTGCTGTGAGCATGTAAGTTTGTTATTGTTGCTACATAGGAGTTTGTTGTCGTTGTTGAGTTGTAAGAGTTGAGATAGAATGTCACCCATTGATGGAGAACCACCAAAAGATGATGATGATTTCATTGAAGATGAAGCAGTTGTTTTATTTTGAAGTGGCCAACAATTTGAAGACATGGAAGGATGTAGTAGAGGATAGATAGATGTTTAATAGTTTGAGGTGGTAGTGGAACGAAGAACTATACCTCATTGGGGTTAAGAGACATGCATGTGAGGATTGGCGTCCAATAGTTCAAAGGGGGGTCCAAAAATTTGGAAGTCCAATATCATACCTTTATGAGGGTGATGAGACACTTCATGTGCAAATGGTGTTCAATGATGTTGGGAACTTGGATAACAACTAGGTGTCTATACTTGGGAGCAGCTTGAAGAATTCTTACTAATTTGAGAATTGTTTAGAAAGAACAACTTCTGCATAATGTATTGTTTTTAGTTTCATGTTGTTACATAAATTAAGAGTCCAACAAAATTTCACTATTCCTTAAGAGGGAGTGTTGGAATAAATCAATAATGAATTATGCATGTACTTGAAGAGTTTGGAGAGTTCTAGAGGAGTCTACAACAAACTATTTGATCTATCAATTCATTCCACTTCGTTGGTTTAGTCACATAGTTTGTTGTCAATAAACTTAGTTAGTTATTCATGCACTCCAACCTACTGTCATCGTACATGTCTTGGGTTTGTAGGAAGTGGTTGAATCATTTGTTAGGGATAAAAGCAAACCCCTACCACAGAAAACACCCATACACAACCAAAAATTCAAAATGGAACAAGAACACAATCACAACATAGTGATTTACCCTGGAAAACCACAAACTAGGAAAAAGCTAGCAATGAAGATCTTCATATTAGCCCTCAACCCCAACCGGGCTAAGCCTAGAGGCTTCAACCAACCACACATACAACAGAGTCACCAAGCCATTATATAGACTTCCATACATGCAAAACCATGAGCTCCAAAACCATGGACCAATACAACTAGCACAAAAACATGTGCTAAAGACCACTAATGGTTAATCCACTAACTCTAACCCAAGAACTAGTTTAACCCAACAATCCCCCCTTTAAACTTGGCCTTGGGGTTAGCACCAAACCCTCCTTCCACAAGCACCAAGTGCAATGCCCTCTCTGTCACCAAGATCGACATCAAACTAGGAATCCACATTACTCTAAGCCCCCCTTATTGGGAGAACTCCTCTCTTACTAGGCCTTTCCTTTTAGGGATTGAGCAAGCTAGACCAGGTCTTACAACCATCATCCCAAATACATGTATTAAATTTTTACATACGACTCCATTACAATCTTATTTTTGCTACAACTAGCCTTGGCTACAGGGAACTGTAGCACCTGCAACAGGCACATGCAACAACATACACATAGCGACATAACCAGGCAATGTGCTTGCAACAACAACCATGACCAATCTTGCACAGACCTACTCAACCTTCTTTTGAGAGTCGGAGCGCTGAGGCACATGCTCAAACCTTTTGTTTTAGCAAGAATACTAGGTCAAAAAAATAAATGTTTCCTTATCTCCACACACTTTGAGCTGCATTAAATACATTAAATTCTTCTAATTTGTGACATCTTCAATTTCTATTGAATCTGAATTTCTTAGATTGATATTTTGTGGAACACCATTAGATCACAAAAAACTAGATCTAAAAAAATATCATTTTCTTTTCCAGCAGATTTACCCAGTCATTTAAATCATAAAATTTAACAATTTTTTTTGACAGATTTAAATGAATACAATAACTCATAAAATAACAGTGAATATAATCCTTCGCTTACAACGGAAACTAAATATAGAGAATCTGGATGCTAAATCGATCATGGGAGTTTTCCAACTCTGGCAATTACAACTTTACTCAACCCACAACAATGAATTTAATCAAATAATATATCTTCTTGAATCTTGAGCAAGCTCCCTTCCATACATGGTTCGGCCCATATCAATCTACCACTTGCAATCCAATTTGAGCTGCAAGAGCTACACCGAGATATCCCCCACTCCAGGCTTATTGTTAGAATGTGACAATGCTAGGAGAAGTCCTCCAAAAATTGAACTTCTCCCTTGGAACAATCTTTGTCAAAGCATCCACCGGACCCCATTCAATGACATTCAAAAAGGCTAAAGTATCACAACTTGCACTCTGCCCCAACTGAGAATCACCATCAATTTCAGTTGCCCCAAGTTATTTGGCATCAACCTGCTCAGTATCATCCAACTGATCCCCAAAACTTTCACTATCAAGCATACTAAAAAAATCATTAATAACAGAATCAGTTTTAGCATCTAATTGATCCTAAAAAACTTTTTTGAGCAGTCCATATTTCACATAATGACAAATCTGAAGTAGGATGAACAACTCCCACTTCAACATGACTCTCTATTACATACAAGGTGCCTAATTTGCTGCCCCTTGCAATTACCAAGGCCCCCTTTTTAACTTTGCATCTATTAGATTCAAAACTAATTTCACAGCCTTGAGAACCTAATTGTCCAGCTGAGATTACATTTTGTTTGAGCTAGGGAACATATCTAACATCATGTAACAACCTAGTATAGCCATTTTTCAGTTTTAATGAAATATCCCCTTTTCCAACAACATCACAAGATTCATTGTTACTAAGAAAAACCTTACCAAAATCACAACTTTGTAGATTTTTGAAATACTCCTTGCACAAAGTGACATGAAACGATGAACCTAAATCAAGCACCCAACTAGTAGTTGGAATTTCTTTAGTTAAAATAAGAACACCTGCATCTTCTTGGTATGTTGTGTTGGCTTCATTATTGATCACCTTTTCTTGTGCCTTTTTGTAGTTCCAACAGTTCTTTTTTATGTGACCTAGTTTGCTACAAAACCAACAATCACCGTTTTTGCCCCTGGACTTCGATCTTCCTCCTTTGTTATTATTTTTTCCTTTATCTTGACCCCTTCCTCTATTGTCAGTATTTACATCAGTCAAGGCATCACCAGATGAGGGATCTTGACTCTTTCTCTTCATGTCTTCATTGAGAAGTGTGGCTGAAACATCATCAAATTTTAATTTACTTTTGGTAGCCACTAAAGTGCTAATTGCCATCACCACACCCTCCCAGCTGTTCGGTAAAGAACATAACAACAAAATTACCTTAATCTCATCATCTAAATTAATACCCACTGAAATCAATTGGGTGACCAAGGTATTGAATTCATTAAGGTGATTCGACATAATCCCACCTTCTCTTATTTTTAAATTATACAACATTTTCTTAATGAATACCTTATTTGATGTCGATGCCATCTCATACATTGAAGAGAGTTTATCCCATAGTTCTTGTATTGTCTTCTCAACTGAGACATTGAAAAGAACATTACTTGACAACAAAAGAAAAATGGTTGCCCTTACTTTCTTGTCCAATTTCTCCCAATCTTCGTTTGATAGAGAACCTTTCCCTTTGGCTTTTCCAACCAATGCATTTGAGAGATCTTGCTTAATGAGTAACGATTCCATTTACACCTTCAACAAACCGAAGTTCTGCCTTGCAAACTTCTCAATCTTCCATTTATTTGCATCATCCATTGCTCAGAAAATTCTTCACTAGTTTCGAAAGAAACGCTTCACCACTGAGCTTCGACACTAGGCTCTAATACCAATTGTTAGGGATAAAAACAAACCTCCGCCACAGACAACACCCATACATAGCTAAGAATTCAGAATGGAACAAGAACGCAATCACAACACAATGATTTACCCTAGAAAACCGCAAACCGAGGAAAAACTAGCAATGAAGATCTTCATATTAACCCTCAGCCTCAATCGGGCTGAGCCTAAAGGCTTCAACCAACCATACATACACTAGAGTCACCAAGCCATTATATAGACTTCTATACATGCAAAACCATGGGCTCAAAACCATGAGCTCCAAAACCATGGACCAATACAACCAGCACAAAACCATGTGCTAAAGACCACTAATGGTTAATCCACTAACTCTAACCCCAAAACTAGTTTAACCCAACATCATTGGTATCTATAAATCTATAATTGCTGCTAGATGATTAATACATGCAATCTGTGAGTTCTTTTGTTTTATTCTTTGCTCTGTTTTCTGCTGTGTTTTCTTTGCTGTTCATTAATTTTAATAGAATCAAGATATTGAAATACGCCATATTCTTTACACTAACTAATAAAATAACTATAACAGCAGAAAAACAATATCACTCGCAACAAATAACATTTAGTGTAATAAACAACTTACAGCCGTAAGAAAGAAAATATCATACGCTGCATTTTCTGAATAATGCTTGCAGGTTGCATACAATTTTTAATTTTAAATGTTTTCTTCTTGTTGAAAAGCTGTAGAAAGCTGTGATTCTTTTTATGGAATTCGCAGCCTAAAAAAACATTCATATAAACAAATTAAATTAAACTCGGTTTTTTCCTTTTTAGTATGTATCATACATGAGTGATATATATTATCCTATAAACAGTAGCAATTATAAAAATACTCCTAGACAGCCTACCATCTATTCTTAAGCAACTAATTTACAAATAGAATTTAATAAAAATAGTGCTCCAATTGCCTGTTCAAACTCTTGTACAGTAGAATACATGAAACATAACTTATCAACAGTATTAAAAGACGTATAGGTAAAATTTGATTTTAAACTTGTATTCTAAATTAACTAAGAAGAACAGATTAATAGTTTCTTCATATAGAATATGGGAGATGTCTCCTTTATGGCAAAAGTAGCTTGGGAACTAAAAATAATTTCATTTAGAACCCCCCGATCTCCTTTTGAATAAAGAAGTTACCAGAAGGTCCACCAGGAGGAGACAGAGCTAATGTTACCACACTTTGAGCACCTTCACTTGGTGAAAGGTCTCCTGTACCACCGGTCATTCCAGTTTTAACGTATCCAGGATGAACGCAATTTACAGTCACCTTATCAGAAAGCTCACGGGCTAACAGTCGTGTGTATGTGTTAATACAAATCTTTGACATTTTGTATGCAGAAAATGGGGTTGGCCATCCTTTATCTTCCAACTTTCTGTTTTGCTTGACATCTTCTAAAAACTGGCTTAACATGGAATCCAGAAATTCTTCACTAATAGTATCCACGTCAGAAAGTTGTTTTTGTAGCACTGGATTTGCCATCATCTGTGAAGACATTTGTAAGCATATGTTTAATGTAATCATACTTATTTGATTGAAATCTTATTCTTGAGAAGTGTAAATGAAATGAAATTACCTTGAGAAGGCCATATACAGAGGAGACATTAACAATTCGGGGCCGGCCAAACTTTTCCCTTAACAATGGTAGCAAGCCTTTCGCAACTCTCTTTGTTCCATAATAGTTTATATCAATACATGTGGTTGCACTTTCATGATCATACACACAAGTTTCATTTGACGTTCCAGAGGACTGCAATAGAGAGGGAACATTGAATAATTTGAGTATAAACATAACTAAAATGTAATAGTTTGCTGGATTCCTTCATCACACAGCCCACAAATAATATGCCATACTCCCTTATATCGAATGAGTGAGATACATAAGTTTACTTTCTAATTAGTTTTCTTTCCAAATAGTATATATTACTTTTAAAATAAAAATAGTATATGTTATTTGAAAATAATAGAAAAAATAAAATAAAATGTCAATTCTATTTAAATAAAAGATGAATCCATGCAGTCTCATATAAGAAAGTAATATTATAAAATAATTTTGGCCTAAAAAAGGAAGCAACTGATTACAAAATCACAATGTCATAAAATTATTAAAAAAGAGTTGCTGTAGGAACTATAAAACTTAAAATTGAAGGAAAGTCTTTATCATCAAGGTAACCTTAGCCTCCATTGATTAAGGTTTTTCCATTATCAACATGCTCCCATCCATATGAAAGCATTTTATTCATTTTTTTTTTGTAATTTTTACAAAGACTTTTGGCATATGGTTGGTAATGATCTTTAAGAGTTTATCTAGAAGCCTAAACTTCAAATTTTTTAGGAAAATATTATTAATGAAAAAAATCAAGTCCATATCTAAGGCAAGATATTTAGAGGATATTTGTGGTTGGTAGTCAATTACTTTGTCTAATGTCTTTTATAAGATCATTGTCAAGATTCTTTCTCTCAACCTACACACCATCTTCTCCCTTTGATTGGTCCTGAGAAAGTTGATTCATCAAATCTATATATTGATAATATCATTGTTGTGTGGGAAGGAATTCAAAGTGGACTAGATGTTATCAACAACAATCCATCTTTGCCAAAAATAATTTTACCACAACATATGACCGTGCATGGAATGACTAAATTCATAATTGCAATGCTTTAGGATTTAGTTTTTGGTCCTAAATTCCCAAGATCTATTAAAATGCTTTTCTCTAATGCTTCTATTTATATCATAGTTGATGATCATCAATCTTCATCTAAATTAAGATTTTTGATCTATATGGGTTCAAGGATGGTTTTTTGTTCCTACTTTATTTGTGATGATTATTGAAGGCTTTGATTATCTTGTGGGTCATGTTGTGTGACAAAATCTAATCAAAGCTATCACAAGCTTTAGAATTCCACAATAGCTTGTTAATGGTTATTTAGTTGATGATTGTTTCCTCTCTCCAAGTGGATAAAAATAATGTGAATAAAGCTCTTTAATGCCTAAATAATTTTTTCTTAGCTTCTAGTTCAAGCATCCAATGGAAAAAAAACTAATCTTATAGACTCCTTCCTCAAATCCACCTAGTTGAATACTTAGATTGGAAATGGATTAACCATGAAGATGTTTTCAAATACATGGCCATTCCTTTTTCCTTTAGCCTTCATTCTCAATATTATGGAAATTTGTTATTAGTTAAGTGAAAAAATGTTAGCTTATTGGGTTCATAAGTTGCTTTCTCTTAAATGAAAGTTCTAGGTTTGTTATAATATTCTATCTACTAATTATATTTATATTCTTGATGTTGGGTGCCTTCCAAAGCTTCTTATATAATATGAGAAAAGGTTCCCCTATAATATTTCTTATGGGATTCATCATAAGAAGACAAATAAATTCATAGAATTGCCTAGAAATTATGTTGTCTTCCTTGTGATTTTGGAGGGCTTCATCCCATTCACATACAACAAGTAGTTCCAACCTTATGTGTTAAATTGATAACTAGAACTCTATATTATATTGAAGCTCGGGATTTTTGATTTGACATTGTATCCAAAAGAGACCTTGGCCTTCATTCAATTCTCATCATGAAGGAGTCTATTCAAATCCAAGGTATTTTTTCACAAAAAGTGTATGGAAAGCTTGAGAAGGTATCAAGCAATGAATTATTTGTGATGAAAATGAATCCCATACCAGATTATCTATTAGTGATTAGTCTATTTAGGGGCCTCCTATGATCACTTGCCACACTCATTTTTCTTGATGCATTTTATATTATAATCTTCCTACTGGTTCCAAATTGATTAATCTGAGAGTTATCAATCCTCATTGTCCTTTTTGTGGGCATTGAGAAACTATTACACACATCTTCTAACTTGATGCAGAGCCTATATAACATGGAATTGGATTCATGATTTTTCAAGCCCTTATAGGCTGACAAATGATACTTCTAGGAGACTAGCCGATAATTCTAGCTAAGTTTACCAAAACATGTTCATCTTTCAACTTGTGGAAATTTAATTAACATTTAGAAAGATAGAAATTCAATTATCTTTTCTAGACAAGTTGCCAGCAACAATTCATCTATTTATTCTAAATCTATGATTTGTTCAAATGTGTTAATGGGAATACAAGTGCAAGCTAATAAAGTTGAACTTGAAGCGGCCCACCTATAGGTGTTTCTTCATCATACGAGTAATCCACCTTCTATTGTTGGTAGAGTTTCATTGACCTTTCTTTCGAATAAGAGCAAATCCCTCCCAAAAGGCATTGGCATGTTAGAAGTCGTAATGCCCATATACCTGATTTTCATGCTTCTCAACAAAGAGATTATGGTTGTAGTGCCCATGAATGGTCTCTGATTTCCTATTAGAATTCAACTTCCTCCCAACCCTGTGATAGAGGTGCCTCAAGTTGCCAACTAGTAGCAAATTTCCTCATATTACACTAGTTGTTTCTCCTCCCAAGGTTGTTGATCAACCTCCCCAAAATGTGTAGGATGAATAAACTTGTGTTTGTGGTTGTACAAGTTGGGATCACATAGTAGACAACCAAAGAAATCCTAATGTGTCACAAGAACTTGATGATTATATCCCACCTCTTGCAACTAATTTAATAGCTATTGATACAATAGAAGCTTATTATTATATCTTCTCTTTTAATATATTATTTAAAGTTAAAGTTTGCATAGACTATAAGATATAATTTTTTTCACCCACCTTTTTTTCTTGACATAATATATTTTTAAAAACTCTATAAAATTAAAAAAGATATTATTTTTCTTTTAAAAAAGTAATAAAAAAACATTTCAAATCCATAAACTCCAACCCAAAATTAAAATTTTGTAATTTTCTCCTCTTATTTTTATAAAGGGAAAAAATAAGTTAGAAAAGCATATACAATGACTTAGATGTCGTAAAGTAGTACAACATGGTAAAAAATGTTTGGTGTGTGCGCATAGATTACGAAGTTATCTAGTACACCACATTAGTTGAAAAATGACATTTTGAAGTTGTATTACATGAAGAAACTATCCTCCATCCCTAGATGGAGGATACTAAGTCATCTAAAATCATTGTTTTGTAAAACCTCAAGTGTTTGAACTCTACACATTGGATGATTGTGTTTATCTCCTTTTCTGAATGAATGGTGTCTATATTACCATTCAAAAAATAGTGTTACACAATAAAAACAAAAGTGGATGGAAAAAATGACACCCCCAAAATTCACTCTAGACATTAGTTCAAAGCAAATAACATTAAACATCATAAAAAAAAAATGCTAAAAGACAAGAATAGTAAAAAAGAGAAATCCTGATCATCCATTTACCCCATACATCAGCCAAAATAAGCATCAGAGTCCCATCCATGACAATCCCAAGAAGGTACCATCCATCATGGAAGGGACAGTGCCAGATTCTCTTACTAAAGATACAAATTGAAAAACAGCATGCGACAATTTAAAGAGTTTTTCAGTGTACACCAAACTTACCAGTACTTGGCGCAAATCCACCCCAGTTTTGCTCATCACTTCCCAGTTCATGTCTTGCCCCGCCACTGCCGCATTGTTTATCTGTTAAAACAAGCACATCCTATAAAGTCAAACAAACACCCCTCCGCCTTAAACAACAACCCTTAAACGAGCAAAATAACACAAACTCAAAGACTATCAGATCGTTACCAAAATATCTAATCCTCCAAACATGCTTTTCAACCATTCGGCCAGATCTGAAACACTTTGGGAGCTCTGCACATCTAATATGTGAAAACGAACGTTATCAAGTCCTGCTTCACCCAATTCTTTCATGGCAGCCACCCCATTCTTCTCGCTGCGACACGTAAGCACAACAGTGATGCCCTTGCACGCCAGCTGGCGAACGATCTCTAAGCCTATTCCCCTATTGGCTCCTGTAACCACCGCCACTGTTTCCCTGCTCCACCATTTCTGATCCTGTCAAAACCATCACACCAACAAAATAGTTTAGTTAAACTTTCCATGGTGCGAACAAGTGACTGAAAATAAAGCACTTCAAAATCTACAAGGAAAATAAGCGTTGCTTCGGTTCGAAACTTTACCATTTTTGAAGATACTGTTTGTAGCTTAAGCTAAAACTAACCTGTATAAATAGATTTAGCAATCTCTCTGTATCAAAGTTAGAGCTAAAGCAAAACCATTGTCACATACGGAACCATTTTGCCCAATCGCCTAGATTTGAGGGTAGTTCGGGTATTAAATGATTCACCTACTCTGTCGGGCAATCATGGTGAACTGGAATCACATGTGAAGCAGTTAAAAGCAGCTCTGAATATCTGTACATTCGTATTTTCTACTCAATTTCCGTGGGCACCTCTCTACACTTTAACATTATGTATACATGATAATTGAGCATATTAGAGTTTCCATTTTTAAACAGAAGTCCTGACTTTTATATTATCAAAGCTTCCTGCGAGATGAAGAGATAAGTATATATACCGAATTCTAAGACGGTTATTTATGGCTATTAAATATATTCATTCAGTAAGTGTATTACATTTAAATGAAGGGACATTAAGTTGTTATCCTTCGTCAAGTTTTTCAATGCTTATAATGTCTTTTTCTCTTTCGGTTGTCATAATATCTCTCTACTATTTAATGTTTTTGAGTTAATATGATACTTGCAATCACAATCAGGCTTCATTTTGGTGGTTGTTGCATCATCATCTTTAAGAATGTAGGTGGTTAATTCATCATCCTCTTTAATGATTTGGGTCAACTACTAATATGAATCATCATTTTTTAAGAATTTAGGTGGTTAATTCATCATCCTGTTTAACAATTTAGGTCAATTATTAATTATGAAACACTAAAAAAGTATCATATCGTATGGGATAACATTTTGACATAACTTACATATAATAAGAGTATAACTAGCAATTGCACCTTAGTGTGCAATGGGTACTCCGAAGAAGTGTGGAAGGTCAATTAGGATAAATTTTGGTATATTTTTTTCCTACATTTACTAATTACTAATTTTGGTCAATTTAGACCATTCAACAAATGATGTTTATGCAATAGAGGTCTTAGTGGAGAAATTATAAATTCAAATCAACCACGCATCCACTTACAAGGATCCAAACATGATTGAAATAAAACCTCTGAATTAGGAGAGATAGAAAGATAGAGATAGAGATAGGAAGTGATATATAGAGAATAAATATAGAGGGAGAGATGGAAGAAGAAATATGGAGAGATAAAGATCTAGAGAGACAAAGAGATATAGATATAGAGGTCTAGGAAGAGAGGGGGTGAGAGAGAGAGAGGGAGAGAGATGGATGGATAGAGAGAGGGAGATGTTTAGAGATAAAGGGGGGAGGAAAATAGAGCTAGAGATGGAGATAGAGTGGAAGAGGAAGAGGGAAACAAATAGATAGAGAGATATAGGGAGAGGAAGAGGGAGAGATAGAGAGATATAGATGGTGAGATAGTGTGATAGAGAATAGAGGTATAAGGAGATATAGAGAGAGGAGAGGGGGAGAGACAAAAATATAGACAAATAGAGAGAATTAGAGATAGATAAATAGAGATGGAGAGAGGGAAAGAGTAGGGAGATATAGAGATATATGGGAAGAGAAAGAGAGAGATAAATATATATGGGAAGTGATATATGGAGTGTTAGAGAAGGAGAAATGTAGGGGTAGAGAGAGATGGAAGAGATAAATACATAGAGAGGAAGTTAGAGGGAGAGATAGAAAGATAAAGATAGAGATGTGAAGTCATATATAGAGAGAGGGAGAGATATAGGTGTGGATAAAGATGGAGAGATTACAAGATAGAAATAGGAGAGATGGAAGTAGAAATATGGAGAGATAGAGATAAAGGAAAAGATATATAGATATAGAGGTCTAAGAAGAGGGAGATACCATTTTGTTGCACCCACCAGTCATAAAGGAAGAATGGAGACAAAGAAGACACCAACAAATATAGTAAAGACAATGGTGGTTTTGAGATTAGCTCAAAATCCGTGACTTGGAGAAGCGGGGGAGTCAAAAGGAAGTGTTGTCAATGAGATAGGTGCTTTTCTCCAATTGCCCAAATTTATCCCCTATGTTTGCCTTCTTTCCTTTGAAAGGGCTCCAATTTCAAGAAGCCTAATGGGATTTTCAAAACTTAGAGCTTGACTAAAAGTAAAGAGAAAGACAATGGTGGCTCCCTCTATAGAGTCCCCCAATGCCAATGCAATCACCCTAGCCACCGTTTGAAAAAAAACTAAGCTCATTAAAATTCAATCTAAAACCAAGATATTTTATATAACCAAAGGCGTGACCAAATATATTCACATACTACAGAAAATATTACCATTGGGCACAATTTTAGCCTATTTTAAAATTGCCAACACAAAACAGTGATGAATCATTTCAAAATCTGTTACCATGTTTTATTTAAAGTGAATAAGGCAGACAACAAGAAAACCAAATTATAAAAGCAAGGATAAAATTCATTTTAATCTTATGACTGCATTTTTTAAATTCCATTAATAAGAACCTCCTGTGAATATGAACTTCCTATTTTAAAGGAAAAGATTTATTTTAATCCTACATATGTCTCAACATTAAAAAAAAGAAAGAAAAAAAGAAATATGGTGTATTGATGATAACCTTCTATAAATTCTAATGGCACACCCTACACCAAATCCCCCTAAAATATGTTTTAATACTCTATTAAAACTAACCTTGAAAACATTTTTAAATATATTTTGATTCATTTTTAACAAACATTTAACATTTTATTTTAATATTAATATGAATTTATATATTTTTAAAAATAATCTACCACTTAATCAAAATAAATAAAAATCAATCCATTCATATTTCCAAATATATATATTTTGTTATTTGCTTTGTCTAAATTGTTTAAACAAATTTTAAATTATAATTTTCTTATATTTCTATATATAGCTTATCACTCTTGTATATAAACATATTCTTAATCCAATAGTTTATATATATATCTTTTTGTATATTTTAATGATATATGGAAAAGCTTGGAAGCAAGGTCTTTTGTATCTTGTATTTTGGAGATTGAAAGTGTTGATTATTTATTTGGTAAGTAGTATAAAATTAAAAGGGACAATGTGATTATTAGGTTACCTACCAAATGGACTAATTAGTAGACAAGAAATTCGATCCCATTTGTGGGCTATCCATAAATTAATTTACTCAACTAACATTAATTTTACATCTTTCTTCAGTGAAATGATAAACAACTATAACAGAAGTAAATCATTGTTTTGTTTTCCTTTCTAAATGAAGTTGCTTTATTCTTTCTTAGAAAATGGGTCATTTTAGTTGCCCATATAATTGCAGTCAATTGAAATAGGAGGAACCCATAAATTAAGGTCCACTTTTAGGGTACGGTCCCATGGAGGGGGGCTTCCTTAAAAACCTCAGCGTATGCTGCTTAGCTTTTTTAGGAATATTTTAAAGTTCTTGGTCCCATGGATTTAATATTGCAATTCTGCTTAAAATTTTAAACTCCAAAATTTAAGGAATGAACTGTAGTGCTTTGATAAAAAATAATAAATAAATAAAAATTCTCTCATTTTTATTTTCTAAGAAGAATTGAAAATTTCAGATGAGAGACAAGTGGCATAAAAAACTCCTAAGCTGTAGGGGCAATTTCTAGCCCCACCCCATTTTCACCAGCTTAAATATTCATTCCTATACTGTAGGGGCTACTATTTTTCTGGAAAAGATTCCAATTAATCCCGTAGCCCAATTCTTTTTTTCCCATGGGACCTCCTTCTCCATGAAAATAGAAGCCCAAGCCCCCCATGGGACCATACAGTTAGAGGATATTATTGTTCCCAAAGCAAACTTATAGGCCCAATAGAAACAAGTAGTATGGCTACCAAAAATAACATGAATGATCTATTGTTATGGACGAAATAAATTTGTCCGCTCCAAGATTTTGATTTCTAGCGGATTGCTAGTTGTCCACATCTATGACTGTTTTCATTCCGTGAAGCCATGGTGGCTCATGTCAATTTGGTAGGCAGCAAACACCTCTATTTTTTATTAGAGGTTGTCAGAGTGGCAAACAATTGTTTGGGTTCCCATGTTGATAGTTAAATGCTTATCCAAGGTTGGCTATTGCCATTCTAAGGAAACTGAAACATATCCCATCAACTGAAACACTTTTCTATCTTTGGACACTATTTAACACATAAAAAACATAAGGCAAAAGGGCATGGGAATGTGATTTAACACTAAATGTAATTCTCCTCTTCCTCAACAGACTTTGGAAAAATATTTATAGTAAATGAAAAATATTAACAATACTCAAAGAAATCATGACACACATCCTAGAACCTTCCCTAGCATCCACAACCAATGAAACTATGATAATAAAGAAAAAAGCTAGAGGTATTCAAATGCGTGGCGAGATCAAAGGCGTCTGCAAACTTTGAAACAGGAAGCGAAATATCTAGGCAAGCTTACAATTACAATTACAAGTATATTTGTAGAAAGTAAGCTCCTGGACCAGATGCATCGAGACGAGGGGCATACAGATTCTTTATGATTCAGACTTGTAATTCAAGCATCCTTGCCGTCGCAATTTAATTATTTATATATCCACTGCCTAGAATTTGTTGGTGGTAGATTAAGTACTGAAATCTGTTCAAGTAAAGGAAGAGTCATATGGATGACATCAAGGAAAGAGACTGGGTCTGTTTTTATTTGTCTCACATGGACGGCGGAGGGAAAAATAATGTAGTTGTACATTCCCTAGATTTTACGCGTCAGTCTTTGCTGCTCATTATTCATCATTCATTATTTTGAGTTCCTATACTGGGCCTTGTCATTGGTGCATAGCTATGCTTCATAATCTTTTGTAAGCCCATACAGAGATGAATATATGCTGCAATTTATCAAGATGGTTATGCGCTTGAGGGATTTTTAACAAGGCACACAAAATGTTTGACAGAATACCTGAAAAAGATGTCATTTCATGGATTACAATGATTGCAGGATATGTACAAAATGAATTTGTTGAAAAGGCTTTAGAAACTTTCAAGCAAATGCAATTGGAAGGTGTAAATCCAAATTTCACAACCTTCGCCATTATCCTCCCTGCCTGTGCCAAAACGGGAGCTTTAGAACAGGGTATGGACATCCATCGAAGCATAAAAGAGAGAGGAACTTTGTTAGATATTATGCTCGCAACTGCCCTAGTAGACATGCATGGAAGCATTAACAAGGCACGTGAACTGTTTGAAAAAATACTTGAAAAACATGTCGTCTCATGGACTGCAATGATTGCACCTTATGCACAAAATTGATTCAAATAGTGTCCTCGTTATTAAGATTTAGAGTTATACTGGAATGTACTACATAGTCACAACCTCAACACATTCCTGCTGGAGTTACGGGCCATCTATATGAACCTCTACAAATTACATAAATCTCTTTAAACCGTGGCGGCTTTGAAACTGCAGACAATGACTCTTTTGGCAACTATGATCAACAACTCCTTTGTAAACTGGTGACTTGTTATGTAGCGATCTCCAAACACTGGTTATGCAACGATCTCCAAACACTAGCTAAGATTCTTCTTGCTCTCCAGGCTCTTTAGGCTATCTACGATCCCCTTTGACGATGGAACAACGTTCTCCTTCAACTCTGCAATCCACTATGCTTAGCGACTAAGAGGACACCTTCAAATCTGCATAGTCTTTGATTCACTAGTCAGAAGTCGCCTTTGGGATAGTTATCAAATTAAGTTTTATGCATATGCTCTACGTTGGTCGGATTGGCCGTGACAATAGACTTTCTCGCTCCCAGACGCTCAATCGTGATAGTCTGGGAGGGAGCCCTGCTCAAATGCTCTATAACCCAATCATGCAGCCATCTTCTATTCTTCAAGAAGGAAAACATTGAGCCCACTATTGGGTACGTGGGTAGTGTTGTAGCCTTGTCATCGCTCCTCTTAGATACTTGAATGTATAAAATGTAAGCCAAAAAAACCCCAGGAGAGGGAAGGCAAGACCACTCACAATGTCGGAAGATCCTTCCATGCCATCCATCAACTGTAACAGATAGAGATAAGATTAAATCATATTGCACTCGGTGGAGGTGAATCTGATTATAGGCAGTGGAGTGAATCAGATTCAGGTGGAGTAAATGTAGTCTTCAAGCAGTGGATGAAAAACTGATTGTAGGTGGCAGTCAATCCTTATCATGTTTCCATCCAACAAAATGAAACAAGCGCTGGCACATACTTTGTCTGTAGAATATGATCAATGGCGGTAACCAATTCAATTGTTGACCAAGTTTGTAAAGAGAGGTGGACCATTGATTTCAAAAGTCAGGTTGCTCTCTTTCAAATTAGATACGCTTCGGCGTGAAAAAATAACATTTTGGCACAACTTATTCACAATAGTTGTATAGAAAATAATCTTCTTTTAGCATGGAGAAGAATCGATATAATTTTTTTTTCATAAACTATTTTCAAATATAAGAAATATAGAGCCACACATTGTCTGATTGAGAGTTTCTAATATCAAATTCTAGTTCTTCTCTTACTTATGAGGGCTAAGCAACATTCCATTCTTTGATATTTTTGTTTGCAACAAATTAATTGATTTCATTGTATGATATACATATGCTACAATTATTAGGAGTGCCTATTGTAAGATGTAATGCAGAGAACCATTGTGCCCAATCTAATAGATAAACAATTCAATGCAAAAGTTCTCTTATCCATTGGTCAAAAAGTTATGCTAAGTTCAAAATTGTAGGTTGGAGAAACCCTTATCAATTGTGCACTCGATCAAGTCCAAGAGAATATATTTTATACAAAATTGACAACCCACCACATGTTCCTTTCTTTGACATGGTCAAATTAAAACATTGCATAGGACCACCTTGGGACCAAACTTAAGTAAAAAATGTGTCTCTCATCCCAATAAATAATGATAGGTGATGTTAACCTCCCTTTAAAATGTCATGGCCTTGACAGTCCATAAATAAAAAAGACTAAGAATTTAAATAACACTGACAACATTGATCACAAAGAACTCATATTCACAATTATATCAAGGGTGTGTTGCATTGCAAGTCTTTGTATATGCACCTTACCTTCACATACCAAAAATATTTATGTTTATAACTTAAAAATAAGAAGAGGATTGCTTATGAACATTATTAGACCCTACTAGAGGAGGAATACTAATCCATCTGATGCATTCATTTTCTTTTCTTAGTTTAGCCAAAGATCATATATAATTTTAAAAAATTGAACAATCATATAGTCTACTTTAATTTTGATGTAGGAGCATGCAGGGCGAAGAGCAATCTTTCATCATCATTCTGTGTTTGTTTGTTTCAAATAAGGGCTAATCATGTCTTATCGATAGGACCACCACTTATCAGTGTGACTTTCCTACATGTCCCAATGATTTACCAATGACAACATTGAGTGTGCAGTCCGTAGTGTTCCATCGGCAAGACATTGATTTATCGGTGTGATGTTTCCCCACATCCAAGCAACATACCGATGATGTTAGCAGGGCTGGTGTGCATTGGTGTGAGGATCTCCTGTCGGGGGAATGAGGTCGCTTTTCCTACTAATGATCTGATGGTGGTTGTTGTCGGTGGGACCATTGCTTGTCACCAGAACTTGGCCGATAGTCTCCACAATGGCTCGACAACTTGTGAGTTCGGTGGTACCATCCGATGAGAGTATACTCCATCAATGGGATTCTGTCTCGAGTCTCCCCAATGGTCTGATGCATCCTTTAGTGTGTGGAGTGTTCATCAGCAATACTTTTTCGTTTTGATGGGAGTTGATTTGGGGTTTCACCGACGAGGCAATGGTGGAGTCAGTAGCGTATGTAGTACGATTCATGCATCAGACAATGACGGTGGATGGCGACACCTGGTAGAATGAGATTTGATGAATTCCACATCATTGTTGTAGAATCTATCTCCATTAGCCGACTCAATGAGCTACTGATAACGACATAACAACATTGTGATACTACAACATGAGGTGTGGTGAACACCAAGGCCGACCTAAAGGAATAAATAAATAGTATGTAGTGATAAAAGTTAAGTGTAGGGTAAAGGGAGTTGAGTGTGGTGAAGTGAAGAGAAAAGTGTTGTTCTGAAGAGAATATCCTGAATGTATCTCTATTATTGAATAAATAGAAGATATTTTGTTCTCCTATGCATTTGTTTGATCCTTTTGTGTGTGTATGTATGAGATGGCTACGAGATTGTGACAGCCTGATAAGGTCTTCCCATCTCGACTGCACCAAGTGGTATTAGAGCCAGGTTGTCCTAAGTTTGTAACAGAGCATCAAATGTGAGGCAGTTGCAGTAGGACCTGTGAGTGTGGGATAAGAACATGTAATGCCTCCAAGAATGACCCAACATGGCAAAGGAAGAGGCGTTGGAGGAAGAGATCTTCCTAGAGATGAACTTAGAGCCCTCACAAGGTAGATGCAAGCCTCACAAGAAGAGGTCTGAAGAGGGAGAGGAATACATCACGAAAGAGATGGTAGTGATGATGAAACATAAGAGGAAATAAAAGAGGAGGAACAAGATCAGATGGATCCTGGGGAAATGAGGTTGTTGAGAGCAATATCCAAGATTGGGAAGAGACCTAAGATGGATGTTTCAACCTTTAATGGGATTTTAAATCTAGAAGAATTGATCGATTGGATCAATGATATGGAAGAATTTTTCAAATTTGAGGAGATTGAAGATCCTCACAGAGTGAAGTTTGCAAAGACGAAACTAATAGGTCATGCAAGTATTTGGTGGAAAGAGATCCATCTAGAAAGAGGGAGACACAAGAAGGATATAACTTCCAAATGGGATAGAATGGTGTAAAAATTGAAGAAATAGTTTATTCTAGTTGATTACAAATTGGAACTAGTCAAGAAGATGTAGAATTTGAGTTAAAGAACAAGATGGTGAAGGAGTATACAGAAGAATTTCATAAGATCCTAATTAGAACAAGACATCTTGAACCAAGCAAGGAGAAGGTAGCCTGTTACATTAATGGGTTGAAGCTAAGCATACAAGAGGAATTGACATTAGCACAAATATACACCATTGAGGATGCATATCAGTCTGCATTAAAGGTGGACAAGAGATTAAATAGAAAATTTAAGCATAAGCTGAAAGGGAAAAGAAAAAGTTATGAGCAACGGAAAGAGGATAAGAAACAAATTAGACATGAAGGACAACGATGGTGAAAGAGGTGAAAGCTCAAACAAGTTTCATGAGAAGAATGAGAGAGGTAGAGGAAGATCTGGATGAGGACCAGGAAGAGGTTTTCAAGGAACTTGTTTTCAATGTGGAGAAGAAGAGCATAGGGCCTTTGAGTGTTGTCAACATTAAGGAAAGTCAAACAAGAGGCCTGGCGACAATGCTCAAGTTTTCCATGTAGATGAAGATGCACAATCCTCACATTTTGAAGAAGCTGAAGGAGGAGAAGCCTTGATGGCTAGGTGAGCCTTGTTGCATGAAGACAGTGAACCAACACAAAGAAAGCGTTTGTTTAGAATGAAATACAAATGTGAAGGTAAAGTATGTAATGTGATTATTGATGGTGGTAGTACTGATAATCTTGTTTATGAAGAAATGGTGAGTAGGTTGCAACTAGAAAGAAGAAGGTACCCACATCCATACAAAATTGCTTGGTTGCAGGATGACCATAAGGTTTTGGTGCATGAACAATGGCTAGTAAGCTTTAAGATTGGTAACTATCATGATAGATTTTTGTGTGATGTTATGCCTATGGATGTTTGTCACCTATTGTTAGGCAAACCTTGTTAGTTCGACAGGAAAGCAATGCATGATGGGTATGCTAATACCTACCATTTCATGAAAGATGGAGTCAAGAATAAGCTAAAATCATTGACTAAAGGAGAAGAGAAAGTATGCAATAATGCTAGGAAGTGCTTGATCAATGGAGCTAAATAGTTAGTTGAAGAGGATGAGGATGGAGATCAAGATTTTCTCATGCAAGTTGCAACTATGTTGATTGCATTCAAAAAGCATATACTGAGGGCTTTGGTAGTGTATGTTGATTTGTGTGAGCATAATGAGATTAGTGTAGACTAAGGTATTGCAATAGTGAGTACCTTGATGATTGAAAGTATTGTAGTGGTTAGTAAGGACGAAGGTGAGAAGGTGCATGTTGGTTTGGTTGAGGACCTTCTAGTTGATGACCATCTATTGTAGGATGACTAGGAAGAATATTATGATTGTATTCTTGACATTGATAAGGATACAAACGAGAAGGAAGGAAAGTACGAGTACTTTGATTGTGATCTTGACATTGAAATTGCAGCTGAGAATTAATTTCCAAAAGATATAGGAAAGGAGGAGCACAAGGAACAAATGGAGAATGAAAATGAAACGATTGTTACAATAGTAATTGGGAAAAAGGTAATGCATGAGTTTCCTACAAGAGGTAAAATTGAAGATTATGATTTTCCAGCATTTCATAGTGCGGATTGGTGGGAAGTGGAATTTGTTAAAAGAGGATAGAAGAGAGGAAGAATGAAAGAAGGTCGGGACATTAAATTGCAAAAGCAAGTTCAGAAGGGTGTTCAACATGATAAGGTGAATAGGTGGATCCAAGACAAGCACATAGTCTGCAAATGTTTATGAGTTCAACTCATGAAACATTTTCTATTTACTCCGGGTGTTTGATGCAAGAGCATCCAGGGCGAAGAGCAATCTTGCATCATCATTTTGTGTTTTTTTGTTTTGAATAAGGGTTGATCATGTCCTATTGGAAGGACCATGACTTATCGGTGTGACTTTCCTATATGTCCCAATGATTTATCGATGACAACATTGAGTGTGCAGTTCGTAGTGTTCCATCAGCGAGAAATTGCTTTATCGACGTGACATTTCCCCACCTCTTAGCGACATACTAATGGTGTTGGCAGGGATGGTATGCATCGGCATGAGGATGTCCTGTCAGGGGAACGAGGTTTCCTATCCTACCAATGGTCCGTTGGTGGTTGTTGTTTTTGGGACCATTGCTTGTCACCAGGACTTGGTCGATAGTCTCCACGATGGCCTGACAACCTATGAGGTTGGTTGTACTGTTCGGCAGGAGTATGCTTCATCAGTGGGACTCTATCTCGAGTCTCCTTGATGGTATGATGCATCCTTCAGTGTGCGGAGTGTTCGTCGGTGGGACTTATTCATTTCAATGGGAGTTGATTTGGGGTTTCACCGACGGGGCGATGGTGGACTTGGTAGCATATGCAGTATGATTCGTGCATCAGTCAACAACGGTGGATGGTGACACCTAGTAGAACAAGATTTGATGAATTCCACATTGTTGTTGTGGAATCCATCTCCATTGGCTGACTTGATGAGCTACTGATAACGAGCTAACGACATTGTGATACTACGACATGAGGTGTGGTGATAATAAACTTTCAAAAGACTTGCAAGCATCAAACACACATAAAAGACAATCTTTCCTTGACATGGTATCATAATAAACAATATTTTGAACATAATGACAAGGGAGTAGAAATCAACATGCCTTTTTAAAGCTCCAACTAAATAATCTTCCCTCCTAGCTTAATGACTCAAGATCATTTGCAACTTCCACTAAGAACAACCCAAATTCCTCTACTAGCTTCTCTCTAGATCTCTCAATAAAACCAATATAAAACAAAAGACAACTTTCTAACTCGCAACTCTCAATTATATAAGCAAAAAAATTGCAACAAAATAACACAAGGAAAATCAGATTGATAAGTGTAATAATTGGTAGAATGAGAACCTCTATATTTATACTAACTTTTGAGCAACCAAAGGATACAAACAAGTTAATATTTATGTCACCTTTCTAACCTTGAATGTAGTGAATCACCAAGATAACTCACAAGTTTGCAACACATCGCAATCCTCTCCATTTAAATGGCTGAGTCGACTTGATATAAGGGACAACAAGCTAAAAAAAAGTTTCCTAATTTGAATTCCTTTAGAAAATGCTACCAAGTTTACTCTTGACTGAGTCTAAATACTATTTATAGACATGCGCATTTTGAAGATCTCTTATACATTACAAACACTACCAAATATGGTGCCACCTTCATATGTTTGGCACCCACAATTATATTGCAGGTTTGATAGATTCAAAAGGTCTTTAAACAGTTTCAACTTCCTTCTCAAATGTTTACAAAGCAGTAAGTTAAATCCTATGTGCTCTATTTAATGTTTGAATTGGTCTCACATAGCTTCATGTGTTGGCTTTGTATGTAGCAGGTTGTTCCTTTATTATATGCACCATATAATAACAATAAAAATAGTGCTATATGTATACTACGCTTTAATGATTATTACCAATGACTTCAATCATATATTATATATATAATATATATATGCCGTGTCACTAAAGTATCCCTTTTCACACTTAATTTGGGAATAATTAATAAATAAAATGAGCTTAATTATGCCTTAATTTAGTGTTGTAATGTGTTTTACACATTCACATTAAGTCTAGGGCCTTTCAAAATAAAATGAACTTAATGCAACTGCCTTATTTAGGGTGTTGTAAAGTGTGCCTTTACACTTTCACACTAATCTAGGGATTTATTAATTAATTAAGGTCAACTTTCCTTAACTATCCCCTTTAATTCAAATCCAATCCTATTTAATTGTAGATTCCAAGGGATAAAGCCTGACATTTATAAATGATATTGTACACAACACTTAATTTTTGAAGGTGTGTGCCCTAGGTTAGTGTGCTAGGACCCATTTGCCACATGGTGAATGGGTCCTCACTTAACCCTAGGACACTCCTTTGAATATGTTTTTGGCGATATTTTAATGATTTGAAATTCAAGATCTGATGTCGACTTGTGTTATTTGAATTTTTGGATTTAATATTAAGTTAAGTATAAATACAAGGATATTTCACTTAGTTTCACCTAGCAATTTTGAGTCAAGTATCCTAAGAGTTCACAAGAGCATTATAGAGTGTTCAAGAGCATTCAAGAAAGCATTCAATGACAGATTATTAGAGTTTATTACAGCAATCAAGATATCAATCATCATGTCAAAGTCATGGATGTTGTTGAGCTAATGCGATGATGTAGCATTGGTGATCAAGTTCAAGTGTTCAAAGCCATTATCTTATGTCAAGTTCACGATCAAGATCTACACTCATTGAGGCTATTTCATGTTAAGTTTCACATTTGCAATCCAAGGTTTCAACAAGGTTTGTGAGTTGTTACATGTTGTTTGTTCATTCATCATTCCTTTATGCATCATTTCATTTCAAGGTTTAAAATTACCAAAATGAGGTTTGACCAAGGAAAACCCCAATTCCCTTACAAAACAACATTTTTCTTCTCCTTTGATGTGTGAATACAAGTTTTAGGTAGATCAATTGGAGAGTAAAAGTTGCAAAATTGGAGAAAGTTGCAAAGTTGTCAAAGTTGTCACCTATTTTGTAAGATCACAAAAACTAAGCTACAAAATTTATTTATGGGTTTTCGACAATCTCCGACTAGGATCTAGGAGTGTAGACATTGAAGAACAAAACCTAGAAATTGATTTTCAAGAACCCTAGCCAAGACTCAGTCACCACTGGGCGAATGAGTCCTCAACAAGGCCTAGAAAAACACTTTTTACAATAGGTACACAACATTTTACCCTCTTAAAACTTTCCTTTTGATTGGTATATCCATTAGGTTTATTTTCTAATATCCATTTATGCATTATAACCCTCATAATTGAGTGAAACAAGAAAGACATGTTGCATCCATTCGGTTAATCCATCTTGAATCTTCCCCCCCACTTTTCTTCATTTCAATATATATATATATTGTGAGCAAGAGAATCTGTAACTTCTAACAATAAATAAAATATTCCATGTTAGCCATTATTAGTGAACTGAAATAAATCACTCCCTATAAAATTCATTTGAACACAAGAATAAAGAAAACAAAGCACAAAAGCACGCAAAACATAATAGAACATTATTCAAATGAGCAAACCAACATCTTATAGGGGATTGGTGCTACTTGTAGACACCTAAAAATGGTCCAGGGAGAATCTAATTAATTAAATACGACTTATTTGATTAATTAATCTTAAATTCATCTACTTAATAAATAAATAGAAATATTTATTTATATTAAGTTCATTATTAATTCTTCTATTTCATCATACTATTTCTCTCTTAATTAAATAAACAAAATTAAAAACTTTGTTTTATTTAATTATTATTATTATCACTTCTTTTATATTTCTATCGTAAATTAAATACACAACTTAAATAATTTGTGTTATTTAATTACCTCATCACGTTTCTTCTTAATTAAATAAAGATATCCTAAAATCTTTTATTTAATTATCATTTTCCTTTTGTTTTAATTTAATAAACAAACCCTATAGTTTGATTTATTAAATTATTTATTCCCCTTTTGCTAAATTTAAATAAATTTAAATTATTTAAATTAATGCATAAATCATTTACCACTATTCACTCACCAATAAAATTAAATTTTCAAAATTTAATTAATTCTATTATCATTCACGGGAAGAGCTTTGGGGACAAACCTGCAGGAAGTCCTCTCAATCCTCTTCCAACCACCTTCCCTCTCATCTTGCCTGGTGTTTTCATGGGGAGAAACAATCCTCCATGATCAGCTCCATCTTCTCATCTCATGCCATTCAATTCTCCAGATTGAATCCCAGCCTCTTATCCCGTATCCCTGTGCAAATGTGCTGCCGTGAAAGCTATAAATATAGCTCTTTGGCTACAGGAAATGGATCCCAACTTTTACAATCTTACTCTGCAGGTTTTCTAAGCATTCAAGCATTCAACATTCACCCAACATCCATCCAGCATCTTAATTCATTTAATTATGGCAGTCTACAGTAATTTCTTTCTCAGAAGCTTTGCTGTAGAATCATTTTAGTTGCATATTTAAATCATATAGGAATAGAATCGTTTAATTCTCATTCTCTAAGTGTAATTTCAATAGTCTAATTAGCTTCTAAAATCTGAGAGCAAAGTAGATTAGAGAGATCTTTAGAGTTAGAGAGCAATAGGACAGATTTCTGAAGATTCTTAGTTTAAATTAGCATAATTTTCTTGAATCTTAAATGCAATGTCTTATTTAGAAGTGTAGATGCATTGTTAGTTTGTTTAAACTCATGCGTACGATTACAATTTGGTGCCCACCGTGGGGCCTAACCCCATATTTTGCATAATTTTTGTGAAAAGTGTCTTATAGGTATCGGCGTGATAGTTTTCGCGGAACCGTGACTTTTTATAGCGCGCCGGCTGGATCCTGTAGCGTTCTGGTGGTCTGTTCTAGTGCGCCCATCATCTATTTTAGTGCGCGGGTGGTCTGTTTTAGCGTGCCGGTCTTCTGTTGTAGCGCGTCGCTCAATTGTTTTAGCGTGCCGCGTCATTGTTCCAGTGCGTCGATCCACTGTTTCAGCGCCTCGACTCTTTGTCTTTAAAATCCTTTTCTTTTATCTGGATCCGACGCATCTGAGGCCAGATTTTATTTTTTTGTCTATTTTGGTTAAAATTTTATCAATCCTAGGACAAAAAATGGATTAAAATTTACCAATCCTAGGATAGCAAATGGATAAAAATTGATCAATCCTAGGATAGAAACTTCACAATTTATTGTGGGATTAAAATTGAACATCATGCTTTTATGGAGCAATATCTCCATATAGATTAGCTAATTTGTCTTTTTGGGTTTTTAAAAGTGAACAAAATTTCTCTACTGTGATTAGGTGATAGGTTTATGCTCTCCCCTTAACTGGGTGCATCAGAACACCGGACTCACTTTTCTTTACGCATTTTCAAGCTTTTATTAAAAACTTTAGACAGGCCTGCCATAGTGGGAAAAAGTACTCACCCTACGGGAACGACCTAAGTGGGGATAGCCAAAAGCCATGGTATTCCAACCCACTTAAAAATTTATGTGAATTTGGGGAAAGCCTCTTTCAACGGAAGTGTGCAGGATAACCATCCCCAAAATCTTTGTTCTAAAGATTGGGAGGTCTCTCGAGGGAGTTTATCCATTTGTTGCTCTGAATGGGAACCCTATCTAAGAACCTAGAAATAGAAGCACGCTTGTCAGTTTCTAAACATTGTAATACTTGGCGGTGCAGGGGTGGGGAAGAATCTACCCTCAAGCACTCACCATATAATTGCCAAGGACTGTTTGCTCAGGGGATCCGGTATCCACTTCCGTCACTCTGAGTACGCACCTAGAAAAGACAAAAATATGGGCGCCCTCTAGGGGGTGACATGGCTGTGCGAGTCGACGCAATTCCAAGCTGTGGGCCGTTTGAGTATATAATGATGACCTTTTGTCTCTAGGAGTGAGTCTATCTAAAGTGTCTTATCTATTATAAACCAGTGAAAATCAAGAAGAATCATGCTTGATTCTTAAGAACATACACTATCTGTTTAGATTCTAGGATTTTAAAGTCAACCATTCTATTCTTGCTTGCTGTTTTTTCTCTCATTAAATTCAGATAAGATCATCACAAAAATATTCAAAATCAAAACACTTGTGAAATTCTCATGATTCGAGATTGGGTATCCACCAAATTTATCAAGAAATCTCTTGTCAAACGAGTCAGAAAGCCAAAGAAAACACTTACATACAAACAACTTCTGAGAAAGCAATGATTTTTATATCAAAGCAGGAAAGTTCTACTCCAACATAGGACTTTTATTCATAGGTATCACGATTTTTCTAGAGGTTATACAAACGACTATGCTGTAGCTCCCTTAGATTCACAAGCATTTTATCAAAGAAGGGCTCTTAGGCAACACCACAATCACAGTCAAAGAATTCATCCAGAATACATCCCACAACCAGCCATACAATACGATACTAGACCAATTGAGTTTCATAGAGTAAGATAGTTTTTTGTCTTAGCACCTCATAGCTCTGTTATAGCGCGTCACTACTCTGTTTTATCGCTTTGGGTCTCTGTTCTAGCGCGTCATTGCTCTGTTTTAGCACTTTAGGTCTCTATTCTAGCACATCACTACTCTGTTATAGCGCGTCCCAGCTTTGTTTTAGCGCTTCATGTCTCTGTTTTAGCGCTCTGGAAAGTTAGAAAAACAAAGAGTTAGTAAGATAGTTTGTCAGTTTTCCCATGTCAAAAACAAGGTTTTCATCAGTCCAAAATAATTTTTCCATAGTCCAAAACACTTGAATCATACAAAAAGAAAACTTTACTATTATGCCTAGGTCTTGAAACATCTTGCAAAGTGTCCTTATCACTAAATCTGAGATTTTTTGTGTCAAAATTTCCCTTTCAAGGATTTTTATCATCCTTCCATCACAAAACTAGACACGACTAAATCAGATTTTAAATCAAAAACCTCGACACTTATCCAATCAAAAATCCAAGATCAGAGTCTAGAGTAAAAAGTTTGTATGCCTATTTTCACACGATCAGCATATCAAAGACAACAACAAGAATAAAATGAAAGAATAGCAGCCATGGATGAAGAAAACCCTTGGGGACAATACAAAAACACTGATCCTCTCACTAATTCACACGAGAAAGAAATAACTGCAGAAGAAATCGAGAAAGTTCAACAAGACCCTCATTTCCATAAATTTATGGAAAAGATGCTAGAGCAAGATATGGAAAAGTATCTTCTGTTATTAGCTGACAAAGGTGCTAAGCTTCCTAAAGACTTTGATGTCAATCAACTCAAGGAAACAACCACACCTAACCCAACTAGTATAGAAAATCCAAATCAAATAGATGCTTTGACAAAACAAATCCAACAATTACAATTGCAGTTCCAAAATATCCAACAAGGGCCAACAAAAAGATATTCCTTACAAGAAATTTGCCCTTATCCTTTCGACCCAAGCATTAACATGATACCATTTCCATGGTATTGTGAGTACCCGATGTACAACAAATACAATGGAAGAACCAATCCATTTGATCACGTGCGGGAATTTTGAACCATGAGCATAGAGTTCGCACACAAGGACTCTTACTTACTACGATTGTTTCCAAAAAGCTTAGGAAACACTAGCATGGAATGGTTTTCTAAAATGGAATCCGGGATCCAATATTTTGAAGAACTAATCAATAGGTTCATAACACACTTCTCATTCAACATCCAACATGGGGTGACCTTAAAAGAACTCTACAACACCAAACAAGCAAAGGGCGAAAAGTTTCTTTCCTTTCTCCAACGATGGAGAAGGCTATTTGCTAAATACCCTAGATCTATTCCTGAAGAGGAGAAGATAGAGATGTTCATTGATAACCTAGTGGATGGCATGAATTACAGATTGGACTTACAATGTCCGTCTACATTTGAAGAAGTTATCGAAAAGGGGCTCAAAATCAAAGAGGCTCTAATCAAAAGAGGAACAATCAAACACTTCATTGAAGGTTCAAACAATAGCAATTCCTCTAACAACAACAACGAAAAGCCAAGATTTTGGCAAAAGAATAAGAATACTGATACCATGATCAATACACACACGTCCAAACCAGTATTCACCTTGATGCCAACCACTACAAACAAACAAAACAATGATCTTAATGTCAAACAAAGTAGTGATCAAGGAAATAATCAAAACAGTGGAGAAACAAAAACCCAATCATTCCAACGACCATCCAATAAACAAAAATTCACACCATTAGGGAAATCATTGGAATCAATCCTCAAAGAACTTTTAGATGAGAAACTTATTCAAGTAGAAGAGGCTAGGAATTGGGACCCTCAAGTCAAACCATCATGGTGGAATGACTCACATTACTGTCACTGCCATCAAAATAAAGGCCACATGACTGAAAATTGTTGGCTGTTAAAACATGCGGTACAAGATCTTATAGATCAAAAGAAAGTATTCGTAGAGGGACACCAAACAAACAAAGATCATACAACATTAAAAAATCCTCTACCCAATTATCAGAAGGGAGAATCCTCTTCCACAAACACCAAAGGTAAGAATGTTGGCTATGTTTATGACACAATGATCCTTTGTCTTTCTGCTGCCAAGGAGGATGAAGAGTTATGCAATCAAATCAATCGAAACAACGACATTACATCTACTAATTTGGTACAACATATAGACAAATCTGAAAACCAAATTAATGTAATCACACTCAAAGGAAAACAAGAGTACCAACCGGTTACTGTCACACCAAGGGCACAATCCAAAGTTATATTGAAAGGAGCGTCATTATTATCCCAATCTGTAGATCCTCCCCCCAATCAATATAATCTCATTGATCAATTATAGAAAATACCAGCGCAAATATCCATCTTGGAACTTTTAAAGATTTCCCCATCACACAAAGAGGTTCTTGAACAAGCTCTTGTATCAACCACGGTACCTAACAATTTGGATGTATGTCAATTCCAAACTATGGTGGGACATCTATCTGCACCTCATTGCCTTTCATTTTCTAAACATGATGATGTATCACTCACCCATCCACATAATTCTGCCCTTCACATTGAAGTCCTCATCCATAAACACCGTGTAAAGCGTGTCCTGATAGATGGAGGGGCTGGTTTAAATATTTGTACCTTAAAGCTGATTCGTGCACTAGGATACTCAGATGAAGCCATTGATACAAGAAGAAAAATCACAATCAAAGCATATGATGAGGAAGAAAGATCCTCTAAAGGGTTGATCATATTACCCATTCAAGTGGGACCTATTGTCCAAAATGTTGTTTGTTAAGTCTTAGATAGGGAACTAACATACAACATACTGTTGGTACGTCCTTGGATTCATGATATGCAAGCAGTACCTTCCACCTATCATCAATGCCTAAAATTTCCCATCAATGGACAGGAGGTAACAATCACAACAGACTATAATGATACCCAAGCTTGACATACATTGAAAACATCTCAGGATACATTAATACCTCACAATAGAGAAGTTAGCACTTCAAATTCATCTAATGGTGAGCAACAACAAAGCTTCATATCAAAGTGGCTTCCAAAACAACAAAAATCACAAGAGATCAAGGTGGCACAATCTAAACCTTCAAATGTTGCAGAACAATTGGCTTCACTCTCACACCAATTCACCAACAAAGTACAGATAAGTGATGAAGGAATAAGTGAATATGGTGTTGGACACTCTTTCCATCTATCACAGATGTTACCCTCCTTACAAACGTATGGACAACCATCTACAACCACCCAAAAATCAGCACAATGTACAACGGCATTAGATGGCAGATTTGTAAAAGCTAGAAACTTAGATGAAGAATCAGAAGATAAGGCCATACTAAATTGGCTTTATAGGGATGAGGAAGCTTCCACTTTCATGAGTAATATCATAGAGACAAATCAATATGGAAAGGGAAAAACTATTCTGGAGAAGATGGGATATTCAGGACAGGGACCTCCTGGGTTAAGGAAATAAGGCATAACAGAACCAATCCAGCCTCTCACGCTCCAACATAAGGATAAAACCAGACTAGGATATGCAGCAGAACAAGGATCTCTTGACCGAGGGAAACAAAGTGTAACAGGACCAATCCAAGTTCTCACAATTCAGCAAAATGGCAGAACCGGACTAGGATACATAGAAGAAGCAAGAGCAGAAATCACCAATAAAACTATGGTGCGTATTCTTCAAATGAGAGATAACTCTGAAACATATTCAAATGAATATGAGTGGGACAACTTATCAGATGTTTCCTATGAAGATATTCAGATCGATGTTATCAAAAAGTATACCCCCAAACGTGAGGAGGGTCAAAGCTCGAGTTTTAATCCTATTGTCTTTGAAACACAAAACTTTGATGACTCAAGTGAAGATGAATGGACATCGATTGAGATAAATGATGCAGAAGAAAATACCTTCGTAGGCCTCGACATAACCATTGACAACCTAGATGACATTTCCGTCTGAGCTTTCACAATCGCTGACCTCAACCCATCTAATGATTCATTGCCTTTACTACATCCCGAGCTTATCGAGTGGGAACCCCAACACCCCATCAATCTCCCTGTTTTTGACAATGATTCCGCTATTATTAACTACCTTTGCTGTGAGGAATCCGATACTTGTTCTACCAATGCTTCTTTTAACGATTCTTTTAGGCAGGAGGGTGCCAAGCCTTCCAATTGCCAAAATATGGAAATAAAAAATGGATCTAATGGTGAAAACCATTCTATGGCAGTATTTGATCCTAAAATAGTAAAAGTAAAAACGCATCCAATGGTGAAAACCTCATTGAGGCACCGAAGGATGGAAGGTTTGACATCCTCCCACAACATTACCATGAAAGATCATCAGTGTTGATAGAACCCACATAGTCTATTGATATTGGCACAGTAGAGAAAGTAAGAATACTACACCTGGCATCATCCATGATAGATACAAAAAATCCAGATTTTATCAAATTCTTTGAAGAACGATGCATCAATTTTGCTTGGTCATACTCTGACATGCCAGGCTTAGACACAGATCTTATTATGCATCACTTATCCTTACCAGCTGGCACTAAACCAGTAAAACAGAAACTAAGAAAAATGCATCCACATGTTGCATTATTGGTAAAAAATGATTTGAAGAACTACTAGATGCTAGATTTATCAGATCTATTGATTATACTGAATGGATATCCAACATTGTACCTATTTCAAAACCAGATCACACCATCAGAATATGTACTAATTTTTGGGATTTAAATAAAGCATGTCCAAAGGATGATTTTCCTTTGCCAAACATAGACATGATTGTAGATTTAACAGCTGGCCATCAAATGCTATCACTCATGGATGGATTTTCAGGATACAATCAAATCAAAATAGCTCCTGAAGACCAAGAAAAGATAGCATTTACATGTCATGGGGCACCTTTTGCTGGAAGTCATGCCTTTTGGGTTAAAGAATGCAGGAGCTACATACCAGCGAGCTATGACAACAATCTTCCATGACATGATGCACACTTCATGGAAGACTATGAACGCTATCTTAGCCAAGTCTCATACCAGGGAAGGATATCTAGAATCTTGGCCAAAATATTTGACAGGTTGGAGAAATCTAAAGTTAGATTAAATCCTAAAAATGTGCCTTTGGAGTAACATCAGCAAAACTCCTTGGATACATAGTTTCTACAAAAGGAATTGAAGTAGATCCAACAAAAGTTAAAGCCATCATGGAAATGCCACCTCCTAAGAATATCAGTACATTAAGATCTCTACAAGGCCGACTACAGTCCATCAGAAGATTCATCTCTCAACTAGCAGATCGGTGTCATCCATTCAACCATCTTTTGCATAAAAATGTGTCTTTTAAATGGGATGAACAGTGTGAGAATACTTTCAATCACATCAAGCATTATTTAATAACATCACCAATCTTGGTGCCACCCAGTGAAGACAAGTTGTTGTTGCTATATATCGCAACAACATATATTTCTTTAGGAGCCTTACTAGCACAAGAGGATAAAGAAGGAAAGGAACATGCAATATACTATATCAGCAGGACACTCAATGGACATGAAGTAAACTACACCTTCATTGAAAAATCATGCTTAGCAGTAGTATTTGCAACACAAAAATTGTGACACTATATGCTCACTTACACTGTCAAGCTCGTAGCAAAAATTGATCCCCTCAAGTATTTACTAAGCAAAGCAGCTTTAACAGGAAGGTTGGAAAAGTGGGTCATGCTCCTCAGTGAGTTTGACATTTAGTATGTTGAAAGGTGAGCTATCAAAGGACAAGTCATTGCCAACCAATTAGCAGAAGCTCCATTGTCAGACAGTCATCCTATGACCATGGAATTTCCTGATGCAGATATCCTCAACGTTACAACACAACCATGACAACTCTACTTTGATGGATCCTACACACAACATGGATTAGGGGCAGGAATTTTATTTGTCACACCTCTTGGGCACACAATTCCACAATCTTATAGGCTTACCTTCCGTTGCACTAACAATGTGGCAGAATATGAAGCTTTAATCCTTGGAATTAAAGTGGCTATTGACTGGAAAATCGCAGAACTACAGGTGTATGGAGACTCTCAGTTAATCATCTATCAAGTCAACAATGATTACCAAACTAAGGATGACACACTGATTTTATACAAGAGACTGGTAGATGATCTAAGGAAATACTTCATAGATATCAAATTTGAGCATATACCGAGATCAGAGAATAAAGCAGCAGATGCCATGGCCACAATAGCATCTCTTCTACAAATGCCCGAAACACAAGATCATTAACGATTTATTATGGAACAAGTGTCAAATCCTACATACGCAAATCCCAAATCCCAAACCATAGGATTTTTGGATAATGCCCAATCTTCCATTTATGGAGACATTTATAATTATCTAAAAGATAATATCTTACTGCTAGATCTTTCTCGCAACCAAAAGTGCAACTTCATACGCCAATCCGCCAAACATACCATTATTGCTGACACCCTTTACCGTCGAGGCCTAGATGGTACTCTTTTGTGTTGTTTAGAACATAACGAATCTGCTTCTGCTTTATATGAGGTCCATGAAGGAATTTGTGGTACACATTCAAGCAGATTATCTTTAGCCAAGAAACTCCTTTGTTTGGGGTATTACTGGCCACACATGGAGCAAGAATCTTATAAGTTTGTCAAGAGATGTAAAAAATGTCAGATTCATGGCAATCTTATACATGCACCAGCACAGGAGCTCCATCCATTCACAACTACATGGCCTTTCTGTCAGTGGGGATTGGACTTGGTAGGGAAAATTAACACATCTTCATCTAATGGACATAAGTTCATTATCACCGCAACAGAATATTTTACAAAATGGGTGGAGGCAGTTCCCTTAACCACAATCACTGGGAAGTAAATATAATCTTTCATACTTAATTATCTCATTTGTAGATATGGGATACCCCAGTCAATCATCATAGATAATGGCAGGCCTTTCAAGAACCAAGACGTCCAAGAGCTGTGTGAAAAGTTCCACATCCAACATCGCTTTTCAACCCCGTATTACCCTCAAGGTAATGGACATACATAAGCTTCAAACAAAACAATCCTAAAGATTCTCAAGAAGACTGTAAATGAGGTAGGGCGTGATTGGCACATTCAGCTTAACCCTACTCTTTGGGCTTACAGGACTAGCATTAGAACACTAATAGGAGCTACACCATATGCTCTTGTCTATGGATCATAAGCAATATTACCTATCGAGGTAGAAATTCCATCCCTTCGAGTTTCACTAAAGGGACTCATTTCAGATGAAGATTATAGGATCTCTAGACTTCAAGAATTAGAGCTACTTGATGAATGTCGACAGCAAGCTGTCAATCATTTGACGACCTATCAACAAAGAATGTCTAGGAACTATAATCACAGTGTTAAACCTAGAGTCTTCTAGATTGGAGACTTGGTCCTACGGGAAAACCCTAGAAATCAAGCAGACAGAGAAAAGAAGGGAAAGTTTGAACCTAACTGGATAGGGTCTTATGTCATTATATCAGTCTATGGATTAGGAGCATACCGGTTGTCTACACCAGAAGGAGACATGTTGGAGGACCCATGAACAACATTCATCTCAGGCGATTCTACACTTGAGGATACCTAGTGCACGGTCAGTAGGGTTGTCTTGATGAAAACCTGGAAAACAGGCGTCATGATGACAGAAAAAGAAGGATAAAATAAAATAAAAAATACAAAAAAAAGAGGGACACAATAAAAACAAGTGATGAAAACCTGGCAAACAGGCGCTACTTGTAATTTTCACCAGCTCTTCTATCTATTAGGTACAGTCTTGTTACGATTGTTTCCTTTCATATCATTTCCATCTATCATTTGAGATAATCATTATCACTATCCATATCATAGCGGAGATATCATGTTTTACCCTGGCTTGGGGGCAACATCCTAGTGTTATTTGGTACAATGGACTTTCAGCTTAAATGGAAAGGCAATCAAACATGACAACACCAAGTGACGATACTTGAAAAGTAACCAAAAACATCAGAAAATCCATCAAAATCCAAAAACATAAAAAAATCCATCAAAATCCAAAAACATCGGAAAATCCATCAAAATCCAAAAACATTGAAAAATCAAAATCCAAAAACATTAGAAAATCCATGCAAAAACATTCATAAAATAAAAAACACAAAAATAGAGTCTACATTAGTCAGAAAATGGAGTCTGTGTTAGTTGAACTACGTGGTCTCTATGTGTATAACGTAGGCAAGAATAATATTTGATCAGTCCCCGAGACCCCTAGTATAGATCTTTAGGTTACATCATTTGGTCGAATGTCTGAGAATATCATGCAAACATCAGCACACACATTCCAACATCGATGATCTAATCTGAATAATGATTTGAAAATACATTAAGTAGAATTTGAATTGTTGTACTTTTCATTTTATCATTTTCTTATCATTTCTTTGGAGCTACTCAATGATGTATTGAACTAGAGAAGCAAGGAAGGAGAATGATATTTTTCTTTATTTGCTGTTTGTGAGTTAGTCATTATTATTTTGTGAATTGTTGCGGGAAGTGCTCTACCAAGTATCATGGATGACATTCTGATTCACTTAAGAAAATGATTAATTCTTGTTTGTTTATGCAAGAAATGCTCAGGCCATCTCGGTTTAATTATGCCTCGATGCTTGTGTTCACTTGCAATATCAAATATCATGAAAGAAATACTCAGGTCATCATTGGTCTATCTCATATCATTGATGCTTGTATTCACTTTCAACATTTTAAAAGCTCAATGATGATACAAAGCAAAATAAAAAGATTGTTGAAATGACACTTAGGTTTGCATTGATAAAATAGGTTTGCATGGTAAAAATAGATTGCATTCATAATAATACATCTGCAGAGTATTGGTTGCACAAGTTACAAGGATTCATTTGCAAATAATGTTATCTATTCTTATTAAAGATTGAGTATACTTGACACATACAATTTTCATAATGGCACCATATAAAATCATTTCTTCATCTCATCATAAATTGCACAATAAAAATCTCATTTCGTGATGTCATATGCACGTTACGTTTCATCATTCATTACATTTATCATTTGCATCTCAACACATTGTCATTATCATATAATCGTAAAATCATCATTCATTGCATACATCATTCATTTACATCTCATTTTATCTATCACAGGGCATATCATTACATTTATCATTTATTTGAATCTCATTTCACACATTACATTTTCATCCATATATCATTCATTTATATATCATACATTGCATTACATCCATACATCATTCATTTACATTTCATTTTATATATCATACATTGCATTACATCCATACATCATTCATTTACATCATACATTACATTTCATCCATACATCATTCATTTACATCTCATTTTATCTATCATACATGACATTTCATCCATACATCATGCATTACATCTCATTTCATATATTATACATTACATTTCATTAAGAAAAGAAATACATCATCAATATCATATCACATCATCATCAATGCATCTATACAATCTAGTATAATAAATCATCATAAAACATAAAAAATTAAAAAATACATCCATCACATAAATCATATAGAACACATCATAGATCAATCGAACCGTTGCACATATATATCTCATCAAGTGTCAAGTATACAATGAAGTCTGAAAAGGATGAAAATAATATCATATCAAAAATGGCTGTATATATCTCTCGAAGGGTACACAAATGATCTCAAGTGGTACTCGCACCAGAAGGAGCAGGTCTCGCGCCAGTATCATGACCACCACCAGATGTCCCAGGATCTCTCGGATCTCTCGGATCTCTCAGATCTCTCGAAGAGGCTGTGTCATGCCTTTGCTCACTGTCCTCGAATGAGTCCTCTATGAGCGGGACTGGGCATAACTGACTCTCTGCTCTGGGGGGCAAAGCTCATGATAGCGGCTCCTGTAAAACTCAATCTCAGCACCTGCCCGCATAGCCTCTCGCATGTAATCTGCCACAGAGGTCCCATCTTCCACTCTTTGCAATCTCTCTGTAGTAGCCTGTGCTGTCTCTACTGCCTGTCTGACAATATCTCACTCTGTAGTCAAGGCTGTAATTTGTGCCTAAGCAGTGGTCAACTGTGCTCGTACACCTGCTAGCTGAGCCTGTGTTCTCACTGCTTCCTGTATAGCCTCATCTCTCTCACCAATCAGAGAGGTAATATATGTCTGTGCAGTAGCTAGCTGTGCCTGCATCTGGGCCTGGTCCTGTGCTAATAATCCCTGCACCTGTGTTAGCTGTCCCTGTAAAGTTTGAACCTCCACACGTAAACCCGCAACCTCTGATTGCTCTGTTGAAGAGGAAGCAATGGCCTACCTCTTATGAGGCACACTGGACGATGGCTCTAAAATACCTGCGGCACTTGGTCTCCCCTCATCTCCGCCATCATCATCATTGCTATCAGCACTGCTACCATCACTGTCAACATCACTGCCACTCTCATCACTACCCTCCACATCAACATCTACATCCTCCTCTCTCCCCCGTCTCTGACCACCCTAACCACCCCCTACAGCTGCTGGTGCTAGTGCTGGTATTGGTGCTGGTACTAGCTCATCTGGAATGGTAATACGAGGAGGAGGGTGTAGAGACAAATACTGTCCATACTCGGGAGTAACGGGTGCCTCAACAATGTCTCGCCACATATCCCATGCCGATGGCTATAGAGCATGATAACCCTCAACAAGTGCCCCATAAGGCAGGCATGGACCCCAATCACTGGCGTCTATCCGTCGTCATCCATAATGCGCTACTCCCTGTGGCATACACTAAATGATCCCATACTGCCTATAGACACAACAAAATAGGAATCACTCCAAAATCCTAGGGCTCTTCCCGATCAAATAAATTGAATCGGCCAAAAACCCCAACTCAATATCATCCTCATCCTAGTCATCACAATCTAAATAGGGACGCCAGGTCACTGTCTCCACATCATCAAGAATCTGCCTCCAATAATCTAGCTTACCCATCATATGTTGGGTAGGCCTGCCTCTATAGCGAAACACATAAGGTCTCGTCGCTGGTCTCAATAACACCGGCATGGGATGCGTAACAGCAATATGCTCTCATGCACATACCTGAAGAAGTGTAGCTCCCACTGATAAACTGCTACCTCCGAGGTACATGATCCAGTGTAAATCATGATATAGCTGAGCAAGCATACACATGCCCCAAGCATATCTCATCCTGTGGGCCACCATACCCTCTAATACCCGACCCCGTCCAAGAGATAGACCCTTTGACCTCTTATCAGGACAAAAGAATCCACCAATAAAGCCGGCCAAAAATGAAGGAAGTGGAGCATATGAATCATAGATCTCTACCCATGGAACTCACTCTCCCACAATATGGGGATCCTGAAAAGCTCTCCGCATAGACTCTACCCCACCAACCTCCTCTGAATCATGCACGACAATCTCCCCAACAAAAGGAATGCGAAGAATATGCCATACATCCTCTGGCGTCACGGTCATCTCGCCAGTAGGTAAGTGGAAGGTGTTGTGGTCACTATGCCACCACTCTGCTAAAGCTGTCAGTAGACCCCTATTAAGTCTAATATGGGGCATATCCAGTAATGAGGCTAAACCACAATCGCTAATATGCTGCCTCTCATCTGCTGAAAGTCATGGTATCATATCAAAAGGCCAGGGGAACTGCTCTCGCACCTAGATAACATCTAAATGCTCCTGTTATCATACAAAAAAAACATTTTATAGTTCAATACGTTATCAATCAAAAATATCAAACATCAAGAGGTCATCAATTTTTTTAAAAATTGTGCTTTACCTATCAAACTATCAATTTATCAAGAAGGAACCCTCATCTATCAATCAGGTTTATCCCTTCAAAAATTTTAATTATTCCTCGCCTATCATGAGGGTAATTATTATCAATCAATGGATCTCGCTCATCATGAGATCGTTTACCATTTATTTAGTCAAGATCAAACTAAAATAGATGGAATCAATAACAAATCGACGAAATAAAAATCAAAGTGCATAATTTTCATCAATCTATACTTCCAAGCGCTACAAAATCCTACTGACGCGCTACAAAATCTACCTAAAGTGCTATTTCTGGTGGCGCGCTACAAAATCCTACTGAAGCGCTACAAAATCTACCTAAAGCACTATTTCTGGTGGTGCGCTACAAAATCCTATTGAAATGCTGCAGAATTGACCCAACGTGTTAAAACTCTCGTGCGCTACCCTAACCTACTGATGCGCTACATATTTCTGTTGGCATGCTAAAAGTCTGGCATGCTAAAACAGATTACTGACGTGCTATTCCACGCCGGTTGGGCGCTAAAACGCTAAAAACATGTGAAAACTGAACTAAAAAGTATGAGCACGAATTACGAGGAGGATTTGGGGTATGTATCGGAGGTGAATAGTCGGTCGGACGCTTGTGACATCACACACACTCGAGTCGGTGGGTGTGGTAAGGGATCGACATCCTGATGCTCTAGCACTCTGAGGGTCTCTATCACAAGTTTATCAAAGTCAAATGCACAAATGACTTTTGAAAATGACCTTTTGAGCATTTATAGGTTATTTTTGTGGGATTTTCATGGGATTTATTTATTTTTCCTTCTAAAACTCTCATCTATCGCAGGGTAGTTTTGGAAAATAAATTGTTGTCAATCAATCATCCGGAGAGGGGGCATATATCGCTATCATTTCAAAATTCAACATCACAAAAGGGGCATATTTTAAACTTTTCATCAATACGGCAGCTGAGGCAAAATCATTCTTTGAAGCAATGTGTAAACACATCACTTCAAAGAGGGGCAAAATGTAGACACCTAAAAATGGTCCTGGAGAATCTAATTAATTAAATACGACTTATTTGATTAATTAATCTTAAATTATCTACTTAATAAATAAATAGAAATATTTATTTATATTAAGTTCATTATTAATTCTTCTATTTCATCATATTATTTCTCTCTTAATTAAATAAACAAAATTAAAAACTTTTTGTTTTATTTAATTATTCACTTCTTTTATATTTCTATCATAAATTAAATACACAACTTAAATAATTTGTGTTATTTAATTACCTCATCACATTTCTTCTTAATTAAATAAAGATATCCTAAAATCTTTTATTTAATTATCATTTTCCTTTTGTTTTAATTTAATAAAAAACCCTATAGTTTGATTTACTAAATTATTCAATCCTCTTTTTGCTAAATTTAAATAAATTTAAATTATTTAAATTAATGCATAAATCATTTACCACTATTCACTCACCAATAAAATTAAATTTTCAAAATTTAATTAATTCTACTGTCATTCACGGGAAGAGCTTTGGGGACAAACCTGCAGGAAGTCCTCTCAATCCTCTTCCAACCACCTTCCCTCTCATCTTGCCTGGTGTTTTCATGGGGAGAAATAATCCTCCATGATCAGCTCCATCTTCTCATCTCATGCCATTCAATTCTCCAGATTGAATCCCAGCCTCTTATCCTATATCCCTGTGCAAATGTGCTGCCGTGAAAGCTATAAATATAGCTCTTTGGCTACAGGAAATGGATCCCAACTTTTACAATCTTACTCTGCAGGTTTTCTAAGCATTCAAGCATTCAACATTCACCAACATCCATCCAACATCTTAATTCATTTAATTATGGCAGTCTACAGTAATTTCTTTCTCAGAAGCTTTGCTATAGAATCATTTTAGTTGCATATTTAAATCATATAGGAATAGAATCGTTTAATTCTCATTCTCTAAGTGTCATTTCAATAGTCTAATTAGCTTCTAAAATCTGAGAGCAAAGTAGATTAGAGAGATCTTTAGAGTTAGAGAGCAATAGGACATATTTCTGAAGATTCTTAGTTTAAATTAGCATAATTTTCTTGAATCTTAGATGCAATGTCTTATTTAGAAGTGTAGATGCATTGTTAGTTTGTTTAAACTCATTCATTCGCTTACACTACTTTAATGTGGAAAGTAGCTCTTTCCCAACCCATTTTGATAAGCTAAATGATAAAAACTACTTTGAAGATGGAGTGAAGTGGGAAAAATTAGTTTTCAATTGAAGAGAGTAACTTTGCATAAGACTATGGATGGATTGTTGAAGAATGAAGCTTCTACTTATAGACTCTCAAGTTGAAAGAGTGCTCAAAAGAGAGCAATGTGGGATAAAGATTTAGCCAATAAGAAGGAGCCACTTGTCACCTTGTGAGTGGATGGAGGATATGCAAGTTTTGGTCAATGTGCCAATAAATGAGATTGGTTGGCCTTTTAAAATTCAAATTTGGCTTGTTGGAGGGAGAAAAAGAGACTTAAATGCCAAGTGGGGGACATGTAAGAGGGGAGTTAATGCCATGTTGGAAGGGACAAGTCAACTTGTTTTTGAATTCAAACTTGAGGGAATATTCTCCAAAGATTCCTTGTTGAGGAAAATGAGGATTTAATAAATGAGTTAAAATGCTTTATTTGTGCAAGTGAGAAAAGCTAGAGGATGTGATGGGTGATTAGATTAGAGTAATCATAGTTTGATTAACTTAAGATGATGATTAGGTGTTTTGACCCATTTGACTTAGATACTTGGATTTAATTTTAAATCAAAAAGGAGGAATATGAATTTGAGATTTAATTAAATAAATTTTGGTTTATTTAATCAAAAGGATGATGTCAGGCTTAATTTAAAAAAAGTTGATTTATTTAATTTAAATGGATGAACTTAGGAGATTGAAATTTATGAACTTGATTTACCCGATGAATGGATGAATGTGAATGATGCTAATTTCGTATGTCTACATATATATACGTGTATTTCACAAAGTTAACAAATACATTATTATCCTCAAACATATATAATATATAAAGTATAACATTACATGTATATATATATATATGTCACAATATTACTTCCACATATATATTAATATATATATATATACATAATATTATACATAATATACATGATATATATGTATATAAATAATATTATATATATATATATACATAATACCTAACAACCCACAACTGAAACTAATGGCGATCAGTCTTCAATACCACTTGTAAGGAAGCTAAGGTAGTGTAACAAATTCCTACACTAATCTTTGAGGATGCTTTCAAATTATGCTATAAGATGAAAATTAACTACTTTAGGAGGAAACCACCTATCCTATGGTGGCCCCAAAAATACAAATAATTACTCAATATGTTTTCAAAGCAAAGATGTATGATGTCAAAGTGCATGAGCACAAAATTAAACCAAGATGGCATCTTCAAACTTGCAGTGCAAAAGGTTAATGAACTCAAAAAAAATAAAGACACCTATCACACAATGTCCCCACAAGATTTTTATCATTGAAGAATGGACAAGAGGAGAAGACACATGACATAATACAATATTAGTATAGATTTACAACCCAACATTGGAAAACAGCCTATGCTATGAAGAAAAAAAATGTTCCAATGAAATGATGCCACTTGTTATGCAGTGGCCCCATATGCTTATCACCATTAATAAGAGATAAAATGGGATATATGTCATCATGAAACAATAGCATAAGTTCACACATCAACACTTGTAATTAATTTTATCTATGAATAAAAACTATGGTGCAACTAAAAGTGGCCATATGGACATAGGAGGGGACAACCAATAGAATTTCATACCTATAAGGGGACTAAGGCATAATTTAACAGTTGAAGAAGTAATCTTAGTTGATAACAAGGATAAACGGGTCAATACCATGATGAATTCCAAAACATAAGAAAGTCTAGTTATGCAAAATCCAATGGGCTTAACAAGTCAACAACACATTAAAATAGTAGGGAAAATAAAAATAATCTATGGTTTAATATTTTAAGAACCTGAATGAACCCTCAAGGTAATTTTTACATCAAAAACTTAAGTAAAATGTAGAGCATAGTTTATTAAATGAGATAAAATGGATTAAATAAACTAAACTATTTATTTTAGATGAACATTAATTAACATTTTTTTAATTATTTAGTAAGTGGCCATGACATGGTTTTAGATATGGCATTAGAATATGATATTAGGTGTAGTATTAAGATGTGGTCAATTTTGGGTGTCCATAGAAATCTCTAGCCTTGAGTTCCAAAACTTGGATACCATCAAGGAGACAAGTTTGTAAAATCCCTAACAAACCTTTGAACTAGAGACTTATCATCCTTATCTACACACATATTTATTTAATTCAAAGAAGTGGCTCTCTTAGAAATCCACTAACATAACCAATTTGTAAAGGTCATGGAACAAATCTGCATGGAACTTCCTAAAATTATTTAAAATATAATAAGCATGAAATATCTCAAAGAAATTTTACCGTGAAATTATGGAAATATTTAGGGGATGATTTTACTCCTTGCTTGACTAGGTGAAATAAAACCCATGTAACTACAACCAAAAAAAATATCAAGGGTCAAGAATTAATTTTCAACCCTAGTTCCTCTAGTGGAACCATAAAAGGTTAGTGGATGCGCTTGAGTAAGATCTATCATATGAATTTACAACACATTGGATTCATACACCACTTACATAACCCCTCACTATGGTTGATCCTACCTATGCAATGCCTCCACTCTATACCAATGTGGGATGTTAGATTATCCCTTTTCATAAAACTTTCTCTAAGTTTTTCCTAATTTTTTTATTAAGTATCAAGACTAGTAATTCAATTTTTTCTTACATATAGGGAAGCCTTATCAAAAACTCATGAAACAATACCAATAAATTTTAGGAGATCCTCTATTAGGGTTAATTTTTCCCCTTTATGAATATAGCAATAATTAGGATGCATCCTCATTCCTAACTAAGTTGGAGGTATAATGCTACTTTTCTACATAATATAAAATTAGATAGATTTAATATATCAAAGTTAATTATAGTGTATGTTAAAAAATTCATTATTATCATCTAATTTAATACTATAAAATATATCTATAATTTATAAGAAATAAATAGACATGCTTGTTCATCAAAATCATTGGTTTAAGACTTTGGATTTTTAAGATCACCATCATTAATATATAAAATTACATCAAGTAGAACATGAATCTTATCAAAGTGAAGTGATTATTATCTTTAAAGGATTTAATTAAATAAAATCCATCTCATTTATGTATAATTATAAATATATCATTGCTATTCAAGCATTAAATATGATTGATCGATAATACATTGAAGTACTACAAAAAAAATTATATGAGAAGAGTACATTTATCTTAGTTGTAACTAAATAACTTCTATGCAAGCTATTGATGAATAATGTAATAATAACATTATGCTAAAATTCCCCCCTTCTTACATTGTTCTTAAAAATGTACCCCTTAAAACTTAGATTTCACCTTGCCAAGGGACCCACCTCAAGGATTACATAACAAAACTAGCCGATTACAAAATACATATACATTCTTGAGAAGATCTTCTTTTGAAGAAAAAAATATTGAATCAAATGGAACTCCATCAAGCTGCTTTGTGACTCTTGGAAGGTTGTAGCTTTGATATAAATTCTTGAGCTCTTGGACTACCATTGCTCGAACTCTCAAATCTCTGATTCTCAAATTATTTAACAATAATCCATATTGAGTTCTGCAAACATAGGGCTCCATCAAGCTGTTTGATAACCCTCAGAAGGGTATAATTATCAATCATAGTCGTGTAAACTCATTGAACAACAATCCATATTGAGTTCAACACAAAATTTACCCGTCTCTAGAAATCAAACATCACAATATATGTATTCTTAAAACCCATCGACATCAACAAGATAAACAAGAAAGAAAGCGAAAAAAACTTCTCATGCAAGGAACCATCTCAAAGTGAGAAGCTGACTTGAGATGATGGAAATTCCTCCATCCTCTGGTGCCACCAACCTCCAATCACATGCAAGGAACTAATCAACGATTTTCCTTGAAAACATGCTCAATCTCAACTCATCTACAAGATAGTTGGAAATTATTTTAATGTTTTGGAATGTACTTTCCCAAACACCAGTAGTAAGAAGATAGACTAATTGATTAGCCTCTTCAAAAGAATATTCATCAACAAAAATATTGTCTAATGGATCATCACCTTTAATATAGACTATGTTAATTTTATTTGATCTATCTTTAAGTTTTCATTTAATTAATGTAGTTGCATCCTCTTCTATAATTCCTCTAATTTCTTTTATTAGAGCAATTTCTTTAGTTTGAAGGTCTTCTACAAATCCCTTTAAGAAATCAAAACTTGTCCCAATAAATAGGTCACCCCCAATTTCAAGACAAGTTGATTGCATAAGGCAAACAACAATTGTTTCGAAAACCGCTTCATATGTTAGTATATCAAAACTAGAAATGTTGATATGACTAGGCTTGTGGATATAACTAGGCATAATAGCAATTTTGCACTCATCAGGATTGATAATTCTAGGAAGACTTACAACAACTATCCACCTTTGAATAAATGGGATATCTCTGCTCAAGGCTCCATCTCTCTGCACAACAAATTGGGACAAACCAATAAATGGTTTGAAATCTCCTAGAAATGTATGCTAATGTTAGTCTCCACATGCCTTATTATTGCAAATTATGTCTTCCCACATTTCAAATAACCCTATTCAATATGATCATGATATGCCAATCACATATTAAAAAATCTAATAAATGAAGAAAAGTATCCTTTCACGGATTGCTTGTCACACTGATTTATACGTAGTAATTGCTTAATCCTCACATATGGATATTTTTTATTTTCTTCTCATGGCTCTGGATGCCTCTACATCAATAGAGATAAAAAATTACATGATTTCATGAAACCTCTATTTCAATCAATAGAATAACCACTTATACATGAGAGTTATAGTTTATACAATTGAAACTATAAAGTGCATATCTATAATCGCTAAAACTAAGTGGTGGTTTAAACAATGTAATGTCACCTTCTCTGCTAGCATTCCCCAAAAGCTTTTTTTTGGTTGAAATTGTTTTCAAACAGTAACTTGATGCTGATAGTGGACTCTTACCAAAAAGAAAAACATTTGTGTGATGTTCACAATCTTGCAAATATATGAGTCATAAATTCTAACAAAATGATAACCTTTCCTCGATCAATTGTTCTACATAATTTTGCTATAGAAAATTGAACCCTCTTGAGAAAATAGAAAATTTCACACATAATTAGATCCACTTTTGACCCCTTCACATCATTTCCCCTTCAAAACAACATTTATAGGCCTCTTAGACATATTAATTTTGATCTAGAGGCCTAGAGGCCTGTTTCACATGTGAAATCACGTAAAACCCGACAAACAACATATAATAGCATCATACCTCGACAACCCACTTTCAAATAGTAGTAGTGGGACCCATTCACCACCTTGGGCGAATGAGTCCCCTTTGGTGGGACCCATTCGCCAAGGGTGGAAAATGAGTCCCTTTTGAGGGAAAGTTTAAATTTAAGCGGGAATTTAATCAATTTAACTTTTATTTTCAGTGAATGTTGGCCTTTTAGGTCTAATTAATGGGAAAATAAGATGTTTTTGCCTATAAATACACATTTGAATTCATTTTACACAACCATTTTTTTTATCATTTTTATCATCTCAAGAGCAAAAAGGATTCTACAATAAGTTTCATAAGTAAAAGTTGAAGTTTTAGGACAACAAATTGGGGTTTTTCAGGTCTTGAAGCTCACTAATCTTGTCAAGATCCAACATTGTAAAGGGTTCATTATGGATGACTATGGTGAATCATGAAGAAATCTAGGGTGAAGAGGTGTAACTAGCCACCAAATCATGCCTAAGGACTTGGTTTCCTATTGTTTCCATCTTCTATTGTTACTCTATCTTTAGACTAAGGTTTGAATTGTGTTTATTTAGCACTTGCATGTCATTTCTTACCCATTTTTGATGTGTTGTAAGGTTTCTAGGGTAGAGATCTTACATCCTTTCAATCATTCTTGCATGTCCTATTCTAGAGCAATAGAATAGGGTTTTTGTCATGATTCAACTTTTCCTAGTCTTTAATACATCTAAGGCTAGGGTTTATGTAGTTTTTTCTCTATTAAAGGTTTAATTACCTACCTAGGGGTTTGACCAAGACAAACCTCCCATTAGATCAACTCTTTTAAGCTGTTTTGTAGGAATTTTCTGAGATCTGGAATTGGGTTTCCGTCAGAATTTGTTGTGTAGGTATCAAGGTACAGATCTGAGTTTTGAGTTTGTAGAAATCAGAAAGAGGACTGATTCACCATGCTTGGAAAATGAGTCCCACCTAAGATTCAAAATGGAGTAAGATGTTGTTTTAGATCTTCGATTGTCAGAAAACAAGTTCTGTGCAAAAAAGTCCTAATTTGGGACTGATTCGCCCAAGGTGGCGAATGAGTCCCAGTCAACCCAAGTTTAGATTTCATCAGCTTTCCAGATTATCATTCTATCCTCTACAATCTTCTAGGTGCACATATTCTGAGAAATAGCCTTTTGTTTACTAAAAATTTGCATTTCATTCATCATTTTCAATCTTTTTACATATCACACTGTGTTTTCAAACATAACTTAAATTTCACTTTTTCATTCATTTTAGCTCATTTATATTAGTCCATTTCATTTAGTCGACTTCATTTACATCATATCATATCACACACATCCTAATTTGAGTGTTACATAAGCATTTTGGACCTAAATCTCTCTCCTTTTAGGTGAAAAACCCTAGAAGTGCTAGAGCAAGCATTTAGGTTCCCAAAATCTATGTCACATTTTGGTGAACCTGATGTCTGAGCATACTATCATTCTGATTTACATTTATAATTGTATCTTAGGTCTTCATTATTGTAGGACCTTGCATTGTTTTAGGATTCTTAGAAATATTGCAAATTTGTAAAAGCATTCTTTACTTTAAATTATTGCATTCCTTTTCATCTCTGCATTTGTATTCTAAATTCACATTGTACATAGTTTAGATATTACTAAAAAACACAAAAAAATTAGAAAAATATTAAACAATTCATTCCTTGGGACTCATTCGCCACCTAGGGTGAATCAGTCCCTTTACAGTTTTTTATTAGAATTTCCAGATTTTAATTTCTTGCATTACATCTTTTTATTTTCTGTCATTTCCTTTCTATTTCAGTTTAAGTTTTCTCTATTTTCTTAGCATACATTTCATCTCTTTTCATGGCATTTATGGATAGTCTTAGAATTTTACAAGTTCCATTTTCTGTTATATTTTGTAGTCCTTTTAGATTAGCTTACATTGAGGAAACTATAGCAGATCTCCAAAACCAATCAAAAAATACATCAAACAATCCAATAAAACATATTATTCAAATTCAAAAGAACATCTCATCCAAGCCACTTAGTAGCATGATGATGTTGATAAGTTAGATGAAACCCTCAAGGGTGTCCTCTCACTCACTTCATCCTCTAACGTTTGTAATGAGAAAACTAAAATCCTTATCGAAACACCCACCCTCAAACCATTTGATTGTGATGACTTTGATTTGTTAGATGAAGCACTCCAAGAGTTCATCTCACATAAGCCATGTGCTAAGGTTTGTGGTAACCACCTTGCGATAAAAAAAATTCATACCTCTAATGCATTCCTTGAACATCCTAAACAAGTTGACGATCGTTCACCCTTACAACCTTTTGGGAGTGATGATTTTCCTCTACTAGATGAGTCTCTTCAAGACTCCATCTCATCTAATTCATCCACTATGGTTTGTCATGACACCTCTAACATTAAGGATGTTCATGTAATTCAACCAAAAATTATCCTTTATCCACCTTCACACCCACTCCATCCTTCCATTAAACCTAAACTTATCCTTTACCCACCCTCGCATCCCCTTCATCCCTCTAATGTATTGCAACAATCTAGTAATGATATTGTTGCTCATACATATAACACACAAAATAACCCACAACCACCACAAATAATTCCACCATCATTACCTTTACCTAATCCGCCTAGTGCTCCTCGTTATAACCCACCTACAAAGTAGTATGATCTTGTTGAAAAATTAAAGAATACTCCTGCCAAAATCTCTCTTTGGGAATTGCTTCAAACCTCACCAAGTTACAACACCATTCTTCAAACTGCTTTGAAACAAATAACAATCCCTCCTGGAACCACTTTGAGTGATGTGGTAGATCTTGTCCAAAAGTATAGTCTTGATATTACTTTTCATCAACATGAGCTCCCTCCATTGGAGTTATGAAAAAAACATGATGCCTTCATGATCATTTCTCAATTTCATCGCACAGGTATCAAACACACTCTCATAGATAATGGTTATTCCCTTAATGTGTGTAGTGTGAGCCTTCTTGATCGATTAGAAGTGGATATATCACAAATAATGCCTGATTCTGTTTCTATTTGAGGATTCGATAATACAACAAAGCAACCCCTTGGGATAATCACTTTACCTATTACAGTTGGAGTGGTTACTTTGCAGAATCCTATCCATGGAATGCCTTATGATCTCTCATATAATCTTCTTTTAGGCCGACCTTGGATTCATGAGATGAATGTAGTACCTTCAACTCTTCACCGTATCATGAAATATGTTTATAACAACTGTATATATCAAATTCAAATCGACCCTGAGCTTGAAAGTTTATTGCATCTTGATAAAAGGGTTACAAGTCCTTTGAAAACATTGATTCCCACCTCTAACATTGATCCTCTTGAAATTGAACATAATGACACGGAATTGGTCTCTAAATTATTTGGTGATGATTGGGGATCCTTAGAATTCACACCCTCATTTATGGGCGAATACACACTTACCCAAAAGCAAGATGAAAAACCTGACCAACTAACCATTATGTCCTATAGACATCTAAATTTGGCCACTTCCATATGGTCAAATTTCTCCACTTTATTCGTCTATTTCGTTAATATTAATTAAAAAATTGATTTAATTAATATTTCATTTTATGCCTAAGGTTCCTAAAGTATTTAATCAAATAATTAAATACTTTACTTTACCCCTCTTTTTCCTCTCTAAATTAAATAAACATGTCAATTTTATTTAATTTAGTCATTTAGCTTTTTAAACCAATTTTAAATTCCTCATTTTTCTCTCTCCTTGTCACATCCTCCATAACCCTCTTCTAATCTAGATTAATTTAATTAATTTATGATTAGGATGTGCACATCTTAATCAAGATCAATATCACATCCTCCTACATTTGCCACTTGCTTCTAAACCCTCATTAATTTTCTTAATCATATGTTTGCACAACCTTAATCAAATTCATTAGCCACATTTAGCATGCCTTTTTAGTCAACCTTTTCATATCCCATATTTGGCATTAACTCTCTTTCCCATGTGAATTTTTAATTCACATTTTATTCACCCTAGGTTCCTCTCTTCCCCCATGTGAATTTTTAATTCACATTTTATCTTTTCAAGACTTACCTTATCCCCATGCAACTTCTAGAACCTTTTGACCTCTCACATCTCCCACATGTGTCAAAATCCCACCTTTTTGGGAACCTCCTCTTAACCACTAGATTCTCCTAAGCATGTGAATTTTTAATCCACATTTATTTTTCCACTACTTTTTCTTTTCCCATGGAGATTTTTGAGGAATTCTTAAATTCCTCAAATGTCTCTTTCAATCTCACTTGGGGACAAGAAGTTCCTTTTTGAAGAAATCTTCTCATCCCCCAAGGTACTTGCAAGGTACTTGTCCTTCCTCTACATCATGTACTCTCCTTCCACCTTAGCTACACATCATCACATCCTTTTCCACTTCATATTCCACATGTCAAGATGTGAGGGCTTGTTAGTCCTCAACTCACCATAGCCCTTCATCTTGGCCTTGTTGGATAAATATCAACCATTGAATTCTCTATAGAGAATTCAATTTCCTCTATAAATACCCCATCTTCTAATGCATTTACAACATTTAGCCATTTGCACCCTTATGCTACCAAATTTTCCACTCAATTTGCAAGCATCATTTTAGCCCCTTAGTCTCTAGCATTTGCATTCATCACATTGTTCAACTTGCATTTATCATCTCCATAGCCATCCAAGGAGCACATAAGCATTCAAAAATCAAGGGCCAACCAAGGTATTTCAACAACACAAAGAAGGTATAATCATTTTCTATCTTTTTATCTTTTTTCTTTGTGTTATCAATTCCTCAGGATAATCTTTGAGGTGTCTTTTGTGTTTTTCCTTATTGCATAGTAGCTGTTTTGCACCTTTAGAATAGGATAAATATTTAGGATCACATTTATGGCACACCCAGTGGGACCCACAAATAGGTTCCTACATTTTACGTTTGTTGCTGTTAAGTTTGTTGTAGGTTCAGGTCGTAGAGTGGCGGACTTTCCCTCCAGTTTACTGCATAGGGGCAGACTTGCCCTCTAGTTTGCTGCAGAGGGGTGGATTTTCCCCAGTCCCATTCTGTTTTCTAACTTTTTGACTGTAGCGGGGTAGATTTTCCCCAATCCCATTCTGTTTTCTGGCTTTTTGACCACACCAGGGTGGATTTTCCCTAGTCCCTTTCTGTTTTCTGGCTTTTTGACTGCAGCGAGGCAAATTTGCCTTAGTCTAACTTTGTTTTTTGATAGGTGTTCGTAGTGGGGCGGATTTTCCCTAGTCTAACTCTGTTTTCTGACAGGTGTTCATAGCGGGGCAGATTTTCCCTATTCTAACTCTGTTTGCCAACATGTGTTCGCAATAGGGTGGATTTGCCTTATTCTAAATCTGTTTTCTCACAGGTGTTCATAGAGGGGCAGATTTTCCTTGTTTTAAATATGTTTTCTGACACTTTGTTATAGAGGGGCAGATTTTCCATTGCTTGGATTCTGTTTTCTAACACTTTGTCATAGAGGGGTAGATTTTCCCAAAAATAGAACATTTTGGGAGGTAAAACGGTTGGTTTAGCTACGCTTTTTGCTTCAATTTTTTGTTGTTTTCAAACTTTAACCCCCTAACATTGTTTTTTGCAAGGATATTTGTGTTTTTTGCTAACATTTTATAGCATATTCTCATAATTTATGAAGAATGGTGGTTAGAATAGCTAACATTTGCTTGCAGAGTCATCAGTGTGTTCAGATTTTAAAAGCTTTCCTTGTTGTTTTCGTTAATCTAGGAACATAGTTAACTAGGGGGAAGTAAAATTTACTATTTGTTGTTTCTATTTTTGTGTCACCCAAGGGGGTATTAATTTGTTTTTGCTTTCCCCTTGCACTTTGTGTGAGCTTGGGGAGTAGCTGGAAATGATTAGTGCCTTCTTAATGGGACCTACTTGGGGATTTCATCACCCCAAGGGACGATTCCAACCACGTGTATCGATGGAGTATAGAAAGGGGGAGAGAAAAAGTTGTACCTCAATCTAATTACGTCGTGTTTGGTGGAGTGTTGAAGCTAGGGTGATACTTAGATAGATGTGAAGAGTTGGTCCGAGCCTTTCAGTATCTTGCTGGGGTTCTTGATTCATGCTTGTGACAGGCTGGTGTTCACGGTTGTGCCTCACGTACCAAGAGTATATCAAGGACTCCCTAGAAGCCTTGTGCATCCTAGACTAAGAACTTTGTTGGACATACCCTTAACAATAATCATAGGATTGTGCTTGTTTGAAGTGTCTTCTTGTGAGAAACTAGTAAACTTTTTGACAAGTTAGCCTCATTGTTGTCATTTTAAGTCCTTACCATAGTCATTTCCATCCAAACCAAGTCCCTATTTCCCATAGTAGGGTGGAATTTCCCTAACTTGCCCCGTAGTGGGGTAGACCTACCATGACCTACTCTACAGTGGGGTAGATTTTCCCTCCAGTTTACTGCAGAGGGGAAAACTTTCCCCCTTGAACAGTAAATTTCACTTAGTTTAGCCATTTCAAAGCCTCCATTTGATCATCCCAAACCTTCAAACCTCCATTTGATCATTCCAAACCTTTGTTTAATCATTCTGAACCTTTGTTTGATCATTGCAAACCTCCATTTAGTCATTCCAAACCTTTGTTTGACCGTTCTGAATGTCCGTCCATTTGCTATGATCTAATCATTTGCACTTTCCAAAAGGTCATTAAGACATCACCCCCATTATATAGAAACCTTTAGGACACCTTTAGTTCACATCCTTCATCATCTTTCAATTCAAATCCTTTAAACCTTGTTTTAGAAGTTATTACCCGAATTGACCAAGGTGTTTAAATTTGATCATTATCTTACATATCAATCATTGTCTTCAACCCAATCAATCCACTTCTATCTTGAGGTGGATTTGGTGTTGAAAGTCAACATCATCGGCCCAAATCAATCAATTTCCATCTTGAGGTGGATTCGGTGCCGCAAATCCATCCTTTAATCCGATGAATCGACGCCTTAAGTCACCTAGGGTGATTTCTAAAGTTTGGTTTAGAATCCCTTCCATCAACCAATCCTAATTCATCATCTAATCCAAATCAAACTTATCCAATTGATCGAAACAATCTAATCCAATCTACCTAAAAAATTTCATCCAATCATCCAACTATTTGATCAATCCTACCCAATCATCTAATCAAAATCCAATCATCTAATCAAAATCCAATCATTTAATCAAAATCCAATCATTTAATCAAAATCCAATCATCAAATCTAAATCCAATCATCCAATTTCAATCTTGATCCAATCAATCAATCTCTATCCAATCCAAACAATTTTACACCAAGGACATCCTTGCACCTAGCCTCATTATAATCTCCTCATAGTCCCTTTTTCATGCTCGTTCAGACTCGGTCATAGGAAAGGAAGATGGCCGAACAAAAAAATCTTGGATTCCAACCTAACGCTTCATAGGAAAATCCTCTTGTCAATGGGGGATCATCACAATCCAACACCAAAGATCAGAATAACTCACCACATGGTGAAGGGAGTATGGTCAATCAACCCGAACTCACATTTGAGGAACATTTTAGTAACCTCACCAATGTGCAAATGACAGATTGCCTACTCAAAAAACACGGGGAATTAATATTGGCTCACCTAGTTGAAAAAGGTGTCAAACCTCCATCAGGTGTTGACCTATCCAAATATGACAATTCCACACCTAACATACCCCAAAGTTCACAAAACGCACTAGGTGATTCATACACCCCCAATGTTCCTCCAATAGAGGGTTTGTATCAACCTAAATTCAGCAATGTCATCCTTTACCATGTTAACAATCCTTCACATGCCCCAATCTTAGTCATGGGGGCTCCTCAAGTATCCAATCCCAATAATCCTTTCACCTACAGCATGCCACAAAATGTTTCCTAGTGTCCACCATTAATGTTGACTGCACCACCCCTTTTGAATCAACCTCTAATAAACGTTGGGGGAAACCCTTTCAATGCCTTGCCTCCACTCACATCTCAACAACCTCCATAATCAAGCATACCACCTCAATTACCTCCACAAGGTACATCCCAACCAAATGTTCCCACTGGCACCCAACAACCTCCTTTGTAGAACACCTCTACATCATCTTAGCCACCTGATCAGAAACAAACCCCGCATAATCCTTTGATTTCATTACAACAACCACCATACCAATCACAAAGCAATCCATCTCAACCTCTTGTCTAGACCATATCCCCATTGCTCGCATCTAGTTTATGTTCGCAGGTTCAACCACAACACAATGTCCCATCTCGGCCCACTCAACTGTTGATATCACATCAACAACCTCCCCAGCACTATTTCTATCATAACCAACAACAACAACCACCCTATGTGATCTCCCAATACTCACAATAGTATCCCTAGTACCAGTAGACCAATCCACAACACCCCATTCATGCTCCTCAACATTATGCCGCACATCCTTATCAGACAAACCAATACTATACCTCACAACAACAACCCCCGTACCAACAAAATCCCTCAGCATACTAGCAAGGGACATCATCATTTCACTATCAAAATCCATATATCAACCTTCAAACAATATCTCAACAAGATCCTTCGTCATCCTACCACCTGTATCCATCCAATCCATCTGTCATGACTCCTACACCACCAGTCAACACAGATCTGTTAGAAATCAAAGCTACTTTGAAAGATCTCCAAGCCGTGACTAGTAAGCAATCCTTCAAATTCAAAGATATATGTCCTTATCCAGTTGACCCCTCCATCTCATCAATTCCCTTCGTGAAACACTTCGAGATACCAAAATTTGATAGATACAAGGGAAATAAAGATCTTAAAGCCCACTTGCAAGATTTTTACTCCGAGTGTCAGGAGGTTATGCACAATGACAACTATCTCTTGTGTCTCTTCTCGTGGAGCCTGACAAGGTATTCATTAGATTGGTTTGTGTGTCTAGAGTGGGGATCCATTAAATCCTTTGCGGATCTTTCAAAAAAATTTGTGTCCTACTTCTCCTTCAATCTAGAGAAGGATAATGATACCTTAGATCTCCTCAAGGAGAATCAACATGAAGGCAAAAATTTTATCAGCTACCTCCAAAGGTGGTGTGCGTTGGCTAGCTGAATGAAAACCCCTCTGAAAGAGGACATGGTCACTCTCTTTGTTGAGAACTCACATCCCGATATGACCCATAACTTTAGGCTGCATTGTGTCACCACCTTTGCCGAGATAGTGGAGAAAAGACCTATCCTTGAACGAGCCCTTGTTTCTAAAGGACATGTCAAGATATACAATCATGAAAAAGATCAATCATCCAAAGATAAGTCACTCTACTGTAACAAGAACAATAATGTTGTGAATGATGGTGTCACTAACACTAAACATGTACAAGTAGCCAATACCTCTCAAAGGCAACGACCTGCCTCTAACCAACCATCTACCCAAAACATCATATCAGTACCACAGGGGGCACCTCGTCCCCCTCAACAGTCAATGGAATGACAAATATGAGTTCACTCAATTAGGTGAGTCTTTAAGTACCATCTTCAACAGACTCCTACAGACCAATTATCCAATCACATATCCTATGACCAATCAACACGATGAATCTAAGCCTAAACCAACTTGGTTTAAAGAAAATGAATACTGCGAGTTTCACAAGATCAAAGGGCATACCCTAAAAAAGTGTCAAAGTTTGAAGACCTATATCCAAGATCTTATAGATCAAGGAGATATTCATGTGGATGCCAATCAAGCTTCATCATCTAATGCTCAACTACAGATTTACCAAAATTCCTTCCGAACCATAATTAAGGCACAAGCATGTCCAATAACAATCCCCAAAATAATAGTACAAATAATGTAAGCTATAAGAACATGCCCCTCAATTACGATGGCATTGTCCATTACATTGAGCAGGTAGAACCCCGCGTATCCATGATACATGTCAAAGCTAAAGATCCCCAATGTGTTGTTGCTACCCAAAGAACCCGCATTACTGTTCCTATAGCCCCTATATCCATCCAACAAAATCCTGTGAATTCTCAGTATAACATTCTTGATCACTTAGGAAAGATTCTTGCTCCCATCTCAATTCTAGATCTAGTTAAATCTTCTCCCATGCATCAAGAGATCTTGAACCAAGCTCTACAGGAAACCCAAGTGCCTAACAATATGGAACCCACACAATTCCAAGCTTTGGTGGTACATCTAGCTCTATCCTACCAGTTACACTTCAACCAAAATGACATGCCTAACATTGATGCCAACCATAACCGTCCCCTACACATCAAAGTCCTAGTTGCCCATCACAAAGTAAAAGGGGTCCTAGTAGATAATGGTTCTACCCTTAACCTATGCACTCTAAAGTTCATAAAGAAATTAGGGTACACTCAAGTGGATCTGAGCAATCAAATCATTACTATCAAGGCTTATGACAATGCGAAAAGAGATTATGAAGGAATTATCAGTCTCCCCATCCAGGTTGGAACCATGACTTAGTATGCTACATGTCATGTCCTTGATTTGGACTTACCATACAACCTCCTCCTCAGCTACCCATGGCTCCATGGTATGCAAGTTGTCCCCTCCACATATCATCAATGCCTAAATTTCCCAGTTAATGGACAAGAGGTCACCATTTACGCTGACCCACAACCATTTGAGTATTGTCATGCCTTAGAAACTTCATTTCCCCACTTGTATTATTGTCCCGGAGTCAAAATGGGGGCACCTCAGTTGTCATCCTCCAATCCATCTTCCACCACTGATCCCACCATCACTAAAGTCCATATCATTGACAAAGGTTGTGGTGAATATGAAATGTATATAGCTCTGAATGTGGTAACCATTCCACCATCACCACACACATACAGTCAACCTTCACAATCTATACCAAAGGAAGAGGACAATACCATTACCTTCAGTGCCAAAAACATCCCTACTAGCACTTTCCAGTCTCCTAGTTTAAAGACAGATGCACCAGAAGATGATATCAGTCAATGGATATATCGTGAAGAGCCCCAACCAGATCCTCCCCTTAAGGAATATTTTCAGGAAGCATACCCCTGGTCTACTAAGTTCATAGAGAAGCATAACCATCAAGGTGGGGGCCTAGGTAAAGAAGAACAAGGGCGGCTACAACCTATTGATGTACCAAAGTTTTCATGGAATTTAGGCCTAGAATATGACAAAAAATAGAAAGGGCCTACAACATCATCCAATACTTCTGACAGTGTTAGTGTGGAAAATGGTCTCTTATAAGACATACCTGAGGAAGAGTCCATCATACATGCATACGATGACATGGATCACATGAACCTTTTATCCATGTTTGATTGTTTATCTATCTTTACCATTAGCCTTTCTCTACACCATCTCGAATTGATTGATTGGGACCTATGTGATAGTACACTTGTCCATGTCTCCATGGATGCATATTTCAACCTTATGGGATTGGGGGAAGATGAACAATCTAGTCACAAAAGTAAAAACAAGAAAAAATAGAAATGATCATCTAGTGAAAACCTCCCCGAGGTGCTTGTTGACCTAGAAAAAATAAAAATAAAGGACACATCCGACAGTGAAAACCTTAATGAAGCACTGGAGGATGGAGATGTTCATCTCCCCCTTGTGGAAACTCAATTATCTACATGATCATCCATCCTAATCAAAGAAACTCAAGAAGTCAATCTGGGTACTATAGAAACCCCAAAGATCACCTACGTAGCCAAATCATTATCAGAACAAGAATATTCCATCATTTTCTAGCTACTTAAGGATGAAATCATCAACTTTTCCTAGTCATACTCAGACATTCCAGGTCTGGATCTCGCTTTAGTAGTTCACGATCTAGACATTCGCCCAGATGCCAACCCTGTCAAGCAGAAACTCAAAAAAATGCATCCACAGGTAACACTGTTAGTCAAGAAAGAATTGGAGAAATTGTTGGATGTTGGATTTATCAGACCCATCAATTATTCTAACTGGATCTCCAACATAGTTCCTGTCACTAAGCCTAATGGAGACATTATGATTTGCACAGACTTTTGTGACCTCAACAAAGCTTGTTTGAAGGATGACTTCCCATTGCCTAATATCAACATGTTGGTCGACCTCACCGCAGGACACGAGATGTTGTCCCTCATGGATGAATTCTCTGGCTACAACTAGATTTGAATTGCACCTGAAGATCAACACAAGACCACTTTTACAACACCTTGGGGTACCTTTTGCTACAATGTTATGCCATTTGGTCTTAAGAACGTGGGGGCAACATATCAGTGAGAAATGAATTTTATCTTCCATGAAATCATTCACATTATCATGGAGGATTATGTTGATGACTTGTTGGGAAAGTCCAGAACCAGAGCAGAACACCTTGCCATACTGAAAAAGATCTTTGAGCGGTTAGAATAGTACAAGCTAAGACTGAATATGAAAAGTGTGTGTTTGGTGTCACGTTAGGGAAATTTTTGGGCTTCATAGTCTCTCGAAGAGGCATTGAGGTTGATCCCTCCAAAGTAAAAGCTATCATGGATATGCCTCCACCTTGAAACCTGAAACAGTGACGAAGCCTTTAGGAAAAACTACAATCTATCCATCAGTTTATAGCCCAACTTGCAGATAAGTGTCAGTCGTTCACCCACCTTCTGAACAAAAACACCACCTTCAAATGGAATCAATAGTGTTAGTTGGGTTTTGATAAGATCAAAGCATACTTGGCCCACCCACCAATCTTGATGCCACCTATTCCAGGGAAACCCCTCTTGCTATACATCTCTACCATTTTAGTCGCACTGGGGGCATTATTGGCACAACATGACGAGTCCACAAAAGAGCAAGCAATCTATTACATTGCCTGCAAACTGGTTGGTTATGAATTGAATTATTCACCCATGGAGAAAGCCTTCCTTGCAGTGGTCTTCAGTATGCAGAAATTCAGACATTATATGCTCATCCATCTTGTCAAACTAATAGCAAAAATTGATCTGCTAAAATATCTGTTGTCTAGAACCACCTTAACTGGTCGCATGGCCAAGTGGGTCATGCTCTTGAGTGAATTTGACATAGAATATGTGGGTTGAAAAGACATAAAGGGAAAATTTATATCCAATCAGTTGGATGATGCACCCCTAGTAGATGCTTACCCCTTGGTCACTGAATTTCCAGATGAAGAAGTCTTTACAATAGCAGAAGCACCCACCTGGATATTGTACTTCGATGGATCATACACTCATAATGGATTAGGGGTAGGAATCTTGTTTGTTACCCTTCAAGGCAATTACATCTTGAAGTCATTTAGATTGGAATTCCCATGCACCAGCAATATAGCTGAGTATGAAGCCCTCCTCACAGGCCTCAAAATCGCAAAGAAGTGGCATATAACTCACCTTAGAGTCTTTGAAGATTCCTTGTTGGTCATTAAGTAGGTTAATGATGAGTTCTTGACAAAGGATGACAAGTCGCTACCCTACAAATGCATGGTGGATGACTTCAAGAAATATTTCACCTCCATACAATTTGGTTAGATTCCTAGGGTACATAACAAAGCAACAGATGCCATGGCTACTATTGGCTCCTTGATCGACATGCCCAAGGATCAAATAGAATGCGAGTTCCTCATTAAACAACTCCTAATCCCAACATATGACATCCCTAAGATGAAAATGGTGTGTGACATTGTGCGTCCCACTTCCCCTTAGTACCAAGACATCTATGCTTACCTAGATGATAACATTTTACCCCTAGACCTTATACAAAACCAACACAAGTCCTTTATCCAACATTCATCCTAATACATCATCGTAGGTGATACACTTTATCGTTGTGGGTATGATGGAACCCTCCTCAAGTGTCTAGACGAGACTGAAGCCCATATTGCACTAACAGAAGTACACAGTGGTGTCTGTGGGACCCATTCAAATGGTATGGACTTGGCTAAAAAAATTCTTCAAGCTGGATATTATTGGCCTATGCTAGAACATGACACCTATGAATTTGTGAAAAAATGCCTTCCATGCTAGCAACATGCAGATCTAATTCACGCTCCAACATAGGATCTTCAGCTTCTTGCACCATGGCCCTTATCTCAATGGGGTTTTGACTTGATTGGCAAGATATACCTGCCATCCTCTAATGGCCATATCTTCATTATTACCACCACTAAATACTTCACCAAGTGGGTGGAAGTAATGCCACTCACACAAATCACTGGTACTCAAATTTTGAAATTCATCCTCTACCATATTCTCTGTAGATATGGTATCTCATCCACCATCCTCTTCGATAATGGAAAGCCTTTCAAAAACCAGGCCATAAAACACCTTTGTGACACCTTTCATATTCAACATTGTTATTCAATGCCTTATTCTCCCCAAGGTAATGGTCAAGCAGAAGCTACCAACAAAACTCTGATTCGAATCCTCAAAAAGGTCATCAATAAGACTAGTCGAGATTGGCACCTCCACATTCATCCCGCCCTTTGGCCGTATCGTACTTCAATCTATATCCCTACTAGCACCACGCCATATTCCCTCGTATATGGTGTTGAGGCCATCCTTCTGATAGAAGTCGAGATACCTTCACTAAGAATTTCTCTGAAGAACCTTATCAGTGAGGAAGACACCCAAGTTACAAGGCTTTCCTAGCTGGAATAACTTGATGAAAAATGGATCAAAGCTTATGATCACATTCAGGCTTACCAAAACCATCTCAAATGAAGCTACAATAAGAAGGTTTTCCCTCATCAATTCAATGTTGGTGACCCTGTCCTTAAAGAAAACCAACTCACCTAGCAGGATCGGGATAAGAAAGGCAAGTTCGAAGCGAACTGGTTGGGTCCCTATATTATCACCACAGAGTATGGATCTAGGGCATACAGACTCACTACCCTTGAAGTAGAATCCCTAGAAGAGCCTATTAACATCATGCATTTGAAAATATTTTATACCTAAGCCTGCTTGGAGACCCTATCTGCATAAGATCAAAAAAATTAAAAAAATAAAAAATCCAAAAATAGTAAAGAGAAATAAATTTGTCCTATGGTGAAAACCACCTTTGGTGGCACCTTGGATAAGTATGGGTGGTGAAAACCTGGTCACATGCACCACCTGTAATGGGCTTAATCATTATCTACCTTGCATCCTCATTACTTTATGACTTCACCCATCCTATCCCATCACTCCAGCAACATCCCATCCCAAGCCACTTGGTATATATTTTGATTGAGCATTGGACGATCCACATTGGCTATCCATCATCCCGAGCTTTTTATCCCAATCTAAGCTCTTGTTTTTTGTCCGTTTGTTAGTCGGTTTGTGTCATCATCTAGGATCATCCCTCGTGTCAGTCTCCATCTAGGCCTCATCTTGTCATGTTGGTTTTTTTGTCCTTTTTAGAACTACGTTGCCCCTACACTTTCACGTAGGCAAGGCTAATCATTTGATCTGCCCCTAAGGCATTTTGACCATCCAAAGATGGCCAATCATCATCTATCTTCATCGTCCCCTTTTCACTTTATCCATGGTTGGTTTTCATTTGTCTTTTCTGAACTACATTGCCCTTGCGCTTCCACGTACGCAAGGTTGATCTTTTGATCCAACCCCGGGGCTCTTTTCCTTTCCCTTCCTTTTACTTCGATTCACCGTTGTTTCATTAGTCTCCATTATTCCTCTTTCCATTTTTATCCATGTCATCTTTTCTTGAACTACAAGGGCTTTGTGCTTTCATATAGGAAAGGCTAATATTTGATCAACCCTCGAGCCCCTAGGTCTTTAGGGTGTGTCAGTCTTGTGTTGGTCTGTGTTTGGTTTTTTGAGTTGTGTTGTGAAGAGTGCCCTTATCTAGCTGGTTCTTCACAAAAAAGATCCTCTAATATCAGAAGATTTGGTTAATGAAAAAAATCCTATGTCATCTAGGTCACCTTAGTTTAATATCCATCATTGGTCTCAACAGGATGCATCCTTCCTAATAGACCTCATCAACCCCATCCATCCTTGTGATCCTATGGAAAATGACGTTTGAATTTGATTATGATCTTTTAATGCTTTTGGATTTTGTTTATTGTTTGAGCTCCCTATTACAACTGGTTAAGATCACCATAATATATCATATTATGGTGTGTTTTGATTAGTCAACATAGGGGCATATCTTGATCTTTTATTGTTGTTGTCTGCTAGGTTGTTCTCACGTAGTACCCACCAGGATCCCTGGGATCCTATGTTATGTGGGGGACATCCCATTGTGCTTGTGGTTATCCCAATACCTAGCCTAACCAAATTCTTTGTCACTTTGGGGTGTTGGGATAGCCTTGTTTGCTGTGTTTGTTTTATGCATTAGATGCTAACTTTCCTTGGTTTCATATACCCTATTAGCTAGTGTCTTATGCTATAGCAAAAATTAGTGCTCCGAAGATGGCTAATTAAAATTGGGATCGCATCTCATAATCATTTTGTTACATCCATTTCTAACCATTAACCTATGATTTTGGTTGTGCAAATGTTCCCCTTCCCCTATTCTTCTCAGGATATATATAGTTTTTGACAGGTGCAATCTCCCATCATACATACATAAATGAGTCCTTATTGATACTTATGTTCATGATCACATTTTAGGTTCATTACATTTGCATTAGCATATTAAATCATCATTGGTTCATTTTATACCCATATAGTATTAACATGTTACATACATCGCCCCTTGCATCACAATTTGTTAGAACCATAAAACATGTGTCACATAAGTTCATGTTTATTATACAAAAAACCATACATCATGCATACTCATCGTGTATAAAACCATAAATCATGCATCACATTAGGACCATGTCCATCATAGATAAAAATTATAAAACAGGCATCACATCCTGCATTACACATGTTAGTAGCATCCATATAAATATCCACATATAACATAATTACATTATCATCATTGTAAATCATAAGATCATACATATACACATATGTATAAATAGAATCATCCACCATAGACATAACATAGTATCGATAAGGGAAAACGTATCATATAAATATCAAAACCAAATAAAGTCGCATGGTCCATAATAATGTCCATCAAATACATGTCCATCATGTACATCACATCAAAAAATAAAGAAAAAATACAAGGATCTGCATCATTGCTCCTTAGTACTATCCATCCATCCATCCTGCACCCATCAAAATCTAGTACCCTATCACCTACCAAAAGAGCTGCCCACATCCAACCACTATGGAGAATTGGGTACTGATCCTCTATGCGGAAGTGTCCCATGTGACTCATTGTATCCTTGGGTTCGTGTCCCTAATGTCTAGGATGGCGTTGACATCTGAGGAGTCTATCGAACATACTTAAATGTGTGTTGTGTTGGATCTAGAACCACAAGATGATAAGTGAACATCTAGTAGGCCACCTCTCTTGTGTGCTCAGAACTCTTTGCAGCCTGATATTTGGTGGTATTTCACTCATGTCTGTACTAGTCTTAGTCTTTGGTGATAAGCCCCTCTCTTGTGTCCATGCATCCTGAGCCAACCTCAGCTGATCTCTCTCTACTGTTAGCCATGTCATCTGCTCTGTGGTCCTATCTCTCTCATCCTCCATAGCCTGAATCTGAGCCTGTAATCCCTCCACATCTAACCCTGTCTCATCCCCACTACCCTGTACTACATGTGACTAACTCTGTGTTGCATCTCTCTCTATGCTCTCTACTCAAGTCACTGTTATATCCCTCTCTCCCTGAAGAGTCTGTATCGGTCTCTATAAGGTGTGCATCAACTCCCACATCACCTGTATCTGTGTCTATCCTCTATCTCTCTAACCCCGCAAACCCTGCACCTCTACATAAAATGTGTCTCTCTCTCCCTATACAAGATCTAATTGGGCCTCTACTACCTCCACCCTCACCCTAGCCTCCCCTGGAGTGATCTTTGTAGTGGCCACCCTGTCCTGGAGCTTTGTCCTCTCCCCCAACAATCCTACCATCTATACCCTCAACGTTTCCATGTCTCTCTCGACCTACTACTGACACTTTGCTAAGACCTACTCTATTGCCTCCCTAGGCTCTGGCTCTCCCCTCACCTCTACAATAGTCATCGCGGCCTGTAACCTATCCCACTCCCACGTCACCCTGGATAGCTCACCTCGTACTCCCTCCATCTCTATTCGCAACCCATCTCTCTCCCTCTCTGCCTCTGAGATCAGCTGATCCACATCAATCCATAACACCTCTATCCTATGGCCTGCTCTCTCTGCACCTCCACCTATGTACTCCTCAGGTCCTCCTCCATCACCCATAGCCTTGCATGGGACCACCTCAATAAAACAACTGGATCCTCAACTAGTGCAGTTGGTACTAATACTAATGGCTCCACCATGTGAACCTCCACATCCATGGCATCAATCTCTGCCTCATCATGTACTTGCTCAACATTGCTTGTCACTTGAATCCTCCTCGGCTGCCCTCTATTCCCCACTCTCATATGCCTCCTCAGTTGTCCCACAACTCTCGCCTCTCCCTCAAGATCCTCTCCCTCCTCACTTGTCTCTATCTGTAGCACATGGGGCTCCTGCTCTGCCCTGATCTTTGGCTGAACCCTCCTCTGTCATCTACTCCTTGACATCCTCTCTGGTTGACCTCTGGCCTCTATCTCCCCTTGTGTTTCATCCTGCTATCCTGTGACCCCCACCTCTTGCTCCACCCTGACTTGAACTCTCCTTTGTCGTACCCTAATACCTATGTTAGTATGTTGTACAACTCCTCCCTCCACCTCACAAACCATCTCCACCTCTGGCTGACTCCCATCCTCCTATCGTGTCAGATCTATCTCTAGACCTCTCCCATCCTCTTGTCGTGTTGCATCCATCCCCTCACCCACATCCATCCTCACTCTAGCCCTCCTCTGATGTCTCCTCCTTCTCCTCTCCTCAGGTCGTCCTACAGCCTTAGCCTCATCCTCTCCTCCATCTTGTTGTCTAGTACCCCTTGCCTCCCCCTACTTCTCCTGTCCCCTCTACTCCTATCTCTCTCTGGCCAATCGACACTCATCATTTGATCTAAACCCTAAGGCTCCCACAATCGACACCGTAGGTGTAATCCTATCCCACAAGTAGTTACGGAACCACCAGGCATACTACACTGTCACTCCTACATCCTCAACCCCAACAACCCTCCCTGGGTAGGGCACCTGATATGTTGTTGACCGCGCCTCTCTAGCAGCCCTAGGAGAAATGGGACCTCCCCATGGCTGCTCTCTGGTGAGCCAACAAAACATGGTAGGAGCTATTGAAATATCCTATCTCATCCCAAACTGCATCGCCACTCTATCTGGCTGATGAGCATCCACTAGGTGAGGCTGGCTCCCAATTAGGATACATCTGCTCAAAAAATAGCCCCGATGTCTCCTCTCCTCATCCTTCCATCCCCTAAATCGACGAAACATGTATGGCCACATACTATGTCCACCTCCTGCAAGCCATCAAACACTCTCCTCCATTCGTCAATCTCTCCCTGCATCTCATACGCAACACCTAGCTCCTAGCCTCCCCATACCCCCAAGCCACAGGCTCTTCATCATCCTCCTCTCATCTCCTCACCACTATTGGCCTCGTCACTATAATATGCTCCCATGCCCAAACCTATAATAGGGTCATGTGTGTCACACTTAGTGACCCCCGGTAACAAATCACATGCATATCTCTGTATAACTATGCTAATAAACACAAACTCCATGATAACTGTCCCTCTCGCCACTCGACAATATGTCAAACTACCTCCATGAACCATAAACTGTAGAACCTCCTACTCCGGTTTGGCATCAATATCTCGCTAGTCATTCCACATAGATACAATGGTAAGGGTGGCATCCTTAGTGCTAGGCATCTATCCAAGTCCAGTTGCCCCTTTTGAATGGGAAGATCATTTCGACCAAATAGCACCAAGATGGTGTAATCTAACCTCGCCCCTCTGGACACCACCTCGCTCACTAACCACCCTATTATGGGTAGCCTCAGGATGAGTCATTCATCCTCAAGGGTCATTGTCATCTCCCCTGTAGGAAGATGGAAGGTCGACGTTGCTGAACTCCATCTCTCTATGAGTGCTATTAGCATCACTCGATGCGCTCTCATTGTCAGATAGTGTAACAAACGTAGTAATCCTGTGTGCTCTAGTGTTGCATGGTATACTCTGGTCATAGCTATAGTAGTTGCTGCCAGTACATCAAAATGCCACTCGTGAGTCCATAACCAGTCAAAAATCTGCATCCATATTCACCCGACTATCAGTTCACTTTATTCCCAGCCTCGAGACACCCCTTGTTTCCCTCTATTCATTTCTTTTTCCTCCTCCCTCCCCGCTTTGACCTCGTCGGGGCAGACCTACCCTATAGTGGGGCAGACTCGCCCCAAGCTGGGGCAGACCCACCAAGTTCCGTGTGGCCTCACCCCCCATGGGGTAGACCCATTCCACGTCGAAGTGGATGTGCCCCACTACAAGGAAAACACACCTTGGGCCGGGGCAGATACACCCCTACTGCCCTTGGGGCAGATTTTCCCCAAGCTGGGGGAGATGTGCCCCACTACGAGGTGGACACTCCCTGGGCCAGGGTGGATCTATCTTGAGTTGGGGTGGTTGTGCCCTGCCACGGGGCAGACATGCCCCAAGTTGGGGTAGATGCGCCTCGCCCATGGGGTGGACCTGCCCCGAGCCAGGGCAGATGTGCCCCTCTGCAGGGCAGACTTGCCCTATGTCAGGGCGGATGCACCCCTCCGTGGGGTGGACTTGCCTTGACCCAGAGCAGACTTGCCCCAACCCGCAGTAGTGCCACCTTGTAGAGGGGTGGATTTTCCTCTCCCGGGATAGTTCCAGCCCCCCCAAAAACCCCCTAAAATTCACCTTTCTCTCTACCTAGCCAAAAACATCAAATTCTAACTCCTACCCATTTTCCTATTTTGTCCCATCAATAAAACCCATCTCTTCAAATTTGCATAAAAACTTTAAAATGTATTAAAAATGCTTAAAATACACGAAAATGGTTTTGTTGCTAACTTGGTGAGGAACTGCATAATGGCTGAAGAATTTTTGTACCTCATTTGTGCGGTGGATGATCTCTATCTTGTTATCCATTGGCATCGTCACCCCTCATCTTCTTCCTCTCCTCTCCTCTTCTCTCAACTGCTATAGTGCAAATAAGGTGAAGTAACTTCTACAATTACCTTTTAATCCTTTTCCCCCTTTTTTTACCCTTTTTAAAATAAAGGGTATTTTTACCTTTTATTTAACCTTTTTTTCTCCAACTAATTCCCTAACTTCTTGGGGCGCCATCCGCAAACCGTACATCTGTTTGACTCATTCAAAAGGAAAACCTGCTGTATTTTTTGAGCTCTTTCCAACCATTCACTTTGTTTTCACTCATTGAGAAGTCGCCCGGGCCCCCCTTTTCTTCCCTAGTCACCCTCTCGAGGGTCCATACCCTACCCCTCTCTCCATTTCCTTGATCACGGTCATTCCCTTGCAAGATTGCAGCATCCTCATTCATTTCCCCTCTTTTTAGGTAGCTCACGCATCTCTCCCATGTTGGGGCATCATTTTCCGGTTGCTTTCTCTATAGAGTCATATGCATTTTCTTTTCTTCGAAGCACTATTATTCTAATAATATTTTGAAGAGGGGAAAAATGTAGACATCTAAATTTGGCCACTTCCATATGGTCAAATTTTTCCACTTTATTCATCTATTTCGTTAATATTAATTAAATAATTGACTTAATTAAAATTTCATTTTCTGCCTAAGGTTCCTAAAGTATTTAATCAAATAATTAAATACATTACCTTACCCCTCTTTTTCCTCTCTAAATTAAATAAACATGCAAATTTTATTTAATTTAGTCATTTGGGTTTTTAAATCAATTTTAAATTCCTCATTTTTCTCTCTCCTTGTCACATCCTCCATAACCCTCTTCTAATCTAGATTAATTTAGTTAATTCATGATTAGGATGTGCACACCTTAATCAAGATCAATGTCACATCCTCCTACATTTGTCACTTGCTTCTAAACCCTCATTAATTTTTTTAATCATATATTTGCACAACCTTAATCAAAGCCATTAGCCACATTTAGTGTGCCTTTTTAGTCAACCTTTACATATCCTATATTTGGCATTGACTCTCTTTCCCATGTGAATTTTTAATTCACATTTTATTCACCTTAGGTTCCTCTCTTCCCCATGTGAATTTTTAATTCACATTTTATCTTTTCATGACTTACGTTATCCCCACGCAACTTCTAGAACCTTTTGACTTCTCACATCATCCACGTGTCAAAATCCCACCTTTTTGGAAACCTCCTCTTAACCACTAGATTCTTCCAAGCATGTGAATTTTTAATTCACATTTATTTCTTTAACTACTTTCTCTTTTCCCATGGAGATTTTTGAGGAATTCTAAAATTCCTCAAATGTCTCTTTCAATCTCACTTGGGGACAAGAATTTCCTTTTTGAAAAAAATTTCTCATCCCCCAAGGTACTTTCAATGTACTTGTCCTTCCTCCACATCATGTACTCTCCTTCCACCTCACCTACACATCATCACATCCTTAGCCACTTCATATTCCACATGTCAAGATGTGAGGGTTTGTCAGTCCTTAACTCACCATAGCCCTTCATCTTGGCCTTGTTGGATAAATATCAACCATTGAATTCTCTAGAGAATTCAAATTCCTCTATAAATACCCCCTCTTCTAATACATTTACAACATTTAGCCATTTGCACCCTTATGCTACCAAATTTCCCACTCAATTTGCAAGCATCATTTTATCCACTTAGTCTCTAGCATTTGCATTCATCACATTGTTAACCTTGCATTTAGCCATCTCCATAGCCATCCAAGGAGCACACAAGCATTCAAAAATCAAGGGCCAACCAAGGTATTTCAATAGCACAAAGAAGGTATAATCATTTGCTATCTTTTTATCTTATTTCTTTGTGTTATCAATTCCTTAGGATATTCTTTGGGGTGTCTTTTGTGTTTTTACTTATTGCATAATAGTTGTTTTGCATCTTTAGAATAGGATAAACATTTAGGATCACAATGTCCACTCAAAATTCTGACTAGTCGTCTCAAACATCTATCTCTTACAATACGGATGAAAATGGAATGTACACAACAATTTTGATGAGATAGATTATCAATCCCCGCCTACCCCACACGAAATGGAAAGAATTTATGGGAAAGGTTATAAATTTGTAAAAAAATGGGCTATACTGGAAAAGGGTGTGGAAAACATGAACAAGGTATTCATGTCCCTATTAAACCTAATTCACAAGAAACGAAAAAGGCATTGGGATATTCGCTTTCTAAGACAACTAAAGCTACTCAATGACCATCCTTAAGCATTAATGTGATCACATGTCAACCAAAACACAAGCTCACCATTACTCATCCTGAATTGCTTGATCCAACTCTCCCACCTTCATGGTTGTATGTCAATAGTGATGAGGCCTTGAAACACATACTTGGTGTTTATGATAACCCATCTTTTCTAGCTTCCCTTAAATACATTTCTCGTGCTATAAATGTTGTCAAGCAAGAAACAAGTGATATCAATGAAGAACTTTTGGAATCTGAAGGTCCTAAATTCAATGCACTCCCTTTAGGAGATACGATTGACGTGATAATGATAAAGTTATTAAAATTGGGAAGTTCATTGATGATGAAGAACAAGAAGATAAAATTACTTTACTTCATGATTTTCCTAAAATTTTTGCTTGGAAATATTCTAATATGCTAGGAATTGACCCATAAATTGTGATGCATAATATTGTCCTTGATAACAATGTTAAAACTGTTCGTCAAAAGATTCTTAAAAAGCACCCTAATGTGGCCTTGCATGTTAAAGAAGAACTTGTCAAACTTCTTGATGCTGGTTTCATCTGACCTATTGATTATTATCCATGGATCTCAAACATTGTCACAATTGCAAAACCTGATAAGCGAATTAGGATGTGCACCGATTTTTGAGACTTTAATAAAGCCTCTTTAAGAGATGATTTTCCACTTCCTAATATCGACATGATCGTGGATTCAACTGCTAGACATGCTTTGTTATCATTCATGGATGGATTCTCTAGTTATAATCAAATCCTTATTAATCCTCAAGATCAATACAAAACTGCCTTTACAATAGTTTGGGGAACATTTTGTTGGGTTGTGATGCCCTTTGGTTTAAAGAATGCTGGTGCAACTTATCAACATGTGATGACATTAATATTCCATGATTACATTCACAAAATCTTGGAAGACTATGTTGATGATATTCTTGGTAAATCCTTAACTTGACAAGACAATGTAAATGTCCTTCGCAAAATATTTGAACGAATCAAACAATATAACATGCGATTGAATCTGAAAAAAGTGTCTTTGGTGTAGATTGTGGTAAACTCTTAGGGTTTATCATATCTCATAGAGGTATTGAGGTGGACACAGAAAATTGATGCAATTTTTAACATGCCACCTCCAACGAATATTTCTTAGTTACGCACGTTACAAGGACGGATTCAAGCTATCTGACATTTTGTTGCATCTTTAGCTGATCGCACATTACCTTTCACATGTCTTCTTAAAAAGGGTGTTCCTTTTGATTGGGACGACGATTGTAAACAAGCTTTTGAGAGTCTAAAGGAATATTTAGCTACTCCACCTATTTTACAACTGGTTGTGCCGCATCGATCATTTATTTTATACATTTCTGCATCTGCCCATGCTCTTGCAGCATTGTTGGCTCAACAAGATGATCATGGTAAAGAGCACCTTGTTTATTACATTAGCCGCACCTTAATTGATTATGAAACATGCTATTCACCAATTTAAAAACAATGTTTGGCTCTTGTATTCGCTACTAGTAAGTTGCAACATTATTTACTAAATGCTAAAGTACAAGTTGTCACAAAATTTGATCGTCTTAAATATATTTTCAACAAAATTGATCTCTCTAGATGCTTAGCTAAGTGGGTGATGTTGTTAACTGAGTTTGACCTTAAATTTTTTTCACAAAAAACAATCAAAGGTCAATCCTTAACTGATCACTTAGCTAATTCTCCTTCTCCCTTTGCTTTCCCTACCATTCATTCTTTTCCTGATGATCATGTTTTAACTGCTGATATTAAACCATGGGAGTTATTCTTTGATGGGTCTAAGTGTCAAACAGGTTCTGGTGCTGGAGTGGTCCTAATTCCACCCGACGGTAACCCTATTCCCTTGTCCTATCATTTAAATTTCCTATGTACAAATAATACAATTAATTATGAAGCATTGATTGCAGGATTTCAAGTTGCTTTATCTCTTCACGCTCGACATATTAAGATCTTTGGAGATTCACAATTAGTCATCAAACAAATCAATGGAGCACATCAAACTAAACATGAAAAAATATTAAAATACAAAGATCTTATAATGAAATTATTAGACAAATTTAATTCTTTCACCATTGATAGCATCCTATGAAAAGATAACCGACATGCGGGTGCAATGGCTAGTGCAACTTCTCTCATAGCCCCACATGATCCTTCTATTGATTTCACATTCATTATTCATACCATCATGCAACCTTCGATCGATACTACGTTAGAAGACATTTTCACACTAATTCCAAGATCTTCATGTGAATGGTATGATATGATATACAATTACTTAAATGATAGTACCATTCTCAAACCAACCACAATGAATACTCGAAAGCACTTACGAAAACTTGCAACTAAATATGTGATTCTTGCAGATGCGTTGTATAGATCTTTTAATGGTCTCCTACTTTGTTGTCTTAAGGATTTTGAAATCCCCTTAGCACTTGAACAGGCTCATGTTGGTGCCTGTGGAGGTCATTTTGGAGGATGTTCATTAGTACAAAGAATTCTCCATATGGGTTATTATTGGAGACACATGGAGAAGGATTGTTTCACCTATGTTAAATGATGTCACAAATACCAAGAACATAGCAATTTGATTCACACTCCTGCTACTGAGCTCCGTGCCCATGTTCCCATTTGGCCGTTTTCAATATGGGGGTTAGATCTTATTGGAAAAATTTCACCTCCTTCTTCTAATGGACACACATTTATCATAACCGCAGCCGATTATTTGACAAAATGGGTTGAAGCTATCCCTCTTCATTCAACAACTGCTGAAGTAATTTGTCGTTTCCTCGTGGAACACATAATTGTTCACTTTGGACTTCCTTCCATAATTGTTTCAGATAATGGAATGCCCTTTAAGAATAACGAGGTTCAACAATTTCTCCAAGTCTTCAATATTCAACATCACTTTTCCACACCATACTATCCGCAATCCAATGGACAAGTTGAGTATACTAATAAAATTCTTGAACAAGTCCTTAAGAAAACTATTAGCAATAATCATAAATATTGGCATACGCAACTCCCTTATGCGCTTTGGGCTTATAGAACTAATGTTCATTCATCCATTGGCAATACCCCTTATAGCCTTGTTTATGGTACTGATGCGATTATGCCCTTGGAGTTAGAAATTCCCACTTTGCGAGTTGCTCTCTGAGATCTTTTTGATGATGACACTTATAAAGCTCAATGATTACATCAACTTGAGATGCTCGATGAACAACACATTAACGCTCTCAAACATCTCCAAGCTCACATCAAACAATTACAATGAAAACACAACATTCACTTTATTCCTCGATCATTTTCTAGGGGAGATTTTGTTCTTATTGAAAATCAACGAACCGTTAGTGCTGATAACGAAGAAAAGTATAAGTTTAGCCCTAATTGGTTGGGACCTTATATAGTTGATACTAGTTATGGGTCTAGTGCTTATCTTATAAAGTAGATTGACGAAACACCCCTTAGGGAACCTATTAATGCCACACATTTGTGTTGGTATTATCTCTAATCTTCTTTGAATAGTATGTTTGATATAGTAGTGTTGTTTAGAGTTATTTGATGTTATTCTAAAATAGCTTTCACATTGCTTTGTTCTTGACAACTAGATTTGTGTTTGTCTTGAACACTAAAGTAATTATTTATGCTCATTTTATAATTTCTTTAGACATCAGACTATTCACTTTCCTCTTATGTTCAGTTAGATCCTTATTGGTGTATTTAATTTAACTTATCCTTGTTCTCATTACCAATGATGTATCTATGCTAAAACTGTAATATGTTTTTAGATCGCATAGATTATGTTATATCATGTAGCCATTAATTAGATAATTTTACCATAAGTCCTTTAATTAATCACCTAGCATTTAATATTCATATAAAAAAGTTACATCATTATAATATCAAAAGTGCATGTCTCTCTATATATGTCAAACTCTCATATATATATATATATATATATATATATCAGAATCACATCATAATGTTCTGTGAGAGCAAGACCCCTCAGGATCTGGCACTTGCGATCTAGTCCCTGGATGTCATGAGACAATTGTGTGTGACTATGATCACAAACTTCTGAGTCTCAGTGCGTAATCCAGACCCTATACTCATCCAATAGCTATAAGCCACTCATCTGCCATCTATTCTCTCTTCGCTCATGCCTGAGCTAGCTTTGTACATAGTCTCCCTACCTCTTCTGAGGTTTGTGCTGACTGTAGTGCACTCTCAGCCTGATGGAGTCACCTCCTCCAACTCTCATACACTGCTCGCAACCTCACGAATAGTCTGAGTGACTCTGGCTCTTCCTCCATGATCGGTGGGGGAACATAGTTAGGATCTATCTCATCCTCCTTGAGGGATGTTGGCACTATATTTGTGGCTGCCTGATGATAGAACTCTCACTAGTCTCTTGTTGCTCCTGCAAGATAGATCATGTACACAACCAGTAAAACATCATCATGATATATGTATACACAAATTCAACATAAATCACTAAAGGACATCATAAAATTAAATGTTATCACCTATATCTACAGATCCATGAGGAATTTCAACCTCCTCATCTTTGGGGGACATAGAGGATGTGCTAGCCTCCCTCTGACTTTGCACACTGATGTCTGCTATAGCTACTGCTCGTGATCTGGTCCTATAAGTATGTGAAGACTCTCCATACTCGTACTGATCCTCAATAGCTACCTCATCACCCTCACTAAGGTGTGGCTCCTCCTCATAATAATACTCCTCAAAATCCTCCTCCTCCTCCTCCTCTCCTCCATCCTAGTCCTCATAATCAAGATTAGCATCAGACTGGTACTCCTCATCAATCACATCTGTAAAAATATCTGATGGCCTATATCGTACCTCATCTGTTCTCTCCTCTAGCTCATCACCCTCATTTTCTCCTGCCTTTGCATCACCTAGGGGAAATCCATGGGAAACACAAGAACTGGTCATGCATATGCCAACCACTCCTTGAACTCATCTGTGCTACCAACATCATTAGCATTAGAGACTAGTGGCTGGTCGTGATTTGAATCATTGGAATCACTCTCACGAACATGATCTACAGTCAGCTAAATAGTATCCCCTGGCCTTTGGGCACTCCGCACTAATCGTCTAATGAAGGGGCATTCCCTAGGTGGTGTCTGAATCTATCCAAATTGCTGCATGACTTATCCATAATAGAATGGTCGTACGACGTAGTCATGTCTCCCTGCTAGAAATCTATCCATCTGCATCCTCCATAGCTTCCCAGTGGGATCTAGCCATTGAGGAGTGAGTAGGTAAGGTCTCCATAAGATCTCATCCTCCTCCAGCTGGTCAAATATCACCCTCCAAAACTCTAAATCCCCATACTACCATAACTGTCGCAACAGGTAGTTGAATGCTTGTGGATACTCTACCGCTATAGTACATGGATATCTAATAGGCCTGGTACATGTGATATGCTCAAGGCATCACACCTATAGAAGCATGTAAAATGGACCATACTATCGATCTCTCGATACACGAATCTCCCCAAATCATAGTACAAATGTGCCAGAATGCAGGGACCCCATTCATACACTATCCTTTGTTCATACATCCCTCATACTAGGTGTACCAGTCGACCATCCAAGTGTGTCGCTCATCTATCTTTATTAAGTACTAGTGCCACTATGTGCATCATAATCTATCTCACCACAGGATCACGTGAGTACAACAACATAGGTAGCTTGATTCGTGCTCTAACACTCTCATCATGTATCAATCCTCCTAGGTAGTACTGCATATCTCTTTTCTTCTCACATAATGATTGATCCCCCCAGAAATACACTCGCGCTCCCCAAATAAGAACTCAAAGAATGCGATGTACGTCCTTGAGTGCAATCATCATTTCCCTGTGGGAAGATGGAAGGTATAGGTATCTGTGTCCCAACGCTCACACAAAGCCATCAACATGGCGTCATGGTATCTCATAAGTGGCATCATGTATGCCCAATAGATACCCACTGACTGCAGATGCTCTGTCTCTACCATTGATAGCGCTAGTGATAGATCTCTTAAAAATGACAACTGTCTCCTCCATAGCCGTTGTCGCGACTGGGCGGGAACCTATCAAAATCATCGTAAAATGCTCTAAATTTCATCTAATATCTTCAATTTTCAAATTATTCATCAAGAGAATGTGCTAAAGTCAATCTAGTGTGCTTTTCTAATGGCCCTAGACACTTTAGAACTCTTTTTGGGCATTTTACAAAGAAATGGGACAGTTCGCAAAGAAACGAGACACTTTGTGAACAAAAGGGACAATTTGCGAACAAATGGGACACTTTGCAAAAATTTTTCCAAGAACCCTCAATTAAACTATCCTTGCATAAAAATCATTACGATATCATCAAAACACATGGCGAAAGTTACAAAATTGATTCACCTCATGATATCGCTCGCCACATGCTACCTACTCATGAAGATCGTCCAACTGCAAAGGTGTGTAATCTCATCTGCTCGACATCTTCTTCCTCTAGTTGTCACTCTCAAGCTACAATGAAGGTAAAATGAATAGTAAGTGACAAATTACTTTCATCCCTTTCTTTTACTTACTTTTCACCTCTTTTTACTCTCACATCTTAACCTAATGTTCTAATCTTTTTCAGGAAACTTATAATATAGCCTTCCTTAAACTTAAGATAATAGGTGCCAGGGTAATCCATTTTTGATGCCATTTGATGCATTGGAATCATGATTCCGCACTTGACATCCTCATTTACCTATCGTTATGTGGCATGGTACTTGGAAATTCCCTACGGTATGGTGTTTCTTCTTCGATGTGGCTAGATTGCTACCTTGAATCCACCTCTATAAAGCAAGCAGAATTAGGGGGCATACATCTACCCTCAAATCAGATTCCTAGGAATTAAGATTTGTGGTTTTTAGATAACTACATTGGGGGCTTCGTTCTCCCATCTTCTGAATGAGTATCCTTTTATATAATGAGGTGCATTGTTTAGGGTCCTTTAGCTTACATATGCACATAGAGTCATATGGGTGCTAAAGTGGGGGCTAAATGTGCCATAGAAAATTGGACCCTCTTGAGAAAAGAGACAATTTCACGCATAATTAGACCCACTTTTGACCCCTTCACCTCATTTCCCCTTCAAAACAACATTTATAGGCCCCTTAGACCTATTAATTTTGATCTAGAGGCATGTTTCACATGTGAAATCACATAAAACCCGACAAACAACATTTAATAGCATCATACCTCGACAACCCACTTTCAAACATTAGTAGTGTGACCCATTCGCCACCTTGGGTGAATGAGTCCCCTCTGGTGGGACCCATTTGCCAAGGGTAGTGAATGAGTCCCCTTTGAGGGAAAGTTCAAATTTAAGCAAGAATTTAATCAATTTAACTTTTATTTTCAATGAATGTTGGCATTTTAGGTCTAATTAATGGGAAAATAATATGTTGCCTATAAATACACATTTTAATTCATTTTACACAACCCTTTTTGATCATTTTTATCATCTCAAGAGCAAAAGGCATTCTACAACAAGTTTCATAAGTAAAAGTTGAAGTTTTTGGACAACAAATTAGGGTTTTTGCAGGTCTTGAAGCTCACTAATCTTGTCAAGATCCAACATTGTAAAGGGTTAATGATGGATTCCTATGGTGAATCATGAAGAAATCTATTGTGAAGAGGTGTAACTAGCCACCAAATCATGCCTAAGGACTTGGTTTCCTATTGATTCCATCTTCTATTATTACTCTATCTTCAGACTAAGGTTTGCATTTCATTTATTTAGCATTTGCATGTCATTTCTTACCCATCTTTCATGTGTTGTAAGGTTTCTAGGGTAGATATCTTGCATCCTTTCAATCATTCTTGCATGTTCTATTCTAGAGCAATAGAATAGGGTTTTTGTCATGATTCAACTTTTCCTAGTCTTTAACACATCTAAAGCTAGGGTTTATGAAATTTTTTCTCTATTCAAGGTTTAATTACCTACCTAGAGGTTTGACCAAGACAAACTCCCCATTAGATCAACTCTTTTAAGCTATTTTGCAGGAATTTTCTAAGATCTAGAATTAGGTTTCCGTCAGAATTTGCTGTGCAGGTATCAAGGTACAAATCTGAGTTTTGAGTTCACAGAAATAAGAAAGAGGATTGATTTTCCATGCTTGGTGAATGAGTCCCACCAAAGATGCATAATTGAGTCAAATGTTGTTTCAGATCTCCAACTGTCGGAAAATAGGTCTATGCAGAAAAGTCCTAATTTGGGACTGATTCACCCAAGGTGGCAAATGAGTCCCAGTCAGCCCAAGTTCAGATTTCATCAGCTTTCTAGATTGTCATTATGTCCTCTACAGTCTTCCAGGTGCACATATTCTGAGAAATAGCCTTCTCTTTAGTGAAAAATAGCATTTCATTCATCATTTTCAATCTTTTTGCATATCACGATGCATTTTCAAACATAGCTTAAATTGCACTTTTGCATTCATTTTAGTTTATCTAGATTAGTCCATTGCATTTAGTCAACTTCATTTACATCATATCACATCAAACACATCCTAATTTGAGTGTTACATAAGCATTTTGGACCTAAATCTCTCTCCTTTTAGGTGAAAAACCCTATAAGTGCTAGAACAAGCATTTAGGTTCCTAAAATCTATGTCACAATAATAATGGAAAACCTTCAACTTTAATCCATGACATCCAATACCACTAGTAGGAAAGAGGAAAATCAAGCACAACATCTCTATAACACCCTTGCTCTTCCAATTCCATCTCTTGAATGTAACTTTATCATGTCTCAAAAAATATTCATACTCTGAAGCATAGGAGCAATGTAGGCTCTTATATACCATATGAAGCATTAAGGGTGCTTGATCTATAATACATTGAAGTACTGCAAAAAAATTTATACAAGGAGGAGAGCATAATTATCTTAATTGTAATTAAATAACTACTATCCAAGAAATTGATGAATAATGTAATAATAATATTATGCTAACAACTTTGACACATTTCAAAGAGTTTATGTAAAAATACATGTGCTCACTCACACCAAAGTATGTTCCTACTTGCACCAAAGACCTCATAGGGATAATCCTATGTGTACTTTGTACCCTAATGTGGACACACTCTATGTGACCCTTCTCCAATGCACATAACCTACCAAACCACTTTCTTCATTGAATTATCCCCAAGACCCTTTCCAAGTCTCACATAATTATTTATATAAGCCTTAAAATGTAGTCTACAAAACCATTACACCTTTCAAAAAGTTTGAATTTAAATTATTATTTAAATAATTACAATTATTCCTCCCCATTTAAAATAATTTATATAAATGTTCTTTATCAATTTTCATTTTTACTAAAGGAGTATAATCTCTTTTATTTGTTTACCTCTATTTTAATTTTAAAGGGTTCTTTCAAGGAAAAGTAGCTTTATTTAATTTTAGGGAAGAAAGCCACATAATAGGATCATGGGTTTGAACAAATAAAATTAGTTCAATCATATAAACATCACAACACATCTAGCATTGCGTTAAGAATTTTGTAAACTATCACGAAGAAACTCCAATAATAACTAGATTCATAAAAAATGGAAACACAACAAAAACATGCAAATAATTATAAGAATACTAGCCCCATATTTGATTGTGTCAATTTTTTTAAAAATTGTATCTAAATCAACAATTGTCATTATGTACTAACCTCATTATGATAACTCAGTTGATGCAAGTATATCTAATCACCTCAAGTGTCAGGTTGTTTGTCAAACTAAGATGTTATTTTATGATTTGTATTATTACAAAAAGTTAGTGTTGCATGTTTCTCCACACAATTTGACCCAATCAAGCTAAAAAATAAATAACAAGAAACATTCAAGGTGAAAGTAAATAATTTTACAAGGGTGTTCATAATTACATAAAGTATATTTTAAAAAAAAATCATTGCAAAATACCTTCAAAGATATTAAATTTTTTAAATTTTAGTCAGATAGCTTAGAGAAACAATCAAAAAGTGATTTTTGGATTCATGGGAAAAATTAATTAATGGAGTTCTTTATGGGGTTATTATACACAATTTGGTCAATTTTTATGCAAAAATATTCTTCTAGTAAAAAGTTTAAGATTTCCAACTTCTCATGTTGATCGACTGAAATTGTTATTATTGTAAAATTGAAATAAAATAATTTTAAGACTTTGTTTTAGAAATTGAAGCTTTAAAAGATAATAAAACTCTCCAAATTCATAATATCAAAGTTTTTAAAAAGTTTGCAGGGGCCCTAACTCGGTTGGCTAAATCTTTCCTATTATAGGAGGTTGGTCACGAGGTCTAGTCTCCCCCACCCTTGTGGTACCGGAAGGCGTGTCGCGCTAGCACCGCTGATCACGTTAAAAATTTTACTAGGCACACTATAGTTTATAGGGGGTCGTGCTACCCGATTCTTGTAGTCTAAAAAAAAAGGTTTTAAAAAGTTATAAAACCCTTATAACTCTTGAAATACATTGATTTTCTAAAAGTGAAGTGTTTGCTGGTAATTTCAAGTGGTTTGAGAACTAAATTTGGATCCCAAAAAGGTTCTTGAAACAATGTTGGAGCCCAACATATGTTTCATAACCATGTGATAAAAGTGGTGTTGGAAAGCAAAGTTTGAAAAAGCTCTTTGGTACTTGCAATTGGTTTAAACACTTGTTTCGGGGGACAAAAGCAATTTTGAACCTCATTCTTTTCATTGAGAATAAAACATGGAGGTTGGGCTTAAACAAAACACACTAACCATTGATTGCTTAGTGTGGCTCATATGAGGCCCCCTTAATGTATCCCTCCTTCTCATTCATTTATATTTTGTTGTTTTCACGGTAGTTTTTAAGCTGCAAAAATCTTTTCAAGGTTGTATGTAATTGTTAAGAGTTCAAATATTTTTGTTTGAAAGGCTACAAAAAAAACCTATCTTGACCTTCAGTATCCAGTAGCTTATATAATATAATATATATTATATCATTTATATTATATATTATTATAGATTATTATATATATTATATATTTGTAATATACAATATACAATATTATATTAAATTATATATTTATAATATACAATATATATTATATTATGTTAAATTATATATTATTATTATAGATTATACTATATTTATTATACTATATATATATTATATTATATATATATATAGTATAATATAAATATAATATATAATATTATTTATATAATAATAAGACAATGTTATATATTATATATAATATAGATCTTAAATATTGTATATATTATATAATTAATCAAAGTTAGTAGGTGATTTATGTATGTGAAACTATAGAGATAAATCATTTAAGTTCCAAAATCAAGCTCCCAAATAAATTAGGATTGATAATATGTTTGTGCCTAAGTTTTTGAGAGTCAAGGAACATAACAATTGGGTGCATGCCATGTGTTTGTATTAAAATTAACCCTAATAAAATATATGTTCACTTTGGAATACTTTAGAAATGCAACCTTAGGATTCTAGAACTAACTTACAATTATGTAATGTTTTATATGATTCTTACATCCATTGAGCCCACAAATCTAAGGTCATTAAATTTTTAGACATGGACCAAACACTTCCAAACCACCTACAACAATTGGAATAGATACAAGATGAAATTACAAACATACTGCAAGTAGCCTTCTTCTCAGTAATGATAACATTAACATTCTGCAATTGATCACACCACTTGTCACAATACTTCCCGATTCAAATGCTCAAACATGACATGAAAAAAGTAATTACATTTAATTCTCACCAATCTACTAGCCCTTTAGCAAACACATTTGACATCATACTTCTAACATTATAAATTTGACATCATACTTCTAATATTATAAATTTGACATTAATGACAACATATGTTCAATAGTAGGAAAATATAAAATGTATTTTATAAAAAATATATGCAACCTTTGTATTGGTGTCCTTGTTTAAAAAAAGAATAGATTTATAAAAAAATAAGTTATGCATTATGACATAATATTATTATAAATTATAATTAAATTGAATTGAAATTAATCAATAAAATATGTAATATGCATCCTTTAGATATCATTGCTAATGACCCATGTAAATAAGAAATTATGAATTTATCTTATTTCTAACTAATATCAATCATTAAAAATAATGTAAACTATATAGAAAATAATTAACAATATTTTTAAAATGAGATTTTTTGATTAAAATAATATATTATTAAAATTTACACGGAAAATCTCAAAATTCACTAGTTGACATCATATTTAATCTCTTAATAGTTTACTTTCTATAAGTGATAGAAAGTGAAATTTTACTTTGAAATATTAATTTGAGTGTCTCACAGGCTAAAAAGTGGGACACACTATTACAAGATTAGTGTAGGGGCACCCATGAGTTCATGCCTCCAAGAGGCAAAAATAGTCATTTGGTTTTGGTTTTGTGTTTTCTTCATGTAATAAGGTCTAGAAAGACCATTTCATGTCTTTTGGGGTCCAATTATGGTCTTGGTCATTGGTTAGAATCTAGATGCAAAACTTGTAAAAAGTTGCACAAATGTTGTCAAAGTTGTAAACACATGGAATGTGAAGAGTTATAAGTTGTAAATGAGGGAAGTTGGATAGTTGTAACTCAAAAAAATAGTTGAGAACTATTGGTACATGTTTAAATAAGCCTTGGAGGGTCGAAGCCAAGGTTGGAGATGGTGGTTATTGAAAATCTTGAAGTTGGATTAATAAAACATTTTTTGTTTTCTGCATGTTTTAATGTTTTTCCCTAGTCTGATGAATGGTATGGACCTGTACAGTCGTTCATGGTGTGAGACCAATTGGAAATGAAAGATAATTGAATATAATTTCTACTACCTTTTGTTGCACTAAATTTTCATTGTGTTTTGAAGGAGTTGTGTCTATTTTACTGCAAATGGGTCTGAAACCCTAGTTAGGGTAATAGTGAGCAAACAAACCAATTTTTGAAGGGTTCTATACAAAGTGACCACCCCTGATTTTGAGGTATGTTGTATAAAGCCCAAATGGGTATATGAAACTATGTTTATATTCTTGATATCATTTCTGCATTGAAAATTATGGTTGAAAAACCATAATTTGTTGCTACCAAGTTTTTTCAAGCAACTAGGCCTAGAGAGTAGGACATTCAATTTTAAGCCCTTTCCTTCCAAAGAAACTATACCTAGAATCTAGGTATGTTTGTAAATGGTGAAAATGGTACTTAAAAATTCCTTTACAATCTAAGTTTGAGATCTACACAAAAAATTGTGATGGGAAAACTAGTTAGGAAGTACTGCTAGGATGAATGAAGACTAATGGGTCAATACCCACCATTGAATGTTTGGAAGCTTGAAAATTTGGTTGATTGAGGTTATTTTGGAGTTTTCCACCCCTGCTCTACATCATGAATCATCCTTACTTATGTAAAATTATATGAAGTGTTAGGATAAATTAATAACTAATATAAAATAATAAAATTCACTAACATGAAATTTAAAAGATGTCAAACAAGACATTTATATCTAAATCTAGTGGGATATTTAAGTGAACAAACATCATATAATATAAAATTAAATGCATCAAATTATGTGGTTTTTTCTTCCATTTGATGAATTCTAATGATGTGGGAGATGTCCTTAAATGCACACCTATAATTGCATAATTTGAATCATTTAATGTGCAAGGTATACACTTTTTTGCTTTGCATTTATATTAAGAGAATCTGGCACTATCCCATCTTCCATGAATATGAAAAGAGAGATAAATTATGTAGAATTCATACACTTTGGGCTTTTACAAAACAAAGATTGGCAATTCAGAAGCTGTCTTAGATGACTTAGCAACCTCTATGCAGGGATAGGAGATAGCTTATTCATGCGCCACAAGTTTAAAATATCATTTTTTATGCCAGATGACTTGGTAATCTCTGTGCAGAGGCTGAGAATAGTTTTCTATGCAGTACAAATTTAAAATATCAAGTCACACCTTTTTGACTTCTTTTTTCCCTCTATAAAAATGAGAGGAGAATACTACTCAATTTTTACTTAAGCTTAAGGTGTAGGGAATTTAAAATGGTCCTTTTAACTTCGTTCTTTTCTTTTTTCAATGAAATAGAATTTTTATATTAATTGTATAGAATTTTTAAAATCAGTATACTATAAAGTCTATATTATAAAGTGTGATTTTAAATAATATACCAAAAATAAAAGCATAATAATATGTTTTAAAGTAGTAACAATTATTAAATTAGTTGTAGGATGTGGGACACAATTATCTTATTTCCACATATCATGATTATTTTTGTCATCCAGTGTGAACTTTCAATGTGTAAAAGCATCATCATTAGAGATGGATTGGAGCTTTGAGATTAGATAGAAAGAATGAAAGGAACCGAGATAAGATGAAGATTTTGGGTGGGAAATTTTATAGGGATGTGAAGTGGTTTCATATGGACTCCAATCTTCCCTCACCCACTTTGTCCCCTCAACATTAAAATTTTCTCTTTTGGAAAAGACCCCATGTTTTTTTGGCACATGTGTCTTTCTTCCAAAAGCACCCAAAGGAATTAAAAAATATTTTATTCCTTTCACTTTGTCCCCTTGGACAATAATTGTGTTTATGGTAACTCTTTCATGGTACCTTTAAGGTACAATCTCCCCTCTTATTCATCCTCCTTGTGCCACTTGGAATAATCCCGAGTTAAGAGATCACACTTAATCTTCGCCCTTAATCTTAATCTTCCAATCTCAATTCTCCATTCCTATCCATCATAAAATCTATATCATTCAAACACTTAACCATTTCAATCAGTCACCTTTGCAATAAAACATCATTGGGCTATAGGATTTTCAAGTGAGTACACATCAAACTAATCACATTGAGAAAATTATACACAATGGGGAGTCTAACATAGTTCATTTTTGTTAAATTCTATGTTTTTTTTGTTTTTTCATGCCTAATTTGAATGTTTTATTGTGCTTTGTTTGGTTTTACTCATTTAATAATTCACTTTGAACATATTTTCATGCACACAACTCAATCAAGCTCTTTATTTATGGTAACCTCAAGGTTTGATAGATTGATTCTAAAAAATGGTTGGTGAGTAAAAAATTCTACTAATGGAGCACCAATACTTCCACCTTGATTAGGAACTGCAACTCTCAAGTCCTTCCTTTGCTAACTCATTGGACTCATCATAATTATTTAATTATTCTACCATTCTTACATTTTCTTTGGATTTCATTACTCATGTAATCAAGTTCTCTATTGTATCATCATGTGCTAGTGGAACCAACTGTCCTATCAACTAGATAATTTCCAAATCTTATATAGATACCCTCCTAGTGTGCTCTAATGGTATCTCCCTAGCTCCTTTCTATACGTTTCATCTCTTTCTTGAATTTTATTTAATCTTCTCTCATCTTAGTTTCATGCTAATCTCAATTGACATCTTAATTTTCTCAAAAATATCCTTGTCTCTTGAATCTTCCTTTGACCACAGGTGTTTTTTATTTAAAACTTTATTATTCCTTTTCATACATCCCTAATGGCTCCAACTAAACTTTCCTCCATGGCTATATCTCTTGGAGATCTTTTTCCAAGATCCCCCCTTTTCATTCATCATACCCTAGGTGTCTAACCCCTTCTCATGATGCTAGAACCTCTAGAGTTTCCTACCATAAACCCTAAAATTGGGTTACCTTCTAACTATAATACTTCCATATTGAATCTCTTACTATTATAAATTAATTTATTTGTTGATACTATCTTTCTCTACCACTTTACCAAGCTCCAAAAATAGAACCATATATTGGTTTAAGATTGGGGTACAAATAAACAATGCATGAAAATGAGTTTCTTGATAATTTTATTTATACCCCAATATAAGTGACAAGAGTATGTTCAAGTCTTATGTAGTGTACATAAGGTTACAACACAATAGAAAATGTAAAATACATCTCTAGTACAATGTTCACATGTACATTAGTCCTTTTTCTATCCTTTTATCCTATCTCTTCTATTCACTCATATATGATAGATATGATACATATTTATCCTTTTCTTATCTTACATCTATGTCCTACTTGTATCTGACTCCAATCATATAAAATAACTTGTGTATCCCGTAATTCATATGTATTTTAAATGTGCTAGTAGTTAATTGAGTATGGTTCATTTTATTTGTAGTGAATTTATCTTGTAAACTTGTCTCTTTCTTTTTAAAAAGTATTATGGGTCAATTATTGAATGAATTATCCTATAATTGCTTCTTGAGGCTTGTCACTTATTTTTGAAACATGTTGATGGCCTTTCCTTGATGAATGAAACAAGATATAATCTTCAAAAATGATTGAAATATCAACCATGAACCTACTTGGGACCAATAATATCATATAAAATATTACTATTTGGTGCAAGATTCAAAAATGTGGTGTATAATTTAATTAGGCCTTCACTATGTAGGTGTTACAAGTCAAATTATATTAATCCATAATATAACACTTAGAAAATATGTGGCATTATTAAAGACATCCTTATGACACTTTGATATTAATTTGAAGACTTTGTGTTAATTATGTGGTGCCAAACAAGAGAAACCTTAACTATAGGTCTTGTTGCTTAAAAATATGAATGCAATAACAACCATCCTCTACAAAATAAAGAAGAGGACTATAGTGAGTTAAGAAACTTGCAAATGATTTATAAAGTTTTTTGTTATTTTTAAACTATGTATTTTTTACATAAAAGATCTATCTAAATCATTTTTTATGGATTACAAAAAATCACAAAAACCTACAAAATACTAACAAACATAAATGAAATGATTTTGATTGAGGCAAGCTATGTCTTACACATAGAATATTCCAACATCATTTTGACTAATGTTTATTATATAAAACCCCACCCATAGGTAAATTCCCTATTCATCATGTTGTTTCAAATGCTAGATGTCATTTCTCTCATCACTTTGAGATGATCAAACATCTATTTAGTTATTACACCTGTGTGGAAAATAGATAGTCATGGATACATAATCTTTTCAAATGATTTAAACTATATTCTTTTACCAAGAATACTATTTTGTTAGGGGATGGGGTTGGCTTCCTTGTTCAGTTCACTTGATTTTATCATTCTTTTATATGTACAAAATATTTTCTTTCTCATTTGAAAGGACAAAAATTCTACTAGTTTGAACTAGATATATGTTTATCCTAGCTTGTCTAGTCAAGAAAAGTCTCTAGTGATTTTAAATGTGTTAATCTAGATTCAAGTTTGGGTTCATAAAGAAACTCTTTATGTACAATTACACATTTCCTTAACATTGTTTCCTCACACGTAGTCATCTTCACTACACTAAAGATATAGTCCGTTAGGTTCCTAATAGCACCACTCTAGAGTTGTAGAGAGGAGTTATCTCTTCTAGCTTGCCAATGTGTAGGTTGATCTCCTCCCCACATAGCTTAGTCTAGTTGGTATCCTCCTAATGTTTGTAATCCCTCCTCAACATCTTCCCATTAACATGGGTGGACTCTATTCTAAGGTAGAACAAATTTTCATAGCTAAAAACTGATTTCATTCAAGATATACTAGTTTTTGCTAATTAACCATGTAGACAAATAAATAAAATGCTCTTATTGAGTGGGATCCTATTGATGATAGAAAAAAATTACTTGATGGAGAGTAGGGTTACCTTGATGGAGGGTAGGGTTACCTTGATGATAAGGACTTTCCCCAAATTTTAAGTTTTCTATGTCTTCTCGTTTTAGTATTTTAATGACATTGTGATTTTGTGATTAGTTGCTACTTTTTCGAGGTGTAAAGTTAGACTGTATAGACTCATCTTTTATTTACATGATTTAGGATTTGATTCTATTCTTTCTATTAATTTGTTAAGGTAAATATATATATATATATATATATATATATATATATATATATATATATATATATATATATATATATATATATATATCTCACTCTTTTGATGTGTGCTGAAGCAATACACAAACTATTCTTACCATTTAAATTGCATTTGAGTACTGTTTTTATTCAAATTATTCAACATACCCTCTGTATTGCAGTTCTATCATGGGACAACGAATGATATTTCTGTGTATGATCATGAAAGTGTAATAACTTGTATTGATATAAATTATTATGGTACAAAGAGAGTTGTGAAAGGCTTGCTATCATTATTGAGGGAATCGTCCAGCTGACCACGAATTATTAATGTCTCCTCTTTATACGGGCTTCTGAAGGTAATTTCATTTCTTTTAGTGTTCTCAATATTAAGATTTCAATCAAATAAACTGTGAATGCATTATATATATGTTTACAAATGTTGTTTCACAGATGATGCCAAATCCAATACTACAAAAACAACTTTCTGACATGGATATTATTAGTGAGGAATTTCTGGATTCGATGTTAAGTCAGTTTATAGAAGATGTTAAGCAAAACAAAAATTTGGAAGAGAAAGGATGGCCATCCCCATTTTCTGCATACAAAATGTGAAAGATCTCTATGAACGCATACACACGTCTATTAGCCCGTGAGCTTTCTGATAAGGCGTACGTAAACTGCATTCATCCTGGATACGTTAGAACTAATATGACATATGGTACAGGAGACCTTTCACCAAGTGAAGGTGCTGAAAATATAGTAAAATTGGCTCTATTTCCTCGTGGTGGACCTTCTGGTTACTACTTTCTTGAAAAGGAGATTAGTGGCTTCTAAATGAATATCTTTCTAATTCTGAAACTACTTTTGTCATAAAGGAGACATTTCCCGTATTTTATATGAATAAACTATTAATCTAGATTATTTTATTCTTATTAGTGAATTTGTAAATATAGAAGTTTTCATATGTGTTAATGTTCTTTTTATAATTGAAGCCTCTTGATTGATTGATGTCTTTACTGATGTTCTTTTTATACTGAAGATGCATCAGAAATTCAGTCAAATATGAGATAGCATAAACGATATACTGTAAATTTTCATAAAAACCAGAGGCTCATAATAAAAGTCATGAATAAGAATAGATGATACAACACATCTTTTCTCCTTACAATTTTTTCCTCAAAATATTTCCCTCTAACATGTGTTTTTTCATGTTAAATCCCCTTTGAGAAACATTTCCACTTCACTTGAACAAAAACTCTTCTATTCTATAAAATATTTAATCTACCCACCCAAAATTCCATAGAATCCAAATTTTGAGTGCGTTAAAGTATGTAGTGTTGATGAGGATGTTATTCACACAACATATAAATAGATTTGTCAAACAACACAACCTATCTATGTTGAAAGAGTTGCTAATTCAGTAAAAAAATTAGATATCCCAAGACTTGAGAATTTCAAGTTTTGACTCACTAGGTTCGCTCAGGGTTCATTTTTTATGTTGTTTTCACAAAGGAACTTACAGATATTTGATGATATGCTTACACTTTGAAAGCAATTTGATTAATCTTAACAGTTCTAGCATCAATCACTTTCCATGTGCATGATAATTATAACTATTCTTTACAAATAAATTACAAAAGATTCAAATAAGGAGAGAAAAGAGCCTAAGAACTTTAATGGTTCCAAATATTGCACATGTACATATTGAAAAATATGTAAATTGAAACAAAAAACTATTTGTACTTCATCAAAATATCTCGTAGCTACATACAAAATAGTGCAAGAGTTTAAAGAATGTAACTCTTTACCAATGAAATAGCTTTAAAATGCACCTAAATATGACACAACAAATTGATTATTTCACCAGAATGGACAATTTACAATAATGCAATCAAGAATGACCATGATATTAATTTAGCACTACAAGCTTCTACATTATGCACAAGTATTTATTGAAAATGAACAAAAAACATGAAATAAAACTTAAATTGGTGATTTCCCAATTCAAACTCTATTGTCTCAACAATTTCTGATTCTAAATAAATGATAACATGCTGCCTTTTATAGCACTAAGACAGAGGTTAGTTACAGAATCACACATTGTTAGATAGAAATAAGTGAATCAATATAAAAAATGTGGTACAAAAATATCTTTTGAACATGGGCTATCAGCAGATAGTTTTAGAAGAATTGATCAAATTTATCCCTCTTTGACTTATTCATTGTTAATTATTCATTAACTCCTCAAAATTATAGATAGTAGTCATTTATCCATGTGGTTGAAAAAATCATGTTAGCAATCCTTCAATTCAGGCTTCACTACCTAGATTTGGTTGACTCTTTACATTTATATCTTCATCCTTCATTTTTTATACCATCTATAGCCAAAACTAATCTAGTTCCAACATGCTTAGAAATACCTACAATTTACTGTAGGAGTTCCTATATAAGAGTGAATTTGCACCCTAGGTGTAATTCCCCTTTTTGCCTTATTGCACTTTACAAAACCTAAGTTGGAGGCTTAAATTCACTTAAGCCTGATGATGGTAGTCCACTTGGCACCCGTTTTGTGTGTCGGTGGAGGTGTTTCTATTGGGGACGCCCGCACGGCATGCAGACGTTCGCGTAGCGCGCTTACGTCCCTAGAAGATTCCTGTGGCTGGGCCAACAAAGGCGTTACTCTTCCCATTGGTAGTGAAGTTGTAACGCCTCCTTCGGCCACCTGACCTGAATATGTCTATTTGGTTCCTCATTCCTTCATAATCAAGTCTTTGAACTTGCATTAGGAGGTTGGATGAAGATTGGAAGAACTCTACATCACTTCAAGCTCATTTTGCACTCACATTCTAGCATTCCAAGAATTCCATAGCAGCAATATCACACTCCATCACGTTCGTAGAGAAAGTTTGGGACCACGCCATTGTAGCAGAGGCTTGAGTTCCTCTCATTTCTCCCCCAAGCAGTCTTGAGTGCTCTTGGTGGAGGTGGTAAGCTTTCCTCTCCTATCCTCTATCATTTGATTGAGTAGCATAGTACTGTTTGTAGTGTTTGTGATTTTATCACCTTTTTATCTCTTTTCCATTGGTTGTCTATGAAGGTGGGAACACCTAAACAAGGGTCTGACTAAGGCAGGCCCCTATATAGCCACCCCCCAATATTCTCTCTCTTGTTGTGTGTAGGTGTGCAAGTTCTTGCAGGATCAGTTGGCGAACAAGTTCATTGAGTAGATTCTCCTCATCTTTATCACTTTTGCTTATTTGCTTTATAGCATTAGAGATTACTTAATCTATTTAGTTACATCATTCTGGCCTTTTAGTTAAATAGCTGGGCTGATAAGTTGTTTTGGTGTGTTTAACCTCGTCTCAATTATTATCTAGCCGTACGGACTACAATGTGTTTCTAAGATGCCAGCACGCCACACTATCATCCAAAGTCCGCGCTGATGTCCTCGGGCAGAGAGCTCCCTGAGGCACATAATTGGACCTAAAGACCGACTCACCTAGCCCCACTTTGAAACTCAGATTGTAGAGTGATCGTAGGACCCTAAAAATCCTCATCATTCTCATCCTCGTACCCTAAAAATACACTTAGTTGAGGTAAGTTAGGGCAGCCTCTCGCATCTCGACCCTCCGTGAACCATTTTGGTTCCATTTTTGTGATATTGGCAGTTCCTTTCCTCGTACTCTAAGAGTGTTGTGAGGTTGTTTCCTTGCAACCAAACCTACGACCCCTAGGTGGCGTAGTTGGAAGGATCCAAAGGTATTGCACAACAAAACCTTAATTGGGTCACCATCTTATCCATTAACCTTTAGGGATTCTATGAAAGAACTATCTAGTGTGTGTAATGGCTTAATTCCTGCATCAAACCATCCCCTCTGAGTAGCCTATGGAGAAATTGTTGGCATAACCTTTACTTCATAGGACTTGCCGATGGGCTTTAATAAGGAACCATCTCCCCTCTATATTCCTACACAGATCAATAAAAACATCTTAGCCAGTGTTCTCGTTGATCCGATGTCACAAGTGAACATAATAACAGAGGAGATCATGCTTATAAAATTTTTACATAAGGATGTATACAATGCTCTTGAAATTTTCATTCGCACACACAATGACCTTTTCATACCCCCTTTAGGTAGCATTACCCTATCAGTCTTGGTCGGACCTAAGACTGTGAAGCTCTTGTTTGATATCATTCATGGGTCTAAATTCTTCCATGTAAAGTTGGGTATCCCCTGGTTAGTAGCGATGAACACGGTACCTTTCTTTGTGTATAAATATCTAAAATTTATCCATGGAGATTTCGTACATGTGATCCATGACATCGGCTATTAACCACCAGTTGCACGTGGCAGCTACTCCCTAGATCACCCATGGCCTGCGCTTGTGGGTACCCTTCCACCTAGGACAAACCTTTTACACAAAACATATCAAAATTATAAGAAAGGATGTCTGAGGCCAAAAGTGAGGTAGCCTCCCTCACCTTATACTATTTCACATAGGGCCTACTTGAAGGCTGACAACGATGTTGTTAAGGCTCAAAAGAGGAAAGAAGAAAAGTGGTCTCGTGATCCTCCTTCTTCCTCTTCCGCTTCCCAACCTGATGCTTCTTCTCACTCAACTGTGGTACCCTTGAGTTCTGCTCCTTGTTTGTAGGAGAACCCTTTGATGCTCTCTTGGTGAAAGCCCAAGCGTCCCACATTTGAGCTTCCTATTATGCCGATGGAGCCTAGACCCATTCGGTATGAAAGGAAGAAGATCCCTCGAAGAGAGTCTTCCTTATCTCGACCATCGTGACCCCTTACTGCTCCTGCTCCTAAGGCAGTGAGCAGAAAGAGGCCCGCTGCTGAGGCTCTCGAGCTGACTCATCCTATCACTCCTCAGCCTACTCCCCCTGTTCCTGCATAGGAACCCATTCCTCTGCCTAAAATGACCGTAGTAGACGTCCCTATGGTCAAGCAAGAAACTCCTGTCCCTTCGCAAGCTATGGCTTCTAACTCCAAGAGTTGTAGGAACCGCCTTGCGCAAGAGCGTAAGCACCGGCAAAAGGATGTCCTAGTCAAGCAGGCTGCTTCTCAATAGAAGGAAGAAGAAACGACCGCCCCCGCTTCAAATCCCTTTGCAACATCATCTTCCTCTTATCATGTTGTGTCTCTTCTGCTTGATCTGTTCCCAGCTTCCGTTAAGAGCATAAACCCGCCTAACCCTAATCAGGTACAAGTGTTTATCGCTCCCTCGGTAGAGCCACCTTTGCTGGCATCCATTTCAGATATTTAGCCCTTCCCAAAGCCTGTGGATATGGTTAACATTTTAGTCGTATCCACTACGGTTTTTTCCTCTTCCTCCTCTACACTTCTCGCTTCATCTATAGGAACTTCATCTCCTCCTATGAAGAAAGGAGTAGAGGCTAGTACTTCTCGCGATAAGGGATGTAGGAAGATCCCACCTTCGCAAGGTGGCCCTGTGATGACCTGTTCTGTCCTTGTGATAGAGCCAGTCTTGGCCTCTCCTGAGTTTTTCACCGCTCCCGAATCATTCAGCAAGCCTAGCAATGGATCTCAGGCGCAACACGTCCCATCCACTGAAGTAAGACATAGCACTCCCATGGGGTGCATGTTCAACTCTGTGGATGAGGTCTCGACCCTTTTGGCAATCTTCACGAAATCGCTGATGTTGACTCCACAAGAGCTCGGCGGAAAGGACCTTGAGGGGCCCTCTTCCTTGGCCCTTATCCCAGGAGGGTCAGATTCCCCTCCTCTTAAGATTCTACCCTTGTAGGCTCGTCCTCCTTCCCCTTACGAGGATTTGGACTGGGAAGCAGAAAACCTCTTAGCCAAGCAGTGTTAGGAGGAGGCCCTTTTTTTTCTTAATCTTGTGTGTGTTGTGTGTCTCTTGTGATGTGTTCCCCCGTACCCATTCTATATGCACCTGGATGACCCTCGTCACCCTTGTTGGTGCTTGGATACAGGCATGGTTTTTGTGTCGTAAACCTTCTTCTATTTATACCATCATTCTTCCATGTTTGTGCTTGATTTTTGATAAATTGGGGATGATGCAAAGCATTGGGGGCATTTGGGCTCCCCTTCCATGTTGACCCAATTTTTTTATTTTTACTTTGCTTTTTGTGCATTCTTCTTGGTCTGGTTGGGGATTGATGATCTTTCGCCTTGCATTGTGGTTACCTACTATTATATGAGCTCAGACAGATCTGACCTCGCTAAACCAGATCCCCCTGTGCCCTTTGTTTGTGCTTTTTAATTTTTCTTTATCTTTCTCTTTCCTTTGCTTGAGTTGTCCCTCCTATGTGTGATGACGTTTTTTAACACTTTGACTTTTAGAAAATGAATTCACCGCCAACAAATCTTTTCTCAAAATTCCTTGCAACACCCTTTCCTTGGAAGTGCATTCTCAACATAGAATCCTAACGAAATGTGTTTCCTTCATCATGGGTTCGTAAAGGAAGGACTTGGAGACCTTCCTCCGAAGTGGGAACTGCTTTGACTTCCCCTCACATGGGGGCATGACCTTCCTTTCAAATTCCTTGATGAAGTGAACATCTTTCAAAAGAAATCCTTGATGATGAATCGCTCTAAGGTGGCGACTCTTGAACTGTGTGTCCCTTGAGTGAACCCCCTCTCTTTCACGACGGGTTCCTCAAGGACCCTTTCTTCAAAAGCCTTTGTAACCAATGGACTCTTGCATGTCTAGTCTGGGGGCAACCCGACTAGACTCGTTCCATTCACCCTTTCACATCTAGCTTGAGGGCAACTTGACTAGACCTTATTCTTTCAAACTATGCATCCCTTGAGTGGACCCCTCTCCTTTTGAAGGGTTTCCAAGGGAGCCCTTTGAAAGTATTTCGGTCTACGTGAACAAACACTTTAGACATGTTATGTCTGTGGGTAGACATGTTTCCGCTTTTAGATGTGTTCTATCTATGGGTAGATGCATCGATGCTTTAGAAATGTTCTATCTATGGGTAGACATGTTGCCACTTTTAGATGTGTTCTATCTATGGGTAGACGCATCGACGCTTTAGACATGTTCTATCTGCGGGTAGACATGTCGCCACTTTTAGATACATTCTATCTGTGAGTAGACATATAGACGCTTCAGACATGCTCTATCTATAGGTGGACATGTCGCCTCTTCTGACATGTTCTATATGCGGGTAGACATGTCGTCGCTTCCTAACTCGATGGAGTCCACTTCCTTGGGGCTTCCTCCATGCAAGAGATCTTGGGGGTTGCCTCCTTGCAGGTCTGCGGTCCTGTAAGGCGCTTTGTTGTTCCAACTTCATAGTTTCGAGCAGCTATGGATTCCTTTTGTTTTCCCTACATCTTCAAGTTCACCAGATCACGGTCGACATCCTCGACAATTTAGGTATACTTTTCTAACCCTACTCTCTTCTTGATCTACTTTACTGAGCACTCGCCAATACTTGTGCTCGCTAAAGTGGGGGAAAAATGTATAAGAGCGAATTTGCACCCTAGGTGCAATTCCCCTTTTTTCCTTATTACACTTTAGAAAACCTAAGTCAGAGGCTTAAATTCACTTAAGCCTGTTGATGGTAGTCCACTTGGTGCCCATTTTGTGTGTCAGTGGAGGTGTTTCTATCAGGGATGCCCGCGCGGTGCACAGACGTCTACACTATGTGTTTACGTCCCTAGCAGATTCCTATGACTGAGCCAACAGAGGCGTTACTCTTCCCATTGGCAATGAATTTGTAATGCCTCCTTCAGCCATCCGACCTAAATATGACCATTTTTTTCCTCATTCCTTCATAATAAAGTCTTTAAACTTGCATTAGGAGGTTGGATGAAGATTGGAAGAACTCTACATCACTTCAAGCTCATTTTGCACTCACATTCTAGCATTCCAAGCATTCCATAGCAGTAATATCACACTCCATCACGTCGATAAAGCAAGTTTGGGACCATGCCATTGTAGCAGAGGCTTGAGTTCCTCTCATTTCTCTCCCAAGCAGCCTTGAGTGCTCTTGGTGGAGGTGGTAAGCTTCCCTCTCCTCTCCTCTATCATTTGATTGAGTAGCATAGTACTATTTGTAGTGCTTGTGTTTTTATCACCTCTTTATCTCTTTTCCATTGGTTTTCCGTGGAGGTGGGAACACCTAAATGAGGGTCTGACTGAGGCAGGCCCCTATACAACCACCCCCCAACATTCTCTCTCTTGTTGTGTGTAGGTGTGCGAGCTCTTGGAGGATCAGCTGGCAAACGAGTTCATTGGTGAGATTCTTCTCATCTTTATCACTTTTTCTTATTTAATTTATAGCATTAGATATTACTTAATCTATTTAGTTACATCATTCTGGCCTTTTAGTTAAATAGCTAGGTTGATAAGTAATTTTGGTGTGTTTAACCTCATCTCGGTTGTTGTCTAGTCGTATGGACTACAACACGTTTTTGAGACCCCTGCACGTCACACTATCATCCAAAGTATGCACTAACTTCCTTGGGTAGAGAGCTCCCTTCGGCGCAGAGTTGGACCTAAAGACCGATTCGCCTAGAGCCCCTTTGAAACTTGGATTGTAGAGTGATCGTAGGACCCTAAAAATCTGCATCATTCTCATCCTCGTACCCCAAAACATACACTTAGCTGAGGTAAGTTAGGGCAGACTCTCGCGTCTTGACCCTTCGTGACCTGGGGTCTTGCATGCATTGGTCCCTCTCTCTTACAGTTCCTTCATTTAATTATTTTCCCACATTTGGATCTGTAATCCGGTCATCATCTTTCTGTGCATGCCTTCTAGCATTCCTTAATATGTCTACACTATTAAAGGTTCTCGCTCTCCACCTTGACATTTAGGACACTTTAAATAAGTCAATTTTCTCAAAATTACCTCATACCAAATTTCATATGGAAACATACAATTACATTCACTATTAAGCTTGATCTCACAATACAAACCACCCTAACAACCCCAATCAAATAATCATTACATTTAAATTTACCATTTACCATCACTTTTCTTCTAAATAATTTTCTATCCACATTAATGTTCTTAAGAGACCTTTTTATAGGTTTTGATTGGTATCGGAATTTTGAAAAAAATTACTGGATATGGAATTTAAATGATGTCTGGTATCAGCTTCCAAAACAATAAATTCATTCAAAAAGTTAATTTTACTCTAGTTGCGCATATTGGTAATCGAATATGTTTTTAGGTTTATTAATCATCATTATTTATTACTTATGTCTTAATTGAGATTTTATTTGCAAATAAAACCCTTCTTCATGTATTAATAATTGGAACAAGAATTGGATATCCTTCATTTAGTTTAGAAAATTTCGCACCATTCATTCAACATGAATTGTTCTAATTGATTATAAAGGAATGATTTGGTGATGTGGACCTCGTCTGATGTAGGAACTTCTAGAGGTCATAAATTTTTGACCTTGGAGTCTAATTGATCTTTTAGTGAAATTTCAAGTTTTTTTTCAATTTGTTTTTTCAATTTAATTTCTAACTCTTGCATGTTATTAGATTAATAAGTTGACAATTAGTGTCACTTTAACTAGTTTCAAATAATTGACAACTTTCATAGGCCATGGAAGTAAGCATGAGAAATTACCAAAAAAAGTCAAAAGTTAGAAAGCTACTAAAATTTCAAAAAAGGGAATTTTTAGATTTTTCTATAAATTGCCAAGAAAGGTGATTCTTGGATTTTGCTGAAAATTGCCAAAAAGGTAGTTTTTGAATTTTGCTAAAAGGTGATTTTCATATTTCTACTAAAATGGAAGCTCATTTTCAGTTTTAAGGGTAGAATGGAATGAGGAATAAAGGAGAATTTGCATAAGTATTTTGATTTTTTTGTGTCTATTTTTTAATAATAATTATAATTTATATGTTGTAAATTTTTAATCAAAGTAGAAAGATGGTTGGGAGAGGAAGAGGAATATGATATCTAGCCCAAATGCATAGAGATATGCAAAATCTATAGAGACAAGTAGTAGAGCTTGTAGGTATGATAACAAATCAAAGAATAAGGGAAAAAAAAATTGATTAGTAAATAAGGCAAGGAGGTGAAGATCAACATGTAGAACATGAAGATGAAGAAAAGTTAGAGAACCTAGCCTTTGAAGAAATGATGCTTAGAGTATTAGAAGGAAGAAATGAAAATGAAGGAATTAAAATTAAATTTTTTGATTATGCAAGTAGTCTTAAACCAATTGAGCTAATAGATTGGCTGAACAATATGGAAAAAAATTATGAATGGAAGACTATGGTAGAGGAAAAGAAGGTAAAGTTTACATGAACTAAATTTAAGGGTCATGCAATGATCTATTGAGATTTTCTATGAAAGGAAAGATCTAGAAAGGGGAAGGATAAAATTAGAACATGGAGCAAAATGGAGAAGAAGCTAAGAGAGAAATTCTTGCCTATGAATTATGCACAATTTGTTTTCATCATGAAGCAAAATTTGTGTACTATGCAAGACTATACAAATGAATTTTATAAATTATCCATTCGTGTGGAGCATCAAGAGACCAATGAATAGATGGTTGCAAGGTATGTAAATGGTCTAAAATTTTCTATTCAAGATTAACTAAGCATGCATAGGATTAGCAATATGGAACAAACATACCAATTAGCTTTAAAGTTAGAAGAAAACCATAGTAGACAATATTTACAAAGGAATAGGGGTGCAAGAAGAGGTACAAAATATCCATTGCATAGTGCTTTAAATTATGGTGGGGGAGAATCATCTCAATGAATAAAGAAATTAGATGATATCTGACAAGAATTTTGAAAATCATCAAAGAGGAAGAGGGTTTAAGAGAGGAAAAGATTATGGTGGTGGTAGAGGATGTGAAAACTCACAAAGAAATTTCATTTGCTTTAGTTGTGGTGAAGAGGGTCATAGAGCATTTGAATGTCCAAACTATCACATGCAAGAAAGGAGACAAGCAAAACAACCCATATTTAACTTGGTTCAAGCTAAGGATGAGGATGAAGGTGTAGATCTAGAAATTCTTCTAGATGTGGGGGAGAAGCTCATGATGATAAGGACAATGGTGATACCAAAAGAAAAGAAAGTACCAAATAAAGGACATGATGACTCTTGGCTTCAAACAAATATATTTTGAACCAAATTCACCTCAAGAGGAAAGGTATGCCAAGTTATTATTGATGGTGGAAGTTATGAAAACATGGTGATGAAGAGAGAAACCCAATTTTTCCATCTCCATCCAATTTTCATAAAATTCATATTACTAAGACATAGTGAACGTGATTAACTCTAAAATTTACAATTACATGTGTTAATTACAAACCAATTCTTCATTATACAACAACATACTCAACATTGAAAGTAAATCAAATACTTTTATTTATGCATATTTCATGAAAGAAATAATTACAATTTCTTTAGATAAACTCCATCTCTCTTTTTCACCTCTTCTTACATCTCTCACATCCTTATGTTCTTTACACTATGTAGTGTAGGAAAATGTATCCCTTTTTCACACTTGATTTGGGAATGATTAACATTAAAACAAACCTAATGTTGCTTTGATCTAGTGTTGTAATGTGTTTTACACATTCACATTAAGTTCAAGGCCCTCTTAAACTAAATGGACTTAATTGTGCCTTATTTAGGGTATTGTAAAGTGTATCCTAACACTTTCACACTAATCTAGGGCTTTATTATTTAATTGGGCTTATCTATGCCTTAATTGGTCCTATTTTACATCTACAAGCCTTATTTAATGCATCTTTCTAAGGATAATCTCAACACTTATCAAATAACAAGTCATAATTCAATGTTTTGGGTCATGTGTTCCAGATCTAGTGATCTAAGACTCATACGCCACCTTAGGTATATGCATCCCACCTAGGTCTTCAGACTTGATTTCAAATTTCACATTAAACATGACCTTCCATGGAGTTTGTGTCCCAGTTTTGAGCCACTCGCACTCATATGCCACTTTGGGTGTATGAATCCCACTCTAATCAAGACCTATTTTGAATTCAATTCTTTGTGGTATTTTATCCTCCTAGATCTAATGTTGGCTTGTAGTATTGTAATTTCTTAAAATTTGGCATAAATAAGTATAAATACAATGTTATTTCACATAGTTTCATCCTATAATTTCATAAGCAATCAAGAGCACTTTCACAAGAGTTCACAAGAGAATTCAAGAAAATTCAAGAGCATTTGAAGAGCATTCAAAGGCATAATTGAAGAAGATTATTGCAACAATTCAAGTTCCATCATCATGTCAAAGGCATAAAGCATCAAGCATGTTTTTGAGCTAGTGTTGTGATGTAGCATTCAATATCCAAGTTAAGCAGTGTTCCACATATAACTCAAGATCAAGATCTACATTCTTCATGGCCACTTCATGTTAGATTGTAGATTTACATTTCAAGATATCATTCAAGGTATCATTGTTCATGATTCATGTTTCATGTTCATGTTTCATTGTTTCATCATAAGGTTTAATTACCTATACAGGGTTTGACCAAGGTAAACTCCCATTTCTTAAAAATCAACAAGTTTTTTTCTCTCTCTACATGTGTGATTGCAAATCTAGGTGTTTTGGAGCTTGAAAATCTTTTGAAGACTAAGTTGCAAGATTGAGGAAAGTTTTCAAGTTGTCACGAGGTTTCCATCTTCACGAAAATTCATCTGTAGGCTAGAATTCAACCTTTCATACTTGGAGATCTGGTAGGAGAGAAGCTAAAATAGACCACTAGAGGATACCTGAATTTTAGCCAAACCCTAATACTAGGACTAAATTGCCACCTTGGGTGTATGAGTCCTAATACATCACTTTTTCCAGTTTCAAAAGATCTAGATCAGTCATTGAGAGATTCCTATTTCTACCCAAAAACCCTAGTGTGGGACTAAATCACCTAGGTTGGCGTATGAGTCCCAGTGAGAATCGACAAACAACATAATTTTAGGGTTTTAGAGCTTGTTTTGACCACATCTTTCTTCTAGGTACCCCTCTATTCATTCTTAGTTTATTGTCCTAATTTTCAATTTCATTTCGTAGGTCATCTAGTTAGGTTTGGACATGTGATAATTTCATCTCTTTCTTTCCAAGCCTTTTCTTGGTGGTGAACGCCCCTCACACCCATAAGACACCCTATTGTAGATCTCTTTTCCTCATTCCATCCCTATATTGAGATCTCTAGGGTTTCCTTTAATGAAACTTGAAGGAAATAGGTGGAGGAATCCTAATCCCCCTTTAGTTCCATCTTCCAAAAGAGAGAACACCCATTTTCTACATTTCATTTTGGTGAACTTGGCCTTTGGACATCTTATTTTCTGATTTGGAGTGCATTGTAGTCCTAGATCTATCTTACATTAACTTTGCATCAGGTCTTGCATTAGTTAATTTGCATCTAGGGTTTCTAAATCTTGCATTCGTGAAAGTGCATATAGATTGCATTTTTGGCTCTTGCATCATTGAATTTCATTTGAAATCTATAATTTCCCATTTTCTAGATGTCATTCAAACTAAAAACCTAACAGTCACTCAAAATTTTGTAAAATTAGTGTTAAAACCCTAATCTGGGACTCATACGCTCCTTTGGGCGATTTAGTCCCAGTACAAGTGGTTTTGTTTGATTTTTGGGAATTCTATGTTGATAGTTTATGAGCATTTTAACCCTTCAAAATCCCTAACTGGGACTCATATGCCCCTTTGGGCGATTTAGTCCCAGATCAAACCTAAAACTAGCATTTACAACATTGAAAATCTTGTTTTTGTGCTTCTATTTGCTATTGTTAAAAACTTGTTTCAGTTTGCTGATCTTCAGTTTCATTCATTTCATTAGATCTAGCTTAATCTACTTCATTGATTGCATTTCTTAAATTCAAAATGGTATTTACAACATTTCATTTTCAAATTTTTACATAGAACAATCAATCAATTATCATGTTCAAAATCTGAAAATTGCATTCTCCTTTTGCGTGTTTGATCTATCATTGTTGCATTTCAAATTTGTAAGACAATCATTACATCATGTTTTCATTACAAAAATACATGGTTATCATACTTCATGTTCTATTTTCATATCTTGTTCGTCATTGATCCCTCTCCTAGTATCCCTCCTATGAGTGAGATTACTCTAGTGAAAGAGAGTACAACCTTGGGTAATCATAAATCATATTCAATCTTCTCCTAATATCTCTCCTAGTTGTGAAGAAGATATTTTGGAGTCACAAGAACCAATAAACCTAGTTGTTTTTCTTCTCCTACCTCTCTTATTGGGCAAGACATTACTGAACAAGAGGGCATAACCATAGGTAATCATGACAATCACATAACACAACAAGAAGATGCCATTGAAACCTACCTAAATACCACTTCAACTAGTCTACAATCATCCCCCAACATTTTCCCTTCTTGTGGGAATGTCTTAGTGAAGAAGATGCAATTGTAAGAAATCATGACATTCATATTATTTGTGAGGAGGATATGTTGGTGTTAGATGACCGAATCTTTAAGATCTATGACAACCCTATTTTTTTTCTTCCCCTACCTATCCTATTTTGGAAGACATTATGGGAAAAAGGAATGTAATCATAGATAATCATGATACTCATACTTGTTCTTCTCCTAGTATCTATCCTATCTGTTATGAAGATATTTTTATGTTAGAAGAACCAATTGATGAGAGTTGTGAGAGCCCTACTTGCCTCTCTTCCCCCAGGAAAAACATTATTGAAAAATAGTTTTCCATCATTGATAAGAAAGAAAATACAACCATTGATAACTTCCTTAATTGTGATGAATTCATTTTAGAAGAATAAATCTTTGAATGTCATGAACATCTAGTTTTTAGTTCTCCTAAAAACTCTCCTAATGGGGAAGATATCAAGGTATCTACAAAAAATGAGAAAATTGATACTTGTCTTTCAAACAATAGTGATGTGACTTCCTTAAATGATGGTGAAAACATGACACTAGACTCCCCTTCATTAGAAAGAAATCAAACCAAAATCATTGAGGTTATGAATGCATGTTTTCGTTAGATCCCCCTTGATTATTGGACCTCCTAAGTACCTTGTGGGACGTCTTAAGAATCCTCTAATTCTTTACCCACCCTCACAGTGAACACAAACTCAAAACAAACCTATCCTCATCCTCAAACCACCTAAGAATAATATGTTGCAGTAGCCGAATTACAATACCATTGCTCATACATATAACACTAGAAACAATCTGCAACCACTTGACAAAAACCTTCAATGTTCCTACCATTGACTAACCCTATCTTGCCTGGTCCTCCTCGTTTGCCTTTACAAAGTGGAAAGAGTATGATCTTGTTGAACAACTTAAGAACACTCCTATTAAGATATCATTATGTGACCTTATTCAAGCCTCCCCTCATTATCATAACATGATTCAAAGTTCCTTACAACAAGTTCCTACCCCTCTTAATTTGCAACCAAATGACATAGCAACCATGATTCAAGGAATGAATGTTGACATTGTTTACCACAAAAGTGAGCTCCCTCCTTTGGAAGTGAGAAAAAAAAAGATGCTTCATGATAATAGTTCAATATAATAGAAGAGGGATAAAGCGAGCCCTTGTCGATAATGGCTTCACTCTTAATGTCTATAGTGTAAACCTTTTGGATAGGCTTGGTGTGGATAAATAAAAAATTCAACCTACCTCTTTATCTATTAGTGGATTTGATAACATGGGAAAATGATTGCTTGGTGTGATAACATTACCTATTATAGCTGCCAAAGTTACATTACAAACTCCTATTCATGTTATGCCTCATGATCTTTCATACAATCTCCTTTTAGGTAGACCATGGATTCATGAGATGCATGTGGTGCCTTCTACCCTTTATCATATCATGAAATGTGTTTACAACAAAAAAGTACATACAATCTGATAGCAACCTAGATGGTGGATACCCCAAACAAGCTCAAATTGATCAAAATCAAACATGGAACCAACCCTTGCAACACAATCCACTCGCCTTTACTCAAACACACACCTAAAGGCTTGTAGCCCTCTAAAGCTGAATTTTCACAATATCTTTTAGAGAAGGTCGTACAAATACCTTCTTGAAACCTTCTAATAATCACATCATGATCTAACATAACATACTAAAATACTCCATGAGGTTTCTTTGAAACAATAGAGATTCAATAGACTGCTCCTGTTTTAGGCCACCAATTAGCCCTCTTTTACAAAGGAAGTACCTCCTAAACACCAAGTTTTCACTCAAACTCAATAGAAACTCACAAATTGTATTCCAAAACAACAAAATCCACAATCATTTGTCAATGCCATGACCTCTATGACACCGTACTCCAAAACCCTCACTTTTCATGCAATTTCCAAGGGTTTATTGAAAATTCTACTTTCTAGACTTTCCTTACTCAACCAATGCATCCAACATAACAAAAATACCCTACACAATGTTAAACAACCATTACATATATTTTTCTCTCAACAATTTTACAAAACCCTTCTTCAACTCATTTTCACATGAAAAAATACACTGTCCAGCCCTAGGGCATCATCCCAAAACCAACAAATTGAGTTCTCTGCCTAAAAAACCATGAGAAAACATAAATCCTAATATGTTGGATCCATTCCATGAGTTACAATAGGTACAGTGAATGGAATGGGTCAATTCAACATTTTAGAAGGTAATCAACCCTAATTACAAAGTTAACAGGACAACAATAGTAAACTAAAGAATTATCCCTCCAATTTCAATGAAAGACAATCAAACTTGAAAAAAAGAGAGTTATTTCATTTCCCTACAGAGAACAACAAGATTCAAAGTAATAGTGCACTGTACAAGGCCGTACAGTCCTTGTAAAGTTCAAGAATACAATAAATTTATAGAAATAAATGTTGTTATTGCTTTTGAAACTTCAATACAATCTTCTCCAACTGATACTCGAGCCTTTTTGAGGATTTTTATACTTTTTTCCTTTAAATTATAACTAAAAAACACCTATAAGTGCTTTTAAATTCATAGACCCTTCAATTTCCTAGAAGTTGCAATTTTGCAATTTGTTGTTTTTGACAACTTTTACACTTTTTTGCAATTTTTACTAACTTGACACCAATGACTCAAAAACCACCCAATTACATAATAAATGGTCTCAATAGACTTTATTTAGTATAAATATACCATATCTAATTTTCCTAAAGACCTTAACATCTAGACTTGTCATGTTGACCCACATTTGTAATCTTCATGTGCGTGGGTGCACCTGCACCATACAACCCCACTAAAAGAGAACTCACGTCACATGAGTTATGCCTTGTACCATGCTTCATATCAGCTCCACACATGCTATATTTTGCAAATATCCTTCCTTGGTTCAGATATAGTGATCTTGTAATCTGCCTTGCATCCTTGTTCTTGTTTGCACTTGAATGTGTCTCCATTTCTGCAATCAGACCTGCTAGTTGTTTTCTGCCAATCCCTTGACCAAAACCTGATAAGGTTCCTAGCTTCATACCTACAATCAAACAATTTTTAGACATCCCTTGAACTTTCTTCTCCTTTTTCTCATCTTCATTCTTGCATCTACCCTTACTCTCTTGTCCATTTTGTCCTCTCATCGATGTCATTAGTCCAACTGTCTTGTCAACATTTTGTACCACTGTACCATCAGATTTACAACCTATTGTACCTAAAAATCTTACTTTTTTTTCAACTTTACTTCCAACCAAAGAATACACCATGTTTCCTATCAAAACATTATCATTCCAATTAACTGTCAACAAACCTGAATCAACCTTTTCACCTACTGTTAGAGCATTCTCGAGCTTTTAACTGACTGTAGAACCTATATTTTTGTCTCCTTTCACAACCTCTACAAGTTCCTTCTTTCCAAACATGATTATCTTAGCCTCTTTACCTTTACCTTTATCTTCTTCCACAAGTGGAGTTAAAACAAATGTACTTCCATCTTTCTCTATGGTATAAGTGTTTACTCTCCCATCATACAATGCATTCCTACCAAACTACCAAGGCCTACCTAGGAGTAAGTGAATAATCCATGAGCAAGATATCACACACTACCTTATCTTTATAACCTCCAATTTGAAATTCCACAACTTGTTCATTGACCAAAAGAGATTGCCCATCACTCAACCAAGACACCTTATATGACAATTCATGAGGAATATTTTGGAATTCACTTTACTAACCATCTCACTTGACACCATATTCTCAGTAGAGTCTGAATCAATGAGAATTTTGCATACCTTGTTCTTACACTTACATGTGGTTTTGAAGAGATTCTTCCTTTGCAATGGCTCCATCTCCTTGGTTTCCTTAAGTATGGTCTTCCTCATCATCAAAGCTTCACTTGTTTTAGGAGCATCATGATAACTTGTATAATTAGTACTCTCACACTCCTCTTCTTGTACTATATGAGCCCTCCTTTCAGTCCTCTTTTCACCTCCACTAAATGAAGTACCAAAATTTTCAGGGCATTTGAATGAAGGATTCCCAAATTCATTACAATTGTAGCATCTTCCTGCAAAGATATTTGAAGTTTTGCCACCATTAAATCTACCTCTAGTTCCCCTAAAACTTCCTTTTGCATCAACACCTTGATATTTACCTTTATTTGCTTCTTCTTGTTCCTCAAATGACTGCTTTGATGTAGGGATTGATCCTCTCCCTCTTGTATTATTACCTCCACCTCTAATAGAATTCTATTGCCTTCTTTTTATCTTTCCCTCCACCCTAATAGCCAGTTGGAAACACTCTTCAATAGTCTTTGGGTTAGCAACAACCATTTCATCTTGTATATTGAATCTAAGGCCGCCTAGATATCTAGCTTCTTTTTCAACTTCATCTTCATCTCTTCTTGACCTTATAATTAGTTTGTATAATTCATCAGTATAGGTCTTAACATCTAAATCATTTTTCTTCAAACCATGTAACCTCTTATACAATTGAACTTCATAGTCTTTAGGAAGAAATTTACCTTTAAGTTTTGCTACCATCTTGTCCCAAGAAACTATCCTTGACCTACCTCGCTTTCTCCTTTTTGTTTGCTCATAGTCCTGCCATAGAATTGCATGACCCTTGAGTTTTTTTTTGCTACCTTCACCTTTTTCTCATCAGAAATATCTTCACTTTCAAAGTGGTTGTCCATAGCTGCAATCTAATCAAGCAACTCTTCCTTATTCAAATTTCCACCATACATAGGTAGATCAACCTTTACCTTATGAGAATCACCTTTAACTTCCTTGAGCAACTTTTCCATCCTCTGATCTTCAGGGTCTAACTCCTCATCCACATCTTCATACTCTTCATCTTCTTCCTCTGACTCACTTTCATCATTCTCATCTCTTATCTTCTTTGTCTCCAAGGCAGCAAACCTTGCCAACACCACATTGTGTGACTCCAAAATCTTGGCATGTTTCTCCTTTAACTCCTGCAACTCTCTAGCATCACCAACATTCTTAGGAGGCATCTTTACAAATATGTCTTTTCACCTTCTAACCTGCAAAATTTAATCAATCACCTGCAAAAGATCTAATAACTGAGCTTTGATACCACTTGATAGCAACCTAGGTGGTGGATACCCCCAAAAAATCTCAAATTTATCAGACTTAAACATGGAACCAACCCTTGCAACACAATCCACTTTCCTTTTCTCAAACACACACCTAAAGGCTTATAGCCCTCCAAAATTGACTTTTGACAATATCTTTTAGAGAAGGCCGTACAAATACCTTCTTGAAACCTTCTAAGACTCACATCATGATCTAACACAACATACTAAAAGACTCCATGAGGTTTCTTTGAAACAATATAGAGATTCAATAGATTGCCCCTAGTTTAGGCCACCAATTAGCCCTCTTTTACAAAGGAAGTACCTCCTAAACACCAAGTTTTCACTCAAAATCAATAGAAAGTCACTAATTGTGTTCCAAAACAACAAAATCCACAGTAATTTTTCAATGCCATGACATCTATGACACCGTACTCCAAAACCCTCACTTTTCATGCAATTTCTAAGGGTTTACTGAAACTCCTACTTCCTAGACTTTCCTAACTCAACCAATGCATCCAACAGACCAAAAATACCCTGTACAAGGTTAAACAACAATTACATATACTTTTCCCTCAACAATTTGACAAAACCCTTCTTCAACTCCTCATTTTCACATGAAAAAATACACTGTCCAGCCCTTGGGCATCATCTAAAAACCAACAACTTGGTTTCTCTGCCTACAAAACCATGATAACACCTAAATACTAATTTTTTGGACCCATACCATGAGTTACAGTAGGTACAGTGAGTGGAATGGGACAATTCAACATTTTAGAAGGTAATCAACCCTAATTACAGAGTTAACATGGTAGCAATAGTAAAATGAAGAATTCTCCCTCCGATTTCAATGAAAGACACTCAAAATTGAAACAAAAATATTTATTTCATGTACCTACATATAAAAAAATTATTCAAAGTAATAGTGCACTGTATGTGACCGTAGAGTCCTTGTAAAGTTCAGGAATATAGTAAATTTGCAGAAATAAACATTGTTATTGCTTTTGAAACTTCAATACAATATTCTCCAACTGATGCTCGAGCCTTTTTGAGGCTTTTTATACTTGTTTCCTTCAAATTCTTACTAAAAAATTCCTATAACTACTTTTCAAATTCCTAGACCCTTCAACTTCCTAAAAGTTGCAATTTTGCAATTTGTTTTTTTTTGACAACTTTTACACTTTTTTGCAACTTTTACTAACTTGACACCAATGACTCAAAAACCACCCAATTACATAATAAATGGTCTCAATAGATCTTATTTAGTATAAATATACCATATCTAATGCCTAAAGACCTTAAAATCTAGACTTGTCATGTTGACCCACATTTGTAATGCAACAAAAAGATAAAGGAAAACATATTGAGGAAGTCACGAAGATATTAGAAGATGATTTGGGTTCCTTAGATTTCACAACATTCATTGGAAAATACAAGATCATAAGAAAAGACTCTGGAAAAGGAAACAAAAACAGGTAATGTCAACACAGAATTCAGAAGACCCTTCGAAAGCATCCACCTCAAACACTTTAGAAGAAGAAGAAAATTATATAACAAACTTTGATGAAGCTAATCTTATAAACAACCACCAACTCCAAAAGAAATGGAAAATCTTTATGGAAAAGGTTATGAACTTATGAAAGAACTGTGATATAGTGGAAAAGGATATGGTGCTAGAGAATAAGGTATTCACATCCTTATAAAGCCTCACACACAAGGAACAACTAATGGTCTTGGTTATTTTCCCTCAAAAGAAACAAGCAAGCCTTCACTCAATATCAACACTCTTACAAAAGATTCTCCTAAGAAAACTTTCACATTAGTGCATCCTAAATTGATTGACACTAGTGGTCTTGGTTATATTATCGTTCACAAGAAATGAAAGAAACTAAGAAATATTCGCTTAACATATATGACATCACGCAAAACACTAACGATTGGAGTTCATTAGATTTTACACCCTCCTTTAAAGAAGAGTACAAAATCTCGCAATCTAAAGAGTCTTGTGTAAGTATGACATCTTGGACTAAGCAAGAGATATCTTTGTCACAAAATAAAGGAACATCTACTTTTTGTAGTGACATAAAAAGTAGCTCCTTTTTTCTTACTTAATTTGGAATAATTGATATATCTTTAACTTAATAATGCCTTGGTTTATTGTTGTAATGTGTTGTACACATTTACATTAACCCAAGGCCCTTTTTAACTAAATGTACTTATATTGTACCTTATTTAAGGTGTTATAAAGTGTTGTAACACACTTTCACACTTATCTAGGGTTTCATTAGTTAATTGAGCCTAATGTGCCCCTTTAATTCAAATTCAACCCCTCTTAATTGCATTTTTTGAGTGATCTATCTCAACACCCATAAATCAAATTACATAACATTAAATTTGGAAAAATAAAGGTCCTAAAAAATGGTGCTAGGACGCATTCACCACTAAGGGTGAATGGGTCATCTCCAAATAGGACACCCCTTTCTATGAATTTTTGAAATGGATTTTGATATACTTTCAATCCCCTGAGGCATGGTCCTAGGAAGTTGAGCTAGGACCCATTCACCCTAGGTGGTGAATGGGTGCTCCCTTAATAGGACCCCCCTTTTTGAATTTAATTATGGTAGAATTTTAATGATTTTCAATCCTAGATCCAAGGTTAGCTTGAATTATTTGAATTTTGGGGTTAATCTCTAGATTTAGTATAAATATGGAGTTAATTCACATTGTTTCTCCTAGCAAATTTGAGAAAGAATCCTAATACTTTAGAAGAGCATTATAGAGCACTTAGAGCATTTCAAAGGCATTTTAAGGCATATTATTAAAGATTTATTGCAACAATTCAAGATCATTTTATCATGTCTAAGGCATAGTGCATTCATGCATGTTGTTGGGGTAAGATAGTTGATGTAGCATTGAAGATCTACTTGCAAACATTGTTATACATCCTATTTGAGATCAAGATCTACATTCTTCATGGCCACTAATAAATTTCGCTCCTTTATGTAAATTGAAACCTACAAGAATGTATTTTAGTTACTTTATAAATTTGAAATAGTTTAGGTCTTTGGCCTTTTATAAAAATAATAAAAAATAAAATAAAATATGTAATATGCATCCTCTAGATATCATTTTTAATTATCCATGTTTAAAAAACTATGAATTTATCTTATTTCTAAAATTTTATGCATTTTGACCTAATATCAATCATTAAAAATAATGTAAACTATATAAAAAATAATTAACAAATATTTTTAAAATGAGTTTTTTTCAATTAAAAAATATATATCATTAAATTTACACAAAAAATATCAAAATTTACTGGTTGACATCATATTTAATTTCTTAATAGTTTACTTGCTATAAGTGATATAAAGTGAAATTTTAATTTCAAATATTGATTTGAGTGTCTCACATAGGCTAAAAAGTGGGGCACACTCTTGTGGGATCACCCTTACTTATGCAAACTTATCTGAAGTGTTAGGATAAATTAGTAACTAATATAAAATAATAAAATGCACTAAGATGACATTTCAAACATGTCAAATAAGTTATTTATATGTAAATCTAGTGGGCTATTTAAGTCATCAAGCATTAGAGACTCTAAAATTAAATGCATCAAATTATGTGGCTTTTTCTTCCATTTGATGAATTCTAATGATGTAAGAGATGTCCTTAAATACACACCCCTAATTGTATAATTTGAATCATTTTATATGCAAGGTGACACAATAATTGTTTGTTTTAAAAAGCACTTTGTACCAAAAATAAATAAATTTGAAGGTGGGGGACTAGGCCCCCTTAAGTGGCATAGTCTATAGACTAGGTCATGCCATTTAACCTAATTTTGAGTAGCAAATTACTTTGAGATGTGGACTAGTTTCTTATAAATTAGTCAATAATAAGATTTGGTTATTGAGTTCTAAATAGGAGTTATATTATACATCTCAAATAAGTTTAGTTGAATATTGCAATTATATCTTCATACTAATTGTACAAAGTATTATAGACTAAAGGTGCAAGAGTAGAGGTTCTCCACTTTTATCTTACAAAGAAAAGAGAGATAAGTGAAAGAGTTATATGACTACAAAAAATTTAGAGCTACATTTGTCAACCTTAGTATTACTACCTATTATTGACAATAAATGAAATAACCACACATTTCCCTTTAACAACATTCCAAACATAATTATTTAAGAATCTTAAAAGTGCAATTAATAGTTTAATAATCATATCCACATGATCAATATCAAAATCATGATATTTATGATTATTTTTAACATCTATATAATTCAATTTATTTATTTTTCACGTGATTGGTGGCACTGGCGTGACATTCCCTCCGGTACCACGGGTTTGGGGGGAGACTAGACCTTGTGACCTCTTGCCTGCAACAGGATTCTTTAGCCAATCAAGCTAGGCCTCCCACCCATCTATATAATTCAATAGTTAGTGGCATTTTTTTATTTTTTAAATTAGACTATTTATCACTTTTTAGTAGTGATGAGGTGAAAGGACAATTGAGAAAGTTGTCTTTTTGGAAGTAGGTAGTTGTAAGTGCAAGCCTCTTTTCACCAAAAAACACTTACAAAACTATGATTAACCATTTGATTGATGAACCACAAAAACAATATGGGAGGACTCAATTGGTGCACATGATCTAGTAACTACCATTTTCTTGTGGATCAAGGAACTTGTAAAGTTGAGAAATTATTATTATATTTTTATGTGATGAATGGATAAAATGTACTTCTTGTTACATCTCAAATGAAAGAAACAACCGAGCTTATAGTGACTCATAAGGCATATAATAATGTACAAATTTATTCATATATTTTACACTAATCTAGTTTCTAGTGTTTTTAGACAACCCAACAAAGACGTGGTTGAGTCCTTTCTACTAAATAAAGTTGAGGTGATCAAATAGAGTTGAGATGATTAATCATATTGATTAATAGAAAAAAAAACTGTTGGTCAAAAATGAATTCTAGGATAAAACAACAAAGACATAGTTAATCCTCTCCCCTCAATTATATGCTGAAAAGACAAATTCTTAGACAACTCAACAAATACATAAGTTTGTCCTTTCACTAAAATAAAACTAAGATGAAAATAATAATTAACAAAAAACAAATATTCGGACAACTCAACAAAATATAAGTATATCCTTTCTCTTAAATAAAACTAACCTAAATTAATAAAAACAAATCTTTAAACAACTCAACAAAGATTAAAAATTGTCCTTTTAACTTAAATAAAATTAAGATGAAAAGAATCTTTTGATAAAAAAACAAATACTTAAAATGACAGTTCAACATTTCCCTTAAATAAAGCCGAGAGCTGTCGGATTGAGTAATAAAGAAGAAAGTTGATTAAAAAGCAAATCTTAAACAAGTCAACGAAAACGTGAGTCATGGTTGGGCTTGTACTCGAACTTAATACAAAGAGATTGCCAGATCTATCTGTGCAGGTCAGCTTAAGCTACGAACAATATCTGAAAAATGGTAAGATTTTGAATCGAAGGAACGCTGCTTTTACATATACAGATTTGGAAATGCTTTAATTTCAGTTGATTAATCGCATAATTGAAAGTTTGACAGAAATATTTTGTTCGTATGATGATTTTGACAGGAACAGAAATGGTGGAGTGGGGAAACAGTGGCGGTGGTTACAGGAGCCAATAGGGGAATAGGCTTGGAGATCGTTCGCCAGCTGGCGTGCAAGGCAATCACCGTTGTGCTGACATGTCGCAACGAGAAGAATGGGGTGGGTGCCATGAAAGAATTGGGTGAAGCAGGACTTGATAATGTTCATTTTCAGATATTAGATGTGCAGAGCTCCCAAAGTGTTTCAGATCTGGCCGAATGGTTGAAAAGCATGTTCGGAGGATTAGATATTTTGGTAATAGTATTTGAGTTTGTTGAAGGTTGTTATTGAAATTTTGGTTTAAACAGTTTATTCTACGTTTCTATTTATTTAGGTGGTTTGTCTTAAATCATATTAATAGGTGGCTTTTATTCAAGAAGACAGTGAGATTTCAGATAAACTACCTAACCAAATTGAAATTTAAAATGCGTTGTTTAAACTTATCTATTATTGAAGGCGAAGAATATTTATTTGATTTTATAAGATTTAATTTTTTTTAACAGATAAACAATGCAGCAGTTTTGGGGCAAGATATGAACTGGGAATTGATGGAAAAAATTGGGGTGGATATGGGCCAAGTACTGGTGAGTTGGGTATACAGTTTTTGACTTTGCATTTATATTAAGAGAATCCCATCTTCCATGAATATGAAAAGAGAGATAAACACTGTCACCCAATATGTAGAATTCATACACTTTGGGCTTATACAGAACAGAGATTGGCAATTCAGAAGCTGTCTTAGATGACTTAGCAACCTCTATGCATGGATAGGAGATAGCTTATTAATGCGCCACAAGTTTAAAATATCGTTTTTCAAGTTACGAGTTATGCCAGATGACTTGGTAATCTCTGTGCAGAGGTTGAGAGTAGTTTTCTATGCAGTGCCACTTTAAAATATCAAGCCACTGGTTTTTGACTTCTTTTTGTCCTTTATAAAGATAGAGAAGGAGAAAACTAAATTTTTACTTAAGGTTAAGGTGTAGGGAATTTAAAATGGTCCTTTAAGTTCTATTTTTTTAATGAAATAATGTTTTTATATTAATTGTATAGAATTTTTAAAATCACAGTATATTATAAAGTCTATATAAAGTGTGATTTTAAACAATATATCAAAAGAAAAAATACAATAATATGTTTCAAAGTATCAGCGATTATTAAATTAGTTGTAGGAGGTGGGACACAATCATCTTATTTCCAGTCACACAAGACAGTCACAGTTTGTCAGTGGTATTGTGGCCTTTGCTTTAGTGCTAGGTTTGTGTTCACAGTATACAGTGGTCTTCATTCCTTTTGGAATGCTTCTTGTACTGTGTTCACAGTGACAGTTTTGTCAGAGTGCTTTTGTCAACATTTAGCTTGTTTTTGCACAGTACTGTTTTGCCTTGAAAATTTCTATTCTGCAGGGGTATACTATTCAGTGCCAGTGTTATGTCAGTCTTGACACACTTGACAGTGGTATGTCACAGTGACATTTTGCAGGGGCAGTATGAAAACAGTTCTATGCTTTCAATTGCTTTGTGACAGTGTGCCAATGTCATAGTTGTCTTGATCATGTTGACAGTGATATTGTTGCAGAGATATAGTGAAGGAATCTACTGACAGTGGATATGCAAATGATAACATGACATTGAAGTGACATAATGACAGGGGTCTTGACAACCTTGACAGTGCTATGTTTTGCTAAACCTGCTTTCAGTCAGGGGGAGTAAGTAACCCTTTGTCGTTGATGTCAAAGGGGGAGTGATAGAGTTGCAAGAGCAAGAGAGTTTTGCCATCAATGACAAAGGGGGAGTTTGTTGGTTTGATTTGTCATTGATGTCAATTGATGTCAAAGGTGCATGTGATGTCAAAGGTGTATTCAATGTCAAAGTGATTGATGGTGTTTGTTGGTGAACTTGCTCATTCATTTCATGGTTTCATTGTGTTGATTATCTCATTTATCTCATGATGCTTTATGCATGTTCATGTTCATTTGCATGTTCATGTCTATACATCTCATGGTATCGATGCATTCCGTGATTCATGTCAACTATATGACAGGATTGCTTCATGTCACAGAGTTGCTTCTTTACGATGCAGGTTGTTGGTGAGTTGATAGGTTGTTGGTTCATTCATCATGGTATTTTCACAAGAATCTTTCAACATAGCATGAGTTGTTATCTTGTATAAATTAGATCAGGTATTCAGTGGAAAGCATGAGTGAGTTTTGGCATGATTGATAAAGTTGCGGTATGGACAGTGGCATGGACAAAGATTGTTATTAAGATCTTTTCTTGGTGTCCTTATAAGGGTTTGTGTTGCGAGTGATATTCATCTTTCAAGAAGTTGTTAAGGTTTTCATTGTTCATTGTCTGTTTCAGAGACTTGTAAAGGGTGAAGTTACTTTATGTTATAATCTTTTGTTGACTCGATATCACCGGTGGTAGGTCACTTAAGTGACCATTTAAGGGGGTTGTCCTCGTTGAACAACCGGCCCTTTAACCGGTCAAGGAGGTTAACAACATATATTTCACCGCCCAAGACAAAATCAATGAATATTATTTGATTAAGACATTGGCGGGAGGCAAAGATCAATGGTTCATTTTTAAACTGGAGAAAGAATACTTTTTCAGTCTGCACTTTGACGGGTGTTTGAAGGTTTTTGCCCTTGTTTCAGTAATGCACGGCTTGGTAACTGATTTTGAGAATCAATGGATTGAGAAAGTTTGCGAGTGTATTTGGGGTATGTGTGTGATCGTACTCTGGGTGATGGAAGAGTGGATTGAAGACATCAATAGTATATTTTTTGTCGATACAGAAAACTATGAGAAAGTTTTGAGTAACAGTGTTAAGTGATGCCTTTCTTACTGTAGTTATGCAGTATTTTTTATTTTCCTTTGCACAGTGCAGTGTGATCAGAACATGATCACTGTTTTCTGTCAATGCAGTGAGTAGATTCTATGAGAGGTTTTTGTTGATTGCAATGGAACTATGTTTGTGTCAAGATTTACACAGAGAAGGGAACAAAGAGTAAACAGGTTATATAATGCCTTGTGTTTTGTTTTGCACAACTTTGTGTAATCAGAGCGAGATCATAAGGTTTTGAAGTCAGATTGGACATTGTATGATAATGCTCTGCAAGTGCAAAAGTCAATGTAACTAAGGTCTCATAGTGCATTGTCATAATAGGGAGTTATTCTTGTGTAATTTATTTATTCGTCCAAACGAGGTTACAGTCAAATTGTATGACTGCATTCATGAAATGTCTTGTTCTTTTCACTGATTAGTGTGATTTCAATAAGAACACAGATGACAGAGACAGAGCCCTGAATGTGCATTCAAAGAAGATTATCAGTCAAGGTGTGTGTGTGCAGAGGTCATTGTTCATTGTTCATCTCTATATGTTCGTGGTGTTTGTTGAAGGCGAGTCTTCCAGAGAGATCTTTATTCATGTATGAAGGAGGATTACATGTTGAATGTTTGTATGTGGAAAGGGGGAAATTGTTGATTTGGAATGTATTAAAAACAGAGTAGTACTCTGTATTTCTGTATTTCATTTCTTATTGGAGTTGGTGCTCCTGTTTGTATTGGAGTTGGTACTCCTGTTTGTACTCGAGTTGGTGCTCCTGAAAAAGCCTGGACTTGGTGCTCCTGAAGGACTTGAAGTTGGTGCTTCTTGTGTAGGGAATTGGTGTTCCTTCTGTTTGTAATCAGTGAGACCTAATGGTGGAGTTGGTGCTCTATTGTAATTATCAGTGAGATTTTTGTCAGTGAGGCCTAATAGTGAACAAATTGTGAGGACTGGATTGATCCAACTCACATAGTAGTTTTTCCCTTTCTATGGTTTTCCACTTATAAATCTTGTGTCATGATGATCTTTATGTGGTTTGTTTCGAAGTTTGTGCTTGTCAAAAGTTAACATTGATTAATTGCTTTCTTTTTGCATATCATTGATTCACCCCCCCCACCCCCTTCTCAATGATAGTAAGTATTCCTACAAGAAGATGGTTAGTCGTGGATACATAATCTTTTTCAATGATTTAGACTATATTATATTACCAAGAATACTATTTTGTTAGGGGATGGGGTTGGCTTCCTTGTTCAATTCACTTCAGCTTTATCATTATTTCATACTAAAGATTTTCTTTTTCGTTTGAAAGGATAGAAATTCTACTAGTTTTAATTAGAAATATGTTTATCCTAACTTTTCTAGTTAAACAAAGTCTCTAGTGATTTTAAATGTATTAATGTAGATTAAAGTTTAGGTTAATAAAGAAAGTTTTGATGTACAGTGACACACATTTTCCTAACATTACTTCCTCACACCTAGTCATCTTGACTACACTAAAGGTATAGTTCTGTTAGGTTCCTAATAGCACCACTCTAGAGATGTAGAGGGTTGTTGTCTCTTCTAGCTAGTCAATGTGTAGGTTGATCTCCTCCCCACATAGCTTAGTCTAGTTGGTATCCTCCTAATGTTGGTAATCCCTCCTTGACATCTTCCCATTGACATGGGTGGACTCTATTCTAAGGTAGGACAAATTTTCATTGCGAACAAACTGATTTCATTCAAGATATACTAGTTCTTGCTAATTAGCCATGTAGACAAATAAATAAAATACTTTTATTGGATGAGATCCTATTGATGATGGAAAAGACTTACTGGAGGGTGGGGTTACCTTGATGATAGACTCTTCCCCAATTTTGAGTTTTCTATCTCTTGCAGCTTAGCTCTCTTTTTAAGTATTCTTAAGGAATTGTGATTTTGTGATTAGTTGCTTCTGTTTCAAGGTGTAAAGTCCGACTGCATGGACTCTTATCTTTTATTTACACGATTTAGGATTTGATTCTATTTTTTCTATTAGTTTTTAAGGTAACCATATGTTATATATATAATTTAAAAAATAATTAATCACATTTATGTATCTCACTCTTTTGATGTAAGGGAGATGACATATTTGTGAGATGGGCGCTGAAGGAATACACAAACTATTCTTATCATTTAAATTACATTTGAGTACTGTTTTTATTCAAATTATTCAACATACCCTCTGTATTGCAGTTCCATGGAACAACGAATGATACTGCAGTGTATGAGCATGAAAGTGTAAGAACATGTATTGATATAAATTATTACGGTACAAAGAGAGTTGTGAAAGGCTTGCTATCATTATTGAGGGAATCGTCTGGCCGGCCACGAATTGTTAATGTCTCCTCTTTATATGGGCTTCTGAAGGTAATTTCATTTCTTTTAGTGTTCTCAATATTAAGATTTCAATCAAATAAACTGTGAATGCATTATATATATGTTTACAAAAGTTGTTTCACAGATGATGCCAAATCCAGTGCTACAAAAACAACTTTCTGACATGGATATTATTAGTGAGGAATTTCTGGATTCCATGTTAAGTCAGTTTTTAGATGATGTTAAGCAAAACAAAAAATTGGAAGAGAAAGGATGGCCAGCCCCATTTTCTGCATACAAAATGTCAAAGATCTGTATGAACGCATACACACGTCTATTAGCCCGTGAACTTTCTGATAAGGCGTACGTATACTGCATTCGTCCTGGATATGTTAGAACTAATATGACTTATGGTACAGGAGACCTTTCACCAAGTGAAGGTGCTGAAAATGTAGTAAAATTGGCTTTGTTTCCTCATGGTGGACCTTCTGGTAACTACTTTAATGAAAAGGAGATCAGTGGCTTCTAAATGACTATCCTTCTAATTCTGAACCTACTTTTGTCATAAAGGAGACATTTCCAGTATTTTATATGAATAAACTATTAATTTAGATTAGTTTATTCTTAGTAGTGAATTTGTAAATATAGAAGTTTTCATGTGTTTGTGTTCATTCCTTATTAAACAATGTTTGTTGGCTCTGAACAAATTCTACCAAGCACAGTGCATTTATCTTGACACGATCGATGAACAAGAACCCAATAGTTATCCTAAATGTGTTTTAGCTATGCTGTATAGTTGAAGCCTCTTGATTGATTGATGTCTTTACTGATGTTCTTTTTATGCTGAAGATGCATTGGAAATTCAGTAAAATGTGATATGGCATAAATGATATACTGTAAATTTTGATTAAAACCAGAGCCTGATAATAAAAGTCATGAATAAGAATAGATGATACAATACATATTTTCCCCTTTACAATTTTTTCCTTCATTTTGTTGTAGCTTTGAAAGGTTCAAAATCTTTCCCTCTACCATGTTTTTTTATGTTAAATCCCCTTTGAGAAACATTTCCACTTCACTTGAACAAAAACTATTCTATTCTATAAAATATTTACCTACTTACACAAAATTCCATGGAATCCAAATTTTGAGTGCGCTAAAGTATGTAGTGTTGATGAGGATATTGCTCCCACAACATATAAATAGACTTGTCGAACAGTGTAACCTATCTATCTTCAAAGAGTTGCTAATTCAGTTAAGAATTAGTTATTGCAAGACTCAAGAATTTCAAGTTTTGACTCACTAGAATCATGGACGGTTTGTTTTTTATGTTATTTTCACAAAGGAACTTACAAGTATTTGATGATATGCTTACACTTTGAAAGAAATTTGATTAATCTTAATAGTTCTATCATCAACCACTTTCCATATGCATGATAATTCTAACTATTCTTTACAAATAAATTACAAAAGATTTAAGTAAGGAGAGAAAAGAGCCTAAGAACTTTAATGGTTCCAAATATTGTGCATGTACATACTAAAAACATGTAAATTGAAACAAAAAACTATTTGTACTACACCAAAATATCTCATAGCTACATACAAAATAGCGCGAGTGTAAAGAATGTAACCTTTTACCAATGGAATAGCTTTAAAATGCACCTAAATATGGCACAACAAATTGATTATTTTACCAAAATGAACAATTTATAATCATGCAAGATTTACAATCAGGAATGACCATGATATTACTTCAGCACTACAAGCTTCTGCAAAATGCACAAGTATTTATGAAAAATGAATAGAAAACATGAAATAGAAGTTAAATTGATGATTTTCCAATTCAAACTCTAATGTCTCAACAATTTCTAATTCTAAATAAATGACAAACCGTTGCCTTTTATAGCTATGATAGAGGTTGGTTACAAAATCACACATGGTTAGATAGAAATAAGTGAATCATGAACATCAAACACGTGGTAAGAAAATATCTTTTGAACAGGGGCTATCAACAAATAGTTTTAGAAGGATTGATCAAATTTATCCCTTTTTGACTAATTCATTGTTGATTATTCATTAACTCCTCAAAATTTTGGATAGTAATCATGTATTCTTGTGATTAAAAAAATCCTATTGAAAATCCTTCAATTCAAGCTTCATTACCTAGATTTGTTCAACTCTTTGCATTTATATCTTCATCCTTCATCTTTTATGACATCTATAGACAAAACTAATCCAATTCCAGCATGCTCCAAAATACCTACAATTTCTTGTACGAGTTCCTTCATTTGATTATTCACCACATCTAGATCTATAATTGGATCTTCATCTTCCTGTGCATGCCTTCTAACATTCCTTAATACGTCTGCACTATTAGAGTTACTTGCTCTTCACCTTGGCATTCAGGACACTTTAAATAAGTTAGTTTTCTCAAAATTACCTCATACCAACTTTCATATGGAATGATACAATTACATTCACCATTAAGCTTAATCTCGCAATACAAACCACCCTAACAACCCCAATCAAATAATCATTGCATTTAAATTTACCATTTACCATCACTTTTCTTCTAAATAATCTTCTATCCACTTTTATCTTCTTACAAGACCATTTTAGAGGTTTTGATTAGAATGAAAATTTCAAATATTTTTATTGGGTATGGAATTTAACTGATGTTTGGTATCAGGTTCCACAACAAGAAATTCATTCGAAAAGTTAATTTTACTCCACTTGGGAATATTGGTAATCAAATATGTTATAAGGTTTATTAATCATCATTATTTATTACTTATATCTTAATTAAGATTTTCTTTGCAGATAAAATCCTTCTTCATGCATTGATAATTGGAACAAGAATTGGATATCCTTCATTTGGTTTATCAAAATTTACACCCTTTGTTCAACATTAATTGTTCCCAATTTAATCAAATTTTGGGTCCGATTGATTATAAAGGAATGACTTGGTGATGTGGACCTCATCTAATGTAGTAACTTCTAGAGCTCATAAATTTTGACCTAGGAGTTCAATAAAGTTTTAATTGATTTTTCAAAAAAAAATTCAATTTGCTTTTTCTATTTAATTTCAAACTCTTGCATGTAATTAGATTAGTAAGTTGACAATTAGTGTCATTTTAATTAGTTTCAAATAATTGATAAATTTTATAGGCCATGCAAATAAGCATGAGAAATTACCAAAAAAAAAAGGTAAGCTAAGAAAGCTGCTAAAAATTTCCATAAAGATAATCTTTGGACTTTTCTAAAAATGCCAAAAAGGGTAATTTTGGGATTTTGTTGAAAATTGCTATAAAAGGTAATTTTCAAATTTTGCTAAAAGGTGATTTTCATACTTGTACTAAAAAGGAAGTTTCTTTTAGTTTTGAGGGTAGAATGGAATGAGGGATACAAGATAATTTGCATAAGTATTTTGAGTATTTTGTGTATTTTTTTAATAATAATTATAATTTATATGTTGTAAATTTTGGTTGTGTCATCTAGTATCAGAGCAAGAAGATGGCTGAGAGAGGAAGAGGAAGAGGATGTCTCACCCAAACACATACAAATATGCAAAAATTAGAGAGACAAGTAGCAAAGCTTGTAGGTATGATAACAAATCAAATAATTTAATAGAAAGCAAGTATGATGAAGTAATAAGACAAGGAGGTGAAGATCAACATGTAGAACATGAAGATGAAGAAAAGTTAGAACACCTAACCTTTGAAGAAATGATTATTAGAGTATTAGAAGGAAGAAATGAAAATGAAGGAATTAATATTGTAATTTTTGATTATGTAGGTAGTCTTAAACTAGAGGAGCTAATAGATTGGTTGAACAATATCGAGTTTTTTATTAATGGAAGACTTTGGTAGAGGAAAAGAAGGTAAAATTTGCATGCAATAAATTGAAGGATCATGCAACAATCTGGTGGGATCATCTACAAAAGGAAAGAGCTAGAAAGGGGAAGGATAAAATTAGAACATGGAGCAAAATGGAGAAGAAGCTGAGAGAGAAATTATTACCTATGGATTATGAACAAATTTTTTTCATCAATTTCAGAATTTGAAGCAAAATTTTTGTACCATGCAAGACTATACAAATGAATTTTATAAATTATCCATTCATGTGGAGCATCAAGAGACCAATGAACAAATGGTTGCAAGGTATGTAGGGGAGAGGGTCCAATAGTGGTGCGAGTACCAATAGTTGTCCTAGTACATGTACATTCAAAGTCCAATATTTTAAAACTATGGAACTAGTAATTGTAAGAGAGGACCCAATAGTTGAACAAAATATTCCCATTACATTCAAAAAGCAACAAATCATATGATGCCACATTGACACACTAAAAAACATGACTTAATGCACCACTATTGGTCTAACTTTTTTTGGGGGTCTATTATGACCTTTCAACAAAAAGCATGTTGATGACACCTTTTTTCTTGGTCTATGCGGTGAAATAAAATATTTGAATTGTCCACGTCCCTGACCACTTGGGGATATAATTTTTTAATGTCAATGTTGCGTGTTCATTGCTATGTTGACCCATAAAGTTAGGGTGCACCACTATTGGGCCCTCTCCCCTAAATAGTCCAAAATTTCTATTCAAGATGAACTAAGCATGCATAGGATTAGCAGTATGGAACAAACATACCAATTAACTTTAAAGGTAGAAGAAAAACATAGTAGACGATATTTAGAAAGGAATAGGGGTGCAAGAAGAGGTACAAAATATCCATTGCACGGTGATTTAAACTATGGTGCCAAGGGAGAATCATCTCAAGGAATAGATAAATTAGATGATACTCGACAAGACTTTCAAAATCATCAAAGAGGAATAGGGTTTTAGAGAGGCAAAGATTATGGTGGTGGTAAAGAATGGGAAAACCCATGAAGAAATTTCATTTTCTTTAGTTGTGGTGAAGAGGGTCATAGAGAATTTAAATGTCCAAAATATCACATGCAAGAAAGGAGACAAGGAGAACAACCTAGATTGAACTTGGTTCAAGCTAAGGATGAGGAAGAAGTGGTAAATCTAGAAGTTCTACTAGATGTGGGAGAGAACCTCATGATGAAAAGGACACTGGTGATACCAAAGAAATAACAAGTGCAAAATAAATTTTGGATGTGATGAATCTTTGCTGCAAATAAATATCTTTTGAACCAAATGCACCTCAAGAGGAAATGTACGTCAAATTATTATTGATGATGGCAGTTTTGAAAACATGGTTTTTAAAGAAATGATAGAAAAACTAAAATTTCCCTATGAAAAACATCCCTACCCTTACTGTATTACATTCTTTAAAAGTGAAAATGAAGTCACTATTGATAATAGATGCTTAATCAAGGTTTTTATAGGAAATATTTATAAGGATGAAGTATGGTGTGATGTCATTCCAATGGATGCATGCCATGTGTTGTTAGGAAGGCCATGGCAATATGACAAGAAGGTAATGCATGATGGAGAGAATAATACATACACTTTTTAGAAGGATGATTCTAAAGTGATTTTATTACCACTTAAGGATGAAGGAAAAGTTGAAAATATGTTATATACAAAAGGGAACTTGTCAAAGAGAGCAAGGTGACAAGTTTTTGTTATGCATAGGTACACTGATTTCACAGTACTTTGATACCAAATGTTGGAAAAATGCTTGATATATCAAGAATTTTTCCAACATTTGGTATCAGAGCACCACAAAATCCTTGTACTTGTAGCTCTAAGATGAATTCTTGAGTTCTTCCCATGAACTCTTGAATCACAGACCGTAATTATTGGACAATCATCCTCCAAGTTGTCTCCTCAACCCTCATAAAGGTGTAATCCTTGTTCACAGTCTCATTAACTCTCTGTACAATAATCCATATTAAGACCTTCACCAAACCCTTTACTTGTCTCCAAATAGAAAACTTCACAATATGTGTATTCTTCAAATTTGTCAGCAACAAGAAGGAAAAGCAAGAAATTAAAGCCAAAATTGCTTCTCATGCAAAGCATCATCTAAAAGTAAGAAGCTGACTTGAGATGATAGAAATTCCTCCATCCTCTGGTGCCACCAACCTCGAGTATGAATCTATTACAATTTATCCATTTGATATCTTGGATGAGTCTTTGGAGGCCTCATTGTAGATTGCAAAGTGTAATGTCGTAAAATTGCACCCTAAGGGTAATTTCACATTTCACATTTAGCCTTGCAATTATTACACCTAAGTGCATTTATGATAAGAAACTCATGGGTTGGAATTTTGTGATTCTAATAGTTCTCCAAAAGGAATAATGATGAAGTGACAATAGTCTTCCACCTCATATCTCAAAAAATGATGAGTTGAATGCCTATGCGGCACATAAACGTCTGTGCGACTCGCTAGCACCCATATAGTTTTCTAAGTTTGAAATGTAGAATCTTGGAAACCTTACTCATGACACATGTCCCTACAGTCAGAATTCTGAGTGTAACGACTCCTCTTGCCTCTTGTAGCAACAAAAATCTTCCTTTTCTCTCATTTTGGGGGTTCTTTCTCATTCTGAGACTTGACTCTGGGTGATCCCACAAAGGTGGTTTACAATTTTTGGGAGATTCTGATTTTTGTTGAAACCACATATTTTTAGAAAATATAATGATTTAACACTTAAAAAGTTCCATTTAAATCATTCCAGTTGAAGAGGGTTTGATCAAACTACCTTAGATCAAACCCCCTTGGATAGAACCTCGCTAGTTTTAAACCATACCTATAATAGAGTCTCCTTTACACCTATCAAAATGTTGATAAAAGACCACTTTTGATTTACCTTTTGTGGGATCAAATGAATTCATTTAATTTTTTTTTTGTAAGCATGTAGTCCTTATTATAAGCTTCCCTAAAAGTATAATTTTAAATAAATTTAATTTAATTATTATTTTTATTTTTTATTTCTTGTGAATGTCGGTTTTTCCCCAAAAATCAAGCTCTCTATACTGCACATGTAGAAAAATAGAAGATTACCAAAAAAAAAATCAAAAATATGAGTACACCAGATGTTGAAGTCCTTGATCCAACAAAAAAATAAATTGAATTTCGATACATACAAAAAAATTTATGTGTTATGTAGTCCTCCTATGTCTGAATTGTAATTGGTTTGACTTCGAAACTTGATTAAGGAAAAAATGTTCAATTAAACACTATGAAACCAATTGGAAGCACTAGATATTGTAGTTAAAATTCTAAATTTGAAAAAAATAGAATTTTATCCTTTATGGAAAAAAAATTATGTGTTATACGGTAAGTGTCACTCCTTAAAAATGTTGTTTACTGAAAAAAACTAGTTTTCGAAGGAGATGGAAAAAGAAGAGCAATATGATTCCAAAAATTTTAAAAAATATATATTTATAATCTATAGAAAAAATTTCAAAAATCACTAGTTTGTACCATCTTCAAATTCCTCGCAGTTTAGCCGCTATAGGTGCCTGAAAGTGAAGATTTAGTTAGAAAAAATTGGTTCAGTGTCCAATTTGGCCAAAAATTGTAAACTAGTATTGTGGGATCACCCCTCTTTTTATCTTGCTCCAATCTCCATCTCTTGCTTCTTCAATCTTGCTTCTACAAGAAGCTATGCTAGACTAAGGTCCCTCCAATAGCCAATGCTCTCTTACAAGCATTCAACGGTGCATTTGTGCATTCAAGAGGTGGTTGAGGACTATTGGTAACACTCTCTTGTTCTTATCTATTTGTGAATAGATTACTTTGTTCACTTTTCTACTTTGTGGTACGAGTTACCCTCCTTGAGTGGGGATTTATTTTACCACTCCTTATTTGTTCACTTGGTTTACTTTTCCCATCTATGTGGTTTTCTGTGGAGGCAAGAACACCAAAGTGGGGGTTTGACTACGACAAGCCCCAAAACAGCCACAACATTTTCCTTGTTTGTCTCGTGTGTAGGTTGTTGAAGTGAAGCATGGGGAAATGTTTCAAGTGTGTAATTGTTTTTAAGTTTATCCTTGGATATTCCTTACTTTTTTGGCATTTCCTACTTTCTGTTTATCTATTTTGTTGAACATGCCTCATTTATGAGCATGTTAGTAGAGTTAAAGAATTTTTGTTCAAGGTTTTGGTTCTTTGTTTTCCTTGGATGCCAACACACCCCTTGGACTCCAACGCATTGCATTGATGTACAAATATTGTGCTATAGTCCTTTGGTCGAGAGCTATCCCTTCTAAAGAAGATATCTTGATACCCTACTCATTCAAATTATGAAGTAGTCTTCTTGAATATTATCCTTAGTATGATCTTCTTTGCAATTTCTTCCTTCAGTAAAGCTTGAGGTAGTTAAGGGAAATTCAGTCCTTGGGATTCTCTTGAGAATGAAGAGACTCGTGAGCAGTGAATCCCCCTTCTCTTATTTTTTTTGTGAAACTAACGTGAAACATGTTAGATCTTTTTCTATAATGTTTTAATGTTTATGACAACACTTTCTCTAAGGAATATTTTGATATGTTGGATGATGCTCTAAATGACTTATTAAAACCATCTTCCTCTATCTATATATCTTCTAAACAAATTCTTCATCTCAAACATCTACTTCTTCTTCGTTGACTGAAGAGCTACTGAACATTGTTGTAGTCTCCATGGCTTCTTCGAGGCCTAAGAGACCTATTTTTTACTTGAATCCAGCTAGCCCTTCTCCTAAGAATATTCATTCTATCTATAGGGCCCCATATTATGATGACTCAATAGATTTTATGCAAGGTTTGTATGAGCTACAAACTCTACTTACAATGTCGTAATGCACACATACAATACTAGAAGAAATCAGAGAAACTTGAATCAACAATCTTCTGCTCCTACACCTCAACCTACTCAAGTTCCTACTTCTTTACCACCTTCTCAACCAAGTCTTCCTTAGCACATAAACCTATGACTGAAGCACTTGGAGACTATGATCTTTTCAAGCAAATTTGTGTTACTCCGGCTAAGATCTCACTTTGGGATTTTCTTTAGACCACTTTTCTTTTTTAAGGTATACTTCAAGAAGCCTTGAAAAAATCCTCTTGCTTACTTCTGCTAGGCCGATAGATGTTAATGCGTTGATGGATCATATTCATGTGAATTCGTTGAATATTATGTTCTATTTGTAGGAACTTCTACCCATGAATGTATAGAAGCAAGCGAATTCTCTAATGATCATAGTTAGTGTTAATAGCATTGGTATTAGATGTACCCTCATTGACACCAGTTCAACTCTCAACGTTTGTGGTATGGATCTATTACTTAAGATTAATGTTGATTCTTCTTCTTTATTTGCTTCTTCTCTATAAATTCATGGATTTGATAACGCTGGTCATCAAGCTCTAGGCACCATAATCTTTCCCTTGAAGCTAGGACCCATTATGTTACCCATTCTATTTTATGTGATGCTTGGCCCTTTACCTTATAATATTCTTCTAGGAAGACCTTTGATTCATGATATGGGAGCTATGACCTCTACTCTACATCGTTCTTTAAAGTGTGTAACTATCTTGTGCCCCACGTCTGTTGGAGCCACATGTCATACTCGTACTCGTAGAAGTTTAGGAATGTTTATGAGCTTGAAGGGTAATGGAAGATGCACCATTGGTCTAGTTCAGATCAAGAAGTTGTGGGTCCTACCTTGTAGAGGTGTTTTTTCTGCACTATTTTCTATCAAGGAATTGTTGTGTTGATCGACTTAATAATTATGGGATACTACAATATACCTAGTGTTGTGTGCCTCTAAAAAGGGTTCAAAAAGCTTACTTTATGAGCTTAACATCTACTTTTGCAAGATGCTCATTTTGTGCAAACGCAAGAAGGTGTCATACTAATAGGAGCTTAAATAGTGTGGACCATTGGTCCATTTTTCACTTCAAGATTGGTAGCGAGAGTCTGCAAATGGTGTCACAATTAATTATGAGCTACATCATGGATTTGTTTTTAGTGTGTGTTAGGAAAGCTCTCTAAATCCTAGTGAATTCCATGTTTGAGTTTAGTGCACTTTCTTGGCCAAAGATAGTGGTAATTCCTTTTTGTACCATGCTTGCATTAAAATCCCTTGTTTTTACAAGAGATAATGATTAAGTATTTTGTTTCAAAGGTACTTTTGTTAAATCAAGGAAAGGAAACTATATTTAATAATATTATAAGCTCGTACCAACACCTTTTATTGACATATTTTCCAAGGAAATAGTTGTACACGTGAGAGGGCTGAAGGAAATCATCATCCATTAGGTAATTTCATGGATAATTGTGTACTTATGCTTAGTAGTGCACTTTTCTAGGGGTGCTCATTTAAGTAAGAATATATTTTTTGTCATAAGGCATTTTTTTGACATAGAAGCTTAATTCTTTATAGATATGCCTACAAAAAGGTGTTTTGTGTGCTGATATGGACACTCTCATTAGATTGGTACACACCCATAGACAAATGGCCTTCCATGGTATGATCATAGAGCTCTAGTTGAAGCTAATTATGCTAGAAGTAGACTTCATGTTGATTGATGTAGTTAAACTCATTCTAGGGAGAGACTTCATGTCATCATCGAAGAAATATAGAGTGGAATCTGATATGTCCTCATATTTTGTGGTGACTCTCCTTGACCTACAAATCTGAAAGGGGAGGTAGCAGAAATGGCTCATAAAATTTTTATACCAGAAATACTAGGTAGGCTAGAGGAGGTGTTGGAAGCTTCCACCCTAGGCCTTGCCATTCCTAGGCCTTGTGACATGGAGCTTTTGTCTATTCTGGGCATGGTGGTAACATACCATCCCTTTATTAAGGATATTAAAGGAATGATATTGCATAGACAAGGGGGTGAGCTAAGGTCAATGCAAGTTTTCTAAAGAAAATTCTACATATTAAACCGGTCTAGGACTTTGAATGGGTAGGCAGTTTTATGAATTATGTACAAACATTAAGTGATGAATAGTTCAAATTTCATGTATGTTTGTTTTCTATTTTATTAGATATGAAGTGCCTAATGTCCTGCCCTAGTTAGTAATTTGTTCTAGTATTAGGATTTTGGTGTCATTTCTATGATGTTGGATGTTGGAGTACTAGAAGGCTGATTTTCAAAATCAACTCTATGTTTTAGGTGTTTGGCTTTAATACCATGGTTTTGAGTAGTTGTGTCTAGTTGCACAGTTGTAAGGGTAAATTTTTTTTGGGTATACCTTTGATTCCACAATTGAAAATTTTGGGTTGTATTTAGTTTCTATATGGGTTTTCAAGAGAACTTTCTATTTGAGCAATGACTATATTCCCCTCCTTTAGGTAAATTGAAATATTAAATAGTTAAGGCCTTTGGCCTTTTATATAAAATTAAAAAAAAAAAATGTTATATGCATCCTCTAGATATCATTGTTAATGATCCATGTTTAAGAAATTATGAATTTATCTTATTTCTAAAATTTTATGCATTTTGACCTAATATCGATCATTAAAAATAATGTAAACTATATAAAATATAATTAAAAAATATTTTTACAATCAGATTGTTTTTAATATATATATATCATTAAAATTTACATAGAACATCTCAAAATTCACTCATTGACATCATATTTAATATCTTAATAGTTTACTTGCTATAAGTGATAGAGAGTGGAATTTTACTTTCAAATATTGATTTGAGTGTCTCACATAGGCTAAAAAGTTGGACAAAATATTGTGGGATCACCCTTACTTATGTAAACTTATCTGAAGTGTTAGGATAAATTAATAACTAATATAAAATAGTAAAATGCACTAACATGGCATTTAAAACATGTCAAACAAGTTATTTGTATCCAAATCTAGTGGGCCATTTAAGTGATCAAACATTAGATACTCTAAAATTAAATGCATCAAATTATGCAGATTTTTCTTCCATTTGATGAATTCTAATGATGTAGGAGATGTCCTTAAATGAATGTCCGTAATTGCATAATTTGAATCATTTAATGTGCAAGGTAACAACAATTTTTCTCTTAAAAAGTACTTTGTAGTAAAAATAGATAAATTTGCAGGATGGGGACTAGGCCCCCTTAAGTGGCATAGTCTATAGACTATAGGTCATGCCATTTAACCTAATTTTGAGTGGAAAATTACCTTGAGATGTGGACTAGTTTATTATAAATTAGTCAGCGGTAGGATTTGGTTATTGAGTTCTAAATAGGAGTTAGATATGTGTCAAATAAGTTTAATTGAATATTACAATTCTATCTTCATAATAATTATACAAAGTATTATAGACTAAAGGTGCAAGAGTAGAGGTTCTCCAATTCTATCTTACAAAAGAAAAGAGATATAATTGAAAGAGCTATATGACTACAAAAAATTTAGAGCTACAATTGCTAGCCTCGGTCTTACTACCTACTAGTGACAAAAAATGAAATAACCACATATTTCCCTTTAACAACATTAAAAAAACAATTATTTGAGAATCTTAAAAGTGTAAGTAATAGTTTAATAATCTGTGCCATAGAAAAATAGCCCCTTGTCATTTTTATGACCTTTTAGGTCTTGTTTCACGATGTTTTTTTCTATTTTTCTCTAATTTTATGTTGTAATGTGGGTTGAACATGCATATTTAGGTACTAAAATTCAAATTATGACATCTTGTGAAGGTGTTGTGAAGGTGTTGTAAAGCATTTATACACTCTTCTAGACTCTTTTCATTGCAATTCACCTAAAAATCACCTTTTCATCACTAATCAAGTCCTATTTTGAAGTGTTGTAAAATCTTGTAACAAGATTTCATGCTTTTCTAGGCATAATTTCACTATTCAAACCTTTCTTATGCTTTATTTGACCCCTTTATGCCCTTATAAGCTTTAATTAAGTGCATTTTTTAATGTAAAACTGACAAACAACATTAAATGTGACTTAATTCCCGACACCCACTTTCAATCTTGAGGTGGGACCCATTCGCCATGGGTGGTGAATGAGTCCACCTTGGCTCCAAATTCAAAATTTCTAAAAATTCCTTTTGATTTTTTATTCAAAATCACTTGATGTTGGCTTGTGATGAGGTATTAACAGGTTACTAAGGCACACGAATGTATAAATAAGTTTTTTTAATCCATTTCAACCCCCATTCACCCATTCATTCAAGCATTCAATCTCACATCACATTCAAGCAATCAAGCATCTTACAACATCAAATCAAGCAGTACTCAAGCATTTTGGAGCATCCATTAATACAACTTTAGATTTTCATCAACAAGGGTTTGGTAAGTTGATAACATTTGCATGTTATTTATTTATCATTCTCTTGCATTCCATTATTTTATTAAGGGCTTGATTACCAAAGTGGGGTTTGACCAAGGCAAACCCCTATTTACTAACCCTCAACTAGTTTTCCCCTCTTGCATGTGTGTTTGCATATCTTTGTATGTAGATTTAGCAAGCATTTAGGTGTTGAAGAGTGGTTAACAAGTCAACTAGGTGCTTCAAGTCAAATCAATCATGTATTTCAAGCTTGAAGAAGGTTTTATGTCCGTTTCCTATATAATTAACTTCAACAACCCGACAAGCAGATATCTCTAGATCTGGTGTTGCAGAGTTGTGTCCTGATTTCTCAAAATTTTGGGAGAGGACTGATTCACCACCAGTGGTGAATGAGTCCCACCTTAAGACTGAAAATCTAGGTTTTGTTAGATTCTAGATCTCAACAGTCAGAAACTGGTTCCCAACAGTTTTCACCAGAAGCAAGACTAATTCGCCACCCTAGGTGAATGATTCCCACTGTTGAATTTTTGTAATTCTAGAGAGAATTCATACCATTCTAGATTCCTCAAATCTTGCCTAGGTGCACACTATTTCAGTCCATTTCTTTTTGTTCTGCATTTATTCATTCATAGTCCATTGTTTGCATATCACATTGTGTTTTCAAACATAGCATAAATCATATATTTTGCATTCAAATTTAGTCATATAGATCACTTAATTGCTTTTAGTTCATTTCATTTAGTCTTAATAACATCACACATAACATAATTTGAATGAACCTCATTAGCATTTTTGGGCTCTACTCTCTCCTTTTAGGTGAAAAATCCTAAAAGAGTTAGAAAGTCCTTGTGGTGCCAAAAATCTACAATTTATTTTGGTGAACCTGCATTTTGAACACCTTGAATTTTTTATTTCATTCACATATTTCATCCTAGATTACACTTGCATCAACATTTAATTAGAGTATTGTTTTGTTCTTGCATTCTAGGACTTCTCATATTGCATTAGTGAAAGCTTTGTTTAGATTTCATTTTTGCATTGCATATCATTGAAAAAACTAAAAATCTGCATTCTGCATCCTTAATTGCTATTTGAAAAGCATTAGAATAATTTTGAATTTTTAGAAAAACACAAAAAATATCATACTGGGACTCATTTGCCACCCTGGGCGAATCAATCCCTCTGCACTTTTTACATAGTATTTTCAGACATTTTCTGGCATTTCTCTGCATTACTATTTTCTATAGTTGCTTTCTGTTTTCATTTCCAGAATCTCTATTTTTAGTCATTTATTGCATCTTAGTTTACTTGCATCATGGAATTTTCTTGTAATAAGTTATGGAATTCCCTAAAATCCTTGGTAGACATGTCCAATTGTGCCTTTGGCTGTGACCCTAATGACATTGAGCCGCCTCATGCCTCTTCAACTCCTCATGATTTTCCTCCTTGTGTAGTAGAAATCATTGGAGAAGATGATGATAGCATGAACAATTTTTACAATGAATGCCTTGATCACCTAGAATCCAATGCAACCTTCTATCCATCCATGAAGTCACAATATCTTCCTACTATTGCACCTCCTGGTCACTTTGCATACTTACATCTTGAAATCAATGAAGGACCTAAGGTTCCTCCCTCAAGTGGACCTAGTTCCTCTAAACAAAACTCATAACAATTCTATGATCACAAAGTCACAACCACTCCCATCAACCTTGAAGAAACATATGGAAAAGGCTTCACTATCTTAAGTAAACAAGGTTGTGACACAACACATGAACATGAAATTCACCAACTTCTTGAACAAAAACCAACCAAAAATAACACAACATGATTAGGATATCAAGATCTTTCTCATCCTGCTAGACCTCCTTTTCAACCTAGGAGACTTTGGGATGATGGCATAGTGATCTTTGATTCTCCTCCTGACTTAAACATTATCCTTCCACTTGAACAACCATTACCTGATTCCAATAACACTGATGCTAGGATCCCCACGGGTCCTTTTCCTCCTTCCATTCATGAAATAAGAGAAACTAGCAAACGAAAATGACCATAGAAATTGAAGAAACTCAAGTTTCTTACACATCCTCAACCTGAATGTGAAAGGAGACTTTAACTACTTCTAAACAAAGGTCTTATACTTTTACCACCTATGAATAGGTTAGTCATTCGTCCTAAATATTTTGATATACCATTTTGCAAATATCATCACATTCTTGGACATCGAACTGAAGAATGTCGGACATTGAAGGACATATTGGATAATTATCACTTCACTCATACCGATTGCTTTCCTCTTGTCCCATAACCACTAAATCCCTTTATCATGCCATATTTTTTGAATTCCCTATTCTTACTATTGCATGATCCTTTCACATCACCCACCTCGGCTCATTCTTGCCTTTACACTTTGTGGGGGGGCAAGAAGTTGATAGCCTTGTTTATGTAATCATTTTCCTTTGTCTCTTAACTATGTTATTCGTTTTCCACTTAGCTATTTAAGATTGAGAAACCAATAACTTAGTTAATGGTTGACTTCCATTTGCATTATTTGCTCCTTTTTCATTTTTCTTTCATGTGCGTACCGTGTTCCCCCGTAATGTGCATTTGATGTTCCCTCTCTTTGTACACTTCTTCTATTTGTACCCCTATTGTTCTATATGTTGTGCATTGTTAAATTTTCTCTTTTTGTTTTGTGTTTTCCTTTTGGGGATGATGCAAAGTGTAGAGACGCCCTATGTCTCTTCCATGTTGACCCAAAAGGTCCTTTTACTTTTTCTCTTTTTTTTGTGTTTTCCTTTTGGGGATGATGCAAGGCATTGAGACCGAAATGTCTCCTTCATGTTGACCCAAAAACTTTTCCTTTTTCTTTTTCCTTCTCATTTTCTTTTCGCTTGTGTTTTCCTTTTGGGGACGATGCAAAGCATAGAGACGCCATATGTCTCTTCCATGTTGACCCAAAAGGTCCTTTTACTTTTTCTCTTTTTTTTTGTGTTTTCCTTTTGGGGATGACACAATGCATTGAGACCGAAATGTCTCCTTCATGTTGACCCAAAAAAATTTCCTTTTTCTTTTTCCTTTTTCATTCTCTTTTCACTTGTGTTTTCCTTTTGGGGATGATGTAAGGTTTTGAGACCGAAATGTCTCTTCCATGTTGACCCAAAACAAACTTTCTTTTTCTTTTGTTTTCACTCTATTTGTGTCATTCTTCTAGTTCTATGTGCTTTGGGGAATGATGATAGTTCTGATCTCTTTAAATCAAAACATTGCAGCAACAAACATACTAACCCCAAATCCATAGATCCCTTATGTGTTTGGTGTGCTCTTTTTTGGGGGGCAACTCCCTTTCTTTTTTTGTTTCCTTTTCGTTGAAATGATGCAGCCTAACTTAGAAACATATGACTTGGCATAGGGATTTCCAAGTTGGATCTAATGTCTTTTTTTTTTCTTTTTTTTTCATTTTCTTTCCTTCACTACTTTAAATTAATTGCTCATAGAATGATGTGTAGCAATTCCTTTAAAGTGGGGGGCATACATTACCATTAATTCATTTGCATTCTTGGTTCATAGTGTAGCCTTCTCATTTATATGATGCGTTCATCACTTTGTGGATGGCATTGAGTGTAATGTCCTTCATAAGTGCAATCTATCTTAGCATATTACATTCCTCTTGGTGGCCTGATGTGACACAATGCATCCCCTAAGTTGTGAATATTTTATTCTTTGATTAGTCCTCTCTTGGAGACATTAGACACAATGTTCCCTAAGTGATAGATCTTGCATGAACTTAACAAGACTCCTTTGAACATTTTTTGCATTTTACATTTTGCATTTTTGCCACCTTGCATAACGCAACTTACATACCTGTGGTACCTATCCTTTTTGTTCATGAGTTCTAAGCATATGAATCTTTGCTTGTCTCATGAAGTGCGAACTGACATTTCCCCTTGTGGTGCCTTGTTAAAGTTATTAGGAGGTATAACTTTAATATGGTTGAGCGGGAAGCCCATCTAGCGACACCACTTTCCCCATAGCCACCTTTGCGTTTGTGAGTGCATACCAACTAGTGTATGTATCTCCCCTTTTGGGATTTCTCACCTCATGAACAACCAAAAGTTTCATGGCCCCAGAGTGAGTATACTTGGGCCTTCTCACCCAGCGGACTGCTACGAGTTCTATCACCCCAGAGTGAGTATGCATTCTCTTTTTCTCACAATCAGCCTAGATCTAATCCACAACTAGTTGGATAGACGATCGAAGCTTCATTTGATTCTCTCTTTTCAACACTTGTGTGTTCCTTTGTTCTTATGCTTAGTTTTCCAAGGGATCTTCATCCTGGGGCTTGATCATCCCTCTCGATCATTATCATTCCATCTTGCTGACGTAAGTACATTTGAACCCTCTTATCGATGTTCGTGGCTACTTTAGTGTGAGTTTGAAGCAGGTTCATCTTCTCACTAAAGTGGGGGCTAAATGTGTCATAGAAAAATGACCCCTTGTCATTTTAATGGCCTTTAAGGTCTTATTTCATGATGTTTTGTCTATTTTGCTCTGATTTTATGTTGTAGTGTGGCTTGAACATGCATATTTAGGTACTAAAATTCAAATTATGACATCTTGTGAAGGTGTTGTTAAGTGTTGTAAAGAATTTCTACACTCTTCTAGACTCTATTCATTGCAATTCACCTAAAAATCACCTTTTCATCAATAATCAAGTCCTCTTTTGAAGTGTTGTAAAGTCTTGTAATAAGATTTCAAGCTTTTCTAGGCATAATTTCACTATTCACACCTTTCTTATGCTTTATTTGACCCCTTTATGCCCTTATAAGCTTTAATTAAGTGCATTTTTTAATGTAAACCCGACAAACAACATTAAATGTGACTTAATTCCCGACACCCACTTTCAAGCTTGAGGTGGGACCCATTCGCCATAGGTGGCGAATGAGTCCACCTTGGCTCCAAATTCAAAAATTTAAAAAATTGATTTCGGGTTTTTATTCAAAATCACTTGATGTCGGCTATGATGAGGTATTAATGGGTTACTAAGGCACAAGATTTTATAAATAAGTGTTTTTACATCCATTTCAACCCCCATTCACCCATTCATTCAAGCATTCAATCTCACATCACATTCAAGCAATCAAGCATCTTACAACATCAAATCAAGCAGTACTCAAGCATTTTGGAGCATCCATTGATACAACTTCAAATTTTCATCAGCAAGGGTTTGGTAAGTTGATAGCATTTGCATGTTATTTTTTTATCATTCTCTTGCATTCTATTATTTTATCAAGGGTTTGATTACCAAAGTGGGGTTTGACCAAGAAAAACCCTTATTTGCTAACCCTCAACCATTTTCCCCCTCTTGCATGTGTGTTTGCAGATCTTTGTATGTAGATTTGACAAGCATTTAGGTGTCGAAGAGTGGTTAACAGGTCAACTAGGTGCTTTAAGTCAAATCAATCATATTTCAAGCTTGAAGAAGGTTTTTTGTCCATTTTCTGTAGAATTGACTTCGACAACTCGACAAGCAGATATCTCCAGAGATGGTGTTGCAGAGTTGTCTGCTGATTTCTCAAAATTTTGGGAGAGGACTGATTTTCCACCAGTGGCAAATGAGTCCCATCTTAAGACTGAAAATCTAGGTTTTGTTAGATTCTAGATCCCGACAGTCAAAAATTGGGTCCCAACAGTTTTAAGCAGAAACATGACTAATTTGCCACCCTGAGTGAATGAGTCCCATTATTGAATTTCTATAATTCCAGACAACATTCAGACCATTATAGATTCCTCAAATCTTTCCCAGGTACACACTATCTCAGTCCATTTCTTTTTTTTTTTTTGCATTTATTCATTCATAGTTCATTATTTGCATATCACATTGTGTTTTCAAACATAACATAAAGCATATATTTTGCATTCAAATTTAGTCATATAGATCACTTAATTGCATTTAGTTCATTTCATTTATTCTTAATAACATCACACATAACATAATTTGAATGAACCTCGTTAGCATTTTTGGGCCCTACTCTCTCCTTTTAGGTGAAAAATCCATTGGAGAGCTAGAGAGTCCTAGGGTGCCAAAAATCTACAGTTCATAATCATATCCACATGATCAATATCAAAATCATGATATTTGTGACTATTCTTAGCATCTAAATTTAGTGGCATTTTTTTGTTTTTAAAATTAGACTATTTATCACTTTTTAGTAGTGATGAGGTGAAAGGACAATTGAGAAAGTTTTCTTCTTGGGAGTAGGTAGTTGTAAGTACAAGCCTCTCTTCACCAAAAGCACTTATGAAACTATGATTAACCATTTGATTGATGAACCACAAGAATGATATGAGAGGACTCAATTGGTGCACATGATCTAGTAACTACCATTTTCTTGTGGATTAAGGGGCTTCCATGTTGATTTTTTCAATCATCACTTGTAAGTTGAGAAATTATTGTTATATTTTATGTGATGAATGGATACTATGTACCTCTTGTTACCTGTCAAATGAAAGAAACAACCAAGCCTATAATGGCACATAAGGCATATAACAATGTAGAACTTTATTCATATATTTTATACTAATCTATTTTCTAGTGATTTTAGACAACCCAACAAAGACGTGGTTGAGTCTTTTCTACCAAATAAAGTTGAGGTGATCAAATAGAGTTGAGATGATTAATCATATTGATTAATAGAAAAGTAAAAGTTGGTCAAAAATGAATTCTAGAATAAAATAGGAAGGACATAATTGAGTCGTCTCCCCTCAATAAAATTGATGTGATTTAGTAGAGCCAAAGTGATTAGATTCATTGACTAATAAAAAAAGGTTGACCCAAAATAAATTCTTAGACAACTCAACAAAGATGCAAGTCTATCCTTTCTCCTAGATAGAATTAAGATGAAAAAAATATCTGCTGAAAAAACAAATTCTTAGACAACTCAACAAATACATAAGTTTCTCCTTCCACTAAAATAAAACTAAGGTGAAAATAATAATTAATAAAAAAAAATACTCAGACAACTAAGACAAATCTGTCATTTCTCTTAAATAAAGCTAACTTAAATTAATAAAAACAAATCTTTAAGCAACTCAACAAAGATTTAAATTTATCCTTTAACTTAAATAAAATTAAGATGAAAAGAATCTTTTCATAAAAAAAATCAAATACACAATTCGACATTTCTCTCAAAAGTTCAACATTTCCCTTAAATAAAGCTGAGAGCTGTCAGATTGAGTAATGAGTAATGAAGAAAAAAAGTTAATTAAAAAGCAAATCTTAAGCAAATCTTAAAGCAAATCTTAAGCAAATCAACAAACACGTTGCCTGTACTCGAACTTAATACAAAGAGATTGCCAGATCTATTTGTGCAGGTCAGCTTAAGCTACAAACAATATCTGAAAAATGGTAAGATTTAGAATCGAAGGAACGCTAATTTTGCATATACAGCTCTGGAAATGCTTTAATTTCAATCGATTGATCGCATAATTGAAAGTTTGACAATAATATTTTGTTGGTATAATGATTTTGACAGGAACAGAAATGATGGAGTGGGGAAACAGTGACGGTGGTTACAGGAGCCAATAGGGGAATAGGTTTGGAGATTGTTCGCCAGCTGGCGTGCAAGGGCATCACCGTTGTGCTTACGTGTCGCAGCGAGAAGAATGGGGTGGCTGCCATGAAAGAATTGGGTGAAGCAGGACTTGACAATATTCATTTTCAAATATTAGATGTGCAGAGCTCCCTAAGTGTTTCAGATCTGGCCGAATGGTTGAAAAGCATGTTCAGAGGATTAGATATTTTGGTAATAATATTTGAGTTTGTTGAAGGTTGTTATTGAAATTTTGGTTTAAACAGTTTATTCTACGTTTTTTATTTATTTAGGTGACTTATTTGAAATCATATTAATAGGTGGATTTTATTCAAGAAGATAGTGCGATTTTAGATAAATTATCTAGCCAAATCAAAATTTGAAGTGTGTTGTTTAAACTTATCTGTATTGAAGGCAAAGAATATTTATTTGATTTTATAAGATTTAATTTTTTTAAAAGATAAACAATGCAGCAGTGTTGGGGCAAGACATGAACTGGGAATTGATGGACAAAACTGGGGTGGATATGCGCCATGTACTGGTGAGTTGGGTATACACTTTTTCGCTTTGCATTTATATTAAGAGAATCTGGCACTATCCCATCTTCCATGAATATGAATATGAATATGCATCCATGTGAAACATGATTGAAACAAAACCTTTAGATCAAAAAGATAACCAGACTCCATTACCAATAGGATCATGTTGAGCACTTGCTGCAAGAATTGCATTCCATGAGACAATATTGCATTTGGGCACTTCAGAAAACACTTTGTCTTGCATCCTCTATGCTATCAGTCTTGGCATGCATAGTAACAAAAGCATTGTGTACATAAACATCCAAATCACCTCCAGTTTTGATGGCATGAGTGTGAACCTGCTTCCCCTGTTCCAAAACGACCAAACTGGCACACACCTTGAGAATTCTAGCAAAGCTGAAAAAGTCTGGCATCGGGACTACCTGAAGCATTTGAACAAAATGTTGCAGAGCTTCCTCGCCGTACCCATTTTGGGCATATCCTGCTATCACTGTATTCCATGAGACAACATCTGCTTTGGGGATTGTTTCATACACTTTAATAAAACTCTCTACACATCCACATTTGGCATACATTGTGACTGGAGAAGCTCGTACGCATATATCTGATTGGAATCCAGCTTTGATTAACAGTGCATGAACTTGCTTTCCTGGATCCAAAGCTTCTGGGCTGGCGCATGCACTGCGGACACTGTTAACTGTGAATTGGTTTAGCTTCACGTGTGCTAATTGCATTTTTTTAGGAAGTAGCAAAACTTCCTGAATGCATTGTTGTGGAGCATATGCAGAAATCATCGCAGTCCATGAGACCACATTCTTCTCAGACATTCTCTCAAACAAACAGTGTGCATCCAAAATGCTTGTGCATTTACTATAAAGGTTAATCAGAGTATTACCCACAAAAACATTTGATTCAATTTCAGATTTTATAACAATAGCATGGAGTTGGTTTCCCTCTTCATGAGCTTCTATAGTAGAACATGCCATTAGAATAATGGAAAAAATGAATTCGGTTGATTTCATCCTTTCCTCCTGCATATCAAAAAAGTTTCAGCGCTTGCTCACCATACCCACTGTGAGCATATCCAGAAAGCAATGCATTCCATGAAACTCCACTCCGTTGAGGCATTTTGTCGAACATTTGTTGTGCATCATCTACTTGTCGGTATTTAACGTATGTATCTACCAGAGAAAACCTAATAAATACATCCAAACTAATAACAACGTAGATTTTCTTTCCTCTCGAAGAACACATGAAAATGTAAACCCATTCGGTTTAAAATCGGCCTTTTGTATTTGTACAGGACTTTCAAAGCTTTATCATTATACTCATGCTGAACACTGTCTGCAATAATGAGATTCCATGAGGCTGCATTTCGATCCGGCATTTGGTCAAACACTTGGCGTGCTTCAACCAATTTACCGTTTTTGGCATACAGTTGTAGCAGAGTGTTCCATAGCGAAATGTGAGTTTGATTAAACGAGTGTGGATTAGCCTCTTTAATAGTTTTCATCTTAAGTAATCCTACTGAAAAGCGAGAATAAGAAATGCAACTTGTTAGCTTGAGTATTTGTACAAAAAGTATATTATTCTTAGAATAAGAAACCCCATTTTCTCTTAATTGGTGTCGATTGGCAAGAGCAGCGCCAACATGATTGTTGGATTGCGACAACAATAAAACAAGGAAAAAAATAAGAAAACAAATTATATCTCATATTTTTAGAAAGAAAATAGTTTTATCTTTTAAAATGAAATTTCTAATTTCGTTAAAGGAATAAAACAAGTTTTTTCTATATTAAGTGATGATTGTTATCTTGAAGATATTATATATATCTTGGTTGTCTTGAAGGCAAAGTAAGAGTTGAGGATTGCAAATTGCAATAACAGTTTTTGAATTGTAGATTGCAAGAGTGATTGTAAGTTTGATGTTATTGTAGATTGCAAGAGCAATTGTTGAGATTTGTAAAATTGTAAGAGCAATTATGATAGAAACAGTTGTGAAGCTTGTAATTGTTTTCTCCGAGCAATAAAATTACCGATACCTTGCCCTATGGATGTTTCCTTGATGTTTTGTCAAGGTTTTACCACGTAAATCAACTTCTTATGTGTTGTTCTGTTTTTCATTTTTAATTCTCTGTATTATTTCTTTGCAACTAATTTGTGCTACAATATTTTAATCTTCTGGGTTTATGTTTCCACTTCCATAACAAGTGGTATTAGAGTGATTATTTTTGCAACGACTGTATTAGGATTTGGTGTTGAGTTTTGCAACATCAAATGGCGAAGGTTTCGAATGCAAGGTTCGAAGTGGAGAAATTTAATGGAAAGAATAGCTTTGAGCTATGGAAGCTTAAGATGCATGATTTGTTAGTGCAACAGGGATTGCACAAGGCATTGGTAGGAAAGCCAAAGAAACCTTCAGATATGTCTAATGAAGACTGGGAAGATCTTAATATGAGAGCTCTTAGCACTTTTTGGTTGTGTTTGACAGATGAGGTTCTTTTCAATATTGCTGGAGAGGTAACAACAACAGGCTTATGGAGCAAAATGGATAGTCCTTACATGCCAAAATCCTTGACGAATTGAATCTACTTGAAGAGGCAACTGTATAGTTTGTGAATGAGGAAAGGTATAAAAATTGCGGATCATTTAAATGTTTTTAATACTCTTATTTTTCAATTAACTAGTATGGGTGTACAAATCAAAGAGGAAGACAAGGTGGTTACACTATTGTGTTCGTTGCCTAATTCCTGGAATCACTTAGTAACTTCTATTAGTTTTAGCACAACTGACACCCTTGAATTTGATTATGTTGTGGGGGCTTTATTGTTTGAAGAGGTGCGAAGGATGTTTAATACACAAATCTCCACACTAGAAGCAAAGGTGGCTAGAGGACAGTCCATAGAAAAAGGAAAAAAAAGGTAGAGGAAGATGTTGGTATTGCAGTAAATTAGGACATCTCAAGAAATATTGTTGGAAGTGGAAAGAAGATAATAATGAATCCAAAAATGAAACAAATTTTGCTGAGACAAGTTCAAGTATGGCTGATGAAGTTTTGTCTGTTTGTGATATCTTACAAAATCACGAGGGATGGTTGTTTGATTCTGGTGCTTCTAATCACATGTGTCCACATAGGAGTTGGTTTTCTACTTATCAACCTATTGATGGTTTTGTTCTTATGGGAAATAATACTTCTTGTAAGACTATTGGAATGGGAAGCATTAAAATTAAAATGTTTGATGGTGTTGTAAAGATGTTAATAGGGGTAAGACACATACCAGAATTGAAAAAGAATTTAGTTTCTCTTGGAGTTTTGGATTCTGATGGTTATAATTTCTCTACTCAAGGTGGAGTACTGAAAGTGTCAAAGGGAAGTTTAGTTGTCATGGAGGCTACAAAATTTGGAAACCTTTATAGGCTAAAAGGGAGTACTGAGTTAAATAAAGCAATGGTAGTATCTAATGAGTCTACTTGTTTATGGCAATTGGGTCATATGAGTGTGGAATGGCTAAAGATACTATTAGAGAAGCTGATGTGGAGTTTGGCTTCTCTTGGCTTGCATAAAAGGTGGTGAGTGGGCATGAACAAGGATTAGGTAAATTGTTGTCAAAGTGGAGATTGTTGGATTGTGACAACAATAAAACAATAAAACAAGGAGAAAAACAAGAAAAAAAATCATATCTTAGTTTTTTAGAAAGAAAACAATTTTATCTTTTAAAAGGAAAATTTTAATTTCTTTAAAGGAATAAAACAAGTTTTTTCTATGTTAAGTGATGATTGTTATCTTGAAGATATCATATATATCTTGGTTGCCTTGAAGGCAAAGTAAGAGTTGAGGATTGCAGATTGCAAGAGCATATTTTGAATTGTAGATTGCAAGAGTGATTGTAAGTTTGATGTTATTGTAAATTGCAAGAGCAATTATTGAGATTTGTAAAATTGCAAGAGCAATTATGATAGCAACAGTTGTGAAGCTTGTAATTGTTTTCTTTGAGCAATAAAATTACCGATACCTTGCCCCGTGGATGTTTCCTTAATGTTCTTTCAAGGTTTTACCACATAAATTAACTTCTTATGTGTTGTTTTGTTTTTCATTTAATTCTCTATATTATTTCTTCGCAACTAATTTGTGTTGCAATATTTTAATCTTTTGGGTTTATGCTTCCGCTTTCATAACAATGATGATACTATTGCCCAATAATTAAGTGCATCGTGCCATAAAAATGAACACTTGCAAAGCAAATGTATCTTTTGGCTGTGATGGCACCAGAGTGTTTTTGTAATTCACTAACCCTTCTCCAACATAGACAGGATTTAATAGAAGAAATATGAAATCTCTTAGTTGTATCCTCTCAATCTCATCGACAACCCAAGCCAAGGTATATAGAACCAGAAGAGATGGTGATTTCAGAGAGGGATTTAACATCTCTTGATCCTAATTGTCATTGCAACTGGAGGAGTCAACTGAAGCTAAAGTTATTTTGGAATGCAAGATTTGTCACTAGTTCTAGTGCAACTGTTATTCCTTTGGAAGGTTGGACCCAAAACACCTATAGTGATTGGGAGGTATGGAGCCAAGCGACGTGGTTGAAAGCATAGAAAGCTCATTCCAAAACTTGTTACAGAGCTATAAATGATAGTTTATTGCATTGAGTTCACCCAAGATATGAAACTGTTTAAAAGATGAAAGAAACCCTTCTCCAGGGAAGACATGATTTAATAGCAGGAATATGAAATCTCTCCTGTATTTTGTCAATATCATTAGTAGCCCAAGCCAAGGTCTATAATCGTATCTATGAAATAGTCTAAAATATGATAGAGAAAACCCGAGAATTGCTTCATTTTTTTAACCTGGAAATCAACGACGAAATAGGTTCAAATGTCTTGAATGGTATGGCAGACGATACCAGTGGTTGATGGCACATCTTAGCTCAGTCTTCTTAAAATAGGTAATGTCTTCAGCGTAAATATCATTTTTTATGTCAGATGACTTGGTAATCTATGTGCAGAGGCTGAGAATAGTGATAATAAATTTCTACAATCTATGAAGAATGTTGTTGACTGCTTTTAAATTAGATTGTGTGTGTATTTTTAACATCAATGTTTTAGACCATACTTCTAATCCACTAGTGTGATCTAAAACGTTGATGCTAAAAACACACACTCTAATCCAAAAGTACTCAACAACAAGCTGAGAATAGTTTTCTATGCAGTACGATTTTCAATTATCAAGACACATTTTTTTGACTTCCTTTTGCGCTTTATAAAAATGAGAAGAGGAGAAAACTACTCAATTTTTACATAAGGTTAATGTGTAGTGAATTTAAAATGGTCCTTTAAGTTCTATTTTTATAATGAAATAATGTTTTTATATTAATTGTATATAATTTTTAAAATCATCGTATATTATAGAGTCTATATAAAGTATGACTTTAAATAATATATCAAAAGGAAAAACACAATAATATATTTCAAAGTAGTAACAATTATTAAATTAGTTGTAAGAAGTGAGACACAATCATCTTATTGTCAGACATCATGATTATTTTGGTCACCCAGTGTGAACTTCCAATGTGTAAAAGCATCATCATTAGAGATGGATTGCAGGATTGAGATTAGATAGAAATAATGGAAGGAACTGAGATAAGATGAAGATTGTGGGTGGGGAGTTTGATAGGGATGTGAAGTGGTTTGGTAGGGTCTCCAATCTCCCCTCACCCACTTTGTCCCCTCAACATTATTTTTTTCTCTTTTGGAAAAGACTCTATGTTCTTTTGGCACATGGGTGTTCTTCCAAAAGCACCCAAAAGGAATTAATTTAAGTCTTCTATTCCTTTCCCTTTGTCCCCATGGAAAATAATTTCCTTTATGGTAAATCTTCCATGGTACCCTTAAAGAACAATCTCCACTCTCATTCATCCCCCTTGTGCTACTTGAAATAATCCCATGAGTTGAAAGATCACACTCAACCTCCACCCTTGATTTTCATCTTCCAATCTCAACCCTCCATTACTCATCTTCACTCCCATAATCTTTCTTCCTAGTCACTCCTTCAAATAACATGGGAATCTTCCCAAATCTAACCATTTTCTTCCAAGCACTATGTTTTAATTTTCTTTGAAATGATGTTACTTCATTACACCATTTCAAAGAGGGGAAAAATGTAGACACCTAAAATTGATCATTACATTCGATCAATTTACCCTTATTCATCCTATTCATGATCTATATATTAATTAAATAATTTTTTTTTTATTAATTAATATTTGTCTATCTCATTCATTGCCTCTATTTCCCCTAAAGCCTTATCCAACCTTACCTCACATCCAATTTCCTCAAAATGAATTATATAAATAAAATTTATTTATTTAATTCCCCTCTCCAAATATCCCATCCTCCATCACTTGTTATTAATCCCCAATCCTCACCTAATTCACTCCCTAATCATGTGCACACACTGTAATCCATGGTTAAGTGGGGTTAACCTGCTCCAATATTCCTCACCCACTTTCTCCCCTCAACATTAAATTTTCCTCTTTTGGAAAAGACCCTATGTCATGTTGGAACATAGGTCTTGCTTCCAAAAGCACCCAAAAGGAATTAAAATTCCTTTATTCCCTTCACTTTTTCCCCTTGGATAAGAATTTCCTTTATGACAAGTCTTCTATAGTACCCTCAATATACCATTTTCCCTCCCATTTATCCTCATTGTACCCTGCTAATGTACCCTCCATCCCATGAGTTGAGAAATCACACTCAATCTCCACCCTTGATCTTCATCTTCCAATCTCAATTCTCCATTCCTATCCATCCTAAAATTTGTATATCATTAAAATGCTTAACCATTTCAATCACTCAACTTTGCAATAAAGCATCATTGGGCTATTGGATTTTCAAGTGACTACAGATCTAACTAATCACATTGAGAAAATCATACAGAATGGGGAGTCTAACATAGTTCATTTTTGTTAAATTCTATGGTTTTTTAAAATTTCCATGCCTAATTTGAATGTTTTATTCTATATTGTTTGGTTTTATTAAATTTTAATCACTCACTTGAACACATTTCATGCACACAATTAACTCTCAAGCTCTTTATTTATGGTAACCTTGAGGTTTGATAGATTGATTCTAAAAAATGGTTGATGAATCAAAAAATTCTACTAGTGGAGCACCACTACTTCCACCTTGACTAGGAACTATAACTCTCAAGTCCTTCCTTTGCTAACTCATTAGACTCATCATAATTATTTAATTATTCTACCATTCTTACATTTTTTTTGTCTTTTATTACTCATGTAATCAAGTTCTCTATTGTATCATCATGTGGTAGTGGTACTAGTTGTCCTCTCAACTAGAGAATTTCCAAATATTCCATAGATACGCTCCTAGTGTACTCTAATTGTGTCTCCCTAGCTCTCTCAATCCTCTTTCTATGCATTTCATCTCTTTCCTAGATTTTTAAACTATTCATAAAAGAACTATTTATCTCTTTCCTAGATTTTTTAACTATTCATAAAAGAACTATCTCAATAATTTTTTATTTTAAATAAATGATATCCCGCTATCATTTATAGAGCTAAGGCATAGGTTAGTTACAAAATCACGCATGGTTAGATAGAAATAAGTGAACCAACATCAAACACATGGTATGAAAATATCTTTTACACATGGTCTATCAACAAATAGTTTTAGAAGAATTGATCAAATTTATCCCTCTTTGATTTAGTCTTATTGATTATTCATTAATTCAAATTTTGGATAGTATTCATGTATCCTTGTGGTTAAAAAAGTCCAAGAGACACTCCTTCAATTCAGACTTCACTACCTAGATTTGGTCAGCTCTTTGCATCTATATCTTCATCCTTCATCTTTTATGTCATCTATAGCCACCAATTCCAACATGCTAAAAGATACCTACAATTTATTGTATGAGTTCCTTCATCTGATTATTCATCCATAGCTAGATTTGTAATTGGGTCTTCATGAAGCCCATGTGTGTCTTCTAGCATCCCTTAATATGTCTGCATTTTTAGAGTTACTTGCTCTCCACCTTCATTTAGGAAACTTTAAGCAAATTAGTTTTCTTGAAATTACCTCATACCAACTTCCATAAAGAAACATACAATTACATTCACTATTAAGCTTAATCTCGTAATACACACCACCCTAACAACCTGAATCAAATAATCGTTGCATTTAAATTTATCATTTACCATCATTTTGTTGTTGGGATGTGAAGCCCAATGGTCATTTGACCCTTCATCTCTGCCCAACTCTTCAGTTCATAGCTAAATATGAGTGTATAAGTATATGCGTATAGTTCATGTATTGGGTTGTATTGGTTAATATAAGATTATTCCCTGCTTTCCTGGTGGACGTAGCCATTTATGGTGATCCATGTTAAAACTTGTGTTATGTTGTTTTTCTGTGTGTATTTTTTCTATTTATTTTATTTTTTTATTGTTAATTATGTTTGTATCTACTCCTTAATTCTCAACAATTGGTATCAGAGCTCTGTTTGAGCCAAGGAGTAGATATGGAAGATAGTGTACTTATCTTAACAAAAGAAGAAGTTGAAACAAATGCTTGGGTGCTAGATACGGGAGCTTCGTTTCATGTTATTTCATGTAGGAAAATTTTCAAAACCTTTCAAAACGGTGTTTTTGGTAAGGTCCTTCTTGCAGATAATAATCTTTTGATATTGTTGGCATAAGAGATGTTTTGTTGAAACTAAGAAATGGAAAAAGTTGGTTGTTAAGGGATGTCAGGTATGTCCCTCAACTAAAACATAATTCAATTTCAGTTGGGCAATTGAGTTCTCAAGGATGTGGAGTCACTTTTGAATTAAGTAGATGGAAGGTGACAAAAGGAGCCCGAGTGATTGCAGAAGGCAACAAATTAAACACTTTATATGTGCTGGAGAGTCACTATGAGGTGGGAGCTACGAAGGCAATGGTGGATAGTGACACGAAGCCTTGGTTCAAGAGGCTTGGTCACATGGGCAAGCAAGGTCTTGAGAATTCACACAAAAGGAATCAATCTCCAAAGCTGAAATCAATTAAAGGTAAGAAGAGGGTCACGTTTGATCTTCCAAAAGAGCGAGAAGAAGTGAGGAGTTCTATGAAATGTAGGGTGAGAAACTATGATCACAATTCCACCAGTAAGAAGTTAAAAGCACATGTAGTGCCTCGTGAAGAAATAGTTGTTGCTATTGTTGAATGTGGAATTTTGTTGATGGAAATCGATGAAACTTCCTTGGTTGCACAATTTGTTGCAGAAGTCACTCCAATGGATGAAGATATACCATTTATTGAAGAAAAATTGCATGCAGGTGAAGCCAGAGAGGCTGAGAGTGCAACGGTGGCCGATTTGGAGGACTATGAGAAGAAAGCCCTGCATGCTGGCAGTGGCAGGAAAGGTCCAGATGGTGAAGTTGATAGAGAACAGAGAACTTGAAGAAGATGGAGAGGTAAACGTGTTTGAAGAATTTGAAGAATTTGAAGGAAAAATGATGAGTGCTCCAAGTCTAGTCTGCGGGCATCCCATTGAGGAGAAAACGTTTGTGGTGGTAGAGTTGACACCTATGGTCTGTGATATGGATGTGGCAGAGTTGGACAAGAGGGATGTTGTGAAAAGAATGAGGGTTTTTGATGTTTCCAGGGCAGAACAACATGAGGAACACAAAGATACGATTGAGGAAGATCTTAGGAAAGTCTCTACTGCAGTAGGTGAGATTTTAGAAGACGATAAGCCGGATGCTCAAATTAATGATCTCAAGCTATGGGAGAAGGTTGCACAAGCACAAGCTACTTGGAGTTGTGCAAAATTTCTTGTGCTAGGTGATCTTAGGGGCCCTCCATTGTCAGCTGCAGAGTAGTATTAACATCATGCCAGGGGCAATACTTCGACTTTAGCAGAAATTGTTGTGTTTTCAATTCCCTTTAATGCACTACTCTTCCGTTGCTTCATCGAGTCACAAAGGTCAAGATTATTTTTTTATGATAATGGGATCACTTTGCAGGGTATGAAGGCTGTGAACGAGTTCAACAAAACAAATTTTTTGGATTCTCTTTCCCTGAAGATTGTGCTTGAGATTTTTTCATTCGCCAACAAATTATGTTGTCAAACGATGAAGTCTGCCTATGATCAACATCTGGTAGGCCTTGTTTACAATATGCATGATGCAAAGATCTTCATTGGTCACGGTCTTGAAGAAAACATAGAGTTATTTGTTGTTTCCTGCCTGCAGGATTTTCTAAGGGAAGCCAAGATTGAGAGGTTTTATGCAGCAAACCCCAAGAGACCTGACAATGGTGTTGTCGAGACGAACCGGGTAGTGGCCAAATTGTCTCTCGTCTATGGCTGTGGGCTTAGCGGATTTCAGGTTCACAAAGACGAATTGATGCAAAAAATTGCTGATTCTTGAATATTTGGGGGCTTCTAGTATTGCTGCTTGCCTGGAGGAATTGCTTATCGATGGTATACTTTATGTTTTTCAAGAACAGACTAGCCATGATGCAAATGTGATGCTGAATGGATTTGGTGCTGCAGATCTTATTTCCCGAATTGTTGTTGTTAAGAACACAGTGCCAAAAGAGCTTTCTCCTAGACCTGCTCAGACTTTTATTGTGGATTTTGTTTTATAGTCCGGTTACACCGGATGGGTTTATCGTTATTAGTGCTAGCAAATATTCTAGTACAATGCTAAGGAATCGCAAAACAAGGGATAATGTTGGGATGCTCCTCAGAGGTATGATAGGTTTGAAAGGACAACTTATGGAGGTGGAGAAACGTGAAATGTCAGGAGATGTGGCTTATATTGCTCTAGTTCTCGAAGGAAAACAAAGGTCAGGTTTTTTGGCGGGAGGATCATATGACAACACTATTCGCTTATTATCTTTAGATCTCGATGTCTGTATGCATATTTTGAGAGTACAGGCTGTAAGTTCTCCACCAGAATCTCTAGTCTTGCTGGAAGTTCAAGCATCTATTGGTGGTGAGGATGGTGCTAATCATTTAACTAGTGTGCTTCTAAATGCTGGTTTGCAAAATGGCGTTCTTCTTAGCACTAAAATGGTTAAGGTGTTCGGTCAAATCACCATCAAGGCCGATGTAGATTATGAACAGTTTCTGCATGGTTATTACAACATAGAGCCAAATGAATTTAGGAGGCCGTTCCAAGCATCTATGTTTCAAAGTGATGCAGAGAAAGGGAGCACAGATGTAGGTGATGGTATAGTGTATATTGAACCTATAGAAAGTGGTGTTTTGATTATGCATTAATGGGTGCATTTGTGTTAACTTTTATTCTCACTGATTTGCAGTGTTCGTGAGAAGACTATGACAAAACTAAAATATTCAATGGGTCTGGTTGTAGTGTGAGTTCGAAGGGGAAATGTAGGGGATGTTGTGCAATGCATGGCTGTACTAGTTGGACTTCACGGGGGAGATTGTTGGGATGTGAAGCCCAACAGTCATTTGACCCTTCATCTCCTCCCAACTCTTCAGTTCATAGCTGAATATGAGTGTATAAGTATATACATATTTTTCATGTAGTGGGTTGTATTGGTTAATATAAGATTATTCCCTACTTTCCTTGTGGATGTAGCCATTTATATGTTGTTTTGCTCTGTGTATTTTTTCTATATTTTTTTTTGCTGTTAATTATATTTTTATCTACTCTTTAATTCTCAACATTTGCTTCTAAATAATCTTCTAATCACTTTAATATTCTTACAATACCTTTTTTAGAGGTTTTGATTGGTATCAAAATTTCAAATATTCTTACTAGATATAAGGAATTTAAATGATGTCTTGTATCGGGTTCCACAAAAAGAAATTCATCCGAAAAATTAATTTTACCCCACTTGCACATATTGGTAACGAAATATGTTACTAGGTTTATTAATCATCATTATTTATTACTTATGTCTTAGTTAAGATTTTCTTTGTGGAGAAAACCCTTCTTCATGCATTAATAATTAGAACAAGAATGGATATCCTTCATTCGGTTCAAAAAAATATGCACCCTTCGTCAACATGAATTGTTCCTAATTTAAACAAATTTTGGGTTCGATTGATTATGGAGGAATGACTTGGCCATGTGGATTCTATTTGATGTAGAAATTTCTAGAGGTCATAAATTTTGATGTGGGAATCTAATTCAGCTTTTAGTGATTTTTCAAGATTTTTTCAAATTGTTTTTTCTATTTAATTTCAAACTCTTGCATGTAATTAGATTAGTAAGTTGACAATTAATGTCACTTTAATTAGTTTCAAATAATTGACAACTTTCATAGGTCATGCAAATAAGCATGAGAAATTACAAAAAAAGAGGCAAGTTAAGAAAGCTTCCAATTTTTTTCAAAAAGGTAATTTTCAGATTTTGCTAAAAATTGCCATTTTTTTTTGGATTTTGCTAAAAAATTTCCAAAAAGGGCAATTTTGGGATTTTGTTAAAATTGTCAAAAATAATTTTTGTTTTGCTGAAATTGCCAAAAGGTAATTTTCGTATTTTGCTGAAAATTGCCAAAAAAGGTAATTTTCGTATTTTGCTGAAAATTGCCAAAAAAACAATTTTCATATTTTACTAAAAATTATCAAAAAATGGCGATTTTAATTTTATTACTAAAAAGGAAGTTTGTTTTTAGTTTTGAGGGTAGAATGGACTGAGGAATAAATGAGAATTTACATAAGTATTTTAAGTTTTTTGTGTCTATTTTTTAATAATAATAATTTATATTTTGTGAATTTTGGTTGCACTATCTAGTATAAGAGTAGGAAGATGACTGGGAGAGGTAGAGGAAGAGGATGTCTTTCCCAAACGCTTAGAGATATGCAAAATCTATAGAGACAAGTAGCAAAGCTCGCAGGTATAATAACAGATCAAAGAATAATGGGAAACAATTTTGATGAAGAAATACATCAAGGAGGGAAGATTAACATGCACAACACAAAGATGAAGAACAATTAGAGCACCTAACCTTTGAAGAAAGCATACTTAGAGCATTATAATGAAGAAATGAAAATGAAGGAATTAAAATTGAAAATTTTGATTATGCAGGTAGTCTTAAACTAAAGGAGCTAATAGATTAGTTAAACAATATGGAGGATTCTTTTGAATGAAAGACTATGGTAGAGGAAAAGAAGGTAAAATTTGCATGCACTAAATTGAGGGTTCATGAAATGATCTAGTGGGATCATCTACAAAATGAAAGAGTTAGAAATGGGAAGGATAAATTAGAACATGGGGCAAAATGGAGAAGAAGATAAGAGAGAAATTCTTTCTCGTGGATTTTATACAAACTCTTTTTCATCACTTCTCTCTCTACCTGCTTTTCATCCCGATGATGGATCATGGAGTATGATCCGAAACGTTGATCCAAAAATTCACACACATTTTTTTCCAGAAATTCTACATACAAACTCTTTTTTGTCAATTTTAGAATTTGAAGCAAAATTTTGTATATTGTGCAAGACTATATAGATAAATTTTATAAATTTTCCATTCATGTGGAGCATCAAGAGACTAATGAACAAATGACCACAAGGTATGTAAATGGTCTAAAAATTTATATTCAGAACAAATTATTCATGCATAGGATTAGCAGTATGGAAGAAGCATACCAATTAGCTTTAAAGGAAAAAAATTATAATAGATAATATTTACAAAGGAATAGGGGTGCAAGAAGAGGTATAAAATATCCATTGCATGGTGATTTAAATTGTGGTGGGGGGAGAATCATCTCAAAGAGTAGAGAAATTAAATGATACCCGACAAGACTTTCAAAATCATTAAAGAGGAAGAGGGTTTTAGAGAGGTAGAGATTATGGTGGTGGTAGAGTATTGAAAAACCCGAAAATACCTTTCATTTACTTTAGTTGTGGTGAAGAGGGTCATAGAGAATTTGCATATCCTTGAACTATCACATGTAAGAAAGGAGACAAGGAGAACAATCTAGATTGAACTTGGTTCAAGCTAAGGATGAGGAAGAAGGCGTAGATCTAGAAGTTATACCTGAAGTGGGAGAGAACAACATGATGAGAAGAAAAATGGTGATATGAAAGGAAGAGCAAGTGTAAAACAAAGGACGTGATGACTCTTGGATTCAAACAAATATCTTTCGAACAAGATGCACCTTATGAGGAAAGGTATGTCAAATTATTATTGATGGTGATAGTTATGAAAACATGGTTTCTAAAGAAATGGTAGATAAACTCTGATCTAGGGTTTCAGTACACTTAACAAAATTCATCTATAGCTACTAATTCACTTTCTCAAGCTCTTTTCTTATTGTCACAATTTCAGCTTCCAAATTCTCATAGTCTTTATCTCTTGACAACAACTTTTTTGTTAGAACTTATTCAATCCTTTTTGCTTCTTTTGTCTAGGTGTTTAGATTGAAAATCATCTTTTCTACTCTCTTCAAATCTTGGGATACATTTTCTTTATTCTTCACTTCTTCTATGTAATTATGTTCTTCATCCTATTGATTTCTTTTCCAACACACATCAATTTTTCCACAAGATCTACCTCGTCTTCATTATTTCTAGAATGCATTTTAGCATATCCTTCAGTAGTCTCAAAAGCCATAAACACAACTTTATGTTTTTCATCTCTGAATATATCTTCATCTTCTTCTTCATTAGAGTAGTCTTCTTCCTCATTAGTGTAGAAACTCTTAATTTCCTCTGAGTTTTATTCCTCTAAAATGATTTCTTTCCCTGCCTTTTCTCAACATTATTAGAATTCCTATGGGGACATTTAGCCATAAAATGTCCTATTTCACTGCAATTAAAGAACTTAAAAGGCAGCTTTCCTTTGTACTTATCAAAACCTCTTTGTATCTTTTTAAAAAAATTGGCTTCCAATAGATTTGATTCAATATCATCTTGATGAAACCTCCTTCTTAGATACTTTGAAAATAGCTTCTTTCCTTGAAGCATCTTCACTTTCAAATCTCACTCAAAAGCAATTAGAATTCCATGTAGTTAAGTCAACTTCAAAGCATTCATATCCTTAGCTTCTTCCATTGCAAAGGCTTTAGAATCAAATATTCTAAGAAGAGATCTGAGTATCTTTTTCACAACAATATTCTCTTTTAATTCTTCTCGAAGGCCTCAAATAGAGTTGAGAACTTCATCAACCTAGAGTAGGAATGTTGCAATATTTTCATCTTCTCTCATCTTCATGCTTTCAAACTAATACCTATGACTTTACAACTTTTCCTCTTTGACTTTGTCATCACCTTCATAGATGGTTTCCACTTTATCCCATATTTCCTTTGTTATTTTTCATTGCATCACTTTCATAAATTAAGAGTTAATCAATTCATATAAAATAACATTCCTTGCCTAAGAATTAATTTCAGAAGCCCTCTTTCTAGCCTAATCCCTAGAAGGGTTTTCAAGAATCTAATATCTATCTATCACTAGCATCTAGATATCCATTCCAAGAGTCATTAGGTAGGACTCCATCCCAACTTTCCAAAATGTAAAATTTGATCTATCAAATAGTGGTGCTTTATTTCTAGAGAATCCTTCTTGAGAAATTGAGTGTTCCATCTAGGAAATACCTTAAGGTGTTAGGATTCTTCAAAGGAACTTGGATCTGATACCAATTAAGGGAATGCAATCTACTAGGGGGGTGAATCAGTAGATCTAATCAATTCAAAATTCTCAACTTCAACACTAATTACAAGATGATGCAACTTGAAACTTTGCTACTATTATCAAAATATATGATTCCTCATAGAAAATTCCATATAAACAAACAAAACATAAAAGCATAAAGCACAAAAGAGGACACCATATATATGTGGAAAACCCAAGATGAGAAAACCACGATGAGAATTGTTGCTTTGATTGACTACTTGAATCCAACCTCACAATGTAGAAATATACAAGTAAATTTTACACATTGAAGTAGGCACCAACCTACCAGAGACAATAATACCCTATTGTACTTGTAGGAACCAACCTACTGGAGACACCAATACCTAAATAAAATAATACAACATGTAGAACACTAGTCCTACTATATTACAATGATAAAGCTTACATAAATCTTTAATGTAGCTCAACATATGCCAGAGTTAGAACTAACACTGAGCTTACTCACTACATATGATCTTCTAATACTAGTGCTCACACTGGAATGTAATTTTTCCTTTTATCTTCACCGCCTTCTCTTCAATTTGCACCAATGACCAACTCTTCTTCACACAAGTGTAATTCTAATTCATGCGGTCACTCTTAGATTCACTTTAATGCATCAAAAAATTTGAAATATATACATGACATTTCATTATCTCTTCAATATTGACTAAGGATCTGCAAACAACCAAGACAACATAAGGTGGACCTAAATTCAAATTATGTGAAACATGTATTAGGTTGGTCCAAAAATAAAATTTCTTGCTGCCAAAAGAGCATGATATTGTGCGCTACCATGAGAAACTTGAATAGGACCTATATTAACACCACACACAATATTTGAATTCTACATGCTACTAGTCATTATTGTGCATGCGTTGAACTTCAACTAGTTTATAGATAGACACAAAGAACCTTTTTTTAATTCAATCTTTTTGCATGTTGAGCATATCCTCCAAAAACTATAAAAATATGATAGAATTAGTGTAGGTGTACTCTCCTCTAAAATCACATATTAAAAATGTATTTTAGAAATAAATGAGGACCATGATTGTATTGCCAAAGAAATCTCTTTACCTAAAAAATATCGTTGAACATAAACATATTGATACAGACTAACGGGACCATATTGACATAGTGAATAGATGCAAGCATGATATTGCAAGAATAAAAAAGTCATACAAATAGTCCCTAACAACTAATAATATATATTTCTTGATTTTTCATCCTGATGGTAAAAGTTTCAACAATGAACAAATTGAAATTTTGGCATACAACACGCATTAGAAAATCCTCTACAACTCAAAATGATAAGTCAAGGGGAATACAATAATAATTCAACTTAGCGTAAAATAGAGAACCCCTTTCACATCAAACTTCTGACTGCATCCTTTGACATCAATGACAACCTATGTTCAATAGAAGGTGGGGTAACTCCCTATATGGAGAAACAACATGGTCATGACCATTAAAATACAAAGGTTTTCATGAAGGGTTGAAATGATCATACTATTTCAATGGATGGGAAGGTGTTGGTCATCTCTAAAAGCCTCATTATAGAGATAATGGGTCTTTCAGCCTAGGGAAGGAAGATTTTTAGAGAATTTTTTTTTTAGAGGGCTATCAACTAGTTTTTTAAGGAATATAAGCAGAAGAAATTAGTTAAGCTTAATTATAGTGGATATGATAGGCTCTCAATCAAACCCATTTGGGCAGAATTTGTAGAGGTAATAATGTGGTACTTCACCTTAAATCATAGGTTTATTATTATCTGTGGCTTCCATTTCATTTTCTTGAACCACTTTCATCATAATCAACTTGTTTTTTTCCCTTACTATCTCCTTTCCCATTTATAATTTGATTTGAAAGAGCATAAAATGAATTCTAAAATTCTTGTGTTACATGAGGGTATCATTCTTTTGATTATGGAGCACTTAAAGTACCTTACTCCCCAATTCAGTCCAAGAAATTGGCTCATAGTCATAGTATTTTTTCCAATATTATTTCTTCTAAAGAGGTTACTACAACTGTGGAGTTTAATGAAAATGAGGAATGGTGGGTTGAGGATTAAATTGAAATGTATTCCAATCCTTGTCAGAGGATTATAAAGCTAAGAAGGGAAATTCTTATAAGAATTGGAACAAGGCTCAAATTTTATGGCCAAGTGGTTCCCACATAGATGAAGCTAACCCTATTCTACTATTAAGAAAGGAAGAAAGATTAAACTTGGAGGTGAAAAAGAGAAAGTAAATCTTAAAGGTAAGGAAAAATTGAAAGAAGTGGATAAAAATTTGACAATTAATATGAGTAAAAGCCCAATTTTATTGTGTGAAAATGCCAAAGGGGATGAAGGTTTTTCTCCCCAATATCTTTCAGAGGAATTCCCCCAACTTAATACTAACAAAGAGGACATTTATAATTTCCTAGGGCTTGCAAGGGATGGTTCAATTGGTCAATTTAGACTTACCAAATGGTTTTTATGGAACTCAATCAAATTAATAGTAAGTTGTGCTTCATTCAAGATACAATCAACTCTAACAGGGAAGTAGAGTACCCTCTGAAGGGGAAATATGAGGAGAATGAGCTCCATTTGGTGCTAGAAGCTATTAATACTGAGGTTAGCTTGATGAAGAGGTGCTTTGAGAGTCGTATTAAGGGGACAGAGGATAAAATACAAGTTAACTATCATTTAGAGAGATTCATCAATATCAATCAATGCAATATCCACAATAGTGTTGAAGGTATCTAGATCCTAACAAAGAATTTGAAGGAGCTCAAAGCAGAGAAACTTTTTGGAGCTACTAATTTTGGGGAAAAGACTGAGGGGGACAACAAGGTTAAGAGTAAACATAACATTTTGGCCCAACAAGGACTGCATAGTAGAACTTGTGGCAAAAAGAAGACCTTTGAAGATAAAAAGAAAGAATTGTTGAATCTAGTTGATCTTCACCAAAGATTTTATCAACAAGAGTTGGAAGTAGCTAACACTCAAATATTTTCAATATTTTTCTTGCTATTGTATTCTTTTTGCTATTTTTTTTCTTGCTAGTTTGCTGATGGTTGGTTGTTGGTTATTTCTATTGATCTTTTGAGCAACATTTTGTATTAGGGTTTTGGGTCCCTTCAAAACCTATTTTACCCTTAATCAAAAACTATTCTTGTTTCCCATTATCCTATTTTTGAGGTATGGTGAGTAACTTCCCAACATTAACCCCTTACTAGTGCATCATATATTATACATGGATAATATTTTTATAGGGTCTTCCAATATACCTAAAGGTAAGCAGAAGCTCAAGGTTATGTACAAAAGTTGTCTAAGGCTTGACTATTGGATTTTATGCACTTTTTACTGCACTAGATCCTTTAGGGACAATATATCGTAGTGAAAATGAATGATCATTTTGTTAATATTTTAAAACCCTGAATAGAAGGTTTCTAGCCTAAAAATTATAAAAAGACTACTTGCAAAGGAAAAAAATCAAGAAAATCACAACACACACACAAACACACAATTTGATACAAAATAACTAAAATTTATATCCTAATACTAAAAAATTAAAATTCATCATATAACTTCTTTCTTTTTCAAATATTTTTGATTCCTTCCTTCCTTTCAGGTTGCTTGTTTCTTCTATTGAATATAAATGCATAGAATTATTTTAGCCAATATTTTTATTTTCCACCTTCTCCTTTAGAATAATTGTAACAATATTCAATATTCTCCTTTAAAATAAGTGACAAAAAATACTTCTATGATAAATTTGACCGAAAATTTTCATTTTTGAAAGTGTAAGAAAGGGAATTATTTTTTCAAAAAAATATAACCAAGTAAAACCTTTTTAGTTTATAATATATGTTAAGTTGTTAATATATGTGATGATTTTATTTCATTTTTAATAAATCACACTCCTCATATGGAGCTCCTTGGGTAAGGCCTTTGCCATTGTTCATTTAATGTTTAAAAGATATTTTTATTTTGAATGAAGGGTTAGATCGTCAAACAAAGTCATTATGACATGAATTTTTGTACAATCAAAATCCTTAAAGTAAGTTTTCCAAAAGTGTAATTTTAATATATTTTATTTAATTATAATATTTTTTTTCTAGTAAAGAAAGGATTTTTAGCAAATATAAAGGTCTTTGTTTGATGCATGCAAAAAAAAAAAAAAAATTATAAAAAAATGTGCAACAAGTTTGTATTGATGTCCTTGTTTTGTAAAAGAATAGATAAATTATTATAAATTATCATTAAATTGAGTTGAAATTAATAAATAAAATATGTAATATGCATGATCCCCTAGATATCATTGTGAATCATCCATGTTTAAGAAATTATGAATTTATCTTATTTCTAGAATGTTATGCATTTTGACCTAATATCAACCATTGAAAAAAATTATATAGAAAATTATTAACAAATATTTTTAAAATGAGAATTTTTTAATTTAAAAAATATATATTTTAAAAATCTACATAGAAAATCCCAAAAATCACTAGTTGACACCTTCTTTAATTTCTTAATAGTTTACTTGCTATAACTGATAGAAAGTAAAATTTTACTTTCAAATATTGATTTGGGTGTCTCACATAGGTTAAAAAATGGGACAAATTATTATGGGGTCACCCTTACCTATCCAAATTGAAGTGTTAGAATAAATTAAAAGTAATATATAAAATAATAAAATACAACTAGAACATGATATTGAAAACATGTCAAATAAACCATTTATATGTAAATCTAGTGGATTATTTAAGTGATGAAACATTAGATGCTCTGAAATTAAATGCATCATTATGTGGTTCTTTCTTCCATTTGATGAATTCTAATGATTTAGGAGATGTCCTTAAATTCACGTCCATAATTGTATAAGTTGAATCACTTGATATGCAAGGTGACACTAATTGGTGTTTTTAGAATACTTTGTAGAAAAAATAAATAAATTTGAATATGAGGGATTAGGCCCTGTCAAGTGGCATAGTCCATAGACTAGGTCATGTCATTTAACCTAATTTTGGGTGGAAAATTACCTTGAGATGTGTACTAGTTATTATAAATGTCATTGATAGGATTTGGTTATTGAGTTATAAATAAGAGTTAGATTAAATGTGTCAAATACATTTAACTAAATATTACAATTACATCTTTGTAATAATTGTACAAAATAATATAGACTAAAGGTTCAAGAATAGAGGTTCTATACTTTCACCTTACAAAAGAAAAGAGAGATAAGTGAAAGAATTATATGAGTACAAAAAAATAGAGCTACAATTGTTGGCATTGATATTAATACCTACTAGTGAAAAAAAATAAAATAACCACATATTTTCCCTTTAACAACATAGCAAACACGATTATTTAAGAATCTTAAAAGTGTAATTAATAGATTAATAAGCTGAAGAAGCCTACAAGAACAAATGATTAACAACAAACACTAATGATTTCAGAATACAATGATATTGTATTAAGCTTAGTATCAACAATGAGCTCAAACCCTCATTTTAAAGAATGAAGATGAGTAAACACATGCCACAAGAATAGGCAATCACATGCCATGGATTGATGAGAGGACTCCTCATCCTGCAGTGGTGACGAGTTGCTTTTCTATATGCAAGGGAGAGGTGTCGAGAGGGATTGGACAACTGTCAAGATACCTCAACACCTAACTAGGCTTAAGTTAGCCTAACTAGAGTAGAATACACTAACACCATCCTTAAGCATAGCTTAGGTGGGTATTGAAGAAATGGGTCCTAGCTACTAGCCTAATGAGGTACCCATGTACAAAGAAATCTCTCTAAAAACTAGAGTAAGATATAAAACCTAGTGGGAAAAAACTACCCTCCACGAAAAGGAAAAAAAACTAAAAAACATGCACAAAATCACCTTTCGGATTTGAAGAAATCCTCCACCCCTTTGATACCATGAAGAAGCTTGTAAGAAAAAAGGATTAACAACAAACTCTGATGATTTTGGAATGCAATGATATTGTATTCAACTTAGTATCAACAATGAGCTCAAACCCTCATTATAAAGAATGAGGATAAGCAAAAACATGCCACAAGAATAGGCAATCATATTCCATGGATTGAGGAGAGGACTCCTCATCCTGTAGTGGTGGTGAGTTGCTCTTCTCTATGCAAGGAGAGGTGTTGAGGGGGATTGCACACCTCTCAAGATACCTCAACACTTAACTAGGCTTAAGTTAGCCTAACTAGAGTAGAATACACAAACATAAGCATATCGACATGATCAATATCAAAATCATGACTATTCTTAACATTTACATAATTCAATAATTAGTGGCATTTTTTAATTTTTACAATTAGACTATTTATCTTCTTGGTAGTAGGTAGTTGTAAGTACAAACTTCTTTTCATCTAAAGCATTTACAAAATTGTTATTAACCATTTTATTGATCAACCACAAGAACAATATGGGAGAGGACCCAATTGGTGCACATGATCCAGTAACTACCATTTTCTTATGCATCAAGGGGCTTGCATGTTGATTTTTTTACTCATCGCTTGTAAAGTTGAAAAATTATTGTTATATTTTTATGTGATAAATGGATAAAATTTACCTCTTGTTACATGTCAAAAGAAAGAAACAACCAAGCCTATAGTGACACATAAGGCATTTAATAATGTAGAACTTTATGCACATATTTTACACTAATCTCTTTTCTAGTCTTTTTATACAACTCAAAAAAGATGTTATTGAGTCCTTTCTACTAAATAAAGATGAAGTGATCAATTAGAGTTGAGATGATTAATCATATTGATTAATAGAAAAAAATAAAAATAAAAAATCTTGTAAATTATGAATTATATGATAAATGAACAAAGACATAATTGAGCCATCCTCCCTCAATAAAATTGATATGATCTAGTAGATCCAAAGTGATAAGATTCATTAACTAATAAAACAAAGTTGATTGAAAATAATTTTTTAGAAAAATCAATAAAGATGGAAGTCTATCCTTTATCTTAAACAAAGATAAGGTGAATAATATCTGATAATAAAAAAAATTCTTGGACACCTCAAAAAAGACATAAATTTATCCTTTCATTAAAATAAAGCTAAGATGAAAATAATAGTTGATAAAAAAATAAATATTGGTACAACCCAATAAAAGATAAGTCTTTCCTTTTCATAAAAACAAAATCTTAAACAACTCAACAAAGACTTAATTTTTTCCTTTAACTTAAATAAAACTAAAATGTGAAGAATAATTTGATATGAAAAAAAATACTTAGACAATGCAACAAAATTGTAATTAATATGTGAAGAATAATTTGATATGAAAATAAATACTTAAACAATGCAACAAAATCACAATTAATATGTGAAGAATAATTTGATATTAAAACAAATACTTAGACAATGCAACAAAATCGTAATTAATATGTGAAGAATAATTTGATATGAAAACAAATACTTAGACAATTCAACAAAATCATAACTAAATAAAGCTGAGAACTAACACATTGAGTAACGAAGAAAATGGTTGATAGAAAACACATTCTTAAACAAGTCATCATTAGATGAATTCTAATGATGTAGGATACGTCCTTAAATTCATGTCCATAATTACATAATTTGAATCATTTGATGTGCAGAGTGATACAATAATTGTTTCTTTTTGAAATTCTTTGTAGCAAAGTAAATAAATTTGAAGGTGAGGGATTAGGCCCCGTCAAGTGGCATAGTCCATAGACTAGGTCACATCATTTAACCTAATTTTGAGTGGAAAATTACGTTGAGATGTGGACTAGTTATTATAAAGGCCATTAATCGGATTTGGTTATTGAGTTATAAATAATAGTTAAATTATGTGTCAAATAAGTTTAATTGAATATTACAATTATATCTTCATAATAATTGTACAAAGTAATATAGACTATAGGTTCAAGAATAGAGGTTCTACACTTTTATCTTACGAAAGAAAAAAGAGATAAGTGAAAGAATTATATGACTACAAAAAATTAGAGCTACAATTGTTGGCCTTGATATTACTACTTACTAGTGACAAAAAATAAAATAACCACATATTTTCCCTTTAACAATATTGCTAACACAATTATTTAAGAATCTTAAAAGTGTAATTAATAGCTTAATAAGCATATCCACATGATCAATATCAAAATCATGACTATTCTTAACATCTACATAATTCAATAGTTAGTGGCATTTTTTTATTTTTAAAATTAGACTATTTTTCTTTTTGGGAGTAGGTAGTTGTAAGTACACGGCTCTTTTCACCAAAAGCACTTACAACAACTCAACAAAGATGCGATTGAGTTCTTTCTACTAAATAAGTTGAGGTGATCAAATAGAATTGAGATGCTTTAAATCATATTGATTAAATAGAAAAAAGAGAAAGAAAAAAGTTGGTCAAAAATGAATTCTAAGATAAATCAACAAAGATGTAATTGAGTTATCTCCCTTCAATAAAATTGATGTGATCTAGTATAGTGAAAGTGATAAGATTCATTGACTAATAAAAAAGAGGTTGATCAAAAATAAATTCTTAAACAAATTAACAAAGATGGAAGTCTATCCTTTATCTTAAATAAAGTTAAGGTGAAAAAAATATCTAATAATAAAACAAATTCTTAGACACATCAACAAAGATATAAGTTTCTTCTTTCCCTAAAATAAAGTTAAAGATGAAAATAATAGTTGATAAAGAAACAAATACTCAACAATGCAACAAAAAGATAAGTCTATCCTTTTCATAAAGTCAATTCTTAAACAACTCAACAAAGACGTAAATTTGTCCTTTAACTTAAATAAAACTAAAATGTGAAGAATAATTCGATAAGAAAACAAACACTTAGGCAATTCAACAAAATCATAACTCTATAATGTGAAGAATAATTCGATAAGAAAACAAACACTTAGGCAATTCAACAAAATCATAACTCTATACTTTCCCTTAAATAAAGTTGAGAACTGTCATGCTTGGGCTTATACTCGAACTTTATACAAAGAGATTGCCAGATCTATTTGTGCAGGTCAGCTAAAGCTACGAACAATATCTTCAAAATGGTAAAAATTTCGAGTCGAAGGAACGCTTGTTTTTCATACAGATTTGGAAATGCTTTAATTTCAGTCGATTGATCGCATCGTTGAAAGTTTAACAAAAGTATTTTGTTTGTATGATGATTCTGACAGGAACAGATATGGTGGAGTAGGGAAACAGTGGCAGTGGTTACAGGAGCCAATAGGGGAATAGGATTGGAGATCGTTCGCCAGCTGGCATGCAAGGGCATCACCGTTGTGCTTACGTGTCGTAACGAGAAGAATGGGGTGGCTGCCATGAAAGAATTGGGTGAAGCAGGACTTGATAATGTTCATTTTCACATATTAGATGTGCAGAGCTCCCAAAGTGTTTCAGATCTGGCCAAATGGTTGAAAAGGATGTTTGGAGGATTAGATATTTTGGTAACAATATGGCAGTATTTGAGTTAGTTGAAATTGAAAATCTGGTTTAAAGAGTTCATTTTAAGTTTTGGTTTATTTAGTTGGTTTATTTGAAATCATATTCTAATAGATGGATTTTATTTGAAAAAATAGAGCAATTTCAGATAAACTTTTTAAACAAATCAAAATTTAAAGTGTATGTTTAAACTTATCTATTATTAAAAGCCAGAAATATTTATTTATTTGGTTTTATAAGATTAATTTTTTCAACAGATAAACAATGCAGCAGTGATGGGGCAAGACATGAACTGGGAATTGATGGAGAAAACTGAGGTGGATATGCGCCAATTACTGGTGAGTTGGGCATAAACTTTTTCATTTTGCATGTTTATTAAAAGAATCCCATCTCCCAGGAATATGAACAGAGAGATAAACAGTGTCATCTAATATGTAGACTTCATAGATTTTGGGCTTTTACAAAACAAATATTGGCAATTCAAAAGCTGTCTTAGATGACTTACCAACCTCTACGCAGGGATAGGAGATACATTATTCATGCGCTATAAGTTTAAAATATCATTTTTCAAGTTACGTGTTATGCCAGATGACTTGGTAATCTCTGTGCAGAGGCTGAGAATATGTTTCCATGCCGTACGGCTTTAAAATATCTAAGTCAGGGCTTTTTGACTTCTTTTTGTCCTTTGTAAAAATGAGAGGAGGAGAAAACTACTCATTTTTTACTTTGAGGGTTAAGGTGTAGGGAATGTTCAATGGTCCTTTTAAGTTTTTTTAAAATGAAATAATGTTTTTATATTAATTATATAGAGTTTTAAAAATCATAATATAAATAAAAAGGTGGGTGGAAACATATCTTATAATCTTTACAAAGTGTGATTTTAAGTAAGGTATCAAAAGAGAAAACATAATAATAAGTTTCAAAGTAGCAACAATTATTAAACTAGTTGTAGGAGGTGGGACACAATCATCTTATTACACACATCATAATTATTTTAGTCATCCAATGTTGACTTCCAATGTGTAAAAGCATCATCAATAGAGATGGATTGGAGGATTGGGATTAGATGGAAAGAATGAAAGGAACAAAGATAAGACTAAGATTGTGGTTGGGCGGTTTAATAGGGATGTGAAGTGGTTTGCTAGGGATTCCAATCTTCACTCGCCCACTGCATCCCCTTAACATTAAATTTTCATCTTTTGGAAAATACGTCATGTCCTTTTGGCACATGGATCTTGCTTCCAAAAGCATCCAAAAGGAATTAAAATTTTATTATTCCCTTCATTTTGTCCCCTTGGACAAGAATTACCTTTATGATAAATCTTCCATGATACCCTCAAAGCACCATCTCCCTTCTCATTTATCCTCCTTGTACTAGTTAGCACAATCCCATGAGTTGAGAGATCACACTCAATCTCCATCCTTGATCTTCATCTTCCAATCTCAACTCTCCATTCCTATCCATCCTAAAATATATAAATATATCATTCAAACACTTAACTATTTCAATAACCTACCTTTACAAGAAATCATCATTACACTATCAAATTTCCAAGTAAGCACACATCAAATTGATCACATTGGGAAAACCATGCATAGTGGGGAGTCTAACATAGTTTATTTTTGTTAAATTATAGTTTATTTGGATTTTCCATCCTAGTTTCAATGTTTTCTTGTTTTGTGTTTTGTTTGGTTTTATTATTTTAATCATTCACTTTGAATAATTTTTCATGCACACACTTAACTCTCAAGCCATTTATTTGTTGTAACCTCAATTTTTGATAGATTGATTCTAAAAAAATGACTTGTGAGTCAAACAATCTACTAGTAGAGCACCACTACTTTCACCCTGAATAGGAACTACAACTCTCATGTCCTTCCTTTGCTAATTTGTTAGACTTATCGTAATTATTTAATTCTTCTACCATTCTTACACTCTCTTTGGCTTTAATTACTCATGTAATCAAGTTCTCTATTGTATCTTCATGTGCTAGTGGTACCAGTTGTCCTCTCAACTAGAGATTTCTAAATCTTTTATAGATACCCTCCTATTGTGCTCTAACAGTGTTTCCCTAGCTCTCTCAATCCTCTTTCTATACATTTCATCTCTTTCCTGAAAATTTTCTTTAATCTTCTCTCTTCTTAGTTTCATGCTAATCTCAATTGGTATCTTAATTTTCTCAAAAATATCCATTTGTCTCCTAAATCTTCCTTTGCCCATAAGATTTTTTTATTTCAAATTTCATCATTCCTTTTCATCTATCCATAACGGCTCCAAATAAAATTTCCTCCATGGTTATATCTCTTTGAGATCCTTTGCCAATATCCCCCCTTTCCATTCATCACACTATAGGTGCCTAACCCCCTCTCATAATGCAAGAACCTAGAGTTTCCTACCATAAACCCTAAAATTCTTTTACTGCCTAACTATAATCCTTTGATATTGAATCTCCTACCACTACAAATGAGTTATTTGTTGAAATGATTTTTCTCTAGGTCACTTTACTAGGGTCCAAAAATAGAACCATATATTGATAAGAGTGAGACTCAAATCAAGAATACATGACCCTAAGATTCTTGATAGTTTTATTTATACCCCAATATGAGTGAAAAGAGTGAGTTCAAGTCTTATGTAGTGTATGTAAGCTTACAACACAATAGGACATGTAAAATACATATCTAGTACAATGTTCACATACATTAGTTCTTTTTCTATCCTTCTTCTATCCTATCTCTTGTATTCACTCATATATGATACATGTTTCTGCTTTTCTTCTCTTACATTCTATTTCCTTATATCTAACTCCACTCATATAAAATGGTGTGTATCTTGTACTTCATATGTATTTCAGATGTGCTAGTAGCTAACTAAATATGGTGTGTTTCGTTTGTAGTGAATTTGGCTTGTAAAATAGTCTCTTTCTTCTTAAAAAGTATCATGGGTCCATTATTGAATAAAGTATCCTATGATTGATTCTTGAGGCTTGTCACTTATTTACGAAACATGATGATAACCTTTCTTTGGTGAGTGAAACAAAATATAATCCTCAAAAATCAATGCAATACCAACCCTGAACCTACTTGGGACCAATAATATTATATAAAATATTACTATTTGGTACAAGATTCAAATATGTGGTGTATAATGTAATTAGTCCTTTCCAATGTAGGTATTACGAGTGAGATTATATTAATCCACAATAAAACACTTTATGTTGTATTATTAAATACATCCTTATGGTCCACTTTGATATTAATTTGAATACTTTGTGTTGATTTTGTGGCACTAAACAAGAGAAACATTATCTATAGGTCTTATTGCTAAAAAATATGATTCTAATAAGAACTATTCTCTACAAAATTAATTTAAGATGACTATGATGAGTTAAGAAACATGCAAATTATTTATGACACTTTTTGGGATTTTTAAACTATGTATTTTTGACATAAAAGAGCTATCTAAATCATTTTTATGAAGTACAAAAAATCACAGACCTACAAATACTAACGAACATAAATGGAATAATTTTGATTGAGGCAAGCTAGCTCTTACACAGAATATTCTTACATCATTTTGACGAATGTTTATTATATAAAACCCCATGCATAGGAAAATTCCTTATTCATCTTGATGTTTTAAATTTGAGGTGTCATTTCTCTCACCACTCTGAGATGATCAAGCATCTATTTAGGTACTACACCCGTGTGGAAGATGGTTAGTCATGGATACATAATTTATTCAAATGATTTAGACTATATTCTTTTGCCAAGAATACCATTTTTTTAGGGGATGGGGTTGGCTTCCTTGTTCAATTCACTTGGATTTATCATTCTTTCATACTAAAGATTTTCTTTCTCATTTGAAAGGATATAAATTCTACTAGTTTTAACTAGAAATATGTTTATCCTAGCTTCTCTAGTAAAAAAAGTATCTAGTGATTTTAAATATTTGAATGTAGATTCAAGTTTAGGTTCATAACACAACTTTGGATGTACAATGACACACATTTCCCTAATATTGCTTCCCCACACCTAGTCATCTTGACTACACTAAAGATATAGTTACTTAGGTTCCTAATAACACCACTCTAGAGTTGTAAAGGGTTGTTGTCTCTTCTAGCTAGCCAATGTGTAGGTTGATCTCCTCCCCACATAGTTTAGTCTAGTTGACATATCCTCCTAATGTTTGTAATCCCTCCTCAACATCTTCCCATTGACATGGGTGGACTCTATTATAAGGTAGGACAACTTTTCTTAACTAACAAACTGATACATTGGTTCTTGCTAATGAGCCATAGACAAATGAATAATATACTCTCATTGGGTGGGATCCTATTGATGATGTACAAGAATTACTTGATGAAGGGTGGGGTTACCTTGATGAAAGATTCTCCCCAAATTTTAAGTTTTCTATCTCTTGCAACTTAGCTCTTTTTTTTGTATTTTTATGACATTGTGATTTTGTGATTAGTTGTTTCTTTTCTGTGGGACAATTTTTTTTTTATCAGCAAGAGGCAAAGCCAAATTTTATTAACATATCTAATATCAAAGGATCTTACATCTTATATTACAAGATATTCATTATAGGCTTATACTCCAAACCAAAACAACAATCATTCTTGTTAGGATATAAACATCTGAAAGAGCTCTAGTAGTCATAATTAAGTCCCAACTAGTATTGTGGCGAGAGGAACAAACAGTCTCTTGCAAAAATGGCCCAAATAACAAAAGACCTTGTTCATCTAGCATAGCTTTACTGCCACCACCTCACCTCTTTACCTTCCCTTGCAAGCTTTGATAACTCATCTGCTTCCATATTTGCCTCCCTATATACATGATTAATATTAAAAAAATCAAAAAAATCAAGAATTGTCAGTATCCTTTCTAGTAGAGCTTTAAGTTTCCAATTAGGTGTTTCAGATGTTCTCACTGCATTGATAGTGATAGCCGAATCTCCTTCAATTTCCATCTTGTTAATTACTTTCTTTTGGCATTTAATTAGCCCTATGTATAAGGTGGTGAATTCAACTATGTTATTTGTATCCTCTTGAAGGGGAACAACAATCTTGCCTTTAATAGAACCACTGCTATCCCTGATTATACACCCTACCCTTGAGGGACCAAGATTACCTTTTGAAGCTCCATCAAATTTCAGTTTCAACCATCCAAACTTAGGCAGATTCCATGTTGTCTACTCTTTCTTCTTATCTCTTTCCCAAAGAACATGGGGACAAAGTTGTTTTATACAATTACATCCTTTTATGGGACTCCATGGACTCTTATCTTTTGTTTACATGATTTTGATATTTGATTCTATTTTCTTTATTAATTTTCTTAGAGTAATTATATGTTATATATATAATTTTAAAAATAGTTAATTACATGTAAGGGAGATGACATATTTGTGAGATGTGTGCTGAAGGAATAAAAAAACTATTCTTACCATTTAAATTGCATTTGAGTAGTGTTTTTATTCAAATTATTCAACATACCCTCTCTATCGCAGTTCTATGGAACAACGAATGATACTGCAGTGTATGATCATGAAAGTGTAAGAACTTGTATTGATATAAATTATTATGGTACAAAGAGAGTTGTGAAAGGCTTGCTATCATTATTGAGGGAATCGTCTGGCCGACCACGAATTGTTAATGTCTCCTCTTTATATGGGCTTCTGAAGGTAATTTCATTTCTTTTAGTGTTCTCAATATTAAGATTTCAATCAAATAAACTGTGAATGCATTATATATATGTTTACAAATGTTGTTTCACAGATGATGCCAAATCCGGTGCTACAAAAACAACTTTCTGACATTGATATTGTTAGTGAGGAATTTCTGGATTCCATGTTAAGTCAGTTTTTAGATGATGTTAAGCAAAACAAAAATTTGGAAGAGAAAGGATGGCCAGCCCCATTTTCTGCATACAAAATGTCAAAGATCTCTATGAACACATACACACGTCTATTAGCCCGTGAGCTTTCTGATAAGGTGTACGTGAACTGCATTCATCCTGGATATGTTAGAACTAATATGACATATGGTACAGGAGACCTTTCACCAAGTGAAGGTGCTGAAAATGTAGTAAAATTGGCTTTGTTTCCTTCTGGCGGACCTTCTGGTAACTACTTTCTTGAAAAGGAGATTAGTGGCTTCTAAATGAATATCTTTCTAATTCTGACTGAAACTTCTGAAACTACTTTTGTCATAAAGGAGACATTTCCCGTATTTTATATGAATAAACTAATAATTTATCATTATCTATTCTTATAGTGAATTTATAAAAATTGAAGTTTTCATATGCATTTATGTTCATTCATTATTAAACAATGTTTGTTGGCTATGAACAAATTCTAACAAGTACATGCAACTATTTCGACACAATCGATGAACAAGAACCCAATAGTTAGTATAAATATTTGTGAGCTATGTTGTATAGTTGAAGCCTCTTGATTGATTGATGTTCTTATTTTTTTAATTTTTTTTAATTGATTTTTTTTTATTAAAATAAATTAAATATTACAAATCAAAGGAAAACCAGTGAATAGGACTGTTAATCTAAAAACATGACAACAACATCAAGCAGAGTAAAATGTTGTGAACTGTAATTAAAACTCTAACCACACACATCTTTTCTCCTTTATATTTCTTTCCTTAAGGTTTAAAATCTTTCCCTCTTAACATGTTTTTTCATGTTAAATCGCCTTTTAAAACCCTTTCCACTTCACTTGAACAAAAACTCTTCTATTCTATAAAATCTTTACCTGCTCACCCAAAATTCCATGGAGTGTCATGCCTTCTCACACTATCATTATTGTCTCACATTTGGGTCATATAGAGTGAGCTTTGCATTGTTTGTTTGGTATTAGATCATCTCCATTCTTAGTCATAATGATTTTATTTCAAATAAATAAAATATGGAAATAATATTTTTAAAGATCCTAAAAACATATTAAATGTAATTTAAATTTTTTATTAGAAATATTATCAATGATATTCCAAAAGAATGAAGATTGAACACTAAATTTATGCTCTTGTTCAATATTGATCCTTAATTAACCATAGTTTCCCAATATGATCTAGATATTTCCTTCATATATGGAGAATGTGTTTCATTAGTATGAATTTCAACCCAAAGGATTATAGAGATATTTATTTAGCATATGATATTATTATTGTACAAAAGAAATATAGGTTACTTTTTTTTCTTATTTCTAATGGTAAATATCGTTTAGAAATGTAAGTATATTAATTTAATCATTAACATTGTTTAAGAATTTTGAATTAGTGATTTGAATGAAGATAGAGTGATCATCTAATTGAGTTCTTGGCAACCCAATAATTAAATCCATGCTCAAGTTTTCCATGGTCTTTTTAGAAGTAATGGTTAAAATAAACCTATTTACTAATTGTGTGCATGAAAATGTGTTCAAGTGAATGATTTAAGAAATAAAACAAAACAAACAAAATGAAATGCAAATACTTATATTAGGCTGAGAAGCTTTAAACATATATAGAATTTAATGGCATCAAACTATGCTAAACCTCTTGTCATGTAGATTTTCCCATGATATTCAATATGATGTGTGCTCACACAAAATTTTGATATAGTAAGGGCATTCCAATGATGAATGAGTGAGTTTCTAAAAAAATGTTTGAGTGTTTTGATTATGATAAAATTGGAAGAGCCAGTACCCATTGTGGAGTAGCCATTAAGGAAAAAAGGAAACACAACTCACCAGAGGTGAGGTAAGGACAAGACAAAGAGAACAACAAGAACAATAAAACCAACAAGGCTAATGATTGGAGCCAAGAACTGGGAGAGAGTTTTTGAAAGACCCAAAACCTGAAGAACTAATCAAGGAGGTTTGAATTCGAACTTCATCAAAGATCACAGAGTAGGAGCAAGGCCAAAAATAGGTGAGCCGCTAGGGTGTGTGCAAGAATTTGAGTCCACTTTTTGGCCAAAAAGTGGAAGTGTTTTCCTTGATTTTTAGAATTTGTCACATTTGACCTTAAAACTTGAAGCACTTAGAGATGGAATCTTAAAAAAAGTCACTAATCATAAAATGTAGTACTCAGAGTCTAGTTTCCAAATAAGTTATTTATTTCAATACTCATATGATAAAAATTGATTTTCAATAGGTGTTTCTAAAAACCACTATTTAAAAGTCACTTTTTTTTTTACCATACCATGCATGTGTACGTCATCCATATTTTGACCTAAACAATCATATTTTTCTAAATCCTTTTGGAAAAAGATTCGTAACTCACTGAAACACATTTTAAATATTTTTTATATTTTTTTATTGAATATTTTTTTTTTTGTTAATTTTTTATTGGCCATATTTGTTGTTTTGAAAAATCATCGTTTACGTCACGTATAAGATGACCTAAACTTATCATTTTTTTATTTTTTATTTTCAAATTGAAAAGAATTGTTTGAAGTATGTTTTGCTGCAATTCATTTTACAAAAAATATTTTAATTTAAAATGTTATTAAAATACTAAAAAACTCTGCTGGTATTGGCATGGTGTGATGGTTTACGGGTGGCATTGCTGTTCTTGCCACCAAGGTTCAAACCCATTTGAGGTGGTATTGTTGAATGGTTGTACCCGGTTCATAGCTCCGGTCAAAAGCGTTTACCCCTTGAATAAAAAAAAAATACTAAAAAACTCTGATAATTCAAGTTTATGGACTAGTTTCATTAGAAATTAATTGAAAAATAGAAAAAATAATCAAATTGTAAAAAAAATACATATTTTGAATTTGCATTGTCTCATCTATAATGGGTTTTAATTTCATAAAAAAATTCTACAAAATAGGTCTTTAGACATATGTCCAAAGTCACTATTTTCCTGTGACATTAACATGAACTTCAAGTTGTAGGTCAAACCAAGTCCAAAGCTTAGGTTTGGGTCCCCAAGCCATTTCCCAAACTGAAAAACAAGCCAAAAATCCAACCAAAAATTCATAATTTAAAAAACGGGATCTCGTTTTAAAATGGGATCCCATTTTATAAAAACACAATTTTTTTATGGTTGTACGAAATGAGATCCCGTTTTGAAAATTGCCAAAGACAAAGTTTCCAAAAATGGAAAGTTTTCAAAATGGGATCCCATTTTGAAGACTTTTCGAAAATAGAAAATTTTCAAAAATTGAAAGTTTCCAAAAATAGAAATATTTCAAAATAGGATCCCGTTTTGAAAACTTGCCATTTTTGGAATTTTTTGTTTTTGGAAAATTTTCAAAATGGGATCCTGTTTAGAATTTAGGCTCGAGATCCTGAAGCTAAGAGGGATCCCATTTTTTAAAAGTGGGATCCCGTTTTTTAAAAAGCGGGATCCCATTTTTCGCTAGCCGATTTCCTTTTTTTTCCTAAGGCAAAAATTCCATGTTTTGTGGACTGATCTTCTTGCATTTATCTGCCAATCTTATCAAAAAAAATTCTCTTATGCTGAAGCACCATCTTGCCTAAGCTCTCAGTAGAAAACTTCTCATTACCAATAACATTGGGAGGCAACAAAGAATAATCAACACCAACCCCACCATCCAACTTCCTTTTTATCCTTGACATAGGACCATTATCAACAACTCCATGGGAGTCTGAGGTAGTAGTAGACTGGGAAAGAGTTTCACCAAGTTGAGTACTCTTTGTAATATTTAGATCCTTCTCAGGATGATGTAGAACCTGAGCAATAGGTTGGAACTGTTGGAAATATGTGCCACAATCATCACAGGCTGAAACCTTCATTGGAGCTAAGTCAGTGTGACATTTTCTATGTCTAGCCGATGAGTAGTTTGGAACACCATGTTTTGTACAGGTCGCTATGACCTTGGAGGAGTCTCACCAAACGGTTACTCTTTAGAGTCTTCGCTATGACAAGAATCTTTCGGTGTGACCTCTTACCACTCGGGGGACAGGCCATTCTATCACTTATTATTGAGACCCTTGGTCGAAAGGCTTAGTTCGGGGAGAAGTCTAGGCGATGTGTTAAAGTCTCACCAATAGTATGTTATGTATTCATTGGGGTAACTCGAAGGGCTTCAAGGAGAAGTCCCAGCGACATTGGCGAGTCTCGCCAATGATGAGAAGTCTTCAGTATAGCTCTTGGCGAATGGTGGCCATCGGTGTAACATATATGTGTTCGATAAGAACTCTTGGCGAAGGTGATATGTATTGGCAACTGTTGATGACTTCGAGGTGAAATTTGTGACCTCAGAGAAACCTCTTGGCGATATTAATAAGTCTTGGTGACTAGTGATTGGAGCTCGACATAACATGTGACTTCAGTATAACGTTTGATGACTCGGCGTGAGGTCCTGACGAAGAACGATACTCTTACCGAATGTTAAACTCACATCTATGAGACTTTTGGACCTTGCCATGATCTCTTGGCCAAAGAGATAGGTCTCGCCAGCTGCTTGGTGCTTCTGTGTAACACATGAAAGCTTGATAGAACATCTTGGCAATAATGATAACTCTTGGCGACATCGATATGAAGCTTTTAGGGCATCGGGGAGACACTTCTTGTGTCTCACCGACATGCCAATACAATGTGAATTATTTTGACTGTTTGACCATCCTATGTGGAGTCTCATGGACCAATAGGAGAAGCTGAATCTGAATAGTTGGAAGATAGTTCATTGTGACGGTTCTGTGAGGAAGCTCGACAGACATGGTTATACTCTGTGATTGCAGATTGTGATTTGATGGTTGCATCAATAGACTGCTAGGTGGTATGATCAATAAATGAATTCTATTATGTGTAGACTGTAACTTGAAGGTTCCTGTACAAGATTGTTCATGGTGAATGTTGTTGTAAACAGACGTCAGAAAGATGAGTCTGAAACTTGTATGTAATCTTTATTACTATAATACAAAGTGACTTCTCTTGGTGTGGTGGGTTTTTCTCCTGTAAGGGTTTTCCCACATATATCAGGTGTTCATGTGTGATTGTCGAATACTCTATTTTTGATATTTACTTCATGGTGCATCTTAATTGAATTTTAATTGAAAAATTAAAAGTATATCTACATTCTTCTCTAAGTTTTTGGCATTAGGAGAGTTGTTTCCGCATCTAGCTTTCCTTACAAGTGGTATAAGAGCCTAGCTAGTTGTGTTATCCTTGTGGGTACGTTGGGTTTTTTGTGTCAATTCTATTTAGTGGGAGTCTTGTAGAAGTTGGTCAATTTCTAATTACAGATTGAGATGGTTAGTACATCAAGAAAGATTGAAATAGAGAAATTCAATGGCAGTAACTTTGAGTTCTGGAAACTCAAGATGGAGGATCTTCTAGTTGATCGTGATCTTTGGATTGCTATGTCTGGAGTGAAACCTACTGGCATGAAGCAAGAAGATTGGGACCTTGCAGATATAAAGTCTAAGGGGCTGATAAGGCTCTGTTTGGAAGACTCCGTTCTTCTCAATGTGCATGAAGAGTAGACTGCATCTTCCTTGTGGAAGAGACTGGCATCTATTTATTAGGAGAAATCTTTGGAGAATAAACTATTCCTAAGGAAGAAGCTGTACTCGTTGAGAATGTAGGAAGGAGGGTCTGTAGCTGATCATTTGAACACATTCAATATGCTGATTGCTTAATTAACATCTGTTGGTGTAAAGACTGAAGAAGAGGATTGATGTATGCTTCTATTGTGTTCTTTGCTAGACTCTTGGGATCATCTGGTGATGGCTATTGGGAGTACAACATCCAGTTTCAAGATGGAAGATGTTGTTGCATCTTTGTTGTTAGAAGAGATGAGAAGGAAATCTTCTGAGATGGTGAAGGAGGCCCTTGTTGTTAGAGGAAGGTCGAAAGAGAAAGGAAAGAAGAAGGAAAAGAAATCTAAATTGAAATCAGAGGGGAGATCAAAGTCTCCTAGCAAGAAGTCCAAGGTGAAGTGCTGGAAATGTGGGCAACCTGGTCATGTCCAAAAAGATTTTAAAGAGGAGGAGAAGAAGAAGAAGAAGTATTCTTCTGACAATGACTCTTCTCATAGTGATGCAAATTCCTTCATTGTAGCCTTTGCTACACAGGCATCAAATGATGTCTGGTTGATTGATTTTGGAGCATCTTTTCACATGACATCTCATAGAGACTAGTTCACAAGGTATGAAGAATACGATGGTGGAAAGGTGTACTAAGCGAGTGATTCAACTTTGGAAATTGTTGGCCATGGGAGAGTTAGAATCCAATTCTCTGATGGAAGAGTGAAGGGGATCAATGATGTTATGCACATACCAAGTCTGGCTCAAAATATAATGTCTGTCAGTAAGCTAAATGATATTGGAGTACAAGTCATGTTCTCTAGAAATGGCTGCAAGATGACTAGAGGCTCTATGGTGCTGGCTAGAGGTGCTTGAATTGGTACCCTGTACAAGCTGGATGCACATGTTCAATGCAACAGTGTCCCTATAAAGTCACAGAAAGCTGCTCATGGAGGTAAAGAGGGAAATATTTCTAATTATGTAAATTCTATGGAAGTAAAATTTCCTGCAGAAAAGACTATGCTCTGGCATCATAGGCTAGGCCACATAGGAGAAAAAGGTTTAAAATCCTTGAAGAACAAAAACCTAGTTGAGGGGCTTGAAGATTGTAATCTTGAATTTGAATTCTGTGAGCATTGTAAATATGGAAAGCAACACCATATTTCTTTTTATTCTAGTCCTCATAAATCTTCTGGTTTGCTAGATTATATTCATTCAGATGTGTTTGGTCCAATGGATGTTCCTTCTTTGTCTAAGTCAAGATACTACATGTCGTTCATTGATGATTATTCAAGAAGAGCATTTGTATATTTTCTGAAAAGTAAATTAGAAGTATTTAGTCGATTTAAAGAATTTAAAAATCTTGTTGAAAATCAGACTAGTAGAAAAATAAAATGCTTAAGGACTGATAATGGTGGTGAATTTTGTTCTAATGATTTTGAAAGATACTGTAAAAACCATGAGATTAAAAGACACAAGACAACACCTTATACTCCACAACAAAATGGAGTGGCAGAAAGGTTCAATAGGATAGTGATGCAGAGAGCATGAAGTATGCTTAGTAGTGCTGGCTTGGAGAAGAAGTTTTGAGATGAGGCTACTACTACTCCATGTTACTTGATTAATTGGTCTCCAAATTCTACTCTTGTTGAGAAAACACCTTTGGAAGCGTGGTCTAGTAAGAAGCCCTCTCTCAGACATATTCGAGTCTTTGGCTGTCAGGCATATGCATATGTGCCAGATGTGAAAAGATCTAAATTGGAGAACAAGGCTGTCAAATGTATTTTTATTAGCTATAGTGCTGGCATAAAGGGATACAAGCTTTGGAATCCTGATATAGAGAAGGTTGTATACAATAGAAGTGGAATATTTCGTGAGCTAAAACCTTCCACCTTGGATCTGCAGTCAAAGACAAAGTCAGAAAACAATAAGGATGTAGCTGTAATTCCTCCTACACCAGAGAAAGAGGGATTGAAAATTCAAAATGCACCTGAAACTTAGGAGAGCTCAAGCAATTCTGAAAGTTCAGAAGAAGAAGAACAACCTTAGCCTCAGCTAGTGTGGAGGTCAACCTGATAAAGAAAACAACCTGATAGGTATGGGTTCTCTTTGATTGATTCTACTTGTGCCTATGCTTTTATTTTTAGCACTGATGAGCCTAGGACTGTAAAAGAGGCATTTAGAATGTCTGATTCAGACTCTTGGTTGGAAGCCATGGAAGAAGAAATGGCATCATTAGAAAAGAATGATGTCTGGAGTCTGGTGCCCTTGACTGAAGGTAGAAAACCTGTGGGCTGCAAATGGGTATTTAAGAAAAAGATTGGTCTAGATGGCAGTGTAGAAAAGTACAAGGCAAGACTGGTTGAAAAGGGTTATTCCTAGGTCGAGGGAATTGATTATGGGGAGATATTTTCCCAGCAAAGCGACATCTATCAAATTTATTTTGCCACTTAAAAACGGTAATATTTTACCTAGAGGTTGAAATGTATGGATGTGAAGACAACATTTCTTCAGCAGGATCTGAAGAAGAAATCTATATGTCTTAGCCTCGCACTTTGTTGAAAAGGTAAAGAAACCGCCAAATTCAAAGCAGGTCTCAGATGGGTTAAAGTAGTCACCTAGAATGTGGTAAATTCAAAATTTGATACTTTTGTATTATCTTTGGGATTTGTAAGATCAAAATATGATCACTGTGTATATTATAAAGCTGAAAGTGATCAAGTTCTTATTATTGCTCTCTATGTTGATGATATGTTGTTAATAGGAAATAGTAAGCTAATGATTTTTGATCTTAAGTCTCAGTTGTTTGCTAAGTTCGAAATGAAAGATCTTGGTGCAGCAAGGTATATTTTGGGGATGGAGATAACTAGGGATAGGAAGAATAGAAAACTATGGCTCGGTCAGAGTAAGTATATCAGGACTGTTCTTGAGAGATTTTGTATGAATGAATGCAAACAACTAGTTGTTCCAGTTTTGCAGGAAACCAAGCTATCTGTTGAGGATTGTCCAAAATATCCTACTGAGATGAAGGACATGACAAGTGTACCCTATGCTAGTGTGGTTGGATGTTTCATGTATGCGATGGTCTATACAAGGCCAGACATTTCCCAAGCAGTGGGAGTTCTTAGTCAGTTTATGGCTAATCCTAGAAGGACACATTAGGATGCTGTAAAGAGAGTTTTCAAATTTTTGAAGGGTACTTCAAATTTTGCTTTGTGTTACCATGGGAATTCGGTTGAATCACAAAGGACTCTTAGTATTTGAGGCTATGTGGTTTCTGATTGGGCAGGGGACATTGACAGCAGGAGGTCCACCAATGGATACATTTTCATGATGAATGGTGGTGCAGTGAGTTGGATGAGCAAGCAGTAGGCTGTAGTCACTTTGTCCACCATAGAGGCTAAATACATGGTGGCTACTCATGCTTGTAAAGAAGCAGTTTGGTTGAAACATTTGTGTTCTAACATTGGTTTTGATGTAGGGGAGATAACTATTTTCTGTGACAGTCAGAGTGCAATTTGTCTAGCAAAGAACCCTACTTTCCATGCCAGGACGAAACATATTGATGTGCAGTATCACTTTGTTTGAGATATGGTGGAGGATGGAAAGGTCAGTCTAGAAAAAATTGATACTTTGGAGAATGTTACAGATGCATTGACAAAGCCAGTGAGCACAAACAAGTTTAGGCAGTGTGCCAGTTCTATGGGCCTTAGTGCCCATGGTTTTTAGTAAGTTTTGTTGTGCTCTGGAGGTGCCTGTGTGATCTTCATCAAGTGGGAGATTGTTGGAAATATGTGCCTCAATCATCACAGGATGAAACCTCCATTGGAGACAAGTCGGTGTGACATTTTCTATGTCTGGCCGATGAGCAGTTTGGAACACCATGTTTTGTACAAGTCATTGTGACCTTGGAGGAGTCTCACCGAACAGTTACTCTTTGGAGTCTTCGCTGTGACAAGAAGCTTTCGGTGTGACCTCTTACCACTCGGGGAGATCTTTGGCTAACAAGCCATTCTATTGCTTATCGTTGAGACCCTTGGCCAAAAGGCTTAGTTCGGGGAAAAGTTTGGGTGATGTGTTAAACTCTCGCCGATAGTATGTTACGTATTCATTTGGGGTAACTCAAAGGGATTCGAGGAGAAGTCCCAGTGACATTGGTGAGTCTCGCTGATGATGAGAAGTATTTGGTATAGCTCTTGGTGAATGATGGTCATTGGTGTAACATATATGTGTTCAATAAGGACTCTCGGCAAAGGTGATATGTCTTGGCGACTATTGATGACTTTGGGGTGACATTTGTGATCTCAGAGAAACCTCTTGACGATATTAATAAGTCTTGCCGACTGGTGATTGGAGCTCGGCATAACATGTGACTTTGGAATAACCTTTGATGACTCAGCGTGAGGTCCTAGTGAAGAACGATACTCTTTCCAAATGTTAAACTCACATCTATGAGACTTTTGGACCTCACTACGATCACTTGGCCAAAGCGATAGGTCTCGCTGACTACTTGGTGCTTCGGTGTAACACATGAAAGCTCGATAGAAGATCTTGGTGATAATGATAAATCTTGGCAACATCGATATGAAGCTTTTAGGGCATCGGGGAGACACTTCTTGTGTCTCACCAACATGCCAATACAATGTGAATTCTTTTGACTGTTTGACCATCCTATGTGGAGTCTTGTGGACCAATAGGAGAAGCTGAATCTAAACACTTGGAAGATAGTTTGTTGTGACGGTTCTGTGAGGAAGCTCAACGGATGTGGAACGACATGGTTATACTCTGTGATTGTAGATTGTGATCTATTGGTTGCATCGACGGATTGTTGGGTGGTTTTATGATCAGTAAATGAATTCTATTATGTGTAGACTGTAACTTGAAGGTTCCTGTACAAGATTGTTCATGGTGAATGCTACTATAAACAGACATCAAAAAGACTAGCTTGAAACTTGTATGTAATCTTTATTACTATAATACAAAGTGACTTCTCTTGGTGTGGTGGGTTTTTCTCCCATAAGGGTTTTCCCACATATATCTAGTGTTCATGTGTGATTGTTGAATACTCTGTTTCTGATATTTACTTCATAGTGCATCTTAATAAAACTATAATTGAAAAATTAAAAGTATATCTGCATTCTTCTTTGAGTTTTTGGCGTTAGGAGAGTTGTTTCTGCATCTAGCTTTCCTTACAGGAACAATTGAGCAGATTTATAGGTTGTGGAGATTTGACATCAAGGTTCAATATTTGATCAAGAGATCAATGACTAGGAGGAGAGATGATCTCTCAATTCATAGTATGGGGTGAAGTGGCACCGTGAGAGGATGCGAGAGGGGAGATGGCACTTTGGACTATAAGAGGAGATATTTCGATAAAGTAATTTTTTTCCCTCACACTCCAAAGGGGAGGGAGTGATATGAATAAAGGAATTTTTAATTCGTTTTTGGTACTTTTGGAAGAAATTCCCATGTGCCGAAGGACATCAGGGTCTTTTCTAAAAGATGAAAACTGATGAGAAAGAGTATGTAAGGTGGGTGAGTGAATATTTGATTCCACTTAATCAAGGAATATGTGCGTTCACATGATTAGGGAGGTGGATTAGGTGGAGATTAAGGCCTAACAAAAAGTGATGGACAATGTGACATGTGAGGAATTAAATATAAATAAAATATTATTCATTTTATTTTTAAAAGAAAGGGAACAAGGATGGATAAATAATTAGGAATATTTTTTCTACCTTAGGTTGGATTTCATAGAAAATAGAGGGAATTATTTTAGATGAATATTAGGATGGTGAATATTGATTAAATAATAAAAATATTATTTAATTAATATAAGGATCAAGGATGAGATGAATGAAGATAGTTTTACCAAATATAATGGTCAATTTTAGGTAACTCACATTAATGATTAGATTTAAATGTTTAATTTCAACCACAATACTAACTATTATTGAATTAAATTAACCAATTAGCAATAATGATACACATCCAAATAAAACGATAACAACATCAAAATTTATGACTTGAAACGAATGACAAAAAATAGAACAATACTATAATAGGACGGGATACTGACAGATGACATCGTGAAATATTGATGGGACAATAGACATGGACGGGGATAATTTCTTGTCAAATCCATTAATTTATAAAAAATAAAAACCCCTCAAACTTATAACCTTTCTTTTAGCCTACACCTCAAAAGAGCAATGAGCCTTCGAGGGAATCCTGAGATCTAGTTTATCGTTTGATGTTTTACTTTCATAAACTCTATTTTAGCATACATCTGAAAGAGCAATGAGCCTTCGGATGTGTTCTGAGAACAAGTTTGTCTAAGTTAGCCAAAATCTTTCCCCGTTTACTTCTAAATCCTCTTGCTTTGAATTTACTTGAGGAGATGGAAGCATTATAAATTTAGGCCTAGTTGTAGTTGAGATTACAAAACCAAAGAAAACCTTAGCTACAACAGAAAGAGTTTTATAAACCTTGTGCTCTCAACTGAGATAAACAGATAGGAATTTAGTTTATTTTACTTTTTACGCATAATCAACAAAAGGGGGAGCTTCCCCTCCTAATTAATAAAAAAAAAATTAGTTTTTGAAGATTTTTTTTGAAAAAATCTTGCCTTTTCAGAGTTTTTTGAAGATTTTTTCTAAAAAAAGTCTTGCTTTTTTAGAGTTTTCGAAGGTTTTTCTGAAAAATCTTATAGTTTCTAAGCCTCCTTTTCTAGACAATTTTTGAAAAAATTGTGGGAGTTATGCCAACTGATTGTCCAAGGTTTAGTGCCAGCTGATCACAAACTTTACCTTGTTTTACATGCTTTTGTGGTGTATGGTATAAACCAAAGGTTGCTTGCACTATCTTGTAGAAGACTTTCCACTGTCTCCTGCCTGGAACATGCTACCAAGGGTTCTTGTTGAGCTTAGAAGACTATCCTAGTCCTACTCCAACTCTTCTCAAAGAGTTCTCCACTAGTGCTTTACCTTTGGAAGACCCGCACCTTCTTGCAACTGATTACTCTTCCTTGGACTTAGAAGGGTCTAAGTGCCAACTTCTCCATCTGACTTGAACTCTTTGTAGGGGAGATAGATGCTCTATTTCCATGCATTTCACCACCATTGGAATCCATCTTGGAGGTTCTACTATCCTCAAACTACCCGATCTCAAGCTTTTGCTTTTAGGAGGCCTATTCTCTACTAGCCCTTACCAGTCGGTTTTTGGCCTTTTTTTCTTAAAATTGTCACACAACCTATCAAACAAAAGACACTTTCAGGCACCCTTTTAAGAGCTTTAAATCTTGCACTTGATTTCAGACCTTTTTCTGTTCCCTATAGTTGATTCCTATAAACAAGGACTACTAGGGCTAATTGGCCTAATGCCTAGGGTTTCATTGTTCTTGATACAAATCTTCTTCGAAAGGATTGATTGAAGCCTCAACCCTTTCAACCTATTAAGATGTGACTAAAACCTCCCTGACACTGTACAGATTTCGTACAGTGGTCTCTTCCCCTGCCTAAGTTCTTTAATTTTCACTCCTAATCCCCTAACCGGGCAGTCCTAGCTCACCTAGGGTTTGGGATTAAAACTCTTTACTTCATTCTCTGTGTTTCCTACTATTAAATATTTACAAGGGAATGACTCCACTCCCATATTCCACCAATCTCAGGAGAATCCTGTGGTCAGTGGCTATGGGGGATTCATTCCAAAACTAACTGCCAAAATAGGAATAAAAACCCTTACAATCTAATCTCTGGATACAAAGCACTATCACCACTCAAAGTAAATTGCTTATACAAAGAAAGATACCTAAACTAATTTGTAAACAAAAATACAATGCTGTTTCAATATACACAATGCCTATGATAACTCTGCTTTGCAAAACACACAGGATTTTTCAAAAAATAGAGTTCTTCTTGTATTCAAAAGCCAAAACTTGATAACAACTACAAAAAAAACTGATTGCTAACTACGAGCCACACCTTTTTACATTGATGCCTTGCCACATTTCAAGGGATATTGATCGATCCCATGTTCCTAAACTTCAGGGAATCCAACCCCACTAAGTTGCATGCAAACACACAAAAAGTTGCCATGCAATTTTACAAGATTCTTGCAACTTACCATCATGTCATGTTCCTAAATTTGAGGACCTCTAACACCTTGTTTTCAAACCAACAACTCTTTAACTATCCCATGCCATCTTCAACAATGAGGATGTGGCTTTAACACATTTAATGCATTATATGCTAACACATGCTGTCCAAAGCTAAATAAAACAACATTTAACAACATAATAACTAAAATGACACTAATCCTAATGATTAACTCATCACACTGAACCAAGACCTTCTAAGGTCCAAAACAAACACACTAAAATACTGATTTGGCCAAGATCAAGTACAAGCCAAAATTGTTGACAAACCAAAATGGAGGTCAGCCTAGGTGCTCCTGCACCATCCTCCCCAAAACAGAAAATTTCAATCCATCCTTGGATTGAGTAAGTTAGGATCAATGCCCAACTTCTTGAACTCTGCCTCGTTGATCCATACTGCATCTGCATCAGGTTGATCATGCCTCTTGATCAGATGTTCTTTATACTCTTTGGTCCTAGTCCTCTTATAGACTCTAGTGTCCAATACCTTATCAGCTTGCTTGACTGCAGTGGAGGGAAGTTTGAGTTCTTCTACATCCTAACTAACTTCATGGAGGGTTTGATCCAAGTCTTGTGGTGGTCCTTTGTAATGCACTAGATCTACAACATTAAAAATAGGGGACAGTCCACTGTCATCTGGCAATTGCACCTTGAAAGCATTGCTTCCATACTTCTCCAAGATAGGACAAGGACCTATCCTCTTCATTTGTAGCTTATTAGGAACTCCTTTCTGTAGTCTAGACTTATTCAAATGCACCATGACTAAGTCCCCAACATTGAATTGGACTTCTTTCCTATGCTCATCCACCTTAGTCTTATGTTTCATAGTGTTTTCTGCCAAGGTTTTTCTGACTGTCTCATGAATCTCCTGCATTGCACAAGCAAAGTCATCAACATATCCACTTCCCTTGACTCCATCCTTCAACTCTCTCAGCTCATAAACACCTCTAGGATGTAGACCATACACAATTTCAAAGGGACTCTTCCCTGTTGACCTATTGACAGTATCATTATAGGCATATTCAGCTTGCCCAATAATCTGATCCCATTGTTGACCATACTCTTTGGTCAAGCATCTTAGAAGTTTTCCAAGTCTCCTATTCACAACTTCGGTCTAACCATCAGTTTGGGGATGGTATGCAGATCCAAAGGACAAATTGGTGCCCATTCTTTGCCAAAGAGTCTTTCAAAAATGACTCATAAACTTAGTATCCCTTTTTGATACAATGTTGATTGGTAAGCCATGAATCTTGACTATCTCTTTGAAGAAAAGAGAGGCTATTTGACTGGCATCATTGGTTGTCTTACATGGCACAAAGTGAGCCATTTTGCTGATTCTATCTACAACAACATAAACAATGTCCATACCTTGCTTTGTCTTGGGTAAACCAACTACAAAGTCCATACTCAAGCATTCCCATGGCCTAGAAGGGATAGGCAGTGGCTGGTATAGGCCTACATTTGAAGAAGTTTCCTTGGCCTTTTGACATAACACACAACTCTCCACATACTTCCTAACATCTAGGTTCATCTTTGGCCAATAATAAAACCTTTGGACAAGCTCTTGAGTTTTGGTGATTCCAAAATGACCACTCAATGCACCATCATGTTTTTCTTGTATTAAGTTCTCCCTAATAGAACCTCTAGGAACACAAAGCTGATTCCCTTTAAACAATAAATCACTTTGCAAGGTATATTCAGCATATTTGCTATGGAAATGATTCTTATATTCAACACATACCTTATAAATATCTGCAAAGTCTTCATCATCTGCATATAGATCTTTGAAGTGATCTATTCCCATGCTCTTCAACTGAATTTCCTAAATTGTGAGTATTCTTCTGCTCAATGCATCAACCACTTTGTTGAGAGCTCCTTTCTTGTGCTTGATATTGAAGGTGTAAGCTTGCAAATACTCCACCCATTTCATGTGCCTGTGACTCAACTTCTCGTGTGAATTCAGGAAATTGAGTGCTTGATTGTCTGAATACACAATGAATTCCTTAGGAAGCAAGTAATGCCTCCATTTCCTTAAAGCCTGGACCAATGCATACATCTCAAGGTCATAAGAAGAGTACTTCTTCTTGGCTTCACTTAACTTCTCTGAATGAAAAGCCACCGGTCTGCCCTCTTGACTGAGAACAACTCCAATAGCTACATTGCTTGCATCACATTCAATGGTGAATAGCTTCTCAAAACTTGGTAACACCAAAACAGGTTGGGTAGCTATCTTTTCCTTCAGCAACTCAAAACTCTTGTTAGCTTGCTCATTCCATACAAACTTGGTTTTCATTCCTCCTTTAATGGTATCCAACATAGGAGCACAAATAGCACTAAACTGTCTTATGAATTTTCTATAATACTGAGCAAGACCATGGAAGCTTCTTACCTCTATTGCTATTTTTGGAGTGGGCCAATTGAGGATGGCTTCCACCTTGCTGCTATCCATTTTCAATTTGCCATGTGATAGCACAAATCCAAGGTACACTAGCTTTGTTTTGATGAACTCACACTTTTCCAGATTGATCGTCAGCTTCTCCTCCTACAGCTTCTTGAAAATCAACTCAATATGTTGGAGGTGCTCTTCTCTTGTTCTGCTATAGATTAGTATATCATCAAGATACACTACTACAAACTTGCCAATGCAGTCTTTGAGGATTTCATTCATGAGTCTCATGAATGTGGAGGGGGAATTAGATAATCCAAATGGCATAACTAGCCACTCATAGAGACCCTCATTGGTTTTGAAGGTTGTTTTCCACTCATCTCCTTCATGTATCCTAATTTGGTGATAACCACTCTTTAAATCTATCTTGGTATAGTACCTAGCTTCACCTAGACAATCCATGAGATCTTCAATCCTAGGAATGGGAAACCTATACCTGATGGTTATCTTGTTTATTGCCCTGGAATCAGTACAAAGCCTCCATTCTCCTCCCTTTTTAGGTGCTAAGACAGTGGGAACTGCACATGGACTAATGCTTTTCCTAATGAGACCTTGGTCAAGAAGTTCTTGAATCTGCCTAGCTATTTCCTCATTTTGTTGAGGTGTCATCTTGTAAGCTGCTTTGTTTGGAAGGGTAGCTCCTGGTATCAAATCTATCCTATGACTTATGGCTCTTTTAGGAGGTAATGTTGCTGGTTGACCACTACTTACAATACCTTCATAGGTCTGCAACAATTCCTATATCTCCTTAGGTAACTCTTGCTTTTCAATCGCTTTCTCTTTGCTCACCTCTCTTGGCTTGATCATCACTGCATAGCCAACTCCTTCTCCTTCTTCCAAGGCTTTTAAGAACTCTTTTTCACTAGCTATGAGTAGTTTAGAACCTACTGTCTGCACCTCTGTGTCTTCTAGCAAAGACTGAATCTTGAAGGTTACATTGTCTTTCTTGAAGGTATATGAGTTCTTTGCTCCATCATGCACAGCTTGGCGATCAAATTGCCATGGTCTACCTAGGAGCAAGTGGCATGCATCCATAGG
>VDFB02058242.1:762117813-762354568 GCA_007258455.2 Sequoia sempervirens | reverse complement strand
AATAAAGGGGAGTGCACATGCATTCAGGCACACTGCCTAGAGCTCACTTCCCAGTTACAGAAGGGGCTCACTACCCAACAATACAGAATAGGATTAAAACCAAAGGGTATGAATTGAGAAAATAGCTTCTACACAAGCCCGGGTTACGCTCCAATTAAGCTCGAAAACCTTCTTCACACTTCACCAATCTTCTTCACAATCTATTATGCAATCGAATGATATTCCTCCACACATACACACATAGGAGCACTCGCAGATAATGGCTAATCTTTTTCAACACACTTACACACATTACACCGATGAAACAATCACATTTATATATTCACTACATGATATTTTATCACATCTTGGTCGGCTAGGAAAATAAAACATATTTGCAATGTCCGCCCAAATTTACAAATAAATTTGCAATGTGAATCCACCAAGGTCGACCACAACATAGTGGAGACCCAAATTAACATCTCCAACACAAAAATACTTTAGTTAATTTCACCACGAAGATCCACAACACGCTACCACCAACATGTCGGCTAGGAACACGAAAAACCGAACACGTGTAATAAAATATTTTCAACCATGAGCTCTCTGATTAATGTGGACATACCACAAAGATAGATCACAATCTAGAAACATCTAAGAACATCAGGAAACAAGAGAGAAACATTTGCAACTACTGAGATTAACAAAATCACACAATCTTCATTCAGGAACACTGATAGAGACCACAAAAACACTGTTAGACCACAATACAAACAAAACTTCACACGGACCTCTAAAACTTCCGATAGAGGATCTAGATACACTAAAAAATAAACCCTTTAATTCACACTATATAATCTTCAATGTGAAGAACAAGACACCTTCATGACCTCCATAGTTCCACTAGGATCTTATAACACTTTCTTTTACAATTTTCTCAATATCCTCGACATATACAACCACTAATACACCAAATGCTAATAGTCTTAACATCAATGACAACCACATATTAGTAACACATCCACAACATCCAACATTTAATTCTTTCTAAATTGATACTAATATTAATTTTGTGGGTGTATTGAGGCACAACTTCATTCATGGTAGAAAAGGAAACACCCTCTTGCTCATATCAGATGGAACATTACATATAAAAGAGGAAATATTCTAATTGGGTTATTGCTAACTGCATTGAAGGAGAGAGCTTCATTATGGGACACGATCAACACTCTCCTTGGATTCTACATGTTACAACTTTCTCCAGGAGGATTTACCACATTGTAGAAGTTTTAAGAATCGATGAAAGGGGCATGTGCTTGCATTGAAGGGCTTCAAGCATGCGTTTCCATCATTGCAAAAGTCTTTTGGAGAATTTTCTTTCTTACAGTCATTTCACTGTAATATTGTAACTCAAATTTTCAATCTTGTTACTGAAAATAACAATTGTAATACTCTATTTGTAACTTGCAACTAGAACACCTTTCTTTTATTAATAAAGTTCATCAATTTTTCCTTCTCAATGGCTATCTTATTGTGTAAAATTGATGATTGATGTTTATTTCTATGTTTTATGCTTAAATCCTCAAATATCAGTCAACTAAAATGACTAAATATACTACTAATTGACATCAATTAATAATTAAATTAACTAAATATACTACCAATTGACATAAATAAGCGAGCAGTGAATAAATATGACTAGATATATGACCAGTGATATCAGTGAATAAAAATGATTAAATATACTACCAAATTGATCAAAAAAATGATTAAAATTAATGAATAAATACGCTACCAATGCACCAAAATCAATGAATAAAAATGAATAAATAAGTGACCACTTAACAACAATCAATGACTAAATTTATCTGTGAATTAAAAAATGACTAAGTGACCAAATTATAGCAATGAATGACTAAATAAGTGACCAGATTACAACAATCAATGAATAAATCAACAACTAAATATATCAGTGGAAAAAAAGTGATTAAATAAGTGACTAGATCACAACAATGAATGACTAAATCAATGACTAAATATACTACCAAATTGTTCAATAAAAACAACCAATAAATGACTAAAAATGGTTTAGTCATCAATCTAGTCACGTGACCAATTTTAGTCATTTATAAGCAGTTTTTGTTGAGAATTGTGACTCAAATTACTGGCTTGATCGATTTCCTAAAGCAGTTGTGTTTTACTCCATCAGTCTGAGTTAAGTCACTAGTTTTCAAGTTTATCTATTTAAAGTTGTGGCGTTCTAAAGTTTCATAAGCTCCCGACTTAGCGACTATGAAGGGAAGGCTACTTCCTTTATTGTCAGCTCGTTGCAAGTTTTGGGAACTTCATAACCTCTGACATGAGGTTTGGAAGTTCAAGTTTTGAGCGACGAAGTGATCCCTTTATTGACATGTTGCAGGTTTTGGGAACTTCGTAACCTCTAACATGAGGTTTGGAAGTTCAGGTTTTGACCGACGGAGCAATCCCTTTATTGGTGAGTTGTGGGTTCTAGGAACTTCATAGCTTTTGTCAAGAGGTTTTGAAGTTCAATTCTTCAGTGATAGAGTGACTTGGATGCTGATGGATGTGGGAACCACTTGGGACCCAATAATGTTGGTGGATTGTGATGAAGGCCGACAAGTGGTGATGACGGGAGGATAGATGGCATGTGGGCCCATGTGCTTGATGGTTGACTCAGTTACTCATGGAGAACCCTAAGTTTGATGGTGGAGATTTTTTTGACTACTTATCTGATGGCTAGGATTGGATGCTGGATGATGGCATGTGGCTCGAGGTGAAACCCTAAGGGGTGTAGCAATTGAAGAGTCGAAGAGAGAGATGAATAAAACAATCTCTTGATACACTCTCTTGTTTCTCTCGAATCTCTGGTAGAGTGGCAGTTACTTGGATGAGCTAAGCTATAGGCCAAAAGGCTAGATGCGGTGAAGGCTCACAATTGACTCTCTCAGAGCTTCAACTAGAGAGTGGTGGAAATAGTGAGTGATTGTAACTAGAAAATGCTAAGGCCAGATGTAGGCCAAGAGGCTAGATGCAGGAAGAGAGGCTGAAAGGCTGAGAGGCTGTGTGGTGCTAGGCATCGAACAAGTCAATGGGGTTGAGGTGATGGATGAAGGCAAAGAAGCCTGATGCAGACAAAGAGGCCGTGGGGCTAGGCACAAACAGACCGAGGTTACTAGGTGGAGGTTGAGAGACTATGTGGAGCCTGAGATGTTGCATGGAGGCTAAGAACCTAGGTGCATGTCGTGAGGCTGGTTGTAGGAAGTGTTGTTTTCAAACTGGCAAAGAGGTTGGGATGCCATGGGAGAGAAATATCTCATAGAGGTGAAGGTCAATCGACTATGTGACAGAGAGGTCAGGGGGTTGATGGTCAAGTCATGTGGCTATGTAGCCATGAGATGTCTCTCACTAAGAGAGGTGGTCGCAAAGGGTTATGCTGCTTAATATTCTCTAGAAGGGAACAAGGTGTAAATCTCCTATAAAGGTTGTGAGCCTTATATTGTATTATAACTGTATTTTTTTTGCTGAATAATATAATGAGGATCTGGGCTTTTTGAGTGTGGGGTTTTTTACCTGAAAACATTTTCCCCATGTATATCTTTGTGTTCGTGTCTTATGTTTCATATTTCATGATTGTTGGTTCTGCTTGATGAATCTATTAATGGTGTTGTTGAAACTGGTTGTTTTGCATGAGTTTCTCTCTAAGGATCAATTTGGGAAATGAAATGTGCCTATTTTTTCTTTATGGCATAGTTGACATATCTGTTCTTTTCCCAACAAGTGGTATCAAAGTTGTGGTACAAAAGGAAGAGTGGATTCTAGGACTCCCTAATACCTATATCAGAGCCTTCTTCTAGGATGTGTTTCTTTTTGGTGTGTTGATAGTTCTGGGTATTCCTTATGTGAAGATTTCTTAGTCTTGGGTTTGAGGAAATCTGGATGAATCGGCTAATGTTTTGATGCTTTATGGAGTGGGAATTATTTCTCTTCTGTTAAAGTTTCTAAGACAACATGCAACATGGAAGAAGGTGAAGATGGAGAAACTTGAGTTGGTCATATTGAAATTATGTGACCTGAAGCTCATGAGTTGGCAGCGGTATAATCCTGATGCATGGGCTGAAATTATTTTTGCTTTGTGGTTGTGTTGCAGCAAAAGCTTTCATATTGGGTTTCTACATGAGAGGCTCCCTGATGATATGGAGAAGCTTGGGTTGTTGTTCAGTCATGGAGTAATGTGCTTATGCTAGGTGTTTGTCCTGGTATTGGAAGGCACATTTTTTTTTGTTCTGGTACCCTAGTTGCATGAAGGCTATGGAGTTGATCTGTTGATGATCTGGAAGCTTTTGTAATAGCATGTCTCTCAAATGTATGTGCATTTTGGTGGTTTTGGAGTTGGCTTCAAATGGGCCTAGAGTTCCTGAACTCCTATTTATACTTGCATGGCTATGTGGTTTTGCAGGTTTTACACGGTCCAACAAAACTTGTGGTTATGTGGAGCTGTTGTTAAGCTATTTTCTAGACCCTGGCTTCTGAGATGTGGCTAGATGAGATAGTTGCAGTTCAACATGGTTTGAGGAGGTGTGATGTCTTCTCTACATGGGATTGTTGGTACATGATTTTTCACTCAACATTCTTGCGGTGGTGCTTGTGGGTTCCTTGACTATGGTGCTCGAGTTGTGGACATGATTGGCGAATCAGATCTGAGCTTGATTTGGTGTTTGAGTCATGATGTCTACATTGTTGTTCTCTTTGAGATATTTGTTATGATATTTCCATTATGATGATGGGTTTGCATTTTTTTGTTGAATGGATCTACAGGTTGTGCAATGTTGTGGGTTGTCTTTACCTACATGTTTGTTGTGAGACAACTCTGAAGTGGACTATCTATATCCATGAGGTTGATTCATTGTTGGTGAAAACTTGTTAGTTGGCCTTTTCTGTGGTCACTTGTGCATTGGTGTGATGCTTTGAGATGAGAGGATGGATGGTGTCTAAGTACCTAAATAGTCAGCTTTGGGGACTTGTAGCACGTGTATCACAATGTCATGGATAGCTTGGATACACTATTTTGTGTAAGCTTTTGATAGTGATGGTTTTGTCTGCTCAGTTTGGAGATCTTGGTTCTGCTTAGCATTGTTGTCAAATGGACATGTTGTTGTGGACCTGGAGGATTTTCTGATTAGCAGATGTTTGGTCATGATGCTTGGAAAGCTCATTGTCATGGTTCAGTGGGAGCTTTAGCAATGATTGTGGATTCATCACGTGATGGTAAATGGTCTTCTTTAGTGTTGTAGATGTTACTAGGAGGGACTCTTAGATCTTTTTACTGCATAAGGGTTCTTTCACATTTGCATGGACACACTTTCAGGATGTGTAACATCCTGGAGCCATGGAGGACTCTTGTGAATCTTTGGTTGAGGTGTTGGTAGTGCTTGACAAGTGATGTTGGTTTAGATTTTGTTCGGTTTGATGTCATGGTATACTCTTGATTGCGCATTAGAGTTTTGGCATGATGCATTGCTCTGGATACCATGGTATGTTCACTTGGAGCATGGGATCTCCTAAGGGGGATGTGTAGATCATGATTCCATGATAAGTTTTGGGTTCTGATGATTGGAGCTTTGATAGTGCTCTGGTAATTCTTTGTGTATTGGGTGCATTGGTCAAATGCTTGAAAAATTCATGATGGTGTAGTGTTGTATTTAGAGTTTAGCATGACATGATTGGTTGCAAGAACTCATGGATACCTGGAGAATAAGGTGTCACAGTTGGAATTTGGAGGTGTATGTAGGAGGATTTTCTATAGTTACATGATGTGCATATCATTGTGGATGGTTCTTTGTAACTACATTTTTACACTCTCTATGTTATGCCATTGGTAGACTCGGTATGCCTTGATCCTTTTAGTTTTAGCATTACCCATGCAGTGGGAGTTCCTAAATGTGTTTTTTCTTCTTCAAATGGTTGGAACATGGAGATTGTATTTGTAGTTGATGGATTGGCTATGTAAGTGGCATGATTTTTTTTATGTCGATACCTTAGAGGTATGAGTGATTGGATGGATTAGCACATGTTGTGTGTGCTATTTTTAGTCACGTAGGTTGTTCAATTAGATGGGAGCAGTTAGTTTTCTGGTTGTTGTTCTAGCTAACATTCTATCTTGTTTCTGGAGGGTGGCTTCACGGTTATGTTCATGTTCAGGGCTTTGAAGTGGACGTCGTGTTGCTTCTGTATAGCTCAAGAGCATAGTGGAGTGATGGCAGTGTTGGTGCCCTTGCTAGTTGTAGGATTTGATGCTTGCATTCTTGAGACTGGTGCACATACACCTTGGCTCATTCCTTTTCCTATGGTGGATGTTTTGAATTATTGCCTGAGTTGGTGGACATCTTGGATGTCATTGCAGGTGTCTTAGTTGGAGCGCGAAAGAATTGTTTAAGATTCTTGTGTTTGCATTGGAAGGAGCCAGTAAGTTCTTCGTCAAGTGGGAGAATGTTGAGAATTGTGACTCAAATTATTGACTTGATCGACTTCTTGAAGCATTTTTGTTTTCCTCCTTCATTGACCTGAGTTAACTCTTTGGTTTTCAAGTTTATCTAACTAAATTAGTGGGGTTCTGAAGTTTCATAACCTCTCGACTTAGCGACTATGAAGGGAAGGCTACTTCCTTTGTTATCAGCTCATCGCAGGTTTTGGGAACTTCATAACCTCTGACATGAGGTTTGGAAGTTCAAGTTTTGAGCAATGGAGCGATACCTTTGTTGCCATGTTGTAGGTTTCAGGAACTTCGTAACCTCCAACATGAGGTTTTGAAGTTCGAGTTTTGAGTGACAAAGTGATCCCTTTATCGGTGAGTCGTAGGTTCTGGGAACTTCTTAACTTCCATTAAGAGGTTTTGTCATTCAGTTCTCTAGCAATAGAGCAACTTGGGTGTCGATGGATGTGGGCACCACTTGGGACCCAATAAGGTTGGTGGATCATGATGAAGGCTGATAAGTGGCGATGACATGGAGGACAGATGGCATGTGGGCCCATGTGCTTGATGGTTGACTTAGTGACTCATGGAGAACACTAAGTTCGATGGTGGAGATTTGTTCTACTACTTACTCGACGACCAGGATTGGACGTTGGATGATGGCGTGTGGCTCGAGGTGAAACCCTAAGGGGTGCGACAGTTGAAGAGTCGAAGAGAGAGATGAATAAAATAATCTCTCGATACATTCTCTTGTTTCTCTTGAATATTTGGTAGAGCGATGGTTACTTAGATGAGTCGAGCTGTAAGATGAGAGGCTAGATGCAATGAAAGCTGAGAGATGAGTCTCTCAGAGCTTGAACCAGAGAGTGGCTAAAAAAATGAGCAGAAGTAACTAGAAGGCATGGAGGCTAGATGTAGGCTAAGAGGTCGTGTGGTGCTAGGCGCCAAACAAGCCAAGCGGCTGAGGTGTTGGATGCAGGAAAAGAATCCTAATGCAAACAAAGAGGTTGCGAGGTTGGGCACGAAAAGACTAAGGTTACCAGGTGAAGGCCGAGAACCTGGGTGCATGTTGTGAGGCTAGTTGCAAGCTGTGGTGTTGCTAGACTTGCTGAGAGGTTGGGATGCCATCGAAGAAAAATATCTCGCAGAAGGTGAAGGCTGAGTTACTATGCAATAGAGAGCCTAGGAGGGTGATGGTCGAGTCATGTGGTTGTGTATCCATGAGATGTCTCTCTCTCTGAGAGGTGGTTGCGAGGGTTTATGCTGTTGAATATCCTCTAGAATGGAACAAGATGTAAACCTCTTGTAAAGGTCGTAAGCCTAATATTGTATTGTAACTATATTTTGTTGTTGAATAATATTGTAGACACCTAGATTTGGACACTCACATTTGTCCAAATTTATCCCTTTTCATCTAGATATCCTCTCACTTGCATTAATTAAGTAATATTACTATTATTTAATTAATACCCTTGATTCTTCTAAATCCCTAAGGTATTTAGTTAATAATTAAATACCTTACCCTTTATCCCCCTTTTCCTCAAAATAATTAAATAAATAATACATTTATTTAATTCCTCACATGTCACATCCTCCAAATTTTGCAAGTTAGCTCCTAATCTTCATTAGCCACTAAGTTATGTCTTCTAATCATTGATTAGCTAGTCTAATTAGTACCTTAGTCATCTCTCTCATCTCCCAAGGAATATTAAATCCCTTTTATTATCCCTATGTCCTTCCAAATGGAATTTTAAATTCCATTTTATACCTCCTAGGAATTTTCTCTTCCCCATGTGATCATTGAAAGGTCACATTAGTCACATGGGTTAGGAACCTTCTATTATAAGAACCTTGTCTTATCCAAGGTACTTCTCAGCTCCCTTTTTGGGAACCTTGTCTTATCCTTAAGATATCCCCAATCATGTGAATTTAAAATTCACTTGTATTCCTCCAAGTAATCTCCTCTTCCCCATGTGATCATTGAGAAGTCACATCCATTACATCCCAAGGTATGTGTCCTTATTCCACATCATTTATACCCTTTCCATCTCACCATGTCCTTTGGACACTTCATCCTCCACATGACAAGATGTGAGGGCTTGTGAGTCCTCAACTCACCATAGCCCTCCATCTTGGCCATGATGGCTCAATCCTAACCATTGAATTCTCTGTAGAATTCAATTTCTTCTATAAATAACTCCCCTTCTCATTCATTCAAGGACCTTATGCATTTTTATCACACTTATGCTCTCAAGCCATTCAAGCATTCATCAAGCTCTAACACTTGCTCATCTTTTGCATTTGCATACTTAGCTATCATCCTCCATTGTAGAATCCTTAAGATTTTATTGCAATTATCTCATACTCACATCCTTCATTGCACTCACCTTGCATCTAATTTTCATCACATTTCCATCAAAGGAGCACACACACTCAAGCTGCATCAAGGGCCAACCAAGGATCAACACAAGTAAAAGGTATACTTTCTTGTTTTTATCTTTCTTTTATTTGTGTTCAACATAGCCCAATCTTGAGGTGGTCTTGTGTTGTTTTATCTTGCATTTCTTAATTAGTTTTGCATATTAGGAGGTAATAACACTTGCACACAAATACAATGGTGATCTGGGCTTTTGGAGAGTGGGGTTTTTCACCCGAAAGCGTTTCCCCACATATATCTATGTGTTCATGTCTTTTGTTTCATCTTTCATGATTGTTCGTTCTACTTGTTGAATCTTTTAATGGTTTTGTTGAAACTGATTGTTTTGCATGAGTTTCTCTCTAAGGGTCAATGTGGGAAATTAATTGTGCCTATTTTTCGATTTATGGCATAGTTGACACATCCGTCCTTTTCCCAACAATTTTTAGTAGTTTTTTAAATTGTTGTTTATGTAGTAATGAGAACATAAATTCATGGGAAGTTAGAAGAATTCAATCACCAAGAGCTGAAGGATTTATGGGACAATGAGTTGATGGGAAATGATCTACTGCTTAAGTTGGAATATGAAAACCTAGTTCAAATGAAGCTAAATGTTTGGAATTGGTTTCCAAAATTTTCTAGTGCGAGTGAGGAAAATTTTGTTAGAATCACCCTCAATAGGGTTCATAGCAGTTTTTTGTGGACAAATGAACGAAGGGTTATCAATAAGGAGGCCATTGAAGCTATAACTGGTCTTTGTGATATTGGAACCATTCTAGTTCTAAGGGTAGTGAAAAATAATGAAGTCACAAGACTAACTGGTGCTCAACTTGATGGAAGATCTTTAACTACAAAGTCTATTGTAAATCAAGTCGTCAAGTATGCTACCATAATGATTAGGCAGAAAATATATTTCACTAACCAAGTAAATTCAGTATCACCTATGGTGATTCACACTTCTTATGAAATGGTGGAGAATAGAAAAGATTTTGATCTTTGTGAGTTTCTTAGGTTGCAACTTCTGCAGAACCTGAGTATGACTAAGGAAAAGAAACATGTTTTTAAATTTGACACTTTAGTTGTTTGTTTGTTATTTTGTTTTCTGAGTGAGTTACTAGGAAGAAAAGGCATAATATGGGATAACACCAAGCCGATTTCTCATTCATATTTTTTATTATCTACGTAGTCTAGGAGATTTTAGGGAACAAAAAAATGCCCTAACTACTTTCTTTGTAGTATTTCAGAATGAAATCCATGAAAGAGACCAGATTCCAAGGAGTCTAGTGAAGAATTTGTGCCATAGAAAAATGGCCCCTTGTCATTTTTGTGGCCTTTTAGGTCTTGTTTCATGGTGTTTGTCTATTTTTCTCTGATTTTATGTTGTTACATGGCTTGAACATGCTTATTTAGGTACTAAAATTCAAAGAACGACATCTTTTGAAGGTGTTGTGAACTATTGTAAGACATTTCTACACTCTTCTAAACTCTATTAATTACAATTCACCTAAAAATCACCTTTTTATTCATTATCAAGTCCTATTTTGAAGTGTTGTAAAGTCTTCTAACAAGATTTCATGCTTTTATAGGCATATTTTCACTATTTATCCCTTTCTCATGCTTTATTTGGCCCCTTTATGCTCTCATATGCTTGATTAAGTGTATTTTTTAATATTATCTCGACAAAACAACATTAAATAGAACATATTTCCTAACACATTTTTAGGTCTAGGTAGGACCCATTCACCATGGGTGGCTAATGAGTCCCCTTGGCTCCAAATTCAAAATTTTAAAATTTCCTTTCAAGATTTTATTCAAAAACACTTGATCTCGGCCTGTGATGAGGTATGAATAGTTAACTAAGGCACAAGTGTGTATAAATAAGTGATTTTCACATCATTTCAATCCCCATTCATCAAGTTCACTTATTCACCTATTCATTCAAGCACTCAAGCATTTTACATCTTTTCAAGCACTATTCAAGCACTTTGAAGCAACCATTGACATTACTTTAGAATTGCATCATCAAGGTTTTGGTAAGTTGATAGCATTTGCATGTTGTTAGTTTATCATTACTTTGCATTCCATTATTATATTAAGGGTTTTATTACCAAAAGTGGGGTTTGACCAAGGAAACCCCCTATTCACTAACCTTAAACCTTTTTTCCCCTATTGCATGTTTATTTGCAGCCTTTTGTGTGCAGATTTAACAATATTTTTGGTCTTGAAGATTGGTTTACAATTCAGCTAGGTGCTTCAATTCAACTCAAGTCTATTTCAAGCTTGGAGAAGGTTTTCTATCCGTTTCTTGCAGAATTGACTTCCCGACAAGTTGTGACAAGGTGTTGCAAAGCTATTTCCTGATTTTTAAAAATTTGGGAGAGGATTGATTCAACAATCTGTGGAAAATGAGTCCCACCTTAGGATTTAAAATCTGAATTTTGTCAGATTTTGGATCCTGACAGACAGAAACTTGTTTCTAACAGTTTTTCACCAAGACAAGGACCAATTCGCCACCCTGGGCAAATGACTCCCACTGTGAAAAATCAGTGATTTCAGCCAACATCCATAACATTCCAGATTCATTATACTTCACCCAAGTGCACTCTAATTTAACTCATTTCTTTCTATATTTGCATATCATAATGTGTTTTCAAACATAGCTTTAATTTCACTTTTGCATTCATATTCATTCATTTAGATTAGTCAATTTCATTTAGTTTACTTCATTTAGGTTAGACAACATCACACATTGCATAATTTGAATGAACCATTAACATTTTTGCTCCTATCTCTTCTCTTTTAGGTGTAAAACCCTAGAAGAGCAAGAATTGTCCATAGGAGCCAAAAATCAAAAGTTTAGAAGTATGAAAAGGAGAACATTTCTTGTATCTATAGATGAATTCATTATAGAGGTGGTATGTAGATCATGATGGGCCAAAAAGTGGCGATATGATGGGTATGTGGCTGACAACCTTTTTTTACCCAAAATTGATGAAACGAAAAAGGGTTTTTAAAGGAGATTCTCAGCTTTCCACCAATATAAATTATGCTTTACTTTGAATTTGATAGATAATTATTATATTTTCTATTTTAATTATGACTAAATTCTTAATTGATAGGCTGATTGAAAAAGATCTATAGCTTTCAAATGGTATCACATATTTTGAATCCAAAACATGTGTCACATTCTATGATTCATATACTATAGGAATAACAAAATAATGAATTTCATGAAGTTTTGACCAGGTTAAGGTGGTCAGACATATATTTTTTTATATTTTTTAAAATTTGTAATAAAAATCATAATTAATTATTTACTTGGAAAAAAATTACAAAAAAATAGGCATCACATCCGGACATGAGTCCTCTACTTATATCTAAAATATTATAAAAAAAATATTATCATTTTATTGTGGTTAGGGTGGTCGACATACACCTACTTCTTATTTTTTCCTTGAAATTTAAGTACTACTGCATTGAAATTTCAAATTTTCACCAAATAGATTTTTTTCTTTTTAAATAGACCTAGTAGTTTAGAAACTACCCTCAATTTGATACAGATTCTATTCTTACATTTTTTTGGAATAATATAGATAACTTATTCAAATTTTTACGTCAAGTTTCCTAACTCTGAATTTTCTGAATTCTTTGCCACTTAAGGGCCTATTTTTTCCATGATGATCCTGCACATACCCAGGCTGTAGAACCTAGAACTCAATGGATTGAAGAGAAAATGGGGGAGAGGTACATTGATATTATATTGGACAGTCCTAAGAACCCCCCTCTACCTAGGTATGGTACATATGATGAGAAATCTACTAAAATTCATTTGGAGGCTACTGAATATAAAAGAAGAAAGAAGGTTGAAGCTTTCTTCCAAGGTCAAATATTCTCTAAGGATGATATAGAATAGTTGAAGGAGGCTCTTGATGAAAGAAAATCCAAATCTACTGAACAATTCTCTGGACCTAGAAAATCAGGAAGACTATCTTTCGGTGCTACACCAACACCTATCTCTAGTAGTGCCACCTCTAGTACTGCTAATATAGAGAAGGGAAAGAGGAAAGAACAAAGCCCTTATGTATTAGTAGATCTTGTTACTCCTATTTGTCCTAGTACCAGGGCATCTAAGAAGGACATACCTCCTGTTGCACCATATGTTGCTTCAGGAAGAAGAAGAGTGAAACAAAAGGCTGGCAAGAAAAGAAGTTTGAGTGATGATGTTGAGGAAGAAATAGAACTTGGCATAGAAGAAGAGCATCAACTAAAAGGGAACAAAAAGCGTAGTACCTCCCATGAAGGAGCCAAAACCAAATTTGATATCTCCACTGATGAGGAGACAGAGGAAGAGGAGGATACTTACTGAATCCATGTGCATAAGAAGAATGAAGAAGGCTCATCTAATCCTACGGAGGACATGCCAGGATCTCCTTTGCTAAGTGATCAACCACCTTTAAATCTAGGAGCCTAAGCAAGCAATATGATTGATGATGACCTTATACCAAATGCTAAGTTATATGATAAGGTTAATGATGAAGGTAAAGAAACCATCATAAGTTCTTTTATTCAGTACCTAGTTATTTGTAATATAAATATGGATACCATGCAGTCCAAGGTTACTAAAAGGGTGTGGAAATAATTAATACTTAGAAGGAAAGAAGCTTTAAATTTTGAATACAAGATGAGAAGTGAAGCCTTAAAATCCATTAGTTCCACTTTTTTAGAGATAGAATTTGAAAATCTACTAAAAGAATTTTCTACATTGTTTAGATTCAAGTAGAGAGTTAATATGTTAATGACTAAGGATGATGAATATGTGGAAAAAGTAAGACAAGAAACTCAAGATGTAATCAAGCAATTAGCAAGGAGCTATGGGGCAAGAACTAGTTCTTCGTCCCACACTTCTCAGGAATGGGAACATGTTATTGAACATACAAAATTAATGTATAATCTAGTCTTGGAGATTGTTGATGAGACACTTGGTGTTTTAGAGACCCCTGCCCTTCTGACTGACACAAATTTAACTACTAGCAAAAGGTATGATGATCAACATAAAGATCATTTCGGTGATAAGGGAGAAGAACATCAAGAATCTACCAAAAACAGGGAAGAGAAAAACAAGGATGAAAGTGAAGGGAGTAAGGGAAAAAGAAGAATAATGACAAGGATGATGAGGACAGAAGTGAGAAAGAAGACATAGAAAATTTCTTTAAAAAGTCATCTGGTGAAGAAGAAAAAGAAAAAGAAAAAGATGAAGAAGAAGAAAAGGAAGAAGAAAATAAGAAAGAGGAAGACAAGAAAGAAATTCTAGCTGAGAAGAGCAAAGGAGAAATTTCTAAAGGCCCTGAGCTATCAAAGCCATCCAAAGAATCATCTAGAAGTACCCTAAAAGGTCTTTTTTCAAGGAAAATGGTACTTCAACCTATGCTTCCACCTTAGCTAGTTAAGCTACCATCACACCCAGGTTATGTGGACTTGACAAATATTACACCCAGTGACAAAATAAAACTAACTGGCACTTTTCTTAGCTTTGTCACACAAGTAGTTACATAGTCATATCAAAAGGGAAATGAATTGATAAATGAAGCTATAAAAGCTTTATAGGAGACAACCCCCGATGTTACAAAAGATAACTCTTTAGTTCCAATTGAAAATTTGAGGCTTATAGTTGATTCAGTCAAAGAGTACACATCTAACCTCAAGGTACATACTGCAAAAGAAGTGGATTGAGTCTACTAGAGAAATAACTGCTATTTTTGCAAGACAATTATACAATTGCACATGACAAGGCTTTGCAAACTTTGAAAGAGGTAAGAAAATCTGATGAGGAAGCCCAGCTGCTATTTTTTTACTACAAGAAGTGGCCAAAAGCCACTTGAGGTATCAAGGATTTAATGGACTTGATTGAGTCTCAACTTGCAAATTCCTCCAAAGAAATTATAAGATTGTACATGATAGAAACTATGTTAGGTGGGTTGCTATTATAGATTTTCAAAGCATTTTTTTCATCCCCCAGAGGTAGAAAGAAGACATTATGAGACATTATTCCCAACTTGGAAACCTATTTATGTCTACACATGTCACTATATCAAATGCATTGATGGAAGCATAAAAACTTGAGAAGATGAAAATTGTTCCATCCACTCTGAAATGAGAAGAATTCCTAAAAAAATTATAATCTTTGCATAAAACTCTTTCCAAGGTAAAAGGATTCTGGGATGATGAAAATTGAGCTTGGGAAGTGATTCTCAAGGAGTTACAAGGTGCCCCCAGTTCTTGATTTGAAGTTTTTATCTTTTCCTGGTCATTTGTCCTTGATGTCAAAGGTGGGGAAGAGGAAAAGAGGAGAAGAGTATGTATAAATAATGTTATGTTATGTGTTTTTGTCTTATACATATGTTAGGGGGAGTTGAGCACAATATTTTATTTTGAAGCAAGTCTCATTTTTTTACATGTTTCCATCAATGGCAAAGGGGGAGATTGTTGGAAGAATGAAGAAGGTGACCTCCAGGTTTGTCGTCATTGATTCCAGCATTGGTTGGTAAATCACTGAGTAAACTGTATGTCTACACTGATCTGGTATTTTAATCCAGAAATCCTCTTAGTAAAAGGAAATTCTAAGTTTTTGATATGTTGCTTAGGAGTGTCAATTATAGCTATAAATGAGTTTTTATCAAGTTTGTGTGATCCAGTTAAGTTATTCAAGTGACAAAAGATCAAAATTCTTTTGGCTGATGGGATTATGAACTGTTTTTCTTATAAATGTTTAAAGTGTTCTTCATTAGTTCCAAGCCAACCTAATTAATGTTTGTTATGATTTTTTGAAAGTGCCAAAAGGAATTTTGAATTCGGCTAACAAGTCATTTTGAATTTTTTGTATTCACATTCAATTAGGCCGACCTAATTGATGAAGGAATAGATGATTGTGTATATATGGTGTTTATGATGGATAGAAGAAAGAGAAGACATAGAGTATGGTATATGGGCAATGGGAAAAATAAAATAGTGTGAAGTTACTAATAATTATTGTATACCTACAACTGGAGCATAATTTTGGTTTTTACATAGCTTAATTGAAACTGATTTTTTCACTTTGTAGGTGCACTTCTCCAGTTCACTTTAGGAAGTGAGCCATACCTTTTTGTATCTTGGCATTAAATCATTCTATATTTAGGTTGTGATCCTTTCAAGGACAGTGAGTCCTAGCAGTGAGCCCTGTAATATCTTGTAACTGGTTATAATATATTGTGAGCTAATCCTCACTGTGGTTTTTCCCACTTTGGGTTTTCAACGTAAAAATCTTGGTGTCAATTTGTTATGATTTCTTTTATGTTTTGGTTCACTGTTGCAGCTAGATGTGGATTGATAATTGGATGGTTAATAAATTTTTTTTAGCAGAATACTAATTCACCCTGCCCCCCTCTCAGTATTCGGTATATTCAAAAAAATCATTATGCGAAGTCACACGAAATGACAAACTAAGATGATCAAGAAAATACAACATAGGAATATATAAATATAGTATCAATTAAATCAATTCTAGGAAATGCTAAGATTGAGACACCTTAATTCCCAACATATCCCCCTATTGTTGAACACCTTAGTAGAACCAATTTGAACATGATTTAAATGTTATTTCTCTAAGAGGCCCATGAAATTAGAACATCATCTAAAATTCTATTTGCTCACAAGAATTGTCGATGTATTTGCAACATTCATCGAAGTGTCCAATTTCTCCAAGTTCACCTTCCCATATTCCACCATATTAGAGAATAAAAAGAATTGAACATCAATAATATTTGTTCTAGCATGCAAAGTAGCATTATCTTATAATAAAATGACACTCCAACTATCACACTAGATGGTAATCATCCATACATCACTCCCAGCATCATAACATTATTGTTTTAGCCAAATAGATTCCTTACAAGAATTATTAGTTTCCATGTACTCTACTTCTATCATGGACAAAGTAAATACAATTTATCTTACTTATCCAATTGATAGTAGAACCAAACATCAATAAACATATCTATTAGTGGATCTTTTATAGTTAATATCACCTTCCCAATCTAAATGTAGTGTAGGAAAAAGTATCATTTTCCACACTTAATTTGGGAATGAATAATAATAATAATAAAATGAGCTTAATAATGCCTTAATTTAGTGTTGTAATATGTATAAATTACATATTCACATCAAGTTTAGGGCCCTTTTAATTAAAATGGACTTGATTGTTCCCTTTTTTTAGTATTGTAAGGTGTACCTTTACACTTTCACACTAATCTAAGGCTTCATTAATTAATTGAGGTTAATTTTCCTTAATTGGCCCCTTTAATTCAAATCCAAGCCTAATTAATTAAAAATTCTGAGGGATTAAACTTGACATTCATTAATACCATGCCATAATGTTTAACATTGAGCAATGTGTGTCCTAGGAAACTAGCATAGGACCCACTCCCCATACAAAAAATGGGTCCTCACTTGCAAATAGGACCTAAATTCAATCTATATTCTTGGTGGCTTTGCAATGATTTCAAATGTATATTCAAATGTCAACTTATGATATTTGAATTTTGAGAATTAATGTTAAGGTATGTATAAATAAGAGGTCATTTCACTAAGTTCATCCTAGATTTTTTATGCAAGCATCCCTAGAGCAAGTTTATGAGATCAAGATAATTCAAGATAATTTTCAAGGCATTTCAAGGGTAGAATTATTGAAGATGACTACATCAATAAATATTCCATCATCATGTCAAGTATTTCTTGCATCATGCATGTCGTTTGAGCTAATATGGTGATGTAGTGTTCAGGATTTATGCAAGTATTCAAGGACATTATTTCAAGAAAAGTTTCATGATCAAGATCTACATCCATTGAGACCACTTCATGCTAGTTTGTAGATCTACAATCCACAGTTCAAATAAGGTTTGGTGAGTTGTTACATATTGTTATCATTCATCATTATTTCATGCTATTTCATTGTTTCATTTCATGGTTTAATTACCAAAATAGGGTTTGACCAAGGCAAACCCCCATTCCTTAACAAACAACATTTTTCTCTCTTTGATGTGTGATTGCAAATTTTAGGTTGAAGATCCTTTGAAGAGAAAAATTGAAGAAAGTTACAAAGTTGTCAAAGTTGCAAGAAAAGTAATCATATCACGGAAATTCCTCTATTAAATTTATTGTTGGTTGTTGAAAAATGAGAATCGGGAATCTGAGAGTGTAGATACAACAGAAGAGAACCTAGAAAGCATTTTTTAGGAACCCTAGTTAGGACCCATTTTCCATAGGGTGAATGAGTCTTGAATGAGCTTCAAAAGGTGACTTTTGGTGAAAGGTACACATTTTTCCCCTTTCTATATCTACCTTTTGATTACTAGTTTTTTTCAAATTTGACTACTTTTCTTCATTTGCATTTTATAGCTTGCATGTTAGAGTTTGTTTGATGGTTTTGATATTTCTCTCCAAAGTATTATATAGATTATACCCCTGTCCTTGCATAGATAAGAATTTTTTTTATTCATACCTTGATTTGACTCACCCTTTTTGGTTGTTAGTTGTGCCTCATTGTTTTGGATCTCATTTCCTTTTCATAACATTTCTCCATCACCCAACCTTATATAAAAATTCCCCTTATTTCATTCTGGTGAACTTTAGTTTAATCCTTGCATATTATGATTTTGGAGTCCTCTTTCACCCTAGATTTAGATCTTGCATTCATTTGCATCTCTTTTCATTGAATTGAGTCTCATTTAGGGTGTCTAGTTTGCATTTAACTTTGCATTTCATTTAAGGGTTTTTACATATTTTGCATTTTTTCAATCTGAAAAATACAAAAAAATGAGTCATGTTGCATATCATTTACATAGCATTACATCATATTCATTTACATTTGAAAATTTAAACAAAAATTTACATATCAAATTAGGTCTTATAGGATATCATTTTGTCACATTTTTCATTTGCATTCAATCCTCAATTCATAGGAAAATCAAACTAAAATTTGTTGTATCAAATCAAAATCGAGAAACCACTGAAATTTACTCGGGAATCTGTAAAAACTTGTTTCAAAAGCCTCACCTAGGACTCATTCTCCCTAGGGTGAATGATTCCCTGATCAGGGTCATATAATGATTTTTTTATGTATTTTTTTTTGTTGTTTTTAGATTTTTGTTTCTATTTGCAAATTTTTTGTTTCTTTAATTTGGTCATATTTAGCTTCAATTGATAAAGTTAGTGCATTGTGTGATTTCAAAATTGCATTCAAAAGACATTATTTTTAGGTTTGGCATAGTGTAATCACAAAATTACCTTCTTTAGAATTTGAAAATTGCATTTACATTCTAGTTCATTACATTACATTTTACCCTCTTTCTATTTTGGGTTGACATTGAGTTTGTGACATTTGTATGAGCTTTAAAACTTAGTATCCTATTAGCAATACTATTTTGAGACGTAATTCAAGACTCATGGCATCCCATGATACACCATTCACCATGGATCTTGTTTTTTCTAACACTCTTTCTAATAGTGTTGATAATCAATCCGCTATGGATCATAACTTGCATACCTAATTTCCAATGACTTCCTTACCTACAACCAATGTGCATAATGTTTTTCATCTCCTAGAATAAGAAATAAGAAGAATAGATGTAGGCTTAGAAAAAATGAAAAATCTTGTGAGTCCTGATGCGGATACTATGCTAGCTAACCTAAGAAAGATGCTTAAAAGTAAACACAAGATACAAATTTTATGTGGTCTCACTTACCTCATTAACGAGACCTTCAAATATGAAGAGAATGATAATATACATACCTTGGTCAAATTTATTGAAGCTAAACCTTGTATAGGCCAAACCAAAATACCCCTTGATATTTCTTTCTCAAAAAAGGACATAATCAAACATGCACCTGTTGGTCCTCTTTACATAGCTGGAAGAATCAATGACAAGCCTACTAATTGGATATTAATTGATCCTGCCTGTTTAGAGAATGTGATCATTGAATAATTCCTATTTGTGCATGAACTTTATCAAGATACATATGAAAGACCAAAGACATGGATCAAAATGCATAATGGTTTTTCTTTCCATATGATTGTCTTGATAAATCTCCCTCTAAAATTTTGACCAAAAACATTAAATGTATCATTCACCATCATCCCATTGTTGGACCAATTTTGTGTGAAGTTAGGCTATCCATGGCTTCTCTCCATGAATGTCATCCCATTAGTTGTGCATAAAATTTTAAAGTTTCCCTTTAGCAATGAGATCTTTATTGTGCATCATAGTGGCTTTAATATTGTGTCTTCTCATGGGAAATTTTCATTGGATTTCATTTGGCTTGAGCCTATTAAACCTATTAGACCCCTCAAAGACTTATTTTTCAAATCATATCAAAATTTTAAGGAAAAGCGCATAGTAGAATTATCCCTTAGAAATATGCCACAACCTGTGATTGAGCCACCCATCCTTGATGAAACCATGATTGAACCAAAATCCCTTCCAAATATCTAAGAGTATCCTATTACAAATCCTTGTACCATTTCATATAAGAGACCACATGACAATTAAAATAATCCCATTGTGCCTACTAAAATCAAACAAGTTTATAAAGCTAAAGAGAAAGTGGTTGAACAACCTCCTATGGTTCCTTTTGTTCCTCCCCTAAGGGAAGAAAAGAAACCTATGGTTGAGAAACCTACTCCTATACAATCATAAATTGAAAACAAAATGAGAAGGAACCAAAATGCTAGAGAGTGTAGGTGTAGACATCGTGCTATTGCTTGTATGTTACAAACTAAAGAAGAAAACAACAAAATAGAAAATAAAAATCCAAACTTACCTAAAGCAATGCATGACGATTCTATACCTTCACCACAACATAAACAAGAACTTCCTATTGATATTATCATTCAGACTCCTATTGTGATTAATTTAGATGATGATATTGGTATTGCAAAGATTGATGAAAAATTGCATGATGAGTTTTTCTCCTCTTCCATGAGCTTAAATGAAAATTCTCCTAAAAAGAGTGTTGAACTTGGTACATGTCTTAGTTTGGAACTTGATGCTATCCCTTTGGCTAGTTGTTGACCTTTCATATATACCAAACAAGATTGGGATGTGAATGACATGCTATAGGTTGACTCTCATGTGCCTTATTAGTATTTTCCTTTATTTTCTATTTCATGTTTCTTTATGTGATTGCATGTGCATAATGTGATCCCTTGTATTATTATGTTTGATGTATCTCTCTCTCTTTTGTGTATTCCTCTATTTGTATCTACATTCTTCTCTATGTTGTAAACATTTTATCTTTTCCCTTGTCTTGTTTTTTTCCTTTTGGGGATGATGCAAGGTATCAAGACATTTAGGTATCTTCCATGTTGACCTAAAAGGAGTTTTCTTCATTTTCGTGATATCTTTGTGTCATTATTCTAGTTCTATGAGCTTTTGGGGAATAATGGCATTTTTTAGCTCTATAAAAACATTCTAGAAAAGACATACTAACCTTGAATCCATAGATCTCTTATGTATTTTTGGGGGAAACCTATCATTTTTCATGACGTAAGCTTCATTTCAGAAACATATGACTTGACATAGGGATTTTTGAAAAATCTCTCATGTCGTAGGATTGAACATTGGCTACTTTAAAGAAATTGCTCACAACAATGGTGTTAGAAATCACTTTAAAGTGGGGGCATAAATCAATAATATCTTTCAACATTTCTCATGTTTCATGGTGCAATTTTATTTTTTCTTGTGATGCATCCTTTTCTTGGTGGTGTCATTAGGTTTGATATCATCCATGAGTGTGATATTTCTTAGCGTATGACTTTCCTCTTAGTGGTGATGCGACACACTGCATTCCCTAAGTTGTGAATCTTTTACTCTTGACTTTTCCTCTCTTGGAGACATTAGGCATGATGTTCCCTAAAAAGAAGACCTTACACAAACTAAACAAAATCCATTTGAACAAAAAAAAATTACTAGCATTATTGTTTATAAGTGTTAGCATAACGTAGCTTGTTAACCTTATGAAGCTTGAAACCCTAAATTCAAGGCCACCTTACATAAAACACCTTGCTTGCCTATGGAACCTTGCATTTTTCATAGGTGTTTAGCATAATTTAGCTTATTAATCCCTATGAATCTCAAACTCTAAATTCAAGACCACCTAGCATAACACACCTTGCTTTCTTGTGGAGCCTTTCCTTTTGGTGCCTTACTGAAGTTGTTAGGAGGATATCTTTGATATGGTATGGGAGCCTAATAAGATTATCTCATTTTCAACCCTTTTTGGAATACTCACCTAGTGGATAGCCTGAGGTTCCACTACCCCCAAGTGAGCACATGACAAAAACAAAATCGATGGCTTAGATGTGTTTCCCACCAATCAGGCCATCTAGGCTTGGTTTTATTGGTCTTTGATGTTGTATGATTGTATCTTTGTCAGTTTTGCATACATAAGTGTCTTGAATGTATACTTTAGTGTGAATTTATGCTTGTGCTCATCCTCGCACTAAAGTGGGGGCTAAATGTAGTAAGGAAAAAAGTATCCCATTTTCACACTTAATTGGGAATGAATAATAATAATAAATTGATCTTAATAATGCCTTAATTTATTGTTTGAATATGTATTTTACATATTCTCATTAAATTCAGGGTGCTTTTAATTAAAATGGACTTAGTTGTGCCTTGTTTTTGGTGAACTGTAAGGTGTAACTTTACACTTTTACACTAATCTAGGGCTTCACTAATTAATTGAGGTCAATTTGTCTTAATTGGCCCCTTCAATTTGTAGGAGTAAATCAAAATATCATCAAAATTGAAAACCTTGATTTGATATTACATTCGCATATATTGAAAATTGGAAGCAGAGTATTTTAGGAGTAAAGTAGTTCAATGGATATAGTTAGCTGATTGTATGCAACTAATTACAATGTAATATGTCAACATCCCCTCCTTATTACATTATTCTTAAAACCACAAAAACACCTTGCCTAGCGACCTCCCCTTAAGGCTTACAAAGAAAAACTTGCTTATTACAAAATATGTATACATTCTTGAGAAGTTTTTCCTTCTCAAGAAACAAATCTTGAAGTAGGTGGAACTCCTCTAGAAGCTCCAAGCCGAATTCTTGAGTTCTTCCTCCCATGATCCTTCTGAATTATAAACCGTAGTTATTGGAAAACCACCCTCCATGTTGTCTCCTCGACCATCGTAAACGTATAACCCTTGGTCCAAACAGTAATTACTAGACAACCACCCTCAACAAGTTGTCTCCTTGACCCTTGTAAAGGGTGTAATCCTTGGTAATAGTATCATGAAATATTTGGGAAATAATCAATAGTGAGCTCTTCACCAAACCCCTTACCTGTCTCTGAAAAGAAAACTTCACAATACATGTATCTTCAAATATGTCAGCAATAACAAAGAAAAGAAAATAAATCCAAAAACGCTTCTCATACAAAACATCATCTCAAAGAGAGAAGCTAACTTGAGATGATGGAAATTATTCCATCCTCTAGTGCCACCAGCCTCCAGTATGATGGATCAAAGTATGAACTCGCGAGGCTTCATTCTTGATCTTAGAGAAAATCTAGCATTCAAGTAATGCATCAAACGAGAAATAACTTTTTCTACCTTGAGTACCTTGTCAACTAATGTCTTCCTTTCAAAATACTTGTCATCATATTTTCTTACATCAACCCCACTCACATCAATCTTTGTGGAAATGGAAATCACATAAACATGATTAACTCCTTTGATAGGTACACCATTCATCTTGAACAAACTAGTTGTCGGTCTTCACTTCCTTACTTATGCCACATCAAGCCCTTTTAGCAGAAACTCATTCAAGCAACTTGTATTGCAAAGACTCAACTTTTCCAATCACATATAAACCCCTATTGTTCACCTTCTCCAAGAAAATTTTGCAATGATCTCTAACATTAATAAAAAGTGAGAAACAAGTAAAACATTACCTACTTGTAGGAAGCCATCTTTACTACTATATTTTTCCTTCTTCTGGAAAATATCACACCTTTCTAATGTTGGTTTAGTCCTTGTTTTGAGATTCCAAACTGTAGACACCTAAATTTGGACACTTAATTTATCCAAATTTATCCCTTTTCATCTAAACATCCCCTTATCCACATTAATTAAGTAATGTCACTATTATTTAATTAATACCTCTAAAGTTCTTCTAATCCCTACAGTATCTAGTTAAATAATTAAATACCTTCCCCCTTTCATCAAATGAATTAAATAAATATGACATTTATTTAATTCCTCATATGTCACATCCTTCATCATTTTTATCTAATCCTAATCCATCTTCTAATCTCATCATTAGAGATGTGCGCAAGCACCTAATCCTTGATTAGGATGTGTTACATCCTCCAACTTTTGCAAGTTGACCTCTAATCTCTCTTAGCCACCTAACCCTCCTCTAATCCCTCATTAACTAGCCTAATCAACCTCCCAAGGAATTTTTAATTCTTTTTATCCTTCCAAGGAATATTAAAATCCTTTTTCTCTTCCCCATGTGATCTTTGACTTGTCACATCAAGTGAAATGTGAACTCTTCCCCTCTTCCCATGCATCTTTTAGAATCTTTGACTTGTCACATCAAGTCACATGTGACAAGTGCTTACCTTTTTACGCACCTTGTCTTATCCAAGGTACTTTCTACCTCTCCATTTGGAACCTTGTCTTATCTACAAGATTCCCCAATCATATGAATTTTAAATTCACTTTTTATTCCTCTAAGGAATCTTTTCATCCCCCAAGGTACTTACAAAGTACTTGTCCTTCTTCCACGTCATGTACCCTCCTTCCACCTCATTTACACATCACCATCCCTAAGCCATCTCACATTCTACATGTCAAGATGTCAGGGCTTGTGAGTTCTCAACTCACCATAGCCCTTCATCTTGACCTTGTTGGATGAATCTCAACTGTTGAATTCTCTATAGAATTCAACTTCCTCTATAAATACCCCCTCTTTTCTCTCATTTAGGGGGTTGATCATTTTGCTAACCAAACTCTTGCAAAATTTTCATTTGAGCCACACTTAGCTAAAAACTTGCATTCCTTGCATCCATCATACCATTTTCATTCATTTCTCATCCATCGTTCATCTCATATCAACATATTTTGTCTTCCAAGGAGCATACACAAAATAAACCATCAAGGGCCAACCAAAGGATCGATTCAAGGCAAGGTAAATCAACTCCTTTTTGTTATCTTTTTTTTTTTTGAATCCAACTAGGCCAATTTTGAGGTGTTAGGTGATTTTATTGTTTTTTGCATGTTTGTTGTTGCTCCTCATTTCTGGAATAGTATTTTCGCCTGGTCACATTTCTGGCATGCCCAACGGGACCCACAAACGAGTCATGTTCTTTCATGTTTTCTATTTTTTTTACTGTTTGTAGGTGTAGGCTTCAGAGGGGAAAACCTGACATATTAGACAGGCATAGTTGACCTCCAGGGGTGAACCTGACCTGTCCAGGGGCGTACCTTCCCTCCAAATAGTCATTTTCACCTTTCGTTCAATCATTTTGAGCACTTGTTTTCCCATTCTGATCATCTGTTTACTCGTTCTGAGTAATTGTTCATCCATTATGAGCTTCCATATCCCCATTTTTAGGGTCAATCATCCATTCTAATCAATCATTCCTCTCATTTCAAGCTTATAGTTCCATCCTCCCCTAATCATTCGGCTCTTGTTCTCGAAAATGTTCATCCATATTTCAAACATTCATTCTCCATCCAAGCAATTGTTCATTCATTTACTATTCTTTGTAATCATTCATGCATTTTGAGATTCGGGCTTCCCATCTCAAAGATTCATTCATCCATTCTAAGAGTCAGTTTCCCCATCTAAGCATTCGTTCATCATTTTCGATCATTCATTTTCTCCTGTCGAGCTATTGTTCATGCTCCCCAATCATTTGTTCTCTCATTTTGAACAATCCTTCATCCTTTCCAATCATCTGTTCACTCATTTCAAATACCCATTTTTCATTTGTTATCTCCATCCAAACATTCATTCTCTCCATCTAAGCATTCGCTCATCCATCCCGATCAATCGTTTACTCGTTCTGAGTAATATTTCATCTATTCCAAACCTTCATCTTCTCATTCTGAGAAACATTCATCCGTTGTGAGTAGTTGTTTACTCATTCCAAGTAGTCATTCATCCTCGTTCCTCGGATCAATCAAGCATTTCATTTTGGAGTATTCGCTCTCATCCATTTTATCATCCATTCCCCCAATCAAATCATCACTTTCCCCATCCAAATACCTTGAACTTCATCTCGAGCCATTATCCAAATTGACTGAAGTGTCTGATCCGATCGTCATCATCAACATCCACTTAGGATTGTCATTCATCCTAAGTTAATCATCATCGTCAGCCCAATCAATCTGCTTTTAATCTCAAGGTGGATTCAGTGCCGCAATCATCCATTTATCCTTTTAATCCAATCAATCAAAAGATCCTCTAAGTTGCCTAGGGTAATTCTAAAATGTGGCTTACAAATTCCTTTTCGGCTATCCTATCCGAAGATCCATGCCGATCTTATCAATCGCCTCATCAATCAATCTTTATCCAATCTTAACAAATCGCGATTCCTATCCAATCACTTTCGACCCAATCAATCTACTTCCATCTTAAAGTAGATTTGGTGTCATATTCATCCTTTGGTAATCAAATCCGATCATCAAAATCAATCCCATCACACCATCTAATCATCCTAATCTAAGATTTAATCCAATCCCGATCTGAGCTTGACCTAAATCCTGACTTGAGCTTTAGTCTGTTTCCATCCAAAATATTTGATCCATCATATTTATCATCATGAATCCTTATCCTCCATAAATAGTAGTCAAGGGAAACCCTAATTATGTCAGCGACAATAACAAAAGTCTTATCGATCAAGAAGAATATGACACAAATCCCCTTGATGCTATCATCGCTAGTAAACTTTCTCCACTTGCTTTCCAAAATCCAATCACCCCTTCCAGCTACTCCGTTATGTCTTCATCCATGCCTACTGACGCTCCTTATGCTACCTTTGACAAGGGATATTCATTACCTTCCCCGTCCACATATTTGTCATATCCTTCATCTACATCATCCTCTTATCCTAATCTACCATCCTAGTACCCCTATCATAATCCCCCATCCATGTCCCCTTATCCTAATCCTCCATACCAATCAACCTATCCTAATCCCACATCCACACCTTTTTATCTTAAACCTACATCCCCATCAACTTACCCTAATCTAACATCCACATCTTATCCTAATCCATCATCCACATCTCCCTATCTCAATCCACCATCTCAATCTTCCCATCCTAATCCACCACCCCAATATCCTAACTACAATCCACCACCTATATCCTCTTATCCTAATTCACCATTCCAATACCCCTATCTTAATCCTTCATCTAATCTTAATCCCCCATCTATTTCCAGTCCTTCATCCAATCCCATTCCCCCATCTAATCCTAATCCACCAATCCCTAGTCCTAATCCCCCACCAATCCATAATCCTTCATCCACTCCTACCATGCCATCTGAGCCTAGAGTATTCAAGTTTCTCACTCCAGAAGTTCTCCAAGGAATTATAACAAAGAAGAAATCTCCCACTCCACACCTTGAAGTTGTGGAATCATGCCATCTCAACACATCATCCACGGTCATTAGTGATGAGACCCTTCTCCACCCAACACCTATCATTGATGATACCACCCCTAGCACCGCTCAAACTGTCGAAACCATCACATCCTCTAAATCCACTGAGCCCCCATCTCCTACCATCACATCTACCGAATCCATTGAACACCCATCTACTCCTAGATCCACCCAATCTATCAAAGACACCCAAATCAAATCCAATCAACTTCTCCTACCCCTATTATCACTAAAATACATTATGATGAATGCTTTGAATCCTCCATCCTTCCATCTCCCCAACTTGAAGAGTCCCTCCAAAACTCTGTCATCCTACCATCCACATAAGATGAGTCATGCCAAGAATTTGATCCAAAGCATACCAACATAGCCCCTTCTCCAGATCAAGACCCTACCATCCCATTTAGTCAACCTCAAGATCACAGTCCTCCATCCATTCCATCCCATGATCCCATTGTCACTCAAGATTCTACCACTCCATCTCATGATCCCTTATCTCCATCTCCATTGCATGATCCCTTATCACCTACTATCACAAATCCAGATCCTATCATATCCCCTAATCCCTCTCCTGATCCCTTACCAATCACTCTTTCTAATCAGAAAGATGTTGTTATCCCACCATCTCCATTTCTTAATCCTCCATCATCGCTTAAACCTACTATCCCCTCACCACTTGTATATCCCCGTGGTACTCTCACATTCTTCCATGGCAGTCTCCTTGAAGAAGAAAAACACAACATATATACCACCCATCATCCTCCGCCTAATAATGGACTCAGATCATGTTTTCAGAAAAACAAAAATCCTATCATGGATCGAATGCTCAAGAACATGAACTATCAAGGAAAAGGTTTATGCCTTCATGAGCAAGGTATTTTAGATCCCATCCAGGTCAAAGAACAAATTTGTATGCAAGGTCTTGGACCTATTTCCCAAGACTCACAATCTAAAGATGTTGATACAACCTCTAGACGTCCTCAACGAGCCTCTTCCAAAAGAAATATAGGATATTCCCATCGCTCCACCAGACCATATGCTGCCATCCCTCCTCCTCCCTTGTATCACCTCAAAACAACCATCCATATTCCTCCCTCATCTACTCCATCTATTTTGGGTCCTTAAGTCCCTCCATCCACTACGTCTGTTTTGGGCCCTTATATCCCAAAATCACCTCCTCCATCTCATCCTATTCATCCTTTCATCCATTCATCACCTATCTATGTCATCCATCATAAAAATCCCTCTTGCATGTCCCCTAATCAGGATCAACAAAGGCACATACCTACACATCCTCCATCTACACATAATCCCCACAATCCTACCTCCATTGCTCCACATCATCCATCTCCTCGCACCCATTCCATTGCTACTAAAAGCACTTTGGATGCTAAGACAAAAATGCATAAATCCAACCATCCACATGAATCTAAAGCTCCCTACGTCCCCTCTAAAAGACATAGTGAAGAGAAGAAAAATAAAAATCCAAATCAAATCTGTAGGCCACAAAGGCCCACAAAAGAAAAAATCAAAACCATGTGGATCCCAAAGAAAAAAGATGCCATGCCTTCAAATGAAGCATCTATAACAACATCCAAAGTTGTTAATCCAAAAGACAATAATACACATCCTCCATCTCCTAAATCTGTTTTGGGTCCTTATGTCCCAAAATTCACTATCCCATCTCCTCCATTATCCCCACATTCTACATCCATTAATCCTCCTATCTTTTCACATCCACCACCACATGTGCCAATGTTGGTCCTGAACTCACCACCCCATCACTCACCCACCCCATCATTCCATCCATACCGCTTCCATCATCCCATCCATTATCCCACATATTTTCCCCATCAAATCCCTCTAATTCATCCTCTTGCATAATCCATTTATCCTAATAAGGTTGTACCAACATCTAATAGTCGCTTCAAACATGGGCTCTTAATACTTCATACAGATTTTGATACTTGGGTCCTTCATCCATCTCTTTATCCCATGTCTTCCACATCCACTCATCCACCTCCCTATCCTTATCCATCTCCATCCACATCCTATCCAAAAATCCAAAAATCCAAAAAAAAGTCAAAAAAAAAAAGTAAAGAGAAATAATTCGTCCAAGGTGAAAACTTGGCCAACAAGGGCCTTGGATAAGTACCATGATGAAAACCTAGCAAACAGGCATCATGCATAAATCCCCATCTGTCCTTTTTCACACTTGGGGGTAGCTTCTTGATATGCATCCCCTCCATCCGCTATGCTTCCTACTACGCACACATCTTCCTACTATACATCCCCTACATCCTTTTCCTCCATCCCATCTATCTTACGCAGCCTACCATCATATCTCATTTATCTCCCATCCCTCCATCCCCCTTGTGATCTTGATCAAAAATAGGGACACCTATCTATGAATGCTTTGGACACCTCTTGGTATACATTCCGTTCATACATGCTCTATTGTATCCCTTAGTCACTCATCCTATCCTCCTCTAGTTATCTCCTTTATCTTCCCATCCACTCGTCTTGTGTCCCTCCTGCCTCATGACATCTGACATATTTAGAGTGGGGGAACTTATCTCCCTTTGTGACATAGTCCTTGGAGACATCATCCATCATATCAATCTCTTCCATCTACCCATCATTATCTTCCTATCCATCCAAACAATCCCTTCCATCCAAATAATCCCTCTCATCCTCGACGGATTTCGACGATTTCGGATTCTGATGATATTCATTGCTACTACTTTCGACTTATTGCGGGAGTTTTATTTAATTCCCCGGATACTTTCTTTATCGCATCGATTATCCTTCAATTCCATTTGATATTTGATAACTATCCCATCCCTAAGCTTTGTGATCACCATCATCCTATCTAATCCAATAGGTCTATCCTATCCCATCGTGCCGGTCCTATCATTTTATCCCCTTATCTATGGTTATCTCATCATCCTTTATCCATCATTTGTCTTTGGCCTTTTATCAAACTACGTTGCCCCTGCGCTTTCACATAGGAAAGGTTGATCATTTGATCCACCCCTAGGGTTCCTTTATCACCTATCATCAGTATTTCTACTCTTTTCATCCGCTCCTTTTGTCCATCCTATCTTTATCATCCATTATATGTCTCCATCATCCCCTTCCCGCTTTTATCCATGGTCAGTCATTAGCCTTTTATCGAACTATGAGGGCTTTGCACTTTCACATAGGAAAGGCTAAAATTTGATCGACCCCGATCCCCTAGCTCCTTAGGGTGTGTCAGTATTCTATTTCATGTCTTGTCTTCCTTGTGTTGTGTCATCAAGCTATGCCCTTATCTAGATGGTTCTTACCAAACGAGATCCAATCGGTTTTGAATATCCTGCATCATATCGATCTTTTAGTTTGGTATCCATCATCGGTCTCAACAAGATGCATCCTTCCTAACATACCTCATCAATCCCATCCATCCCCTTGATCCTATGGAAAATGACATTTGAAATTGATTGTGATCTTTTGATTCTTTTGGCTTTTGTTTATCATTTGACCTCCCCATCATCACTTGTCATGGTCGCCTTGATCCATCATATCATGGTGTGCTTTGACTAGTCAACATAGGGGTGTATCTTGATCTTTTCTTTGTTGTTGTCTTCTCGATTGTCCCATGTAGTACCCACCAAGATCCCTAAGGTCTTGTGTTATGCTAGGGAATCCTTGTGTGCTTGTGGTTATCCCAATACCTAGCCTGACCAAGGTCATTGTGACTTTGGGGTATTGGGATAGCCTTCTTGTTTGATGTTTTTGTTTCATGCATTAGACACTAATCTGCCTTGGTCCTTTATACCTTTGTGTATCGTGTCTTCTGCTATAGAAAAAATTAGTGCTCCTAAAGATGGAAAATTGCATTTGGATTGCATTTCATCTCCATCCTCTCGTCTATCAAAATCCCCCCATCCTTTCATCCTTCATCACTCTCCCCTCCCAATCTCCTGCCGCCTTTTCATACTTCTTACCCATCACTTGCATCATCTTCCTCATCTCATCCATTTCGAGAGCACACCGGTGTTCTCTTGAACCTGCATGTCCTCTCGAGGGGGCATCGTTCATCCCTAACCTTCATCTTCACCCCCATCATCTTTCTTCCTAGTCACTCCTTTGAATGACTGGGGAATCTTTTCCGATCTAACCATCTTCTTCTGGGTTCTATGTTTTAATATTATTTCAAATGATGGTACTTTGTAACACCATCTCAAAGAGGGGAAAAATGTAGAAACCTAAATTTGGACACTTAATTTATCCAAATTTATCCCTTTTCATCTAAACATCCCCTTCTCTGCATTAATTAAGTAATATCACTATTGATTAATTAATACCTCTAAAGTTCTTCTAATCCTTTGATAGGTACACCATTCATCTTGAACAAACTAGTTGTCAGTCTTCACTTCCTTACTTATGCCACATCAAGCCCTTCTAGCAGAAAGTCATTCAAGCAACTTGTATTGCAAAGACTCAACTTTTCCAATCACATATAAACCCCTATTGTTCACCTTCTCCAAGAAAATTTCGCGATGATCTCTAACATTAATAAAAAGTGAGAAACAAGTAAAACATTACCTACTTGTAGGAAGCCATCTTTACTACTATATTTTTTCCTTCTTCTGGCAAATATCACACCTTTCTAATGTTGGTTTAGTCCTTGTTTTGAGATTCCAAACTATAGACACCTAAATTTGGACACTTAATTTATCCAAATTTATCCCTTTTCATCTAAACATCCCCTTATCCGCATTAATTAAGTAATATCACTATTATTTAATTAATACCTCTAAAGTTCTTCTAATCCCTACAGTATCTAGTTAAATAATTAAATACCTTCCCCCTTTCATCAAATGAATTAAATAAATATGACATTTATTTAATTCCTCATATGTCACATCCTTCATCATTTTTATCTAATCCTAATCCATCTTCTAATCTCATCATTAGAGATGTGCACAAGCACCTAATCCTTGATTAGGATGTGTTACATCCTCCAACTTTTGCAAGTTGACCTCTAATCTCTCTTAGCCACCTAACCCTCCTCTAATCCTTCATTAACTAGCCTAATCAACCTCCCAAGGAATTTTTAATTCCTTTTATCCTTCCAAGGAATATTAAAATCCTTTTTCTCTTCCCCATGTGATCTTTGACTTGTCACATCAAGTCACATGTGAATTCTTCCCGTTTTCCCATGCATCTTCTAGAATCTTTGACTTGTCACATCAAGTCACATGTGACAAGTGCTTACCTTTTTACGCACCTTGTCTTATCCAAGGTACTTTCTACCTTTCCCTTTGGAACCTTGTCTTGTCCACAAGATTCCCTAATCATATGAATTTTAAATTCACTTTTTATTCCTCTAAGGAATCTTCTCATCCCCCAAGGTACTTGCAAAGTACGTGTCCTTCAACATCATGTACCCTCCTTCCACCTCATTTACACATCACCATCTCTAAGCCATCTCACATTCCACATGTCAAGAAGTGAGGGCTTGTGAGTTCTCAAGTTACCATAGCCCTTCATCTTGACCTTGTTGGGTGAATCTCAACCATTGAATTCTCTAGAGAATTCAACTTCCTCTATAAATACCCCCTCTTTTCTCTCATTTAGGGGGTTGATCATTGTGCTAACCAAACTCTTGAAAAATTTTCATTTGAGCTATACTTAGCCAAAAACTTGCATTCCTTGCATCCATCATACCATTTTCATTCATTTCTCATCCATCGTGCATCTCATATCAACATATTTTGTCATCCAAGGAGTGTACACAAAATCAACCATCAAGGGCCAACCAAAGGATCAGTTCAAGGCAAGGTAAATCAACTCCTTTTTGTTATCTTTTTTTTTTTAATCCAACTAGGCCAATCATGAGGTGTTAGGTGATTTTATTTTATTTTGCACGTTTATTGTTGCTACTCGTTTCTGGAGTAGTATTTTTGCTTGGTCACACAAACTATAGTGAGAGAATATTTATGTCTTCTATATGCTACAATGCTAGAATTCCTTGACATGTTTGCTTAATGAAATATTTTTCACCAATTTTTTGTGCAAATAGGTCAAAGAATGGTAGAATTTTCAACTGAGAAATGAATGAAAAATATATTTTATTAAATCTTCTATTCCCAACATATTACCTCAGAATCCTATACTTTCATTCTTCAGAATGAATGGCCTATTCACAAGAAAAAAAATTAGTGGCATTCACATAGCCTACATCAACCTGATGATTCCCCTAGGTAGTGGCTAGTATAGAGGGCGACAAATTTTTAGGAGAAATTATTTACTATAACAACTCACTCCTTCCAAAGATCTATCCCAAGCATGGTTTGCACAATATATCAATCTCTTCACCCATTGAAGACCCAAACACAATCACACCATGCCTTTGAATTTATTTCTTCCCTCTCTATTTATGCATCACCACAAATGAGCCTCATACATACTCTTTCATGCTTTTTCAACAGCGGTTAATGAAAGCTTGCAGCAATATAAAAAAATTGGAGAAGAGACTATCTTGCCATCAATCTTGCATTCTGCAGAGGCTAAGTTTCTATGCCATCCCTCTTCTTTCTCTGGGATTCAAATGCAATTGGACTCGATAAGAAAATACTACACTTCTTGCATCTTCTACATTAGTACTTATCTGGCAATATATAAACTTCAATGTAAGCACAACGGCTCTGATACCACATGTAGGAGTAAATGAGAATAGGTATCAAAATTGAAAACCTTAATCTGCTATTACATTTGCATATATAGAAAAGAGGAAGTTGAGTAGTTGAGGAGTGAAGTGGTTGAACAACTACAGTTAAGTAATTGTATGCAACTGATTACAGTGCAATTACAATGTAATATGCCAACATAATTCAAATCCAAGTCTAATTATTATGGAATTCTCAGAGATAAAATCCAACATTCATTAATACCATGATATAAGGTTTAACATTAACCAATGTGTGTCCTAGGAAAGTTTCCTAGGACCCATTCACCATAGGGCGAATAGGTCCTCATTTGCACTAGGACCTAAATTCAAACTATGTTTTTGGCATTTTTTTTCAATGATTTCAAATGTATATTTATATGTCGGCTTGTGATACTTGAATTTTTGGAATTAATTTTAAGATATGTATAAATAAGAGGTCATTTCACTAAGTTTATCCTAGAGTTTTTATGCAAGCATTCCTAGAGAAAGTTTATGAGATCAAGAGCATTCAAGAACATTTTCAAGGCATTTCAAGGGAAGAATTATTGAATATTATTGCAGCAATCAAGATTCCATCATCATGTCAAAGATTTCTTACATCATGTATATTGTTTGAGTTAATATGGTGATGTAGTGTTCAAGATTTATGTAGGTATTCAAGGACATTGTTTGAAGATAATTTTTATGATCAAGATCTAAATCTATTGATGCCACATCATGCTAGGTTGCAGATCTACAATCCAAGGTTCAAATATGGTTTGGTGAGTTGTTACATATTGTTGTTCATTCACCATTCCTTCATCCTATTTCATTGTTTCATTTCAAGGTTTAATTACCAAAATGGGGTTTGACCAAGGAAAACACCCATTCCTTAACTAATAGCATTTTTCTCTCTTTGATGTGTGATTGCAAATTTTAGGTTGACGATCCTTTGAAGAGAAAAATTGAAGAAAGTTGCAAAATTGTCCAAGTTGCAAGAAAAGTTGTCATATAATGGAAACTCCTCTACAAAATTTATTTCCAGCTATCCAACAATGAGAATCGAGAACCTAAGAGTGTAGATACATCAAAAGAGAACCTAGAAAGCTTTTTTCAAGAACCCTAGCCAGGACCCATTTGTCATATGGTGAATAAGTCCTCAATGAGCTTCAAAAGGTGACTTCTAGTGAAAGGTACACATTGTTTTCCCCTTTCCATATCTTTCTTTTGATTACTATTTCTATTAAATTTGATTATTGTTCTTCATTGCATTTTATAGCTTGCATTTTGGAGTTTGTTTGATGGTTTTGATATTTCTCTCCAAAGTTCTATTTAGCATACACCCCCATCCTTGCATAGATAGGAAATTTGTTGATTCATACCTTGATTTGACTCACCCTTTTTGGTTGTTAGTCACTTCATTTTTTTGGATATCATTTCCTTGAATAAAATTAGAGAAACAGGTTATTTTGGTGAACCCCCTTTCATAACATTCCTCCATCAGCCAATCTTATATAAATTTTCCCTTTATTTCACTAAATATACATATTCATGAATATAGACTAAATATCGAGGTGCAATAAGATAACCATGTGAAAACATAAAGAATAGTCAGAAGTACCTCTCAAATATCTAAACATCCACTTATTATAAGAGATTTATTATTTTTTGGTTGATGAAATATTTTTAAGGATTCAATAAAGGAATTGAATTGGTCCTTCTTCTCATCTTTCATCTCTTTGATTAGCTCGATCAAATGGTGTGCTTCCTTCTAAAGAGTTAAATTATCTCCTAGTTATTGCTTCATTATTTGTTGGATGTCTTCAATATTCTACTTTTGAGATTTTTTTATGGATCCCACTTTAAAATCTACACACTTTAAATATAATTTATTAAAAATACTGACAAGTACACATAATTTATGCATGTGTCATCTAAATCTTCTAACAAGAATCAAATAACTTGTAGAGATTTGATACTAATTGATGTGTTTTATCCTAAAAATAATTAGGAACTAGGGAAAGAAACATCTATTATTCTATCATGTTACTTAGATTTTTATGGTAAATTGAAAATTAGAAGGAAATGAGAGTTGCAACACAATCATTTCTATTAAAAAAAGTCTCTTGTAAGGGATGAAAAATACATTTGGTAGAGGCAATTGCTTTATACCTTAGTGTGTTGCTTAGCATAGACAAGTACAAAGTTTTGTATAACCTATATATAGCCTATCACCACATACTTTTACTTCTAAGAGATACACCAATTTAGTTCTTCCTTCCTGTCTCCCCTTGGACTCCTACTCAATTTGTATAAAGTGTTGGAAGACTCCATTTGTTTGTAAAAAACCTTGTACATGAAAAGTGAAGAGATAAGGTCATTAAAGTAATTTAATATTTTCTTATTTTTCCCATTCAAATAAAATGTATTGTGATACTTTTGATATCACCATTATTGATAATTTGCACCCATCATCCTATAAAAGCCTTAAATTTTGCATATGGAATTGAAATTAGGTATTTTCTATTTTGAAGTTGTATAACTTTTAAATCAAAACATGCATATATAACAATATTAAAAATTTTATGCCCCAAATTATGTGTTTTCGTCCTACATAACATGTTGAAGTACATCTTTTCCCTAAAGGATGACTTTTACTAATAGATTCAACATAGATTAGTTCTATGTAATAGCATCATAAAATGTAATTTTACCATTTGTTCTACAATTGCAAACTTCTCCATTGGAATCGTTAGGAAGTATTGCAAACATATATGATAATATGCCTTAAGGAAGATAATGTTATTAAAATGAATATAAATTGTTTTAGGCCATTTGCATATTATTTCAAAGCAACGATTCTTAAATGGTAATTTAAAGAGGAATAAAGAAACCCTAATAGAATAATATTTAAATAAAATTAAAATATTATAATAGAAAACAAGTCTCATCTTAATTCATAAATCCTATGGTAACTTAGGTTGTCAAGTTCCAATCATTAGAATTTTAAAAAATGTTTGCTATTTTAATAGTCCATTAAATACATTTATTAAAATGGGATGTCAGTATCACAAATTTTAAAGAGTTAATGGGTTTTCTATTTAAATTTATATTCTTTAGTTGAAACTTTCTTAAAATTAATCTGTTTAAAATAATTGTAGCATTCATATGACCACTTAACTAGATTAGATTTTTGTTAAGTTCTCAATAGAACATGTTGATAAGTTGTGGATAGCATGACTTCATAATTATTTTTTCTATAATTATATGATATAAAATTAAAGTTAAAATTAAATGTAATATCACATTTGAAATTTTTATCAAAGAAATAAATATAAAAGTACCAAAATAATCACAACATCAACCTAACATTGATTTACACTTAACCCAAGGACTACCATATTACACCAACATTAAAGCTCTTGGTAATTATTTTAGTTTAAAATTAATGAAACTTTAAATTAGTTTACTTAGAACACAAAGCTATTCCAAATGTTATTGTAGAAAAGTATTTTTAGCTACAATTCATGGTCTTTGAGATTCTCATGTAAGTTTTATATTTTTTTGTTTTACATTGATTGTCAAATGGATCCAGACATTCTTATATACATGGTGTTTATTAACAATGCATTTTGTAGGAATTTTAGTATGGTTTTCATTATTAAGAATGTATAATAAAGCATTTTTTGTCTTTCTTATGAAGATATGGTAAAAGTGAATTACATATTTTCATTTATGTGAACAAATAAATCACTCTATTTAAACATCCTTTAATCTAGTGATAAACATTCAATAATAATTTTATACCTCATTCATATAAAAAAAAACTATGAATATTCATCCTATTTTAATTGACCAAAAATTCCTCCCGAAGAAGTCTTTGTTAATGTAAAATATGAAAAAATTGTATACAATAGTATAATTGTTGCTCTTACATCCGTTAATGGTCATCAACTCCGCACTATTTAATGTTAAAGGCAGGGGGTTGGGCTTATAGCGCCAGCATCAACTGCAGTCACTTGTGCATTCTTACACAAAAATTGAGCATCTTCTTTTCCACCGTTATAGCTTAACTTTACATAGTCTACTTTGATTCCTTGACAAGGCACACTTTGGCTGCATTCAAAAGCAACAGCAGCACTTGTAGCCGATGTTCCAGTTATGTTCTTGTATAACACATTACTGATCTTCACACCAGAATTTCCCTGCAAATATATAACAACAACAGACATAAAATTACTGCCATCATTAACTGCAACCGTTGAAGCTTATTTTATACTAAAATCAGATAATATATACCTTCGTAAGAGTTCCATATGGAGAATAATATTGGTCAATTATAACAGGATTTTGTACGTTGTCCATTTCTACATTTTGGAATGTTATACCAGTTGCAAAACCATTCCCTCCCTGCCAGGTTTTGATCCTTACTCCATTCTGTGTGTTATGAAAAGAAACTCCACTTACTGTTATATTCATTACAGCGTCAACGGCGTTATCTTCACCAAGACTTCCAACACTTCATTACACACAACACAAAACCAAAACTCATTCAGTACCCAACATTGTTTTCTAAAATATCAATTTATGCAACTAAAAACCCATGCTTATGAATCCTGCATATTATTACCTGATTCCATGGCCTGGCCCACATGTAACCCCTTCAATGGCAACATTGAAGGTTCCTTTGAAAGAATCGAATGGTAGAAGAAAAACACAAACATAACAAGAAACATTTATATTGATCATATAAAACATTACAAAATTCTTCTGAGCTGTTGCTCATTCATACAGACATCATTACATTGCTTCATTCAACCATTACATTCATTAACAGCTGTTGCTACAGCTTCTCATTTAGTCACCATTACAAACATCTTCTTACACGGCATCATTACAGCTCTTCAGAGCTGGACTCTGTAAACAGAGTAAATACAAAGTGCCCAGATACAACATTATATAGAGAGCCTTTCACCTAAGGAGATAGCTTGTACAGCAAGCTAGATAATAAAATACATTTGTAGAAACTTGGCTTATACGACAAGTAAAAGCCTTCTTCAACCATTTGAATCCTTATCAAGATTTGTCATTATGCGGGTCTTTAATGCTGAGAGGTAGACAGCTAAGTAGAGGATACGGTGCTGTCAGGTATAGCTGGAAAACTGGATAAGTATTTGGGATTATCATCTCCAACACTCCCCCTTAATCACAACTATGAATTCAGATTTCTTTCACTAATGTTTCAGCATCTTCAATCTTCAATCTTCAATTTCTAGGAATCAAACTTAGGAAATCCCATGATGCTGCTGAGATGCTCTACCCATGAGCTCTGGCCTTTTCTAGTAACCAGTCCATCGTAGATTCAGGTGTGATGTACTTGTTTTATCAACACCTCCCATAGAGTCACACTGCTGGTGCTCGGGGATCCTAGCATTAATTGGCTCTGTTGGCCTTATTTTCAAACCTTGCAAACAAGTGGTTTTAGATTACCACAAACTAACAAATAGGTGATTTCAGATTACCACAAACTCATAGACAAATAGTTTCAGATTACTACGAACTCACAAACTGGTGGTTTTTAGATGACCACAAACTCACATGATAGGGTAAACTAATGCAAACTGATATCCTCTAATTTTTTTTATTTCCTTCTCAACACCTCTCCTTACTTGTTCTACAAACTTTAATATGCTCTCAATCTGACTCTCTCAACCTAGACATTTAAGAAGTCCTCAAACTTCTACAACTTCATGATCTACAAAGACAACTTCAAAATAGCTAAAAAACAATACTGACATTGTTTGCTTTATCAACACAGCTTTCAGACCTGTATCCTTCATGTATGATCTTGAGATCACTTTCCTCATACATAATCAACCTTTTCAAAAAAAGCAAAATTAATAATCACCTTTTATTTTTCAACTACTGTTGAAGCACTTTGATGGATGACCTCGACTGCATCATAAACACTTGCTCTTCTCCAAATCTTCTAGCCTGACTTACTCAGGCGTTGGCCACTTCTCTGGTCTACGACCCCTTGATCTCTTCAACCATTTACAAATGATCTCTTTGAAATCTTAATCTTCTGCAACTCTTTTAGCAATGACCTTTTGAATTGTCTCTTTTGGCAGCGGCATGACCTTCACATTCAGACAGGCGAATCCTTGGTAGGCAACAACAACATCTATAGTATGTTTGCATCACCTTCGACCTTGGCTTTCTTGACAACAGAAGACTTGCAGCCTTACCTCATTCAACTAAGCACCATTGACTACGATTCCATTCTTTGCTGGGCAGATTTTTCAACTCTTTTTTTTTTTCTCCAACAGCTGCGGCTGCACTTTAGTGATTTCTTCCACCTTTTCCTTTGGCGATTGGGACTTGAATCCCCTTAGCAACGGACTGCACTTTCCTTTGTGCTTTGGTGATCATTTTAAAAAACACGTATTCATTACCTCCTTCTGGCAGTTTCTACCCATCAGCGCCTTCACAGATCCATGATTTATTTTCTGATACAGAGACTTGTATCATATTTGTAATGGCCTTCTAAACACTGGCCTTTCACAACGATTCTCCTCTCGCTGGCTATGCAATAGCAGTGAGTCACTTTTATCTTTGCATCAGCTTGACTTGACCCTGTCTCTTCCTGCAAATTTCCATCAATCATGCAACACATTGTTTTGGACTGGCCTCTTTTCAATAGCCAACCATGAACATTTTCTTTGCAAACTTTCAACCCAAATGAACTTTCCAGACCCACAGACAAAACTATTGTTCTTGACTGCAAGACACGATGTATTATTGGAAACCCTACGGCTCTTCTCAAACACAGAACCCAGACAAACTTCTACTCCCAGTGAGCCTGACCGACATGGCTCTGATACCATTTGAAAGAATCGAATGGTAGAAGAAAAACACAAACATAACAAGAAACATTTATATTGATCATATAAAACATTACAAAATTCTTCTGAGCTGTTGCTCATTCATACAGACATCATTACATTGCTTCATTCAACCATTACATTCATTAACAGCTGTTGCTACAGCTTCTCATTTAGTCACCATTACAAACATCTTCTTACACGGCATCATTACAGCTCTTCAGAGCTGGACTCTGTAAACAGAGTAAATACAAAGTGCCCAGATACAACATTATATAGAGAGCCTTTCACCTAAGGAGATAGCTTGTACAGCAAGCTAGATAATAAAATACATTTGTAGAAACTTGGCTTATACGACAAGTAAAAGCCTTCTTCAACCATTTGAATCCTTATCAAGATTTGTCATTATGCGGGTCTTTAATGCTGAGAGGTAGACAGCTAAGTAGAGGATACGGTGCTGTCAGGTATAGCTGGAAAACTGGATAAGTATTTGGGATTATCATCTCCAACACTCCCCCTTAATCACAACTATGAATTCAGATTTCTTTCACTAATGTTTCAGCATCTTCAATCTTCAATCTTCAATTTCTAGGAATCAAACTTAGGAAATCCCATGATGCTGCTGAGATGCTCTACCCATGAGCTCTGGCCTTTTCTAGTAACCAGTCCATCGTAGATTCAGGTGTGATGTACTTGTTTTATCAACACCTCCCATAGAGTCACACTGCTGGTGCTCGGGGATCCTAGCATTAATTGGCTCTGTTGGCCTTATTTTCAAACCTTGCAAACAAGTGGTTTTAGATTACCACAAACTAACAAATAGGTGATTTCAGATTACCACAAACTCATAGACAAATAGTTTCAGATTACTACGAACTCACAAACTGGTGGTTTTTAGATGACCACAAACTCACATGATAGGGTAAACTAATGCAAACTGATATCCTCTAATTTTTTTTATTTCCTTCTCAACACCTCTCCTTACTTGTTCTACAAACTTTAATATGCTCTCAATCTGACTCTCTCAACCTAGACATTTAAGAAGTCCTCAAACTTCTACAACTTCATGATCTACAAAGACAACTTCAAAATAGCTAAAAAACAATACTGACATTGTTTGCTTTATCAACACAGCTTTCAGACCTGTATCCTTCATGTATGATCTTGAGATCACTTTCCTCATACATAATCAACCTTTTCAAAAAAAGCAAAATTAATAATCACCTTTTATTTTTCAACTACTGTTGAAGCACTTTGATGGATGACCTCGACTGCATCATAAACACTTGCTCTTCTCCAAATCTTCTAGCCTGACTTACTCAGGCGTTGGCCACTTCTCTGGTCTACGACTCCTTGATCTCTTCAACCATTTACAAATGATCTCTTTGAAATCTTAATCTTCTGCAACTCTTTTAGCAATGACCTTTTGAATTGTCTCTTTTGGCAGCGGCATGACCTTCACATTCAGACAGGTGAATCCTTGGTAGGCAGCAACAACATCTATAGTATGGTTGCATCACCTTCGACCCTGGCTTTCTTGACAACAGAAGACTTGCAGCCTTACCTCATTCAAATAAGCACCATTGACTTCAAATGTGATTTCATAAAACTACGATTCCATTCTTTGCTGGACAGATTTTTCAACTCTTTTTTTTTTTCTCCAACAGTTGCGGCTGCACTTTAGTGATTTCTTCCACCTTTTCCTTTGGCGATTGGGACTTGAATCCCCTTTGCAACGGACTGCACTTTCCTTTATGCTTTGGTAATCATTTTAAAAAACACGTATTCATTACCTCCTTCTGGCAATTTCTACCCATCAGCGCCTTCAGAGATCCATGATTTTTTTTCTGATACAGAGACTTGTATCATATTTGTAATGGCCTTCTAAACACTGGCCTTTCACAACGATTCTCCTTCGCTGGCTATGCAATAGCAGTGAGTCACTTTTATCTTTGTATCAGCTTGACTTGACCCTGTCTCTTCCTGCAAATTTCCATCAATCATGCAACACATTGTTTTGGACTGGCCTCTTTTCAATAGCCAACCATGAACATTTTCTTTGCAAACTTTCAACCCAAATGAACTTTCCAGACCCACAGACAAAACTATTGTTCTTGACTGCAAGACACGATGTATTATTGGAAACCCTACGGCTCTTCTCAAACACAGAACCTAGACAAACTTCTACTCCCAGTGAGCCTGACCGACATGGCTCTGATACCATTTGAAAGAATCGAATGGTAGAAGAAAAACACAAACATAACAAGAAACATTTATATTGATCATATAAAACATTACAAAATTCTTCTGAGCTGTTGCTCATTCATACAGACATCATTACATTGCTTCATTCAACCATTACATTCATTAACAGCTGTTGCTACAGCTTCTCATTTAGTCACCATTACAAACATCTTCTTACACGGCATCATTACAGCTCTTCAGAGCTGGACTCTGTAAACAGAGTAAATACAAAGTGCCCAGATACAACATTATATAGAGAGCCTTTCACCTAAGGAGATAGCTTGTACAGCAAGCTAGATAATAAAATACATTTGTAGAAACTTGGCTTATACGACAAGTAAAAGCCTTCTTCAACCATTTGAATCCTTATCAAGATTTGTCATTATGCGGGTCTTTAATGCTGAGAGGTAGACAGCTAAGTAGAGGATACGGTGCTGTCAGGTATAGCTGGAAAACTGGATAAGTATTTGGGATTATCATCTCCAACCTCCCCTTAATCCACAACTATGAATTCAGATTTCTTTCACTAATGTTTCAGCATCTTTAATCTTCAATCTTCAATTTCTAGAATCAAACTTAGGAAATCCCATAGTGCTGCTGAGATGCTCTACCATAGGCTCCTGGCCTTTTCTAGTAACCAGTCCATCGTAGGTTCAGGTGTGAGACACATTTTTTTTCTTCAACACCTCCCATAGAGTCACTGCTGGTGCTCGGGGATCCTAGAGACTTTTTGCTAACCACAAACTTTGCATTCAAGTGGTTTCAGATTACCACAAACTATCAAATAGGTGGTTTCAGATTACCACGAACTCACAAACTGGTGGTTTTTAGATGACCACAAACTCACATGATAGGGGAAACTAATGCAAACTGGTATCTTCTAATTTTTTTTTATTTCCTTCTCAACACCTCTCCTTACTTGTTCTACAGACTTTAATATGCTCTCAATCTGACTTCTCTCTCAACCTAGACATTTAAGTCCTCCTCAAACTTTCTACAACTTCATAATCTACAAAGACAACTTCAAAATAGCTAAAAAAAATACTGACATTGTCTGCTTTCTCAAAACAGCTTTCAGACCTGTATCCTTCATGTATGATCTTGAGATCACTTTCCTCATATATAATCAACCTTTTCAAAAAATACAAAATTAATAATCACCTTTTACTTTTCAACAACCGTGGAAGCACTTTGATGGACGACCTCGAGTGCATCATAAACACTTGCTCTTCTCCAAATCTTGTAGCCTGACTTACTCAGGCGTTGGCCACTTCTCTCTAGTCTGCAGCTCCTTGATCTCTTCAACATTTACAAATGAAGTCTCTTTGGAAATCTTAATCTTCTGCAACTCTTTTAGCAACGACCTTTTGCATGGTCTCTTTTGGCAGCGACATGACCTTCACATTTAGACAGGAAAATCCTTGGTAGGAAACAACAACATCTATAGTATGTTTGTATCACCTTCGACCTTGGCTTTCTTGACAATAGAAGACTTGCAGCCTTACCTCATTTCGACTAAAGCACCATTGACTTCGTGTGATTTCATAAAACTACGATTCCATTCTTTGCTGGACAAGATTTTTTCAACTCTTTTTCTCCAACAGTTGCGGCTGCGCTTTTGTTTTCGCCCACCTTTTCCTTTGGCGATTGGGACTTGGATCCCTTTGCAGCGGATTTCACTTTCGCGCTTTATGCTTTGGTAGTCATTTTAAAAACACGTATTCATTACCTCCTTCTGGCAATTTCTACCCATCAAGCGCCTTCAGAGATCCATGATTTTTTTCTGATACAGGACTTTGTATCATATTTGTAATAGCCTTCTAAACACTGGCCTTTCACAGCGATTCTCCTTCGCTGGCTATGCAATGGCGGTGAGTCACTTTATCTTTGTATCGGCCGAGCTTGACCCTGTCTCTTCCTGCAAATTTCCATCAATCATGCAACACATTGTTTTAGACTGGCCTCTTTTCAATAGCCAACCATGAACATTTTCTTTGCAAACTTTCAACCCAAATGAACTTTCCAGACCCACAGACAAAACTATTGTTCTTGACTGCAAGACACGATGTATTATTGGAAACCCTACGGCTCTTCTCAAACACATAACCCAGACAAACTTCTACTCCCAGTGAGCCACGAGCCGACGAAACATACAGTACCATTGGAAAGAATCGAATGGTAGAAGAAAAACACAAACATAACAAGAAACATTTATATTGATCATATAAAACATTACAAAATTCTTCTGAGCTGTTGCTCATTCATACAGACATCATTACATTGCTTCATTCAACCATTACATTCATTAACAGCTGTTGCTACAGCTTCTCATTTAGTCACCATTACAAACATCTTCTTACACGGCATCATTACAGCTCTTCAGAGCTGGACTCTGTAAACAGAGTAAATACAAAGTGCCCAGATACAACATTATATAGAGAGCCTTTCACCTAAGGAGATAGCTTGTACAGCAAGCTAGATAATAAAATACATTTGTAGAAACTTGGCTTATACGACAAGTAAAAGCCTTCTTCAACCATTTGAATCCTTATCAAGATTTGTCATTATGCGGGTCTTTAATGCTGAGAGGTAGACAGCTAAGTAGAGGATACGGTGCTGTCAGGTATAGCTGGAAAACTGGATAAGTATTTGGGATTATCATCTCCAACATCCTGGTCCCATAGAAATACAGTCATCTCCTGAAAAGAAACAGTTAACTTATTTTATTAAGAATTCTTTCAACAAATAAATACTTGACTAAAATTAATTTCATTCATCTTATGAGTCAACAAAAGTCACCTGTTCCTACAATGATGTCTCTAATTTTAACGTTGGAAGATTGTCCCAGGTGAATTCCATCGGTATTGGGGCTGTCACCCGGAGCCTTAATAGTCACACCTTCAACCTCAACGTTATTGCAGCTATTGAAGTCTATATGAAATTGCTTGCTGTTGATTGAAGTGATCTTACTCACTTTGGTATTCCTGGTGCCTGTAAATCTCAATGTCTGTTTAACCGAAAATAACAGATTCATAATTAGTTACTACAAATTCATATAATTTACTTGGTTCCGAAAGAAGAGGTGTAGAAGTTTGAAACAATTAGAAGTAAAAGAGAGGTCGAAGTAGTACCGTGGGTCCATTCTGATTTGTATTCTGCTCATGCAAAATGTATAAAATCATAGTCAGCTATAGAAAATGATTTATTGAAGATCGATTTTAAAAGCTATGACAACCCAAGAAATCTTCGGGGAATAAAATGATTCATAAAAGCCGCGAAAAATGTAATACTACAGTTGGTTTTTATTGATTTAATATAGTTTTGTCAATTAGGTGATAGATTTGGATTGCCACCCACAGACTTTTTATATCAATACTTGTATTTGAAGAAAGAAACTCTTTCCATTTAATATGGAAAATTGAAAGTCTTTTAGAATTAATTATACATAAGAATATGTTGCATTCGAATTCCCATCTTTCATACCTTTCCATTCATCTTTGTCCACCAAGAAGCTCCTCGACCGTCTAAAATTCCTCTACCTTCAATAGTTAAGCCAATCACATTCATGAAATGCAGCCAATAATTTTTGCTGCTCTTACTCCATAAACTATTGTCTGTAGAAGCAATAAGCTTCCCAGTTACCTGCTCAGAAGTAGAGCACATTAGGAAAAAATCTACCATTTTCTAGCTAAACAAACACGACCGAAATTGCAAAGATTTTTGTGGTATGCTTTCACTCTATTCAAGCGTCCAATAGAAATATATGAAATTCTTCAGAATTAGATACTTCACCTGCATTGTAATTTTATCGTTTTGACATGGCCCCTGAAAAATAACTGGATTGATTAGAAACGTTAGGTTTGGAACATATACAACTGACGACCCAGTTGAAGAACAGGCAGCATTCCAAGCTGCTAGAAAGGCCTGCATTTCACGAAGCACAAATTAATGAAAGAAAAGGAGTAGTGATAATGAGAAATCTCATCTATTTTCGATAAACATTATTCATTTGAAACCTTCCAGCGTACCCAGCTATCATCTGTTTGTCTATCAGCTTTTGCACCATAGCTAAGAACATTAAATATATTATTTGTTTTATAGTTCTGGCTGGCCAAGTGTCTGACAGAACATACAGCAGGCATATTGGATGAGAACACAAAAAGAATAAACACAAACATGAACATAAACAGCTTTATGTTTTTCAGTACAATACAATCCACAGCGTACAAGAAAGCCTGAAAACACTGAGCTATGAAAAACTTGGTTGGGAAGACACGATACTGACGACGAATTCAGTAGTTAGTGTAACTTAAATAGATGTGTGAGATACACCATTTGATAGCATTCTACAACAACGAAATTATTGCTGTTAAGCCGCTGTTTTTCATGGAAGAAAACTAATTCGGAAAAAGTCTGCGGCCACCACAATCAGCCGAAGGGAAGAGTCGCTTTAGGAAGAAGGACCAAAAATTAGATGCATGCATTTGTGGCTGAAATCCAGGATTACGATTATCTCGCAGTCCACCGTCATATACCCAAACATAACTTTTGTACACAGTCATTAAGAAATTCAGTGAAAAACCCTTTTATTCGTAGATTTGTCATTAAAGCAAGAACAGGCCTGATTTTTAAAAATTGATACCTACATTTTCCCCATTTCTTAAGCAGTAAACTTGGCACTCAGACTTCTGGTTCAAGTTACGAGAGAGGAAAACGTGATGGGCATACAATTTCATTCGTCACTTGCTTTACAAATAAGGGAAATTAACGACTATGTTTCAGTTAGACTATTATTTTAGGGTGAATACGTTGGATTTTCAATAAGTTCTCGTGATAAGACAATGAAGATTCTATGAACAAATATGTATGAGGACAAGTGTAGAATTGCAAATAGAATAAGAATAGTTTAAGAGAGGTCACATGTATGCAGAGGATAAAGGATGATAAAACAATTGTTCACTGATATTTTTGATTAACAGAGATTAAGATATAGCTTAGCCGTCAATGGATCAAACATCAGAGATTTTAACAAGTCATTCCAACAAATGTTTGAAAAATGATGGAAACTCATGTTTGTACGCCTTGTTTCAAATATGTGTTTTTTTTTTCTTTCGCTTTGAAATTAAACAAGTTGCTGCTGAATAATATATAAAATATAAATGCATATACACAAAAAAATATTGTAAACTAAACTAAAACTTTATACACTGTTTATACATATTTCTTCGTATATATTTTTATTACTTGCTGGACACTTCACGCATTTACAAATGTATTCATATACTTTAAGAAGTTTGGAGACCTCTTTATCTAGAGTGCTGTATATCTATTTTATTACATCTTCTATATGCAATTTTTAAGATCGATTTCCTGAATTAACCTTTTTCTATTAGTATAATTAGTATACATAGATTTTATATATTTATGCTTTGCATTTGATATGATAAGTTATAAAGGGAAGAAATTCATATTATTATCAACATCTTTTCTTTATATTCTTTTTCCAATTTGTTTATGTTCTTTTTATTTTTTCAAAATTCTTATTTGACAATGGCCTTGTAAATATGTCTACAAATTGATATGTTGATATGCAAGACTTTAAATATATTTCACCATTATTGACAAATTCTGTTGGAAGCAATATCTTGTGTGAATATGTTGAGTTGTTGTCACAAAAAAAATTGTTGGCCCTTTCTCTTATTTCAAATCTGATAGCCATTTTGTTATCTATAATGCTTAGCATGTTACTAATGTCGCTGCCACATTTTTATTTTATTTTTATGAAATTTGATAATAATTATTTGTTTTGTTGATAATAATTAACTTAGGATGGAATATTGCCTCTAAAAATAAGAATGCAAGAGTGTTTATATGGTATGTGTTTCATCTCATTGAAATGCAAGGGTAATCATTTGCTACATCTGTAAAGTACATAGAAATACACCACATTTGTCTAGTACACAAAAATAAACATCGGATATGTAGTTCAGTCAGAATTGAAACAAAGGAAGCATTATCGTGCCAATAATATGAAACCCTCCATAATGCTAAAAAGGAAAAGGGATGACATGCCCATTGAAACTATGTCACAATGTAGTACATGAAGGAGAAGAGATAGCATCATAACATGCTAAAGATAATACCCATAATTGAAAAAGGGTATGTAAAATAAGGCACACACACATGAAGGTAGAAATTTTGAGATGCAAAATAACAAAACAACAAACAACAAAACACCAATGACACTTTATAAAGTAGAGCAAGTACAAAAAAGGGCACACATGATGTACAAGATCCCTAAAATATATGTACAATGGTTGAACTTTAAATCTTAGTGTGTTCACAAATAAGAAGATGCATTCAATAAATAAGTATAATTCCTAGAAAGGACCAATGCAAGAAATACATATAGATCAGTTCAAATGAAGTCATCTCATATATAAATTTTTCAAATGCCAAATGTTAAAGTAAACAACTAGAATGTGAAAAAATGACAAACCCAATGAAATATACCTAGGGAAAGCTATGAAAAAGGTGTACGGATAATTATGAAGAGATTTAAAATACCCTTCCAATACCATAAGAATCACAAAAATAGATATCTATGTAACAAATTATGAGCTTGAGAGTCAAAAATGAAGTTTGATATTGATGAGTGATAAAATGTACCAACAAAAGGATTTGAGAAAAATACTTGCACTACTAAGAAGTTCTTAGAACTTATTTATTGACAATATCTTGTTTGCTAAATTTTGACCTCATATGTCCAAGTTACGACAAAAGTAAAATAATACCTCCTTTAGGGAAAATTGGGGCTAGGATTAGGATATGAACATGGCCATACAAGTGATGTTGTGCTGATGTTAGAAAAAATATCATATAAATATGCTTGGATATGCCAAAATATTTCCATGGTGCATTGAAAACTACCATTATTATCACAAAGCTACCATTGAAGCCAAAAACCATTAGTAAGGAGAAATAACCACCAATATATACATCAAAACTATCAGCAAGATGCAAAAAAATTAACTTAGAAACATGTTATAACATGCAATATGAACACATTTTACTATATTTTCGATAATATTTTCAGTAGTGGTGGCAATTGAGTAATGTAGGATGGCTAATCTAACATTGGTTTGGGTGGCAATATTGAAAATAACTACCACCAAATGAATCTAATAAAACTCTAGTTACTATAGAATAAAATGGATGATATGAAACTAAAACATGGAAACATAAAACTATTAATATAAATTTTAAACCTATTGTAAAATTAAAAAAAATCATCAAAATTTTAAATGAATAGTAGAAAATAAAGTATTGATGCCTAAAATTCTATGACATGCATGCATAAAGCCTACATAGGTTTAATGTCTACTACATGATATCGTAAAACCATATAGATCTCTACATTTGTATAGATTGTATACAACTATATAAATTTTTCCTTTGAAATATGTGCAGCCCTAAAAAAATTGCAAAAAAAAATAAATCTCTAATTTTACAATTTGGATAGGTAATCTTAGGGTTTCTGGATCTTCTAGATGTAATGGTAAGTTCTTTTTTTCTCTTAAATGCACCATTTTTCACTGAAGGATCAATGTCTCAAAAAGAGGATAGGGAATTATATATTTGGAGCTTTGGTACCATGTTGCAATTGATTCCCTAGCCTTACAACTCTCAATGATCACCAATAACCAAACACCTATCATAGAAAGAGAAAAAAATTAATTGAAATTGCTATGGAGGCCAAAGAGGTTGATTAAGAAATAATGAATCATTATGAATGTGCAATACAATATAATACAATAATGAATCCTTATAAAATGAAAAAGAAAAAATAATCCCTAGATGAAACCTTAGGTAAGGATAAAAATAGACCATGACATGTGTCCCAATCTTATGACTTGAGACAAAAATAAGCACATGACCTAATAAAGCCTAAGTAGCTAGTGAAAAAAGGGGCCTAATTCATTAATATTTTTTTTAAGAAAGTACCCTTTTACTTTAGCAAAAAGTAGAGGATGAATTGGATAAATTGAATGGTGAGAACAAAAAATTATAGTAGCTTTAATGAGTTTAATCTTAAGTTTTAGGAATATCAACTTATTTTAATTGAGTTTGATGATAGCCTGAAAAAATATAGCTTATTAAAAATTTGAATCGCTAAGAGCTCATCCACTAAATTAGAAATAACAAGGATAGGAAATTTTTTCATGTGTAGCATAAAAAAATTGTCACCTTGTGTAGCATACAAAAATGTCACCATTGATAATTTCACACTAGATTTTGCACCACCCTAGGTATGTTATTGGACCTAATTATGCATTTAATTACCCATTGTATAAACATCTTTACACAACTAATCATGAGAAATGGGATTATGCATTCAATATTTACCCCTAACACTTTTGGGCCTTGAGAAGAATGGGTTTGGTCTAGGGAACCCTACACCCTAGACCACCTCTTTTAGCTCAAAATTTGAATATGTCAGTATTGGTATTTTATTATTTGAATTTCAAATTTTAATTGTCAAATATCAACATTTAACTTTTAGGAAATTAGAAGAATTATATATAAATGCAAAGTATTCTCACCATTTGAAACAACTAAAAAAATTATTGAGTAAATTGAACATCCTAAAAGCATTCAAGAGCTTTCAAGAGAAGAATTGTCAAGATTATTGCATCATTTCATCATTCAAGCATCATGACATGTGTTATGTAAGTTTTGTTCATGTTTTATATTATTTTTAGTAATAACACTTGTGGGTATTAAAATCAATTCAAGTCAAGCAATAATTGATCCTTCAAGGTGATGAGTATGACATCAGTCCATCAAGGAGATCAGATCTAAGTGGTGATTTGCGGCAAGTTTTTTATTCATTACTTGTTTATCACTAGTCTCTATCCAACCAAGGATAAGCTCTATTTTATATCATAATTTTCCATTGTGGAGGTAGAAATACCAACATGGGGTTTGACTTAGGCAAGCCCCTATATGGCACAACCTTTCTCCTCTTTTCTTGTGTGCAAGTTATAGAACTAAAGTGAATTGGAGGAAAATTCAAGGCTATTTATTCATTCATTCATTAAAACCCTACAAGTTTCTTCAAGCCATGGAAAATAGATTTTCTCATCAACAAATGAAGTTCTAATAGTGATCCCAGAAGGAAAAATGTTACAAACTAGTGACCTCAAGCCTATACTTTTGGATCTTGCAAAAATGGAGGACAACCTAGGGCACACTACACTCTAGACCAACTAATTCAAGCTAAAAAATTTACCCCAGGTTCCTTTGTGTCTACCTTCTACATTTTTTTATTCTATTTTTATAATTTTGCATTTTATTTCTTAGAATTCATAAGAGACTGGTACATTTTCATAGTTTGCATAGTTAGTTCATTGCATCATTCAAAATCAATCAATCAACAATCATCCAAATCACTCGTCACACACACATTCACAAGGATTAGAACCTTGATCCACCATTCTAACTCTTCTTATTAGCATTTTTAGTCAAGTGGATTTGAGATCATTTCTAATCCTTCAAACCAAACTGGGATAAGTGTGATTTAGGACCTAGATCCCTTTTCCCAATCAAACACTTTGATGGTTAATTTACTGAGTTAAAAAAAAATAGAGCACATTTACCTACTCCCATATTTATTAGGGACCATAACTACTAGAGATGAGCAAGTACTATTACTATAGACAATGAAAACTTCCTATTGGAGCTCCATCATCACTTTATCAATTTAATTCTTTAGTTCAAGAGGGTATTAATAGGACCAAATATTAAGAGGATGGATACTTGAGATAAAGGGAATAGAATGGTAATAGTATATTGGAAGGTGTAATAATTTGAATTTATTAAATATTAATTGATACTTATGAAGGAGATATATAAATCTAGTAGAGGCGAATAAGGAGAAAAAGTTTGAGCCTATATATAGTGAAATTAGGCCAATATACTAGAAAACCCTATCCTCAACAATTATTCCATATAACTAGGGATCCAAGCATCTAAAATTCTCTTACATTTAGTCCTTATAATTTATATTCTAAAAATCATCATGGAATTTAGGCCAAAATATAAAGTATTAATGAGTAATCAAACTTATGGTTTACAACCACTAGACACTCAATATCACATTTACACCACCCAAGGAAAGAGAAAATATATTCATGGTAAATTGATAATCCCAAAAGGTAATATTAACTTTACAATACTTGTCTCAATAGGATATAGTAGTTCCATGGCCACCATAATTTGAAAATTATTAGATGCATGCCCATAGCAATGTATCTAGTTAACTAGTTTTTGGATGCTACAATTATATGATTTATACTAACTTATATTAAGACCACTCTTCTATTTATTTTGATAAATATGGTGAAATCAAGTGTTTTGGGGGAAGATAACCAAACCAAGTAATGAATAAAAATATGAGTTTTATGCATAAATTTTTTCTTAGTACGGAAACCAATTATTCTTTTAGACATAAAAAATATTCAATGTAACTAAGCACTACATGGTAGAGTCAATGAGATATAATAATTTATCTTAACACTTGTGACCCAATTCCCATGCTTGATCAAAACTTATCCCTTTTCTCTACTATCTCTTCTTGAGAAAGCTTATGAATTATGGTAGGTTTAGCTATTTAATTTGGTGTTTTTTTATGTTTGAAAGAGTAGGAGTAAATTGCTTGTTTTTTGGGATACAATTCTTTCCTTCATCATCTTGGCCAAAGATAGTATCAATAGGAATTTGGTTTCAATGTGAGGACCTATACTTTAATATATATTGTTTGAGACCATATATGAAACAAGTATGGATATATTATTCTCTCAAACAAATAGTCTAGTTTTCTAATTTTGAAAACTTATTTTGATATTCCTTGACTAAATGTGTTTTGCATTATTTAGTGAGGAGACTAATAAAGTATTCATTATCACTTAGGCCAAAGTATATTTTTGACTTCCTTCAAAAATTTAAACCAAGTGAGAAATGAGTGAATCCTATCCAACAATTGAAATCATAAAATGGATTTTCTTTTTGTAATATCCTTGATTGGGGATGTTAATATTTAAATTTAGTTTTACTCTATAGGATACTAATGGGTAAATGCAAAAATATGCCAAAGTCACCTTTCTACCCAAATTGCACATTTGGTGAGCACCAAATGGCTTGGATGACCAAGCCCATTTGGCGAGTACCAAATTTTTTTCTCACAAAATAAAAAAGTTAGTATAAAAAAAAAACTAACCTCATTTCCCTCATTTTATGTTTCATCATTTGACCTGCTACATTTTTCCTTTCTCCTTCGATCTACCATGAACAAACAGGGCCTCCTTGAACATCTCCAAATATTTCCTCCACATCTCTTAAAAAATAAAGTGAAGCAACCACATATTCTATCTTGAAAGTGTTTGTTTTACTTCCAATAGTCATCACCAAGTGGTCCCATGAGTATGGTAAAGAACATAACAAAAGCATGCAATGGTCCTCATCATCAATATTCACACAAATAGAACCCAGTTGGGAAACAAGCATATTGAATGCATTCATGTGATCCACAATCGATCATCCTTCCTCCATTCTTAGAGAATATAACTTCTTTATGAGGAATATCTTATTTACCAAGTATTTCCCCTAATAAATATCACCAAGCATCTTCCAAAGACTTTTTAGAGTCTTCTCTTTATGGACATTCAGGAGCACAAAGTTAGCCAAAAAAAGTCTTATAAAAACCTTGGTTTTTTATCCATTAGATCTCAATCATCTTGGAAGGTGGTTGTTGGTCTTGTTTTAGATATTGTAACCAATAAATCTCTATCTATGAGTATTGAATAGTCCAGATAATTGAGAGGGGGGTGAATTAGTTATCCAAAAGAAATTTTCTTTTCTTTAATTAATTTAGAGCAGACTTATACCAATCATAAATTAATCAAATAGATATGAACATGAATGCACACAATGCCAAGCATAATGAACACCAAAATTTATGTGGAAACCCAAGAAGGAAAAAACCACGAAGAATGCTAATTCTTAATTATAAAGCACCAATTAAGGTGACACTAGTTAAGGTGATTTTTACAAGGGCTCACTATAGGGTGGCTCACTTTCGGTGGGCTCACTACCCAAATACAAAACAAAATATTACAAAATGGTCTCACTAACAAAAGTGAACTGATGAAGTTGCATCTACATATATGCATGAATTCAATTCTAGTTAAGATCACAATATCTATCTGCAACAAATCTGATCAAAAAATTTTGCACAACTTTTTCACCCAAACTCTACAACATAGATTACTTCTTCCTTCGCATCCTCTTTTCTGCTCACACACACCATACTCTTCACTTCCTCATTTCATCAAACAAAAATAACCTCTACATATACCCTTTTATTTCATCATAATCTCCTAGGTCCACCAGATACAATATCTTCATAGTCTTCTAATTCAGTCAAACACCATTTGAATTTAAATCACCACAAGGCATGTTAGCATGAAGAAGAACCTTAAGATATTCAATAAGACCTTGCACACTAATACCAGACCCGAAAACTAGGTCGCACATAAAAATCATCTTACCACGTTACCAAGGAACCCATGAATAGGTCATACATAAGATAGGTTCATTACATAACATAATTATCAAAAGATAGAAAACTTTGGATCACATGAAATATATTTCGGAGCTGATAGGAATGTGACAACCAAGACCAAATCTTGATTATCACAAATTTCAGTGTCAACTAGAGAACCACAAATTGACATACAAAAACTTGTATCATGCTACATGAAGTTCCAGATAGCAAGGTTACCCGAAGCAAGCTTTGACCACAATAGCCAACATTGAAAAGATTAGTCTTCATTATTTTGCATTAATTGACTTCCACAGATGTCCCAAAAAGAAGTACAACCATATCTGGATCAAGGATAATAGCCACACTATGTCACATCATAGCATATGATAGGATAGATTAAGTTTGTTCATAATATGTAGCACATTCTTTCAAATCTAAGGTTTTATATCAATGACAATAATACTAAAATGTCTTCAACAACTTCTCAACAATCTCCCCCTTTGGCATTGATGGAAAAACAACAAAAACTCAAAAACACAAAACTCCAAGAATGCAAACTCCAAAAACTCCAAGTACTCTCCCTTTGTCCAGAAATTCAATACCTCTTTTTGTTTTTGATTTTCTCTTCATTTTTCTCCCCTTTTTTTCCAAAGGAAAAGGGCCAAAATTTGAACATTTAGGAACTCAAATAAAAATAACACTTTTCACATGAAAGATTTTCTTGTGCCTTTCTCTCACAATTGGAAGAATCCTCTTCCAAGCTAGCACCACATAATCCAATATGGAACTCATACTATCCAACATAGTTAACAACATAAATGAGGATGACCAGTCCTAAGACAGGCACTGTCGTTCACAATTTTTTGCATCAGAAAGTATCCCAGAGAGATGATTCAACCAGACCTCAACAATTTCCTTGACCAATCAGAAACTTCTAACCAAGTCTTCCCTCTATCTTTGAACAATCAATAACTCCGCTTGCAACTCACCAACTCTTATTCTTTGTTTTCCATCTTTGTCTTTGAAGAAATCAAAACTCTTTCCAATATTATTCATCTCATATTCAATAGCTTCAATTCTGCTTCTCAAATTATTAACAACAGCAAACCACTAGAAACAATACATGTAGATGTCAGACATCTCCTTAATACATTATTTTGTCTCACCAATGTGTTTAGATAACTTTTGTTTTTCTTTGACACATCTCTCAATCATAGCTTTGAACTTATGTCCTTCAGGTCCTTCCAGCAACATTCTTTCTTCAACAACTTCTACTAGATTATCCAGTAACAAGTCATAAACATCTGAAATAGAAATACCCTTTTTGAGAAAATAATCAACCAAATCATCATCAGTTTTAAGTCTTCTAATCGAAGAGCTGGCACACCACATTTCACCAACCTTCTTCATATCACCTTCATCTAACATTGACTGAATATCATATGGATCGAAGAATCAAATCCAGGTAGAGACTCTTCTTCATTCTCCTTTTCTTCCAATATAGTTATGACATCTTTTTTGTTAACTTTCCTTCTTTTAGGTTTCAAAGGGGAACTACCAATAACAACTTCCAACTCCTTCTTACCGAAGCAGGAACCCTACTCAAACTGACTGGACACTATTACACCGGAGCACAGATTCATCTGCAAGGATAAGAAATAGACTTTGCATGCACTTGCTTTATCTTCCATACATTCCAAATACCTGTAAACTTGCTTTCTGACAAGGATGTCAAACTTCCACTTAACATTCTCCTTTGTCGGTAGTGAACTCAAAAAGTAAAATACCAAACATATGAGCAAAGACCCAAACCAGAAAGGATAACTCTCAACCAAAGACATTTTGACATTCTCAATTAGGTTTTCCATTATTAAGCTACACAAATCAAACTGCTTGTTTTCCTTCACCATCATTTGTGCAAGATATACAACAATAGCCAAAGTAGAACCTTCACGATTTCTGAAATAGATTTTATAAGTGATGCCATAAGCAACATACCTTACTGCAGGATCGACAATGGTATTTATCAGTAGAGCTTGTGGGTCTTTTTCAATACCAGTAAGTTCCTCTATGTCTCTATATTTCACCCTTTTCTTCCTAGGGAGGTCACCAACACTACACAAACCAGTAATAGCTTCAATGGCTTCCTTTGTGATCGAATAGGGTTTGTCCAAAATAATGTTGCCATCCTTGAATCAACTCAACAGGAACAAGATAGATTCTTTTTCTGCAAACCAGGGAAATTGTCCCCATAAATCCACACCCAGAGTATTTACATTTTGCAAATCATCCATCTTCAACCCTAGTTCCATCTCCTTCATCTTTTGATGATCAAACTCATCCAACTCAACTCCCTTCAACCTTAGCGGGATACCGCCACTCAATCCTCTGTTAACATATTCCATCGTCGTGCTTCTCTTCTTCAAATTCTTTATCGTTTAACAAAAATTATTCTTTTTCCTTCTTTGCAAACTGTGAGAAATGATTTTGAAAACTCCCACCTTTTATTCTTAATGATCTCACCATTACGCCAGGAATTGTAATTTGATTTTCAATCAGCTAGATTAAGTTTCATCATTTATCTTCAACTGGTTCGAACTTAAGGGTGATCCCACAATATTGGTTTACAATTTTTGGACAAACTGGACACTGAACTATTTTTTCTAACTAAATCTTCACTTTCAAGCACCTATAGTGGCTAAACCGTGAGGAATTTGAAAATGATGCAAACTAGTGATTTGTGGCATTTTTTTCTGTAGATTCTAAATATATTTTTTTCAAAAAATTTGGAATCAAATTGCACTTCTTTTTCCATCTCCTTCGAAAACTATTTTTTTCAGTAAACACAATTTTTAAGGAGTGACGTGCACCGTACATAACACATTTTTTTTCCATGAAGGATAAAATTCTAATTTTTTTGAATTTAGATTTGTAAGTATGATATCTAGTGCTTCTAATTGGTTTCATAGTGTTTTATTGAATATGTTTTCCTTAATCAATTTTTGAAGTGAAACCAATTACAATTCAGAAATAGGCAGACTGTATAACGCATAACTTTATTTGTATGTTAATCGAAATTGAATTTTTTTTTGTTGGACCAAGGACTTCAATATCTAGTGCACTTATGTTTTTCAAAAAAAAAATTGATAATATTCTATATTTATACATGTGCATAACAAAGAGCTTGATTTTCGGTGAAAAACCTACATTCACAAGAAATAAAAATAATAATATAATAATAAAATTAAATTTATTTAAAATTATACTTTTTTGGGAAGCTTATAATAAGGACTACATACTTACAAAAAATAAATTTTAAATGAATTCATTTGATCCCCCAAAAGGTAAATCAAAAGTGGTTTTTTATCAGCATTTTGATAGGTGAAAAGGAGACTCCATTATAGTTATGGTTTAAAACTAGCAGGATTCTATCCAAGGGCATTTGATCTAAGGTAGTTTGATCAAACCCTCTTCAATTGGAATGATTTAAATGGAACTTTTAAAGGCTTAAATCATTATATTTTCTAAAAATATGTGATTTTAGCAAAAATCAAAATCTCCCAAAGATTGTAAACCAGTTTTGTGGGATCACCCTTAATCATGTTAAAAATCACTTCAATATTACTTTGGAGAGAGGGAACCATCAGGATATGCAATGCAAAACTCCCCCTGAGCCAAGGTGGTTGGCTCAGATACTAATAGGGTATGTATTGGGATCCAGTACCACGGAAGTGTTCTCCACACTTGTTTCCTTCTTCCTCCAAAATGTGACCGTCTTCTTCTTAGATTCATCTAATTATGCAACCTTCTTTTTGTTCTTAGGCTTTTTTGGAGCAACATATCTACATGTGTGTCCCTTAGAAAAATGGCCCCTTATCATTTTCATGGCCTTTTATGTCTTGTTTCATGGTATTTGATATACTTTTCTTTGATTTTATGTTGCAACATGGCTTGAACATGCATATTTAGGTACTAAAATTCAAATAACGATGTCTTGTGAAGGTGTTGTGAAGTGTTTTAAAACATTTCTACATTCTTCTAGACTCTATTCATTACAATTTACCTAAAAATCACCTTTTTACACATCATCAAGTCCTATTTTGAAGTGTTGTAAAGTCTTGTAACAAGATTTCACACTTTTCTAGGCACAACCTCTCTATTTATCCTCTTCTTATGACTTATTTGACCGCTTTATGCCCTCATATGCTTTAATTAAGTTTATTTTCTAATTTAAGCCCTTTATGCCCTCATGAGTCCCTCTTTGCCCCAAATTCAAAATATTTTAAATTTTCTTTCGGGTTTTTATTTAAAAAGACTTGATGTCAGCCTATGATGAGGTATGAATGAGTAACTAAGGCACAATATTGTATAAATAAGCAATTTTCACCTCATTTTACATCTCCTCACTCATTCAAGCATTCATTCACACATCTAAGCATTCAAGCACTTTGGAGCATCCATTGACTTGCATTATCAAGGGTTTGGTAAGTTGATAGCATTTGCATGTTATTAGTTTGTCATTCTCTTTCATTTCATTATTTTATTAAGGGTTTGATTACCAAAGTGGGGTTTGACCAAGGAAAACCCCTATTTGCTAACCCTCAACCATTTTTCCCTATTGCATGTGTGTTTGCGGAACTAGGTATGCACATTTAAGAATATTTTTGGTGTTGAAAAGTGGAGAATAAGTCAACTAGGTTCTTCAAATCAACTTATTCTTATTTCCAGCTAGAAGAAGGTTTTTCGTCTGTTTCCTACATAATTGACTTTGGCAACCCAACAATCAGTGATTTTCAAATCTGGTGTTGCAGAGTTGTCTCTTGATTTTCCATAATTTTGGGAGAGGATTGATTCACCACCAGTGGTAAATTAGTCCCACCTTATGACTAAAAATATGAGTTTTGTTAGATTCTGGATCCCGACTGTCAGAAACCTGTTCCCAACACTTTTTCACTAGTAGGAGGACTAATTCACCACCATGGGCAAATGAGTCCCACTGTGAAAAATTAGTGATTTCAACTAGCACCCACAACATTCTAGATTCATCAGATATTGTCCAGGTGCACTCTATTTCTTCCTATTTCTTTCTATTCTACATAATTTCTTCATTTAGTTCATTGTTTGCATATCAGAGTGTGTTTTCAAACATAGCTTAAATCTCACTTTTGCATTCATTTTCATCCATTTAATTCAAGCAATTGCATTTAGTTTACTTCGTTTAGTTTAGACAACATCATACACATCCTAGTTTGAATGAATCCTTAGCATTCTTGGGACCTATCTCTCTCCTGTTAGGTGAAAAACCCTAGAAGAGCTAGAGAAGCACATAGAAACCCAAAAATTAGTGGTTCATTATGGTGAACCTACATTTTGAACACTTTGCATCTCTGATTTCATTCACATATTGTATCTTAGTTTACATTTGCATCAACATTCAATTAGGACATTGTTTTTTTTTTTGCACTCTATGACTTTTCAAATTGCATTAGTGAAAACTTCATTTAGATTTCATTTTTGCATTGCATCTCATTGAAAAATAGAAAATCTACATTCTACATGCTTAGTTGCATTTTGTAAAGAATTAAAATCATCTTAAAATTTTTGAAAAACACAAAAAAATTGCATCCTAGGACTCATTCGCCACCCTAGGCGAATAAGTCCCTCTACACTTTTTAGACAATATTTCTAGCATTTTTCTGTCATTTTCCTACATTTATGTTTTATGTAGTTAATTCTCTATTATAGTTAGCAACATTTCTATTATTTGCATTTAGACATCTTAGATTACCTTGCATTTGACTTCAACCCCTCCTTTGTGGTACTTGTATGAGTGTTTGGTGCCCCGTTGATAATACTTTAGTGAGAAGAAGTTCTAGACTCATGGCTTCCCACAATAGCACTTTTGTTGTGGACCTTGGGATCTCAAGAGCTTTTACTCCTAGTATGGACACTAGTGCATTAGGCTTTGATCATACCACTTCCATGCCTTCAGCTTTCCATCCAATGAATGTTGACACACAAAACAACTCTCTTCCTCAAGACAAGGTCATTAGTATTCATCAAGAATTTTCACATTTACAACAAGACTTGACACTTGAAAAAATTTCCACAACTTCCATACCTGCCATTGGCAATCTTCATCGTTTGATTGAAAGTGATGATGTCTTGCAAGTGATGAAGAAAATTGTTGATATTTACAATAAACATGCCTCTTCTAATACCCAATCCACAAAAATTCTTGTAAGCCAAGGAGGACCTCAAGTTCCTCCCCCTTAAACCATAGCATCTATATCAACTTATACCAATCCGCATGTCACAACAACTATGCAATAGGTTAGTTATGTGGCTCCTTCCTTTGCAATTCCACCTAGCATTCCTACTTCTCTTGTGGCATCACAAATCCCCTCCACTACCTTTACACCCCTTAGTATTCCTTTTACTTCCCCTAACATGATCACTTACACTCAATCACCATTTTATCTTCCATCTCAACCTACATACCCCGACCCTATTCTTACACAACTCCTTACCACTGTTTCTTCCATGCAACACCAACTTTCCATCATTAATCAAGGTCAAACTGCTCCACCCAGCTAGCATGTCTATAGTAGCCCCTTATCCTTAGAAATCTTACGTGCCCCAATGCCACAAGGGATAGAAATTCCTTAGTTTGAGAAATATGGAGGTAAAGGAGATCCTTTCAACCATGTTAACACTTATATAGCTTTATGTAGTGATTTTGTCCTTGATGAGAAACTTTTAGCCAAACGTTTTCCAAGGACTCTAAAAGATATTGCATTAGAGTGGTTTTCCAACCTACCTAATCATTCCATCCGCTCCTTCAATGAACTTTTGGATGCTTTCATAAGTAACTTTCAAGTTCACATGACACCTAAGAAGACAATGGCTAACCTCATTCGATGTAGACAAAACATAGATGAAAAAGTTACAGATTTTATCTCATGATACCAATCCTTGTATACTCAAATAGATGTCAAGATTCCTGATGCACATCTACAAAATATGTTTATCAAAAAATTGCACACAAATCTTCAGGATAAGCTAACTATGATGAAATTCCCTTCGTTTATGCATTTATGCACAACCTTGTGTGAATACCATAACTTAGTTTCAAGTTTTGATTCAAAATCCACTTCTCACCGAGATGACAAACATGAACACAGCAATCAAAACCACAATATCAATAAAAAATTTCACAAACCAAATAGAGGCTTCTTATAGTTTAATCTCCCTCCTCAATCTCAACCACAACCAACCCAACAGATTCAAAATCAAGTGGAAATTGTTCAAGTAGCAGTGCCTTATCATTATGGGGACCCGAAGAGACAATTTACTCCCTTACCCAATACCCTCCATAATACAATGAACCAATTAATTCAACAACGTATGATCACTTTTCCACCTATTAGACCACTTGATCCAAACTAGCCATTACCACCCACCTTCAAATCTAATGCTTATTATCATTTTCATCACCAAAATGGACATGACACTAAACACTGCAAGTGTCTAAAACATCTAGTTCAAGACCTCATTGATTCAGGACATTTAACCATTATGGGTGTTAATGATCAAGGCAATAAGTCCATTGCACCCCTAACCAAAATTTACATATTTTCACCAACCCCATTCCTGAACATACTACTTCATTTGTCAAGGTTAGTGAACCTTCAAATACTGATATAATGACTATTGATACAAACAATGAACAACATGATATATCTCCATCTATTCCTAAAGATAGTCCTACGGATCAAATTGTGGCTACCATAGGCATTATCCCTCGTAAGGGCCAAACCACTAAATCTCTTGATATTACTTTTTCTGCTAAAGACATACTACAAAAATTTCTTGATGGTCCTCTCTACATAGCTGGCATAATCTATGATAAGCCCACTAATGGGATATTAATAGATCTTGCTTGTGGCAAGAACATGATCATAGAGGAGTTTCTAGTATTACATGAGCTATATCAAGTTGATTATAATAAACCAACTACATGGATTAAAACACACACTAGTTTTGTGTTCCCTACGATTGGATCGATCATACTCCCTTTACAAATAGGACCTAAAACTCTAGAGGTAACATTTTTAATTATTCCATAATTCGACCAATTTCACTTATGGCTAGGTCACCCTTGGCTTCGCTCAGTGAAAGTGGTCACATCAATCATTCACAAGTGTTTGAAGTTTCCACATGGCAATGAAATATTTCCTGTACACCATAGTGGATTTGATCCCCTATTCTCGAAAGGAAATTTTTCCTTAGAAGCCTTTTTGCCTGAACCCATGGAATCTATCACCCCTCTAAAGGACTTCTTTTTCATAGCCTACCAAAAGTTCAAAGCCAAGAAAATAATCAAATTGTTTCTTCATGGCACATCCCCATCCACTTCCACACCTCCAATCATAGAGGAAACCATGCTTCAACCTGAGTTAGACATTGAGTAAACCATACAACCTTTTGAACAACCACCCTTAGACACTTCCTTTCCATTGTTTTAACTACCAAGGGAAACTGAAACCGATCTTGTCATACCTCTTCACATTAAACAAGTGTATAAAGCAAAAGAGAAAGTGGTTGACCCATCTTCTTTAGTTTCTTTTGTTCTTCCTTCTTCGGAAGCAAAAGAACCTATGTTGACTCAATCCACTCTTACACCTCAACAACTCCAAAATAGAATTAAAAGAAACCGTAGTGCTAGGGAACATAGGTGTTGTCATCATCTCCTTGCTCATTAGTCTGGAATAGAAGAAAATAAATACAATCCACCTCCACCTTTGACAGAAGCCATAGATGACCACCCTCCTCCTAACCCACCACATACTAGTCCAGTGCCACCTTCACCACAACCTAAACCAATCCAACAGCCACAAATTTTGATACATCCCTCATTGGAAATCAACCTTCGTCCTTCCATTGTCATCAATCTTGATGATGATGACGATGTGGAGATTTCCAAGATAGATGAAGAAATACACAATAATATAAACTCTTTATTTTAATCTACAATGAGCTTAAACAATAAATCATCTCCATCAAGTGAAGAACCTAGTACCACTCCTAGTTTGGCACTTGCAATTCTTCCTTTGGACAATCAACCACCCTCACATTACCCTGAACATGATTGGGAAGCGGATGACTTGTTAAATGATTGAATTGCATTCACCTAACTAGCCTTTTTTCTTTTTTCTTTTCTCTTTTTCTTGTTCCTTTTTGTTTTCCTTTTCATGTGTGTATCGTGTTCCCCTGTATCGTGCATTTGATGTTCCCTCTCTTCGTACACTTCTTCTATTTGTACCTCTATTCTTCTAATCATCATGGCTTGTCTTTTTCTCTTTTTGTTTCGTGTTTTTCTTTTTGGGGATGACACAAAGCATAGAGATGCCCTATGTCTCTTCCATGTTGACCCAAAAGGTCCTTATCTTTTTATCTTTTTGTTTTGTGTATTCCTTTTGGGGATGACGTAAAGCATAGAGATTCCCTATGTCTCTTCCATGTTGACCCAAAAGGTCCTTGTCTTTTTCTCTTTTTTTTTTTTTGTTTTCCTTTTGGGGATGATGCAAAGTGTAGAGATGCCCTATGTCTCTTCCATGTTGACCCAAAAGGTCCTTGTCTTTCTCCTTTTTTTTTTTGTGTTCTCCTTTTTGGGGATGATGCAAAGCATAGAGACACCCTATGTCTCTTCCATGTTGACCCAAAAGGTCCTTGTATTTTTCCTTTTTGTTTTGTGTTCTCCTTTTGAGGATGATGCAAAGTGTAGAGATGCCCTATGTCTCTTCCATGTTGACCCAAAAGTTCCTTGTATTTTTCTCTTTTTGTGTTATGTTTTCCTTTTGGGGATGATGCAAAGCATTGAGACCATAATGTCTCCTTCATGTTGACTTAAAAGCTTTTTCAATTTCTTTTTACTTTTCATTTTCATTTCTCTTTCACTTGTGTTTTCCTTTTGGGGATGATGCAAGGCATTGAGACCACGATGTCTCTTCCATGTTCACCCAAAACGGACAATATTTTTCTTTTGTTTTCACTCTTCTTGTGTCATTCTTCTAGTTATATGTGCTTTGGGGAATGATGATAGTTCTGAGCTCTTTCATAAAAACATTGCAGCAAAGAACATACTGACCCCAAATCCATAGATCCCTTATGTGTTTGGTGTGCTCTTTCCTAGGGGGAAACTCCCTTTCTTTGTTTTTCATTTTCCTTGACATGACACAGCCTAACTTTGAAACATATGACTTGGTATAGGGCTTTCCGAGTTGGCTCTCATGTCTTCTTTTATTTTTCTTTCCTTCTCTACTTTAAAGTAATTGCTCACAGAACAATGTGTAGAAATTCCTTTAAAGTGAGGGGAATGTATTACCATTAATTCATTTTCATTCTTGGTTCCTAGTGTAGCCTTTTCATTTATGTGATGTGTCCATTACTTTGTGGATGACATTGGGTATGATTTCCTTCATAAGTGAAATCTATCTTAGCATATTACATTCCTCTTAGTGGCTTGATGTGATGCACTACATCCCCTAAGTTGTGAATATACTATTCCTTAATTGGTCCTCTCTTGGAGACATTAGGCACAATGTTCCCTAAGTGACTGACCTTGCATAAACTTAACAAGACTCCTTTGAACATCTTTTATATATTATATTTTTGCATTTTATATTTTGCACTTTTTTTTTCCACCTTGCATAATGCAACTTGCATGACTGTGGTACCTTCCTTTTGTTTATGACATTTTTCCTTGTGGTGCCTTGTTAAATTTATCAGGAGGTATAACTTTGATATGATTGAGTGGGAAGCCCACCTAGCGGCATGATGTTTCCCCATAGTCATCTTTTTGTTTGTGAGTGCATACCAACTAGCGTATGTATCTTACCTTTTTGGGCTTTCTCACCTTATGGAAAGTTAGAAGTTTCATGGCCCCAGATTGAGTACATTTAGGCCTTCCCATCCAGTGGACCATCATGTTTTTTGTCACACCATAGTGAGTATACATTCTCTTTTGTCCTAGATCTAATCCACAACTAGTTAGACAAATAATTGAAGCTTCATCTAATTCTCAACACTTGTGTGTTCCTTTGTTCTTATTCTTAGTTTTCCATGGGATCTTCATCTTGGGGGCTTGATCATCTCTCTTGATTGTTGTTATTCCATCTTACTAACATAAGTACATTTGAACCCTCCTCTCGATGTTCATGGCTACTTTAGTGTGAGTTTGAAGCAGGTTCATTCTCTTACTAAAGTGGGGACTAAATGTGTCATAGAAAAATGGCCCTTTGTCATTTTCATGTCCTTTTAGGTCTTGTTTCATGGTATTTGATATATTTTTCTTTGATTTTATGTTGCAACATGGCTTGAACATGCATATTTAGGTACTAAAATTTAAATAGTGACGTCCTGTGAAGGTGTTGTGAAGTGTTGTAAAAGATTTCTACATTCTTCTAGACTCTATTCATTACAATTTACCTAAAAATCACCTTTTTACACATCATCAAGTCCTATTTTTAAGTGTTGTAAAGACTTGTAACAAGATTTCACACTTTTCTAGGCACAACTTCTTTATTTATCCTCCTCTTATGACTTATTTGACCCCTTTATGCCCTCATATGCTTTAATTAAGTGTATTTTTGAATGTAAGCCTAATAAACAACATTAAATACAACTTAATTCTCGACACTTGCTTTCAAGTCCTAGGTGGGACCCATTCACCATGGGTGGCGAATGAGTCCCCCTTGGCGACAAATTCAAAATATTTTAAATTTCTTTTCGATTTTTTGTTTAAAAACACTTGATGTCGGCCTGTGATGAGCTATGAACAAGTAACTAAGGAACAAGATTGTATAAATAAGCAATTTTCACCTCATTTTATATCTCCTCACTCATTCAAGCATTTATTCACACATCTAAGCATTCAAGCATCTTACAACATCAATTCAAGCACTATTCAAGCACTTTGCAGAATTCATTGACATTACTTCAGACTTGCATTATTAGGGGTTTGGTAAGTTGATAGCATTTGCATATTATTAGTTTGGCATTCTCTTTCATTTCATTATTTTATTAAGGGTTTGATTACCAAAGTGGGGTTTGACAAAGGAAAACCCCTGTTTGGTAACCCTCAACCATTTTTCCCTATTGCATGTTTGTTTCCAGACCTAGGTATGCAGATTTAACAAGATTTTTGGTGTTGAAAAGTGGAGAATAAGTCAACTAGGTGCTTCAAGTCAACTTATTCTTATTTCAAGCTTGGAGAAGGTTTTTTGTCTATTTCCTATAGAATTGACTTTGGCAACCCAACAATCAGTGATTTCCAGATCTAGTGTTGCAGAGTTGTCTCCTAATTTTCCAAAATTTTGGGGGAGGACTGATTCACCACTAGTGGCGAATGAGTCCCACCTTAGAACTGAAAATATGAGTTTTGTCAGATTTTGGATCCTGACTGTCAGAACCCTGTTCCCAACACTTTTTCACCAATAGGAGAACTAATTCACCACCCTAGGCGAATGTGTCCCATTGTGAAAAATCAATGATTTCAACTAGCATCCACAACATTCTAGATTCATCAGATATGGCCCAGGTGCACTCTATTTCTGTCTATTTCTTTTTGTTCTAGATAATTTCTTCATTTAGTTCATTGTTTGCATATCACAGTGTGTTTTCAAACATAGCTTAAATCTCACTTTTGCATGCATTTTTATCCATTTAATTCAATAAATTACATTTATTTTACTTCATTTAGTTTAGAAAACATCATACACATCCTAATTTGAATGAACCCTTAGCATTTTTGGCACCTATCTCTCTCCTTTTAGGTGAAAAACTCTAGAAGAGCTAGAGAATCACATAGAATCCCAAAAATCAACGGTTCAATGTGTTAGCATAATGTCCAAGTTGTTTGCACTTGTAACATCTTTGTCCTGACTTAGTTGAGTGAACCCTATGTCTACATTGATTAGCTTTGTGACCATAACCATAGCATAAATAGCAATTACCATGAAAGAGGTTGTTCATTCCATTCCTTCTAGCTATTGGTGAATTTTCTAGCAGAACCAATAAATTCTCTAAAAAGTAGCCAACTCTTATGATGAAGAACTACTAGGTTAGTGGCCAAAATAATGAGCATAGTATTTTATGGTCCATACTCCTTCACTTCAGGCTCTGTGAAACCTACGAGGGTGATCACAATTATGTTTTCATGAAATATAATGTATTATTAACACATTTATACATAGATTGATTCCTATTCATTGGAAATAAAATCCATGTCACTGAAGATTTGGCATATTTTCAAGTGAACAATTAGCTATTTGCTAGGAATTGTGGATAATTCCACATATACTATCCTTGGAAAGATTTTAATTGAGTATTACCTTAAATCTTAAGTCTAGGGCCAGTAACACTATCAGTCCATTCTATGCAATATTTTTTGACAAAATGACCAGTGTCTCATCAATTGGAGCAACAAAGTCAAGTATATAAGGATCAATAATTTAAAAAATACTCAATTTAAAAAGAAGCAGACTATCTTCATATTGCTTTGCATTTATGAAAACTCACTATGATTGAAACATTTAGTTCTTATGAATCCTAAGCAATTCCTTTCAAAGTTTATAACCCTATTCAAGCATTTTAATTAACTCCTTGAATTAAAGCTAAAAAAAGAGTAATACATTCAAATGAAATATTTGAAGAAAAATGATAACACCATTAGTATTTCTCATTCATACCTTATAAGGAACATACATGGGAGAGTATTTTCTTCCATACTAATATTTTTTTTGATATCAGTAATTTCTATAAAACTTATTTAATATTACATACAGGATCTCACATCCAAGAAAAACTACTGGTCTATTTCTAGTATTCTATTCTAAGTGCCTTTCCTAAACTTAGCTTTCACCTATAACCCTATTGAGACTTCATAATCTGACCTCTATGTAATAAGCCCTGAAATCCCTTCTATAGAATAAGGTAGCAACAAGTGTCAGGCTTAATTAAACTTACATTTCATTTCATTTGCACTAGAATTCAAGATATTCTTAGTTTGTTACATGCAATCATCTAAGGAAAATGGAAGAGTAAAAGACAACATGCCATATTCCCTTAATGAAGACATGCCAGCTCCTAAAAAGGCAGAGTTTTTTGTAACCATGTTGAATCCTCATCCTTGTTGACCAAAGAAGATTCTCCAATAGTAGCTCCAGCACAATATTGTATATTGTTTGAAAACAACACACATGCCACCAAGGCTAACTAGTCTGGCACTTTCCTACATACCAGCCCAAAAACATTCTACCTCAGCACTAGAAATAAGAAATTACATGAGTGTTGAATAGGAAAATCCTAACTGAAAGGGAATGGCTTCGTCAAAAACAAAAATAGGGCACAGTCACCACTCTGAGTCATCGACCTCAGAGGATACTCGCCCACATTTTTCTCATGGTGGGATTGGAGAAACTGTCACCACCTCCTTATCAGAATTCCTTGATAGTACCAGGGAGAGGGGATAATAATCACCCTCTGGATCAATGTCACCCCCACTATCTAAAGGGTTATTAGAAAATTCACATGGAGAATTACATCCTTTTTGATAAGCCTTATAGTGCTCACTCTCTCTCCTTGGCTCATCATATTCCACCATCCTCTTCTCTCTGTGTTACACTAATTATTCTGAAACCATCTGCTCCTATGGATGGTAATTTTCCTTGTCACTATACTCCTTGAATTTCTTGAGTCCTATTCTTCCTTTTGGCATGTCAGGAGCTCCTTGCATAACACTTTCATCCTCAAGAGCATCTTCCTCAAACTCAAACAAACCCAGCTCCTTAGACTCTCGAATCATCATGGAAGACCTACTTTCCTAGCACAAGAATTTCTACACATTCCTCAAGAGAATTCAATACCAACACACTTCTTTATTAACCCAGGACCCTCATTCATTGCAAAATGAATTATGATAAAGAAAATCAACTAGAAATTTGTATTAAATAGGCAATTTGAAGCATGAAAAATTAATGATTTGAGAGCTCCTCATGCGAGTGAGTTGGTAACTTAATAGCTTGGCATTGAATCTAAGCTATTGATTTTAAAGCATTTAAAACTTCATCCATGGTGATATGAGCCTTATTTTTTTATGTCCTTAGAAACTTTCTCATAGAAAATAGTGATGCCAACTCAAGTGTTGCAATCTGTCAATCAGAATGTATAGCCAGCCTAATCCTTGCTTTTCATTAATATCGGTGAAGTACATAGACAAGTTTTTCCTAAAGAGAAACTTCCTTTGTATGTTTCACTGCTTCATCACTAATCCTCCCCAAATTTTAGGGTGAAATTATCAGTGAAAGTATTCATGCGATGATCTTAGTCTATTGGATCATCCTGTTTTAAAACTTCATCAACGACTCCTCAGTTCTTTTGTTTCTTTCCTTGTCGCTTTAGGCTAAATCCTCAGGATCCTGTCACGTTGTGTGTTCCATGTAGTATTCATTTCTTGTCACTGATTTACTTCATCCTTTCCTAGCTCCATTAGCGGAGTAAACATCCCTACAATGATCTTTGGCCCCTGGTTCTACGGCCTGACCCTTGGTCACATTTGTCCCTCCAGCGTGCATCGCCAATTCAAACTTCACACCAATGCTCCCATCAGCGATGGGAGATGTTGATGAGGCATTAGATTTAGACACTTACAACCTGCATAAAAAATAAATGGCACAAAAGACATCACTCAAAGGATCATATCAAATTAGCGAAAGAAAAACCTTTTAGAGGACATCCATCGCTTATTGCTAATTTAGAACTCAAGTTCTGAAATGAATTCATGATGAGCGATATAACATAAGGCCTTCATTCATTGCTAATTCTCCTCATATATTTTGCAAGCAATTAGTGATTAGAGGATTTACAACATTTATAAGGTTCATCACGTATCACTAATGTGTGTTTTACATTTAAAACATATTTGCGATCACATGATATAAACAAAATTACATCGTATTGCTCATCATTAATTCAAGTTTATCTTTTTATCACCATCTGTGATGAGCGATAAGCACACAAGGCTAGAAGCATCGCTCATCGCTATCACAAATTTGAAGGCTCAAAATCCATTAGTGATGATCAATGTTAAAGAAAACATCATTCCATCGCTTGTCGCTAATTCAAGATGTGAACCTATGAATAGATCAGCTATGAGCAATGAAGTTATGAGGGCCATCGATACTTAAGTGGAATCTTTTGAGCTTGTGCACAAAAGTTGTTCTAAAAAGGGAACTTCTCTAGGAAAATATAAGAATAATAGGTTTAAGACTTTTCAAATGATGAAATACGAAGGATGTAAAGATCAAAAGGTCCCTTACTTAATCTTTATAAAATAAAAGACCCAGACCTAAGCTTCAAAGGACTAGTTACTAGATGACAATGAATGAGATGAGATGTTTAAAATATGACTGGCAATAGGTAATGAGGAGTCAATGACCAAATAGAACCATGTGAACATTTATTAACGAATAAAACCTTAAACCCTCAAGATAACAACCCTACATCCAAATGCAATAAGGGTTTAAGATGGAACAAGAAATTTTTTGAGGGTTCCATCAGTGGCTCCAACTAGGGATGCATGCCTCCTATAGGCATGGTGAGATCTCATAATTTTGGGTGAAGAAGACTAGGCACAAGAACGAAACCAAAGAAAAAACATATGTACAAGATTGACATGGGCCAAAAGGATCTGAAAAGGGAGATCCAATCTCCACCCAACCAACAAGAAAAATTCCTTAGAGATGCAAATTGTAATATGCATCCTTTAGTTTAACCGGGCTTTATTTTCCTGATTGGTGGCACTAGGCTACAAAAACCTTGGGTAAGGTTCTGCCTCTGTCAAAAACCAGCCTCTTAAACGAACTGATGTCTTTTCATCCACATTTTCCCTTGTTGTACCAATGAAGTAAGAATAATTTCAATCCTGCCAAAACAAATGTTAGGCCTCTTCTAAACAGTTGACAATTTTCCTAATCACAATTATTGTTATTAGCACCTCTCACAACCTTTTTGATCATAACATTGCCAGTGTAATCCCTATCATTTTGTGTTGTATAATTAGGCATAAACTGAAGAATTGCATTATCACATGACACATATGTGTTATTTCTATAACATAAAACATGGTCATACTCCAAATGGCATTCCTTGTTATTCATTTATTTATCATGTTTCATCAAGATATCTTCCATTTGAATTGAAAACTAAAATTACTCATAATCCTCTAAGAAGTTGGCATCATGATACATAACCCTGTCTGCAACATCTGTATCAAATGTAAAAGATTCAATGGAATTCCCTCAAGGACCTCATCAATGCGGTGCTTTGTTTTCTTAAGGCCACATTTTGATCCTGTGTCAGATGCATCACCGGAATCTTTGGAAAAGAGTGGATTATCTTGGCACCAATAAGGGTCATTATTTCTCATCTCTGGTGAAGATGGAGGTTCATCAAACAATGGTTTTCCTACTACATTTATTCTTGACATAAGATCCTCAACTTTCTCAACATGATGGTCTAATTCCTTCAAGTCATTACTGCATCCAAAATCATTGTAATCACTAGAAGAACAGATAGACGCATTTTCAAATGCACTCCCATCATTATCAACACATTTCTCAACTATAGCAAATGATTCCATCTCTACTTCATGAGGATAATCACAATCAATATAAAATTTACCATACTCAATGTCATCATTACTACTACAACAAGAGGACCTATCAATGTTGCAACTATGTTCAGAATTATCAGACTGAATGCTCGGTCTTACCTCTTCCATAGGAGCATAAGTATTGGATTCTTCAAAAATACTTAAACCACACCTTTCATTTGCTTCATATACATTTTCATCCTTTTCTATTTTTTCTTCCTCTTTATGTGATATCTCACTACTTGACTCATATAAAGCAGCCAAGTTATTATCATTGCAAGTTGAAAACATGATGGTTTCTTGTTGATGTGTTTGTGGCTTTATGTCATCTTAGCATTATAGAACATTGTGTAAGCCAAAACAATAGGGGTGTAAGTGTTCTGACATTCATTTTTAACTTTTGGATTACACCCTTTATCAACATTTGGTGTCATATGGCAGTAAACACTTGTATTCAAATGACCCTTATGCATTCCATAATTTAGGTTTTTTTCAATGCTCATGGCTATCCCATACGCTTGAGGCAAGGTTTTGGGATCCTTATCTCTTAGTAAATAACTCGTCTTATTATCAAAAGCTCCCAAATAAACAACCAAACACACTACATCACTTAGTTCCAAAACATCAGGAATGCCCCTTAATGTTTTAGCAAATCTCTGGTTAAATGATGGGACTAGCTCATAATGTTCATAAATTTATTGAGCAAATAACTAGCACTGATTCTTTCACCAAACTGCTCCATGAACACTACTTTGAACTCATTCCAAGAACAAATGGAAAATACTAGTAAATCAAATAACTAATCTCTCGAATCTCCCTTTAGAGACTGAACAAATAGCCTCATGACCACATCCTCATGATCTATCTCATAGTCATCGATTAAATTGTTGAACTCTTGTAGGTGCCTACTTGTTGATTCACACTTTGTACCACTAAACTCTGGTAGCTCATTTCTGATTTTAGATCGAATAACATTTGGGTAACCACAAATTCCATCAAAATTTATGGCCATATACCTTTTAATAATGAAACTTCTTTTATTACATGACAGGGGCTGATTACAAACCATGGTTGCACCAAGAACCATACAAGGATACATATATTGATGCACCTTTTCTTACAGCTCTACAAGATTTTTCTTACCATGTAATTACACAAGGAAACTCAAAACTCTTTTACAACATAATCTTAAGCATTTATAATACAAATTTCTATCTCAACTTGCTTAAGATTCTCTAAATGTGTTTCTTCAAAAACATTGCATACATCACTTCATAATAGATACTACAATCTGGTAATACAAAAGTTTGCAAGCCTATCACTACTATTCCCTTCCTTAGTGCTTATTCTCATTCAATAGGGAATCAAATTTTTCAAATATTACAAATATGGCTTTCATACACAGATTTATCTTTCTTTGAAAACCAAAAACTAAAGAATACCCAGATATGTGTAGCGGCAAGTTCTTCTTGACTGGAAACGTGTGCAAATCTAAAACGTTCTTCACATCTTCATCAGGTTCATTGAAATAGTCGCCACCTCTTTTTACAAAGGATTGAACCTCAAACAATATGAATCTCCTTCAAAGATGAATTTCCTTCTAAGCTTTCTCCCATAGCAGAGTCACGCATATACCTTTTGAAATTTATTCAATAGAAACATTTCCAGGTTTGAAAATTCCTCAATATCTGAACCAGATGTTCAGATTCATCAAATTCTTGACTCTGATAGTCAACAACTAGAGATTCATAGTATCCCCAGCAGAGTCACCATTTTTGTTGGTGATTTTTCTAGCAAAACCAAGCAATTCTCTAAAAAGTAACCAACTCTTATGATGAAGAACTGCTAGGTTAGTGGCCAACACAATGAGCATAGGATTTTATAGTCCATACTCCTTCACTTCAGGCTCGTCAAAACCTAGGAGGGTGATCATAATTATGTTTTTCATGAAATATAATCTATTAGTAACACATTTATACATAGATTGATTCCTATTCATTGCAAATAAAATCCATCTCACTGAAGATTTTGCAGTGGATTTTCAAGTGAACGATTAGCTATTTGCTAGGAATTGGGGATAATTCCACATATACTATCCTTGGAAAGATTTTAAATGAGTATTTCCTTGTCTTAATTCTAGGGCCAAGAACACTATCAGTTCATTCTATGCAAGATTTTCTGACAAAATGACTTGTGTCTCATCAATTGGAGCAACAGAGTCAAGTATATAAGGATTGATAATTTACAAAATACTCAATTTAGAAAGAAGTGGACTATCTTCATACTACTTTTCATTTATGAAAACTCATTGTGCCTGAAACATTTAATTTTTATGAATCCTAAGCAATTCCTTCCAAAGTTTATAACCCTATTCAATCATTTTAATTAACTCCTTGAATTACAGCTAAAAATAGAGTAATGCATTCAAATGAAATATTTGAAGACAAATGATAACACCATTAGTATTTCTCATTCATAACTTATAAGGAACATACATAGGAGAGTATTTGCTTCTAGACTAATATTTGTTTTGATATCAGTAATTTCTATAAAAATTATTTAAGATCGTTACATACAGGATCTCACATCCAAGACGAACTACTAGTCTATTTTTAGTATTCTATTCTAAGTGCCTTTCCTTAACTTAGCTTTCACCTATAACCCTACTGAGATTTCAAAATATGGCCTCTATGTAATAAGCCATGAAATCTCTTTTATAGAATAAGGGAGAAACAAGCGTTGACCAGGCTTAATTACACTTACATTTCATTTCATTTGTACTAGAATTTTAGATATTCTTAGTTTGTTACATGCAATCATCTAAGGAAAATGGAAGAGTAAAATACCACATGCCATATTCCCTTAATGAAGACATGCCAACTCCTCAGAAGGAAAAGTTTGTTGCAACCATGTTGAATCCTCATCCTTGTTGACCAAAGAAGATTCTCCAATAGCAGCTCCAACACAAACTTGTATATTGTTTGGAAACAACACACACGCCGCCAAGGCTAACTAGTTTGGTGCTTTTCCTACATACAATGTTGGCCCAAAAACATTCCACCTCAACACTAGAAACAAGAAATCACATGAGTGTTGAATAGGACAATCCTAATAGAAATGGCATAGTTTCGTAAAAAAAAGGGTGCAGTCACCACTCTGAGTCATAGACCTCAGAGGATACTCACCCACATTTTTCTCATGGTGTGATTAGAGAAACTGTCAGCACCTCCTTGTTAGAATTCCTTGATAGTAGCAAGGAGAGGGGATAATAATCACCCTCTAGATTAGTGTCACCCTCATTGTATGAAAGGTTATTAGAAACTTCAAATGGAGAATTACATCCTTTCGGATAAGCCTTATAGTGCTCACTCTTGTTGGAAATATCTGTCTCAATCATCATAGGCTGTAACCTCTACTGGGGTAAAGTCAGTGTGACATCCATCATGTCTGGCCGACTAGCAGTAGTAACCTTGTTGAATCAGATTAGGTTGATGTGACCTTGCAGGAGTCTCGCCGAACGCTTTTACTTTGGAGCCTATCGTTGTGACAGTTTGTTCGTTGTAACCTCTCACCGCTCGTGGAGATCTCTGGCTGATAGGCCATTCTATCGCATATCGAGATAACCTATGGTGGCTCGGTTAGAAGTCTTATCAAGATATTAAAGTCTCGCTGATAGTATGTTACATGCTGTGGTCTTCGACATATCTTATATTCTATCGGTAAGAAGTCTTACCGATGTGCATATGTCTCACCGAAGGAGGTTCAAGTGTTGGTCATCGGAGTAACACAAAGGATCCCAGGGAGATCTCTTAGGGACTGATGAATATCATACCGATAGCATATGGTTATCGGGGTAACCCAAATGGTCTCGGGAAGAAGTCCTAGTGAACGATAAAGGTCTCGTCGATGGGAACACATATGGAGTCTTCGCGGTAACATAAAAGATCTCGGTGTGAACTCTTAGCGATAAACAAGAGTCTTGCCGACTACTATTTGGCACTTAGTATGTCTGGAGGTTTCGGAGTAATGTCTCAGCGATAGCGGTTGAGTCTTGCCGAATGTTGAATGCTTTAGAGTAACCCTAAATGACTCGATATGATGTCTCGGTGAAAGACGATTGTTTGGCCGATGAAAACTCACATCTGTGTGACTTTGAAGCTTCGGTATGATGTTTCACCGATAGCGATAAGTCTTGGCGACATGGTGAAGTATAAGCGGTAGCTCTCTAGACTCAATGTAACATCTTGGCGATAAGGATAACTCTTGGCGACATCAATATGAAGCCTTTGGGCATCTGGGAGACACTTCTTGTGTCTCACCGACATGTTGATACAATGTGAACTTTTTTGACTGAGTGAAACTTTCCTATGTGGCGTCTCATGGGCCAATAGGAGAAGTCGAATCTAAACAATTGGAAGATAGTTCGTTGTGGTGGTTTTGTGAGGAAGCTCGATAGACAGGGAACAACATGAATATAGTTTGCAGTTGCAGATGCCTGATGGTTCGATGGTTGGTTCGATCAACAGGTGTGTGAACAGTTCGAATTGTATCAGAGTGAATTATATTCTGTGTAGACTGTAACATGGTGTTTCCTGTACAAGATTGATCATAGTGAAAGCTGCTGTAATATGACATCAAAAAGACTAGTTCATAGAGACTAGTTCACAAAGTATGAAGAATACGATGGTGGAAAGGTGTACTTGGCAAGTGAATCAACTTTGGAGATTGTTGGCTGTGGAAGAGTCAAAATCCAATTTCCTGATGGCAAAGTAAAGGGAATAAATAATGTAATGCATATACCAGGTTTGGCTCGAAACTTACTTTTTGTAAGTACGCTGAAGGGTCATCCCACAATAATGGGTTACACTTTTTGGCCAAACTTGACATTGAAATCAACATTTTTAGAGAAAACTTCACTTTCTGACACTTATAGTAGGTAAACTATTAGGAATTTGAAAATGATGTAAACTAGTGATTTTTGAGATTTTGTCTGTAGATTTTAAATGTTTTTTTTTTGCGTCTCCTTTGATAACTAGTTTTTAATAGTAAACAACATTTTTAAAAAGTGGTGTGTTCTTCAGCTCGCATAACTTTTTTTCTATAAAGGATAAAATTCTGATTCTTTTGAAATTAGGTTGGTAACATAAGTATCTCGTTCTTTCATTTTGTTTCATAGCATTTTGTTGAATATTTTTCTTTTAATTAAGTTTTGAAGTCAAAACATTTATAATTTAGACATAGGTGCACTTCGGCTCGCATAACTTTTTTGGTATTTATTAAAATTCAATTTTTATTTTTTTGTTAGAACAAGGACATCAATACCTAGTTCATATATATTTTTCAAATTTTTTTCCTCAAATTTACTATTTTTCCACAATAATTTTTCACCGAACTTGATGTTCAATGAAAAACCTATGTACAGTAAAACTAAAAAATAAAATATAAAATATAAAATATATATATTAAATTTAGAGTTGTTGGAAAGCACGTTTCGATCACTACAATCATCTAGCTTGGTTTATCAAGTTGACTCCATTTGCACCTCCTTCCCAAGCTTTGATAGTAAAAAAAATGCATAAATTTTGAAATGGTGGAGGGGAAGATGAAAAAAGGGGTTCATTAGAACCCCCCTTCTAATGAAGGGGGTTCATTCGAACCCCCCCTATATGCTGCAAGAGGGGATTCATTAGAAAGGGGGGGGGGTTCATTAGAAAGGGGGTGGTTCATTTGAACCCCCTTCATTAGAAGGGATAAACCATTTTAAAAAAATTTATGAGAATTTCTAATTTTTCTTCATTCAAAAAATTGTAACCCACTATTGTGGGTTTACCCTGAATGATATTGGAGTGCAAGATGACTAGAGGCTCTATGGTACTGGCTAGAGGTGCTCGAATTGGTACCCTGTACAAGCTGGATGCACAGGCTGTTCAATGTAACATTGTCTTTGTAAAGTCACAGAAAGCTACTCGTGGAGGTAAAGAGGGAAATATCCCTAATCATGTAAACTCTATGGAAGTAAAACTTCTAGCAGAGAAGACTATGCTATGGCATCATAGGCTAGGCCACATAGGAGAAAAAGGTTTAAAACCTTGAAAAACAAAAACCTGGTTGAGGGGCTTGAAGATTGCAACCTTGAATTTGAATTTTGTGAGCATTGTATATATGGAAAACAGCACTGTGTTTCTTTTTATTCCAGTCCTCATAAATCTTCTGGTTTGCTAGATTATATTCATTCGGATGTGTTTGGTCTAGTGAATGTTTCTTCTTTGTCTAAATCAAGATACTATGTGTCGTTCATTAATGATTATTCGAGAAGAATATTCATTTATTTTTGAAAAGTAAATCAAAAGTATTAAGTTGATTTAAGGAATTTAAGAACCTTGTAGAAAATCAGACTGGAAGAAAAATTAAATGTTTAAGGACTGATAATTGCAGTGTATTTTGTTCTGATAATTTTGAGAGGTATTGCAAAGACCATGGGATTAAAAGGCATAAGACTACACCCTATAATCCACAACAAAATGGAGTTGCAGAAAGGTTCAATAGGATAGTGATGGAGAGAGCACGAAGTATGCTCAGTAGTGCTAGCTTGGAGGAGAAGTTCTGGGTTGAGGCTGTATCTACTGCATGTTACCTAATTAATCGTTCTCCAAATTCTACTCTTGTTGAGAAAACACCTTTGGAAGCGTGGTTTGGTAAGAAGCCCTCTTTAAGACATATTCGTGTCTTTGGCTATGAGGCATATGCTCATGTGCCGTATGAGAAAAGATCTAAGTTGGAGAACAAGGCTGTCAAATGTATTTTTATTGGCTATAGCGCTGGCATAAAAGGATACAAGCTTTAGAATCCTGATACAGAAAAGGTTGTATATAGCAGAAGCGTAATTTTTCATGAGCTGAAACCTTCTAATTTGGATCTACAGTCAGAGACAAAGTTAGAAAACAATAAGGATGTAGTTGGAATTCCTCCTACTCCAGATAAAGAGGAATTGAAAATTCAAAATGTGCTTGAAACTGAGGAGAGCTCAAGCAGTTCTAATAGTTCTGAAGAAGAAGAACCTCAGCCTCAGCCTCAGCAAGTGAGGAGACCAACTCGTGAAAGAAAGCAACATGATAGGTATGGGTTCTCTTTGATTGATTCTACAAGTGTGCCTATGCTTTGATTTCTAGCACTGATGAGCCTAGGATTGTAAAAGAGGCATTTAAAATGTCTAATTCAGACTCTTGGTTGGAAGCCATGAATGAAGAGATGTCATCATTAGAAAAGAATGAAACTTGGAGTTTGGTGCCCTTGCCTAAAGGCAGAAAAGTTGTTGGCTGCAAATGGGTATTTAAAAATAAGATTGGTCTGGACGGCAGTGTGGAAAAGTACAAGGCAAGATTGGTTGCGAAGGGTTATTCCCAGGTAGAGGGAATTGATTATGGGGAAATTTTTTCTCCTATAGCTAAGCTGACATCTATCAAATTTCTTTTGTCACTTGTAGCAGCGTATGACTTAGAGGTCGAATAGATGGATGTGAAGACAACATTTCTTCATGGTAATCTTGGAGAAGAAATCTATATGTCCCAGCCTGAGCACTTTGTTGAAAAAGGTAAAGAGAAACTGGCTTGCAAATTAAAGAAGTCATTATATGGGTTAAAGCATTCACCTAGAATGTGGTACCAAAAATTTACTACTTTTGTCTTGTCTTTGGGATTTGTGAGATCAAAGTTTGATCATTGTGTTTATTATAAAGCTGAAAGTGATCAAGTTCTTATTATTGCTCTCTATGTTGATGATATGTTGTTCATAGGCAATAGTAAGCTAATGATTTCTAATCTTAAGTTTCACTTGTCTGCTAAGTTCAAAATGAAAGATCTTGGTGCAGCAAGGTATATTCTAGGGATGGAGATAACCAAAGATAGGGATAGTAGAAAACTTTAGCTCAGTCAGAGTAAGTATATCAAGACTGTTCTAGAGAGATTTTGCATGAATGATTGCAAGCAGTTAGTTGTTCCAGTCTTACAGGGAACGAAGCTATTTGTTGAAGACTATCCAAAATCTCCTACTAAGATGGAGGACATGAAGAGTGTACCCTATGCTAGTGTGGTTGGCAGTCTTATGTATGCAATGGTTTGTACAAGGCCAGACATTGCCCAAGCAGTGGGAGTTCTTAGTCAGTTTATGGCTAATCCTAGAAGAACTTATTGGGATGTTGTGAAGAGAGTGTTTAGATATTTGAAGGGGACTTCATATTTTGCTTTGTGTTACCATGGGAACTTAGTTGAATCACAGAGGACTCTCAGCATTCGTGGATATGCAGATTCTGATTGGGCAGGGGACATTGACAGCAAGAGGTCCACCAGTGGATACATTTTCATGTTGAATGGTGGTGCAGTGAGTTGGATGAGTAAGCGGCAGGCTGTAGTCACTTTGTCCACTATAGAGGTTGAATACATGGCAGCTACTCATGCTTGTAAAGAAGTAGTTTGGTTAAAACATTTGTGTTCTAACATTGGTTTTAATGCAGGGCAAATAGCTATTTTTTGTGATAGTCAGAGTGCAATTTGTCTGGCAAAGAATCCTACTTTCCATTCCAAGACAAAACATATAGACGTACAGTACCACTTTGTATGAGATATGGTGGAGGATGGAAAGGTTAGTTTGGAAAAGGTTGACACTCTGGAGAATGTTGTAGATGCATTGACAAAGCCAGTGAGCACATACAAGTTTAGGTGGTGTGCCAATTCAATGGGCCTTAGTGCCCATGATTTTCAGTAGGTTCGTTGTGCTCTAGAGGTTCCTGTATGATCTTCGTCAAGTGGGAGATTGTTGGAAATATTTGTCTCAATCATCACAGGCTGCAACCTCTACTGGGGAAAATTCGGTGTGACATCCATCATGTCTGGCCAACTAGTAGTAGTAACCTTGTTGAATCAGATTAGGTCACTGTGACCTTGCAGGAGTCTCATTGAATGCTTTTACTTTGGAGCCTATCACTAAGACAGTTTGTTCGTTGTAACCTCTCACCGCTCGTGGAGATCTCTAGTCGACAGGCCATTCTATCGCATATCAGGATAACCTACAGTGGCTCGGTGAGAAGTCTTATCGAGAAATTAACGTCTTGCCAATAGTATGTTACATGTTGTGGTCTTCGACGTATCTTATATTCTATCGGTAAGAAGTCTTACTGATGTGCAAATGTCTCACCGATGGAGGTTCAAGTGTTGGTCATCGGAGTAACACAAAGGATCTCGGGGAGATCTCTTAGCGACTGATGAATATCATACCGATAGCATATGGCTATCGGGGTAACCCAAATGGTCTTGGGAAGAAGTCCCAGTGAATGATAAAGGTCTCACCAATGGGAACACATATGGAGTCTTCGCGGTAACATAAAAGATCTTGGTGTGAACTCTTAGCGATACACAAGAGTCTTTCTAACTACTATTTGGCGCTCGGTTTGTCTAGAGGTTTCGGAGTAATGTCTCATCAATAGTGGTTGAGTCTTGCCAGATGTTGAATGCTTCGGAGTAACCCTAAATGACTTGATATGATGTCTCGGTGAAATACGATTATCTGGCCGATGAAAACTCACATCTATGTGACTTTGAAGCTTTGGTATGATGTTTCACCGATAGCGATAAGTCTTGGCAACATGGCGAAGTCTAAGCAGTAGCTCTCAGGACTCGATGTAACATCTTGGCGATAATGATAACTCTTGGTGACACCGATATGAAGCCTTTGGGCATCAGGGAGACACTTCTTGTGTCTCACCGACATGCCGATACAATGTGAACTTTTTTTGACTGAGTGAGACTTTCCTATGTGGCATCTCGTGGACCAATGGGAGAAGTCGAATTTGAACAATTGGAAGATAGTTCGTTGTGGCGGTTCTGTGAGGAAGCTTGACAGACAGGGAACGACATGAATATAGTTTGCAGTTGTAGATGCTCAATGGTTTGATGGTTGGTTTGATCAACAGGTGTGTGAATAGTTCGAATTGTATCAAAGTGAATTCTATTATGTGTGGACTATAACGTGGTGTTTCCTGTACAAGATTGATCATAGTGAAAGTTGTTGTAATATGACATCAGAAAGATAAGTCAGAACTCTTGTATGTAATCCTATTTACTGTAATACAAAGTGACTTCTCTTGGTGTGGTGGGTTTTTCTCCTGTAAGGGTTTTCCCACGTATATCTGGTGTTCATCTGTGTTTGTCTAATTCTCTATTTTTGATATTTATTTCAAAGTGCATCTTAATTGAACTGTAATTGAAAAAATTAAAAGTAAATTTGCATCCTTCTCTGAGGTATTGATGTTAGGAGAGTTGTTTTCCACATCTAGCTTTCCTTACAACTCTCTCTCATTGCCTCCTCATATTCCACCATCCTCTTCTTTGTGCATTTGACTAATTCTTCTAAAACTATCTGCTCTCATGGACTATATTCTTCCTTGTAACTATACTCCTTGAATTTCTTGAATCCTATTCTTCCTTTTGGTGTATCAGGAGCTCCTTGTGTACCACTTTCATCCTTCAGAGCATCTTCCTCAGACTCAAACAAACTCAACTCCTCAAACTCTTGAATCATCATTGAAGACCTACTTGCCTAGGACAAGAATGTCTACACATTCCTCAAGAGAATTCAATACCCAAACACTTATTTATTAACCCACAACCCTCATTCATTGCAAAATGAAAAATGACAAAGATGATTAACCATTAATCTGTACTAAATTGGCAGTTTGAAGCATGTAGAATTAATGATTTGAGAGTTCCTCATGTTCATCTAGCAAGTTGATAACTTAATAGCTCGACATTAAATCTAAGTCATTGATTTTAAAGCTTTTAAAATTTCATCCATGGTGATATTAGCCTTGTTTTTTTATGTCCTTAGTAACTTGCTCATAGAAAATAGTAATGTCAACTCAAGTGTTGTGATCTTTCAATCAGCATGTATAGCCAGCCTAATCTATGTTTTTCATTAGTATTGATGTAGTACATAAGACCAATTTTTCCTAAAGAGAGACTTCATTTATAAGTTTCACTGCTTCATCGCTAATCCTCCCCAAATTTTTGGGTGTAATTAGCAATGAAAGTATTCATGCGATGATCTTAGTCCGTTGGATCATCCTATTTTAAAACTTCATCAAAGGCTCCTCAGTTCTTTCATTGCTTTCCTTTTAATTTATGCTAAATCCTCAGGATCTTGCCACGTTGCTCATTCCATGTAGTAGTCATCACTTGTCATTGATTTAGTTCATCCTCACTGAACTCCATCAGCGTTGTAAACAGCCATGCGATGATCTTTAGCCCCTAGTTTTGTGGCTTGACCCTTGGTCAAATCCATTCCTCCATCATGCATCACCAATTCAAAATTTTCACCGAGGCTCCCATTAGCGATGGGAGATGTTGCAGAGGCATTAGATTTAGACTTGTACAACCTGCATAAAAATAAATGGCACAAAAGACATCGCTCATTGGATCATATCAAATTAGCAAAAGAAAAACCTTTTACAGAACACCCATTGCTTATCACTAATTCAAAACTCAAGTTTTGAAATGAATTTGTGATGAGCGATATAACATAAGGCCTTTGTTCATTGCTAATTATGCTCATATATTTTGCAATAAATTAGCAATGAGAGGATTTACAACATTTATAAGGTTCATCATGTATCGCTAATGTGGGTTTTACATTTAAAACATATCTGAGATCATGCAATATAAAGGAAATTAAATCGTATCGCTCATTGCTAATTCAAGTTTATCTTTTTATGACCATCCGCGATGAGCAATAAGCACACAAGGCTAGAAGCATCGATCATCGCTATTAAAAATTTGAAGGCTCAAAAGCCATTAGCGATGAGCGATGTCAAAGAAAACATCATTCCATCGTTCGTCACTAATTCAAGATGTGAACCTATGAATAAATTAACGATGAACAATGAAGTTATGAGGGACAATGGGACTTAAGTGGAAGTTTTTGAGCACGCACACAAATTTTTTTCTAAAAAGGGGACTTCTCTAGGATAATATAAGAATAATATGCTCAAGAATTTTCAAATGATGAAATATGAAGGATGTAAAGATCAAAAGGTCCCTTACTTAATCTTTATAAAATAAAAGACCCAGACCTAGGCTTCAAGGGACTGGTTACCAGATGACAGTGAATGACATAAGATGTTTAAAATATGACTAGCCATAGGTAATAAGGAGTCAATGACCAAACAGAACCCTATGAACATTTATTAACAAATAAAACCTTAAACCCTCCAGATAACAACCCTACATCCAAATGCAATAAGGGTTTAAGATGGAACAAGAATTTTTTTTGGTGTTCCATCACTAGCCAGATTAGATAACTGAATTATGCACTAACATGCTTTGTGACCAAAGTTGTTACCGTTAAAGCATTGAGTATTCAGATCCATCTTGCTTCTACATTCTACAGACTTATGTCCAAATTTTTTGCATAGAAAATAGTGACCATTGAATGATAAGTACCTTTGAGCATTTGGCTGACTAACCAGAGGTCTTTTTGTAGGTGCATTAGAGTTTTAGACCTTGCTTATTATAACTAATCTTTCTTCAACTTCAACTGCTTTGTCTTCACCCTTAGCATTTTGATTTGAGTTTTCACCAAAGAACCCAAGTCCTCCTTTATCCTTGTGATATTTCTATAGGGACAATAGTTGATCCAGAATCATGTTACTTTCACATACTCTTGCTTCAATTTTTAGCCTTCTTAATTCTTGATCTAGCTTCTCATTTTCTTTTGATCTATGTTTAATGGTATCCTTGATATTTTCTTTTATTCTTCCATTTTCTCTTTGATAGTATCTTTGATATTTTCTTCAATCTTCTTTCATTCTTCCATTTTCTCTTTGATAGTATCATTGATATTTTCTTCAGTCGTCTTGCATTCATCTAGTTGCTGCTTTAAATTCACAATACTTTCCTTTGACTCTTTTAATTCCTAGTAAACCTCTTTGTGTCTTGCTTTGAACTTCCAGATTCAATCCCTTAGCTTTGCAATACAAGAATTTGCCTCCTTGAGATTTTCTTTCAATTCTTCATTTTCAGATTCAATGCTTTCCATATCAACTAATATTATCTTCAGTTCTCCCTCAAAGTAATAATCTCCTGCCATTTGTTCAAACTACCAAGATCTCCCTCAAGTGGTTAAGCTCTATCTCCAAGGGACCAAGCTCTGATACCAATTGTTGAACAGTCTGGATAACAAAGAGGGGGCTTGAATCAATTATCCAAAATCAATTTTCTTTTCTTTAATTAATTTTGAGCAGACTTATACCAATCAGAAATTAATCAAACAGATATGAACATGAATGAACACAATGCCAAGCACAATGAAAAATAAAATTTACGTGGAAACCCATGAAGGGAAAAACCATAGAGAATGCAAATTCCCAATTATAAATCACCGGTTAAGGTGACACTAGTTAAAGTGATTTTTACAAGGGCTCACTGCCAAGTTGCTCACTGCAAGGTGGATCACTGTCAGTTGGCTCACTACCCAAATACAAAACAACAGATTACAAAATGGTCTCACTGACAAAAGTGAACTAATGAAGTTGCATCTAAATATGCATGAATTCAGTTCTAGTTAAGAAATCTGTGTGCAATAGATCTGATAAAAAACTTATGTACAACTTCTTCACCCAAACTTTGCAAAACAAATTACTTCTTCCTTTGCATCCTCTTGTCTTCTCACACACACCATATTATTCACTTCCTCATTTCATCAGAAAAAAACAACCTTTACTTATACCCTTCCATGCCATCATAATCTCCTAGTTCGGACAGATACAATATCTTCATAGTCTTCTAGGTTGGTCAAACACCATTTGAATTTAGATCACCACAAGGCATGTCAGTATGAAGAGCAACCTTAAGATATTCAATAAGACCTTGCACAATAACAATGGACCCAAAAACTAGGTCACACATAAAGATCTTCTTATCACATTACAAAGGGACCCATGAATAGGTCATACATAAGATAGGTTCATTAGATAACATAATTATCAGAAGATAACAAACTTTGGATAACATGAAATATATATTAGAGCTGATAGGAATGTCACAACCAAGACCAAATCTTGATTATAACCAATTTTAGTGTCAACTATAGAACCACAAATCGACATACAAAAACTTGTATCATGCTAAATGAAGTTCTAGATAGCAAGGTTACCTAGAGCAAGCTTTGAACATAGCAGCCAACATCAAAAAGATTAGTCTTCATTATTCTGCATTAACTAACTTCCACAAATGTCCCAAAAATAAGTACTACCATATCTAGATCAAGGATAATATCCACACTGCATGACATCATAGAATATGATAGGATAGATTAATTGCGTTCATCATTCGTAGCACATCCTTCCAGATCCAAGGTTTTGACATCAATGACAACAATGCTAAAACATCTTCAACAACTTCTCAACAATGAGCATATCCTTCATTTTTTATTTTCCATAACTCAAAGTTTTCACCATTAAATTTTTCCATCTCTATCCTTTTGGATGTTCTTTCCATCTTAAACCTTCAACAAGATTACAAAAGCTTTATTTGCAAAACTCCCAATGAAACTTAGATCTACACAAAAAACCCTTCAAACCCAACAAGGTAAAAAAATCAGGACAAGCTCTGATACCAACTAAAAGGAGAGAAGAGTGCATAAACAACTTTTCTAATGTAAATCAAATTGGAGAGGGTTTCAAAACTTTGTTTCAAATATTTCAAGGTTTACAGATTCATTTAAGCTTGAACATGCATTTAGTTATTTTCATCTTTAACAAATAAATGATAAGACATTAGAATTTACATGTGGGAAAACCCTCATGGGAAAAAAACCCACACACCAAAGCACAAATCAATTTTATTACAGTAGAAAATAATTATAATTTAACTTCCTGAGTATATGCTCTTGCAAACTTGCTACTACATTGTGATGCAAAGTCTAGAGTGAATTCGACAGCATAACGGTCTCTCAAAAAAATACAATACAAACTAAAATGTACACTAAGAAATTAATATATATATATTAAACTCATAAATGAGTTCCCAAGATTTCCATGTGTCATTCCCATGGTCTTTGTATGCATGCAAACTAAAATTGACAACATGCATGATTCCCAAGTTACCCAAAAAGAAACCAATTCAACATGAAACAACATGCAACCACATGCAAGGTGTGAAACTCCCAAAAACTAGGTAACCTCACATGCAAGGCATCCCCATAGAGAAAATATAGCTCCATTACTAAAACAAAACTTATCTTTGACTCCTAGTCACTTCCAGTGACAGCTCAATCTCCTTTTAGCAACATTCCTTTTTGAGCATGAGTTAAATATTCAAACTAATACCACATGGCATCATGGCACACCTCCTTATATAAAATACAAGGCTCACTGCTAGATTCAGCACCTAGGTGACAAGTGTCACTCTTCATTGCTTTCCTTTCTCCAAAGAAGGAATGTGCTAACAAGTAGGCCCTACCAAGTGCTAACATCCAAAGTAAAATGCCACATGTCAACATGGCACACATTTTATAGGTTTAAACATTTTCCTCTTCCCAAAGGAGCACCCATGTGATAATTGTCGTATTCTCACACTTTTCACCTTGCATGTAGGAAGCCAACTATCCGTTGGGTCCCACAAAGTGCTTTCCTAACTTAGAAACTTATATTATTATAATTAATAAATTAGATTAGCAACATAGGGGAAAATAAATTAATTATTTCAACACGGGACTCTCTAAGATCGAGACACCTTAATCCCAACAATTTTATATTCAACTCTTCTTTTGGACCTAATGTAATAATCAAATTAAATTTAAGGATATTTAGTCATAGCTTGATCATGAGTGAAGATGGCCTCTTATTTTCCTATCCATAAGAATAATAATGTCTAAGAATATTTACTCCTCTTATTCTAGGAACATTCCCTACACTTGAGTTGTTATAAGAGAATTTTGGATTCCCATAGACTAATATGAAAGATCTATTGGAGATGTCCCCATTTTAGTAGCATCTTTCCTTTTTTTTTTACAAATTTTGTTCTTAATTTCCTCTTGGAAGGGCGTTTAAGGATGTATATCATTGCATAAGAAGCATGAAATATTGGATTCATCTACATTTTTCCCAAATCTGATCCCTTTTAGATTAGACTCAATATTTAATAGTAGTGTTACAATTGAAAAAAAATTTGAGTAGACATCTAGGTAAAAAATTTAACCTAAATTGGTTGATTTTGGTACCTATTCAATTGGAATTGTGGCCTTTGACCTTAATTCTCTTGATACATACTTCTAGGATATGTTGTTTTTTGTATCTTTAGGTTGATAATCTCATTGTAAAATCTTCTTAATATTTTATTCATATTGTTCATCCCTAGAATTGTTCATTATTAGGGATTGGATCATTGAATCTTATGTAAATGTATACACATTGAATAAAAGAGGAGCTTGAAATCCACTTAGTGATGGTGATGAGTGATTAGGCTTGGGTGGATTTTCTTAAAATAGGAGCAAGAATTTGAAGAACATAGGCATTAATAGTTTGGGAGGGATGTTGGAAATATGTGTTGTCATTGATTTCAACTCAAGATGTGTTTTCATTGATCCCAAAAGTGCATGCTAAAGGATGTACATACTTCGAAGATTGTTGGTATGTAGAGTATATGTCATTAGTGTTGTATAAGGTTGAAATGGTATGTTGTGGATGTAGGTACACAAGTTTTAATATGTTTACAATATGCCTACTTTGACATCATTCTTGTTTGGTGCACAACACATTAAGATAAGTTACAAAAAAATCTTGCTAAGGCATTGATAGTGTATACTCTGAGGTAGAGTCATAGTATTTTCATCTATATCCCCCCGTAGTTCATGCCTTTGTCTTTCAGTTCAAAAGGTAATATGGTCAATATGTGAATTTTTCATATCCAACGATTAATTTAAACATCACACCTTCTACAGTGAAAGCTATAACTAACAGTGTTTTGGTTTGTGCTTAGGTAGAAAAAAGAGTTGATGAGGGACTATTAGGATGCTCCACATTCCTCTGGTGAGACAGATGTGACTATGTGGACTTAGGGATATGTTTAAAAAGGTATATGGATTCTTCCTTGCAAGTCTCAAGTATTTTGGTTGTCTACAAGATCAACTTTCAAATGACAGTTTGATATAGTTTATCTAGATTGCTCTGTTTACGGGATTTCAGTGGGTTTCTTTAGTTGTGCTAGCATATCATGATCAGACACTTCAAGGAAAGTTTTAGGAGATATTTTACATGAACTAAATCATTCACATCTTGGTCTACATGATTATTTTTATCTCTCCCTAATGGTGTAAAGATGAACAGATGGTAGCTTTGGTGGTGTTATCATTATTTGGGCTGATGGAATTGTTTCCTTCATCTATGGTTGATCCTAATCAATCAATATTGTTCTAGTGAATGTGTTATGATGTGTTTGGGGAGTACAATTTCATGTGTTTATCTACAACTATTTTTATTGCAAATATTATACATGTTTGGAGCTTACTAGTGTGATATCATGTGTTTCTTCTAAAGGTTACCTTGGATTTGACCTAATTATGGTCTTGAGTTGTTGTGGAAAATATATATAGAAGATTAAATTCATTTTTGACTAACCAGTATATTGAAAATGAATTGTGCAAAGTCAATGAGAAGGGATAATTGTGTAAAAAAGGGATTGTAACATCAACATATGTTGGATGCCTCTTCATAGCAGTTCATATTCATATTTCTCATTATATTTTTTATGTATCTTGGTTTGAGATAGTCTCATAAAGTATTTTGTATCTTACCCTAAGGTTGTACACCTTAGTCTGTAAGTCCATAGGCAATGAACCTAAAATAACATTGTAATCTTTATAAGCAGTGAGCTTCATATATTGTGAGTTGACTATCACTGTGGTTTTTCCCTCATTGGGTTTTCCACATAAAAATCTTTGCGTCCTTGTGTGGTGCATGTTTTTCTATTCTATTGTTCCTTCATTTTATGTGATATGATGGTTAATTTGCAAATAAATGGTTAAATTTAATATATGTTGATTAAGCTCCCACCCTCTTAGCACTATAGTGTGTATAAAAATTGGTATCAGACCCAAGTTCCTTGAGAATCTTAACAACTAAGATTGTTCCTGCTCTGGGTATGTGCAAGATCGTGATGGGCCAAAAAGTGACAATATGATGGGTATGTGGCGGATGACTTTTTTTTTTACCCAAAATTGATGAAATGAAAAGAGTTTCTAAATGAGATTCTCAGATTTCCACCAATATAAATTATGCCTTACTTTGAATTTAATAAGTAATTATTATTCATTTTCTATTTGAATTACGACTAAAGTCCTAATTGATAGGTTGATTGGAAAACATCTATAACTTTCAAACGGTATCACATTTTTTGAATTCAAAACATGCATCACATTCTATGCTTCACATAATATAGGATTCAAAAAAGAAAAATTGAATTTCATAAATTTTTGACAGTTAAGGTGGTTAGACATATGAGTTTTTTTCAAAAGTTGTAATAAAAAAATCATAATTAATTATTTACTTTGAAAAAAATTACAAAAAAATATGCATCATATTGGGACATGAGTCCTCTACCTATATCTAAACTATTATAAAAAAATATTATCATTTTATTGTGGTTAGGGTGGTTAGACAAACACCTACTTCTTATTTTTTCCAAAATTTAATCTGCATTGAAATTTCAAATTTTCACCAAATAATTTTTTTTTTTTGTTTAAGCAAACTTTGTAGTTTAGAAACTACATTCAATTTTCTATATATTCTATTCTTACATATTTTTGAAATAATATAGATAACTTATTCAAATTTTTATGTCAAGTTTCCTAACTCTAATTTTTCTGAATTTTTTGCCACTTAAGGGCCTATTTTTTCCATGATGATCCTGCACATACCCCTCTTGAACACATGGGTTCTATAGCAAAAATCAATGGCATGTTTATTTTAGAACTAGATTTGGAAGAAATGGAGCCGAAAGGTTGGGAAATGAATCCAGATGATTGTGAAGTTGATTTTCAATAACTTTGATCTGATCTTGAAGATTTGGATGAAGCAAGATTGCAAAATATCAAATATGAGTGCAATTTAGAAAAATCAAAAGAGACAATTGACAAATTGAAGGAAAAAGCTAAAAAATCAAAAGAAGAAATTGGTAAATTGAAAGCTCAAATAGTAGAAGGAAGTGGATATGAAATTAAAGTTAAAGAAGCTAAAGATGGAATCTCAAGTTTAAAATTAAAATTTGAAGAAGGCAAGAGGATTGAGGATATCTTTAATACCATTGATATTAAGTGAAGGTTTATTTGATGCTTTCATTTGTTTCAAATGACAATAACCAAAACCTCTTGTTTTTTGTTGTGTGTTTTGTTTGATAGGGACACAGATACCTTGTTCTTTAACACCACATCCTTTTCCATTATAGCCAAGTTATTTCAAAAGTTCGTAACCCCTTCCATAATTTTTTTTTCATTTATTTTGAAGGTGATTTCCCATGATCACACTCATCATATGTGGATGTAGAATTTTTTTTTTCCTCTTCTTTTCTAAAATTTGTGGACTCACATGGTTTGGATGACCCAGATTGTGTTGATATTATGGTAGCTTCTTTCTCTTTTCCTGGTTTGTGTGTAATCTTGTATTCTTCAATGAATGTAGATGTAAAATATAATGATTCCAAATCATGCACTGATAACATTTTCATGGGTGAACAGAACTTATCTTTTCATTCTTCTTGCAAAGGTTCCACTTTTGAAGTTGGTATCAATGTTCTCAAAGGAATTTACATTCTTGCTTCATTTTGCAAACACCTTTCTGAAATTGGAGGTTGGCTTTGATTGTGTAGATATTGTTTTGATAAGTGTGTACATCATTAAATGGTGAAGCATTGAAGGGAATCCATTCATTTCATGAATCCAAGGTATACCTAAGAGAATATTATATTAGAGTTCTTGAGGCATGACATGAATAGGGGTTTGCAATGTAACCTTACATGCTTTAACAGGTAATGTTATCACACCAAGTGGTTTCTTTCCCACATTTTCAAATCCATAGATAGATAAAGAATCTGGTTGAATTTTACTCTTGTCCACTCCAATCTTATCCAAAAGGTTTACACTACAAACATTGAATTCCAAACCATTATCAATGAGAGTAAATTTCATGTTGAACCTATTAATGATAGCCACTATCATCAAAGCCTCATTTTATTTATGTGCTTCTAATGGAGGTAATTCATCTTGATGACAGACAATGTCTAAATTGATCAAATTTATATTCTCACAAAGCTTCCACATCAATTTTTTGTGCACTAGGATGGATGATAACTTGTTGCAAATCATTTTGAAGCATGCCATGCTAAAGGGGTGATGCTTGAATCAAATCCCAAAGGGAGATCTTAGCAGGATTGTTATGAAGTTTTTCCACAAGACCATACTCCTTTCCCTTACATGCAAAGGCAAGTGAGAAGCACTAGGAAAAATGGGTTGAGGGATTGGTAATGAAGTAGGTATGTTTTTTGGTTGCCTATTGTTCCTTGTGTTATATGTATTAGCAATGGTATGATAACTTGGTTGTTGTAAAACATTGTTACTAGTGAGTTTCCCTTGCAAAGTTTAAGATATGTCTTGGAGTTTTTGGTTTAAATTTTGAGGTGGTCCTATAGTGAGAATTGGCTTAGGAGGTGACTTCGGAGGTCCAATAATTAGAGGATTCGTGGGAGGTCCAAAAGGAGTTTTTGGAGGTCCTATAATCAAGAGAGATCTAATGGACACTTATGTGTTCATAACCTCAGCGGATGTGACTTCTTGTTGATTATTTTCTATCGAGAGGGAATCTAAGGTGACCTTAGCATGTTCATCTAAGCAATCCTTCTTGTTATCTTTATGTCCAACAATATCTTCCCAAGTAGGAGAGGTTTTAGGAGAGAAGCAAACAATATTCTCATGATGCTCATTGGTTGAATCTTCTAACACTAAGACACCTTCATCACAAGTAAAGAGGTATCAGGAGAAGAAAAATTAAGGTTGTCATGATTGTCAACGATTGCATATTATTCAACTAAAAAATTCTCACAAGTGGGAGAGATGTTGGGAGATGAATGGAGACTAGGCAAAGTGATGTTAAGAAATGTGTCAATGATTATATCCTCTTGTGTCATAATATCCTCCCAAGTGGGGGGAGTAGGGGGAGAGGGATAAAAAAGACTCATGATTCTCAATGATTGTATCTCATTTACCAAGATACCTTCATCACAAGCATGAGAGATATTAGGAGAAGAACAACTATGATTGTCATGATTGTCTATGCTTGCATCCTCTTGTGTTATAACATTCTTACAAATTTGATAGATATTAGGAGGGTAACTAGCATGCTTGTCAAAGGTTTTATTATGCTCAGAAGTAGGGAAAAGAGAATCATAAAAGTCATGTGATACTCTATGAAAACCATATGTTTGAAAAGGAAACATGATTCTATTTGTCTAAAGATGAGAACTAATCTATCCAAAATATGCAATGCTTCATAAAATGAACACAATTGTCCTACAAATCTGATAATTTTCAATATTGAAATGGAAAAAAAATCCATGTATTTGCAATAAATCAAACAAAATGGTACTTTTATTGCACATACAATAACTAATTTTTATATTTTCAAAACACAAATTTACCAGCAAAAATAGGAGGCAAACATAGATACAAAAATGTGTGAAAAATCTTGCAGAAACACAAGTCTGTACAGGGACATGTTCACCCATGGGCAAATGGATCCTTTTTTAGGGTTCTAAAAACTAACAAATTGAATGTGTAAGTTGTTTAAGTTCTTTTTTTCAGGTTGCAAACAAATTCTTTCAGTTACTATTTTCCAAAATTTGATGATTAAATACAAATGCATGAAATGACAAAAAGTTAACAAAAATGATACCTTTTTTAATGCAATTTTGACTGAATTTTTGATCTAAATGACTAAAAGACACCCTTGATACAACTAATATGCAATATGTATGCAATATCTATGCAATATTTTTTATTTTTTGTCAATTTAAATGATTTAAAAAATGCAATTTTAAAACCCTAAATGAGATGCAAAACAAACTAATGCAAAACTTAGATCTAGGGCTTTAGAGACTTCCAAATTAGAATTTATGATGTATAATGTTGGGTTCACCAAAATGAAATGTAGGTAAAAGGGGGAATGAATTCAACCGATGTGGAATAATGAAATGGCCTAGGATTCAAACACACCTTTCCCCAATTTCATTAGAAGGAGAGAAGATCACAAAAGGATAGGATTGACTTTCAACATTGAGGTGAGTCAACCCTATTTTGGACCTTGGATCTTTGCTTTCTTATGATAGAAATGACTGATTTGCAATTTTTTGAAATTATTTAATGTAAATAAACTAATTGAATTATATGACCTAATACTTGAAATGTAAACTTCAATGATAACAAAAAAAAACTATAGTTTGTAGGAATATTTGAGAAGGGTCTTATAGTGTGCACCTATCATTAAAAGTGGGTTTTGAGCTCTAATCAAGGACTCATTCACCTAGTGGTGAATGGGTCCTATTGAAGGGATGAAAAATCACTTTTTTTAGTCCTTTGATCCTCGATCTAAGCTTCTGATTTATCCAGGTTTGACTATTGGAAAGTCAAATTAATTTTGCACTTGGATTTTTCATGACTTGACAACAATGAATGCAACAAATGCAACTCTACAAAATTGCTCTTTTTATTAACTTTTAGTCCTTTGCTTGTAAATCTAAAAACATAAAGAGAGAAGCAAAATTGTTTTTTATTTTTATTTTTATTTTTTATTTTATATGTGAATGGGGGTTTTCCTTGGTCAAACCCTGCTTTGGTAATTAAACCTTGATAATGAAATAATGAGAAAATGGAAGGGAATGATGAATGAAGAAAGCTTGTTACAACTCACCAAACCCTTAATGGCTTTCCTTAGAAGACTAAAGTCAAACACATCACTCTAAGGCTTGTATCTTGCATGAATTGGCTTGATTGATTGATTGATTTGATGCTTGAGTGCTTGCTTGAATGCTTGAAACCTACATCACAATGTTAGCTCCAAAACATGATATGAACACACATAAACTTTGACATGATGATAGGATCTTGATTTTTATTGTAGATGACTGATAAATCTACTCTTCAATGCTCTTTACAATAATATTTTCTCTTAGGATTGATCTCTCAAAATCTCCATCCTAGTTCGCCTTTGAATTGATAAAACAACTATGTATTTAAAAGTGTTCATCTAATTTCCCAAAAGTTAGATTCCAAAAATCTAACACTTGAAACTTGAATTTGAATCATTAAAATTCCACCAAAAACATATTAAAAATTAGGTCCTAGGACTTAAAGGGGACCCATTTTCCCTTGGGAAAATATTTCCTAGGACCTAATTCCCAAACACTCAATTTCCAAGGTAATTTAATTAATTTTGACAATTGTTTAATATAAGTTTTCCTTTCAGAAAACAAGAGTAATAAAGCTTTGGAATGCATTATTTAGTCAATTAGAAGCTTAATTAAGCCCAATAAATTAAGGGGGTGCAAAGATAGTGTCAAATTGTAAAGGTATACAATTTCCTACACTAAAGCTAGCTCATGTGGAATGCTAGATGGACTTTGAGGTGTAGACATAGCCTTAGATGATACAAAAAAATTCTAACATGAGTAACCACTTCAAAAGAACCATGTTTTCTAATAAGCACTACACTCATCCCCTTTTAGGGGTGCAACTAATTCAATTCCATACAAAGTAGTACCTTGTCACCCACATCAAACTCAATGGACCTCCTATGTGAGTCTAAATATATATTCATCTTATCCTTAGCTTTAGTGAGGTAGTACCAAGCTAGATCAACTTATTCATGTCATTCCCTTAGGAACTTTTTCAGCACCAAACTACCTACCAAAGATAGTCATGTAAGATGGTATTTGGTGTAAGGGTTTGTTGCCTTGTCACTAGTTGAAATTACATGAACTAGATTGACACCAATTTTTGTAAGTTGTAATTGAATTGGGTTGCATCCAATAACATGGATTAGTTCCTTTAGCATACCCAAATGAAGTTCCTTATATGGTCCGGACTCAAGGGCTCCCTTGTTTCTTTTGATATGGTCATCTATTTGAGGATGGTGGCTCATGGACATAAGCATTTTGGTCCCCATCAAACTAAAGAGATCCAACCATAAATTATTTATGAATTTATAGGGCATTTGTTAGATTTGTTAGATATGATACTAAGGGAGACTCTCCATTACTTAAAAATATACCTAAAGAAGTGATCTACTACATCTTCATCTTTGCAAGGTTGTTTGCATGGGATGAATGTACCATACTTGGAGAGCTAGTCTACTACTTTCATAATACTAGACAATTTGTTCACATCTTGGTGTAGACATTGTAAATTGTCCTAAGCCTACGAACACCATTTCTCTTCATCAATTCCCTTTCTTACTTACATAATTAAATAATTTTAATTATATGATTATTGTCTAAAGTCACAATTCTTCTATTAAATAAATATTTTTAATTTAATTAATTGATTTTTTCTTTTATTCTTCCTTTTGATTAATTAAATGAATTATATTTATTTAATTACGTCACTAATGTCCCCTTTATTTGATTATTGTCTAAAGTCACAATTCTTCTATAAATAAATAATTTTAATTTAATTCATTCATTTTTTCTTTTATTCTTCCTTTTGATTAATTAAATGAATTATATTTATTCAATTGCGTCACTAATGTCCCCTTTCTCTCTATAATTAAATAAATTAAATTTATTTAATTATTTACTAATTTTTCATTTTCCTCCACTTTTTAAATTACATTATTATTTAATTTAAAAGTCAACTTTCTCTTTCTTCTATAATTAAGCAATTGTTATAATTATTTAATTATTATTCACTTTTCCTCCTAAATTAAATAATTTTATCATTATTTAAATTCATCCAACAATCTCTTTTTTTGTGTCAACCTCCTTATCCACGCCATTCTTATCTCTTCACATCTCATTTAATTTCCACCATTGATTGAATTATTTTATAATTTAATCTCAACCATAAATCCTTAACCAAGTTTTATCTTTTCCCTAATTTATCCCTAACCCTATTTCATACTACAACATTTAATCTTTACCATTGATTTTCATGTAATATCGGATTTTAATATCAACCCTTCATACCAATTTGGTTTTCTATAAAAGAAGCCTATCATTGTCATTTCAACCTACCTAGTTCATGCTACCTAGACTATTGCTATCCAAGGAGACAAGTACAATCTTCAATATTTTTCTATCCTTATCATTAGGCTATTGTTGCATACTCAAAATCTAAGGGAAAGCAAGCATATAAAGCAAGGTGGAGAAGGAAAATGGAGGTGAATCAAGCATAGCATAGAGATATTTAGTAATATTGCTTCATTTTTTTATGTTTCTATGTTATATTGTGCAAGCTTCATTGTTAGTTTAGGGATCTAGGGTTTGAGTTTTACTAATTTATGACCTTAACCTTAATTTTACCCTATTCTACATTGGTGAACCTGATGTGAACTAACTGAATCTAAAAGAAATTTTGAGTTTTAGGTCTGTGATGCAACTAAGAGCCTGAACGACACATGTGCAAGTCTGTGCACTGCGTTTATGGTATGACACAATGCATTTGACAGTTCCTACTATACATTTGCAAAAGCTAGAGAACTACATTTGCTGTCCTAAAAGTCGCATTTGTTTAGATATAGGAAAAATCATTTCATTAGCTTATTTTTTAGATTTTCAGTCATTTCTTTGCTCTCTGGTTTCTATTTTGATATTTCAACATCATAATTGCATCATATCTATTTTGGGTTTTTCCAAATTTGGTTGGATTTAGGTGTGTTTGTAGCTTTCAAGTTTTTGTGACACATCTGCTTGGGGCTTCACCACATTCACTTTCAATTGTGAGCCACAGTTGGCATATGGAACATCATAGTTTCTAGCTAGTTCACTACATCTATTCCAGACTAGTGAGCCACATTTGTCACTTTTTGCATTGTATTTTCCTATTTTTCTTAATTTAGGTTTTAATTAGCAATTTCTCAATTCATGCTTTTCCATTCGCTAGAATAGGTTTTTTAATGTTACGAATTTTTGGTTTGTAGAGTGTGGCTTAGGTTTGGAGGAGACATAAATGCATTTAGGATTGATAAATTGTTCATTTTGTTTAAGATAGGAGCATTTCAATTTTTCAATATCTTTTGAACACACTCATTGGGTTAAAAAAACTTGCATTCTCGCATTCATTGGTTTAAAAAGAATGCAACTCGCATTCACACTCATTGGCTTAAAAAGAACAACAATATTGCATTTTCAACCATTGGTCTAAAAATAATAACTTGCATTTTCTCACTCATTGGGCTAAAAAGAAATTGCATTCACACTCATTGGGTTAAAAACAACAACTTGCATCAAGTGTCTTTGCAACTCTCAAATTTGATTTTGGGGATTAAAAAGAACCATTTCTTGTCTTGTCTTGTGATCTTGTACCTATTTTGAGGTGTGTGTTCTCTTCCCTCACACCTTGAGTGATCTTGGGAATCAAAAAAACTTCTTGACATTTGCATTATCACACCACACATCTATTTTTTCAAAAGATTAAAATAAACTCTTGATAGTGTGAGAAATTACATGTGTATGCTCTCTCCTTGCACCTTGAGTAATCTTGGAGATCAAAAACATTGTGCTTGTCTTACTTTTGTTACCCCGTTAGACAAGTCCTGCCTTTGAGACACATTTGTATGAAGAAATCATTGGCAACCCAAAGCGGTTTATCCCTTGGGCCACTATATAAAAGGCTAAGATGAAAGTCAAGGATGAACTACCATTAGCTTAATTTCCTTACAATTCCCATCCAAGACTATAGGCTACCCACATTTACGTAAGGTATTTTTAATACCAAGCTAGTAGGATTGGTTAAAGACTTAAGTGGCTTGTTGGCTGCTCACAAGGTGGCAAGTCCCCAAGCAATGACTAAAAGACAAACTAGTTAGAGGCCCACCCTTATTGATTGTGTTTTGGGGTCACTCTCAATGTATGGGATGCACATCGTGCCCCAAATATTTTACACTCACCATATGGCTCCCTTGAAATGAGACAAAAATTCATGTTGTTGTATAAGTTACTTATTTTTATTTGTAACTTTTTGGGGAGAGAGTGATTTGGGTTATCCCTCCATTCTAGGAGGCCCTTAGCCATACTCTCTCACAAGACAAGAGTGCAAACACCTTGTAAAGGTGTCCCTCCACTCACATCAAAGGAGATTCCAAGTCGTGGGCTTGAGAGTGCTACCATTGGCCATTGACATTAGGGTAGGAGGTATCTTATCTATGTGGATTATCTTCAAATCGTGTTAGACCCATGGAAGTTGGGATGGATAACCCTAGAACATACACATTATGGTCACAAATTTTGACACTCAAATAACCTATACATTTTTTTTAGATTGTTTGTTGTCTTTTCCATCACATTTCACAAAAACCAAAACAAAAAATTAGTCAAAAACACTCAAAATAGTGCAAAACACTCTATTCATCTCATTTGTCATTAAAACCCACAATTTCTTCTCAAAATACTGTATCTTCTAAAAACTAGTGCACAACATTTTATTCTTAGAACAATGCATTTGACAGGCCGTGAACCGCATTTGCTAGTTGACAAATTTTTTAGGGAATTCTGGTATAGTCCTATTTCTAATCAATTCTTAACTATAATCTTCTTATTAGACCACAAACTTGCTAATATTAGATTTTTCATTTAACTCCATTCATTTTAGCTTTCCATCATATTAGTTGCATGCATCATAGGTCAAACTTTAGGTCTCATTAGATTGCATACACTTTTGCAAACCTTAGATTTACAAATTTATCAAACTTTTGATCAGACCATAGTTACAAATTTAGATTGTCTTGACCCTTTCTTTTCATCAATCAAGTCCTTGTCCTTTAAGTTGGTCCTTTAAACTCGTAATTCTAGTTTGAGGCCACTTTGTCAATCATCATCACTTTAGTCTTAGTCTTCTTTAAGGTCTTGACAATTAGGTTTTCCACTTTGGACTATCTTAGTTTGGTTAGTAACCTCTCTTTAGGTGAACAGAAAGTTCTTAGTTTTCATACCATATCATTATTCATACCATACCCTTCACCACAACATTACATTGGCATTACACTTGCATACTTTAGTCATAGACCTACCATATATTTGGATCATTGTGACAATATCACAACTCAATTTCAACTATTGTCACTTTGTATCTTTAATCTTGGTGCATAATCATTTGGCATCCTTAAACATTGAAAACCCTAAAAACATAGTCTAGTTGCATACCCTAGTCTTAGTTATATCATTGTATTGTCACTCATACCCCTTCATCACATTGGAAAGTCTTTTATGGTCCAAACAATATTACAAAGGAAGAGAAAGGAAATAGACTTCATCCAAGAAGAAGATGACTTTTTCAATCATACTAGCAATATGAATTTTGGATCCTCTTCCAATGAAGCACCTAGGCCAGAATTATCATTTCACAATCCTTTTGAAAAATTCATGATAAATACAAAAAAAAACCTATAACTGAGGAAAAGGTTGAGGAAGCATCCTAAGATCCCGAAGTAGCATGATTTGTGGATGAAATAGTGGCACAAGACCCACAACGCTTTCTTGAAAAACTATTACATATTGGAACTAAACTTCCATGTGGCTTTGATGTCAACACACTTCAAGAAACATCTATTCATGAAACTACACAAATCCAAGGACATTATGCTTCCACTCTTGAACCCACTATCCCACGAATAAATGGTACCATGCCATTAGGAGGAACAACACACAATACCACAACCACTAATGCTACACCTCTATTTGGCACACAAAATTCACAAGCCATGACACAACCCTTTGGAAATACATTTAATCCACTTGGATCATCATCTAATGTACCATGGGTGCATCATTGTCCAATCACTTTTCAATCGGTAGAAACAAAATGTGAAAGGTTCATATTCATGGACCCAAGCCACAAACAAAACCAATTTGAACACCAACACATTGTCACAAGGTCCCACCACAAGCATTCCCCTACAAAAAACACACAATGGCCTTTCCAACAACATGGCAACCAAAACACACATGGTCAAACTAGTTCAAGCCCATTTCAAACACCATTCAATATGAACACTACACACATCCCTCAAATTCCAACTTTCACCTTACATATCCAAACTTAAACCCCACATATCTAAACTCAAAGCCCACATGTTCAAAATCAAATTCCTACATTCACCCATAACATTCCAAATAAAAATATACCACATACATTTGGTAATAACACCAATTCATCCACCCAACATATTCGATTGCAAAATAGAAACATGGTCCCACATCATAATGCAGGCAATAATGTAGTGGACATGTCCATTACTCAAGTTGATGTCTTAGCAAACCAAATGCTTGCACTACAAAAACAGGTAGACAATATGCAAATATCAACCAAGAAGATTTATTCAACACAAGAGTTATGTCCATACCCCTTTTACACGAGCATATACATTCCTCCATTTCCTCACAACAATGTCATGTTGAATTTACCCAAGTATAGAGGAAAGGGGAATCCCATTGAACATGTAATCTTGAGAGTTTCACAACTTTAATAGACATTGCATCTGAACATACATATCCCATGAGATTATTCCCTAAGAGTCTCACAAGACAAGCACTCGAATGGTTTCCCATCTACCTTTCAGCATAAGAACATGGGATGAGCTAGGCAATAAATTTATCACTCACTTTTCTTATAGCATCAAAAATGGCATCACCATAGCCACATTATGTCATACAAAACAAGAAGAAAATGAGTCATTCATAGAGTTCTTCCAAAGATGGAGGAGCTTGGATAGTCGATGTCCTGTCGAGATTTTGGACAAACAAAAGATTTTCATGTTGGTAGAAAACTTGATCACGGACCTAAAATTTCAATTGCAAGCTCATTGTTGCACTACATTTGTTGAACTAGTGGAAAAAGGTACTATGCTTGGAAAGGCCCTTATTGTAAAAGGGGAACTTAAAATATTTAACAAAAATTAGAATGCCCAAGGTACCTTGAATGAAAAAAGTAAATATATTGGGCCCATAATAAGGGTATGTGCAAGATCATCATGGAAAGAACAAGCCCTTAAGTAGCGATGAAAATTCAAAAAAATCAGAGTTAGGCAACTTGACATAAAAATTTGAATAAGTTATCTCTATTATTTCAAAAGTATGTAAGAATAGAATCTATAGAAAAATGAATGTATTTTCTAAACTAGTAGGTTTATTAAAAAAAAAATCTATTTGGTGAAAATTTGAAATTTCAATGCAATAGTACTTAAATTTCGGGAAAATAAGAAGTGGGTGTCTATTTGACCACCCTAACCACAATAAAATGATAATATTTTTTTATAATATTTTAGATATAAGTAGAGGACTCATGTCCCAATGTGATGCATATATTTTGTAATTTTTTCCAAATAAATAATTAATTATGAATTTTTTATTACAACTTTTAAAAAATATAAAAACTGTATGTCTAACCACCTTAACTTGGTCAAAACTTCATGAAATTCATTTTTTCTTTTTAATCCTATAGTATGTGAAGCATAGAATGTGACGATGTTTGATTCAAAAATGTGATACCATTTGAAAGCTATAGATTTTTTTCAATCAGCCTATCAATCAAGACTTTAGTCTATTCAAATAGAAAATGAGTAATAATTATTTATTAAATTCAAAGTAAAGAATAATTTATATTGGTGGAAATCTGAGAATCTCCTTTAGAAATCCTTTTTATTTCATCAATTTTTGGTTAAAAAAAAATCATCAACCACATACCCATCATATCGCCACTTTTTGGCCCATCATGATCCCACACATACCCATAAGAATGTCAAAAATGATGGAGTTGTCGACACAAAGGCTATACACGTCAGTCTTGAAATCACACTTAAAGGACCTAATATATCAAACAACTCAACATGCGTTCCTGAGCAAATAGAAAACTCCCTTCAAAATAACCAAGAACAAAAACCTGAAAGGAACTTTCCAACAAGACATAAGTACACTCCCTTAGGGGAACCAATTGAATGCGTCCTAAAATAACTTTTGCATTCCAAAGTCATACAACTTCTTAAGGAAAACCCTTATGATCTAGGGAAATTCAAACCTTCGTGGTGGGATGACAATGCCTTTTGCAATTATCACCGTATTAAGGGACACAGAACTTCATCATGTAGATAACTCAATAACATAATCAAGGACAGGTAATCAAGAACCTAATTGAAAATGGTGCCATAGAAGTTGATAGTCAACAACAAACCTCCAATAATGATCATACCATTTTTAAGAATTCTTTGCAAGACCATGGGATAGGAAAGCCTTCCATTTTGGGTGCAAATACCAATAACCAAGCTAATTATACCCATGTTGCACATGACTATACTATACATCATAATCGAGCCTCAAATGACCATGCCAATTCCATTACCATTAAGAAGCCACCAAAATTTGTAGTAAGTTCACATGACAAACCAAGGTGACCCCATAAGGTGCTCCCCTAAACAACAACCAAAGACCCAATACAACCTCTTAGACCAGTTGGTGAAGACACCTAAGTTACTTTGTATATCCCTTGAGCACAAGGCTATTCTAGACAAAGCATTGCAAACCACCTCCGTACCAATCAACCTTAATGTCAATTGATTCTAGGAAATGGTAGGCTACTTAGCTAATACCCACCATGTCACTTTTTCAAACCAAGATTATTCATCTCAAAAGTCTAATTATAATGACCCTTTGCACTTAGAATTTTACGTTCATAAACATAAAATCAAACAATTCTTGATAGATGGTGGAGTGAGATTAAACATTTGCACTCTTAAATTGGTTAAGGTAATGGGATTATCTAAAGCTTGTGTGGACACAATAAAAAGAATCATCATAAAGGCCTATGACGATGAAGAATGCTCTTCCAAGGGTTTTCATAACATTACCAATCAAGGTTGGGCCTATAATATTGGATACTACATTCCATGTATTGGATCTAGATATCCCTTACAATATCCTCCTCGGTCGACCATGGATCCATGCTATGAAGGTCGTACCATCCACATACCATCAATGCTTAAAGTTTCCCCACAATGGCACTGAGATCACAGTAGCTCATGGTCCTAACCCCTTTAGGTATTGCAGTAATCTGAGAGGGGGCTACTGAATTTCAAGTGCCTATCAACCAGGAAGCTTCATCCTCCACCTCGTCACATTACATTGATCCATCTTCCTTGACCAAATCATCTACTTCATTTACTGCACCATCCAAAACCAAGGTCCAGATCCATGACATGGGATGTGGAGAGTATTGCATGGATAGTTCATTCTATGTTAAGAAGTCGACAGCAGGTGAAAATATTAATACTACTAAGAATATCCAAGCTTCCAAGAATGATGTTAAGTCAACTTCATAAAATATGCAAATAGATGATTGTTCCTAGATTGAAACTTTTTGTGATCCTGATGACACTTTTATCTTTGCTATAAATGCTCATGACCCTATTCAAGACCATCCCTCTCCATCTTACAACTCTTTCACTACATCTTCTAAAAGATCATCCTTCCATCCCAACCATTCTAGGTTAGAGTATGCATCCCCTATTGTTCACTTTGCTAAGCCCTCTGTCCAACTCATTAAGGGTGTGTAAGATTCCTTTGATGTTAACAGTACCAAAAAGGATAGTCCCAAAGAATCCATAGAGGGCATCACCAACTCACCTATCTCATCCATTTCATTCAGCTCATCCATCCCACTCACGTCCACCCACCTCACAAATATAGTTCAACAAGGGGTACCTCACAAAATTAACAAGGATAAAGCTCAATAATCAAAGGTGAAAATGCCTTCTTCAAAAGGGGATCTAGAGTCAAAAGAAAGAATGAAAAGAAAGAAAGATCATGAAAATTCCTCTAGTCAAAATTAAAATATTTTGGACAAATCCAAGATAACAATAAGAGTCAAAAATGAAAATCAGCAAAAGCTCATCTCCAATTATGCCTCTTCATCAAAAACCACTGGGGGCATTTATCAAAGCATAATGTCAAAAGAAGAGCTTGTTGATCTAAAGTCTCCATATTCATCACTTTCACTCAATCCATACACTCTACCAAATCCATCCATATCCACACATCCATCATATCACTCCATCTCCCTTCACGATATTCTTTGATGGACCTTTGACTAACCCATCCACATGTTCTAACTCATTGGTTGCCCAAACTCCTTTTGGTATGAAGCCTGATGGCCCATGTAGTGTGCACAATAGGAATCATACCTTGACTCCCTTTTTTCACCACATTAGTCACCCTCTGCATCTATCATTCATATCGTTCATTCAGATTAGATCCTTTCATCTTCCATGGTCATCCAAGTTTGAACTAAATCAGTTGGGCCCATACATCATCACGGTAGTATTGGATCAAGAGCTTATCAAATTTTGACTCCTGAAGGAAAACCATTATCACATCCTATCAACAGCTTGCACTTGGATAAATTCCACATCTAGCTTTAGAAAGCCATGTCCAAACCTAAAAAAATACAAAAAAAAAAAACATCTCTTTGATAAAAACTTGGAAAACAAGCATCTTGGTGACATCAAAAAAATCAAAAAATAAAGAAAATAGTAAAGAGAAATAATTCATCCAATAGTGAAAACCACTTTGGTGGCACTTTGGATAAGTACCATGGTGAAATCCTGGCAAACATGTGCCATGTGTAGTTAATCTATGTTCCACTATCTGGGTTAGCATTCTATATTATTGTCATAAATTCACCTTCACACTTCTCATGTCATCCATAATAGAACTTTTTTTTCCTTCCCATGGCTTGGAATGATTGTCATTTTGCATCTTTTCTCCTTCCATACATGCCCGTAATAAAGATTATCACATTCCATCCCTAATAAACTGGTCATATACCCGACTAGGGGCAAGTACTCAACCTACATCTACATTGAATCCTAGACTTGGCATTGGACGTCACTATGTCAAAAATAAATAAAACATCAAAACATGTTAAAAAGCAAAAAAAATCAGAAAACTTCAAAAATCCAAAATTATTAAAACATGTCAAAAATCCAAAAAACATCAAAAAACTTCAAAAATCCAAAAAAATAAAAAATATGTGAAAATCCAAAAACATCCAAATAATTCTCAAAATCCCAAAAACAAAGTTAGACTTAGTCATGTTAGTCAAAATCTATTTGAACTACATTACCTCTATGTGTATAGCATAAGCAAGGCCATTAGTCAATGAGCCCCCGAGGCACTAGGTCAATCCTTTAGGGTTGTCGAATAAAATCAATAATGAGAGTCCATAATCACTAAAATAGTGTCAAGTCTTGTCAGTCCAAGTCAGTTGAACTACAAGGTCTCTATGCATTGTTACATAGGCAAGGCCATCAGCCAATGAGCCCCTAAGGCCCTAGGTTGATTGTTTAGGGTTTGTCTAGTCAATTGCTATGCATGTCATAATAAATTAGAAATTGTCATCAAACACAAATAGTCACCAAAACCTCAACGTAAATCACGAATCAACAATAAAAACTATTCAAGAAGTCTTCAAACCAAATTAGTCAATTTTCCAATTAGTCAAATGTCAAACCAACATCAAATCAACATAAAATAGTCAATTAGTCAATCATTTGTCTTATACAGGATGTGTCCTTGCAAATATACATTCACTATCAAACTCTGTCATTTTCTGTATATAGGTGGTTACATGAATGAAACAATACTTGATGTCTTATATGACATGTTTCCTCTCTTGAAACCAAGCATTGTTAAACAATCAACCTGTCAATCAATTAGTCAATCAAACATCGATAAACAATCATTGGTAAATGATCAAAATGGCTATTGACTTTGTTGATCTACTTTGTCTTATCTTTTTTATTTATCTTTTTTTTTCATGTTATTAGCCACCTCGAGGATATCCCAAGAAGGATTTATAGGAGTGGCGATGTTTCATGACTCACTTTTTCTTTGATTGTTGCATGTGGATTTTCTCAGAAAAAAGACTAGGCAAACTTTTCTTTTAGTATGAGTCATGAAATTCCTTGTATGTTGGCAGTCAATTTTCACAAGTGGATAACTTTGCACACCTTGGTTTATGACATACCATGGTGTTTATTGTCCATTTTTCATATTTTTAATTCCCAATGATGATTAAATGCAAAGCCTATCATCTATCAAGTAAAATATATCAATCTTTCTTTGTCTTCATTAACTCCATGCAAGCATTTTAAATTTTTCTTAATTCTTTGAAAATTGGCAAAAAAATTGAGGGGGAATAGGTCTACCTGTTTTCCTATCAGCACACTAGGGGATAGTTTTGAACTGAATTTCTTTGACACAACGTGATAAACTACATTGTATCAAAGAGGGGAAAAATGTAGACACTGAAAAATTTCCTAAGCGTGTGAACACTATTTTTCTTCGTCAATTCCCTTTCTTCCCTAAATAATTACATAATTTTAATTATTTGATAATTGTCTAAAGTCACAATTCTTCTATTAAATAAATAGTTTTACTTTAATTAATTCATTTATTTTCTTTTATTCTTCCTTTTGATCAATTAAATAAATTATATTTATTTAATTACATCACTAATGATATCAAGTTTCCACAATCCATAATGTTCTTTCTGCAATGATTTTTGGGTTTGATTGTGTAAGAGTTTTTCCATCAATGTTTCAGATCACACTCCATGATCTGTCATCAAGATGAGAGAAAAGAGCCAAAGGAGAAAATGATCCTTCTCCTCAGGTTTGTGTCGGTCTCTTCTCTTGTCTCTCCCCTTTTGTTCCCCTTAGGGTTGCCCTTTCCTTTTTTGCGGTTCCTTCTTCATGTTGCTTCCTTCTTTCATTTTTTTTAATTTTTAGTTTCTTTCATTTGTTAGTGGTCTTATGCTCTTATGTAGTTTGTTCCTTTTCCTTCTAGTCTTGCTTCTCTTTTTTCTTCTCCCCTCTTATTTCTTTCCCCATACATACATACATACATACATACATACATACATACATACACATACATACATACATACATACACATATATTACATATATATATATATATATATATACATATATATATATATATATATATATATATATACATATATATATATATATATATAGTATTGTTGTATTGTTTTTATTGTTATGTTTGTTTGGTTATTTTTTTGTCTATTACCTTGGTCATTTTTTGCAATTGTTTATTTTTTGTATTTGTGGTGTTGCATTTGTTTACTTGTGTTTGTATTGTGTTTCTCTCTATTTTGGTTGCATTCTTTGCTTTGTTTGTCTTTGTAATTATTTATTGTTTTTGTTTTGTTTTGTTGCTTTTGTTTATTGTATTTGTATTGTTGTTTTTGTTATTGTATTTTTTGTGTTGTATTTTCAACTATTGTGGTAATTTGTATTTGTTTATTGTTTTTTTCTTGTTTTTGTATTTTTTTTGTGGTTTCATTTATTGTAATTGAATGCATTTAATTATATTGTTTTGTGTGTTTTTGTCTCTTTTGTTTTTGTATTGTTTATAATTATGTAATTTTGTTTTTAGGTTGTTTACTTATTTTTTAAAAGTGTTTGGTTCTTTTGGGTTTCTTTTATTTATGCTCTTTCCTTTGTGTGGTAATTTACTTTAATTGTTTTTTTTTGGTTAGTGCCTTATTTGTTTATTGTTTATTGTTTTGTTTATGTTTTTTGTATTTTTGTGTTTCTATTGTTGTTGAACATCTATTTTGTTTTCATTTTTTTCCTTGCATATTGTTTATTGTTTTTTGGTATTTTTGGTTATTGTAATTGTTTGGATTTTGTATTGTATTATTTTTTCTTATTTCCCTTATTTTTGTGTAGTTTGTAACTGTGTTTTTTGGGCTTACTTTTGCTTCATTGTTTCTTGTTTAGTTGCTTATTTTATTTGGTTTTTAATTATTTTAATTGCCTTGTTTCTTTGTTTTATTTATAATTGTTTTTGTTTGTTTATGTAGATATGCATTCATTATTTTTATTCCTTGAAGGCTTGTATTTCTTGGTTTATTCTTTCCCTCCTTTGGGTCCCCCTTTTTATCGCTTTTCATGTTTGGGTGCCTTTGTTTCTAAATTTTTTGCATGATAATTGTTTGTTGTTAGTGTTTTATTCCTCCTTTTATTTTAGTTTTTTTATTTTATTATATTATATTATGTTATATTATATTATATTATTTATTTATTTTATTTTATTTTTTCTTCCTTTTATTTTGTTCTTTCTTGTCTTGGTTCTCGTGCCCCCTTCTCTCCCCTCCCATTGTGTTCTTATTAGGTGGTTTTGTTCTACACCTTATCATTTTCTCCTTTGGCTCTTTGCTCTCATCTTGATGATGGATCATGGAGTGTGATCTGAAACATTGATGAAAAAACTCTTACACAATCAAATCCATAAATCATTGTAGAAAGTACATCTTTCATGTTTCATTTGTCTTTATAATTAAATAAATTTTATTTATTATTTAATTTAAAAGTCAACTTTCCCTTTCTTCTATAATTAAATCATTATTTTAATTATTTAATTGTTTACTTTCCCTCCTAAATTAAATAATTTTATAATTATTTAATTTCCTCCAACAATCTCTTTTTTTGTGCCAACCTCTTTATCCATGTCATGCTTATATCTTTACATCTCATTTAATTTCCACCTTTGATTGAATTATTTTATAATTTAATCTCAATCATCCATCATTAACTAAGTTCTATCTTTTCCCTAATTTAGCCCTAACCCTATTTCATACTACAACTTTCAAAATTGACCATTGACTTGGTAGAAACCAAGATCTGAAATGCAAACTAGAAAAGCCTTCCACATAAGAGAAAATCATAAAAAGCAAAGCTTTGCAAAAGATGTGCAAATATTAATTATTTAGGAATTATTAATTACATGAGATGATTTGCTTTATAAAAGTAAGATATGCATAACCCTAATCTTATCTTGAGAAACAAGATAGTTCAACAAGATAAGGATGAGAATAATAAACCTAGGAATTAAATATTACCTAAGTAAAGTTATGCAAGTGTAATTAAATATTAATTACACTAACATGACTTTCATGTCATATTGGATTTTAATCTCAGTCCTTCATTCCAATTTGGTTTTCTATAAAAGAAGGCCTATCATTGTCATTTCAACCTACCTAGTTGATGCTACCTAGTTCATGCTACCTAGACTATTTCTATCCAATGAGACAAGTACAATCTTCAATATTTTACTATCATTGTCATTATGCTATTGTTGCATACTCAAAATATAAGGGCAAGCAAGCATATAAAGCAAAGTGGAGAAGGAAAATGGAGGTGAATCAACCATAGCATAGAGATATTTGGTAATATTGCTTCATATTTTATGTTTCTATGTTGGATTGTACTTCATTGTTGGTTTAGGGCTCTAGGGTTTGAGTGTTGTTAATTTATGACCTTAACCTTATTTTCACCCTATTCTACACTAGGATCTATGTAATGAAATTAATTCTTACACTAGCCTATGGGTGCATTGGGATAGATAGGGGTTGCAAGAGCTCTCCAAGAAGTTGGCTCATAGCCTTGTCTTACTAAAAAATATTGGTCTTCATGTAGCCCTACATATCCTCTTTTAGTCTCAGGTAATAAAAGCCACATTCCAATAGTGCAATGGTCACCCTTTACCTTGGGTTCCATACCCAAACAAAATCATGGAATTCTTTGACTAATTCCCTTTGTATATCCTTCCACTTTGAGATGTACACTTGATCTTGGGTGAATATCAAGAGCCCATCCTTGATATAAAACCATCAAATTCTACCTAGTCAAAATTGTTGGATCAACTATGTTGCTTGGGATTCGATCTCTATTCCTTCATAGATTTAGTTCAAAACATCATTTGAGACCACTTGACTTCTAGACCTCTCTATGTCATGTTTCTATTAGATGGTTGTGAGCTAAGCTTTCTGGGTTAATGTATTTGCAACCACATTTTACTTGTCAAGATTATATGCAATCTCCATATAAAACTTGGTTGGGAACTCCTAATACCTCACCTAATTCTAGGTGAGTTTGGCTTGAGTTTTGAAATATGTGGAATTGATGTTGTCCATTTTCACAATGAAGGGCATTGCAAGAAGGTGGTGTCTCCACACCCTCGAGGAGTGAACTATGCTCATTATATCCCTTTTGTGGGTTGGATAGTTCCTTTTTTTTATCATTCAGCTTTCGAGACTCAAATGCAACTAACTCACATACTCAAGGTTTCTACATATATCTAAAATCCAAGAAATTCATCAAATTGTAATTATTAAATTTCTAATAATTATAAAAGTTATTTTTCTTCATTATCCACATTATTCTTTCACCATTAATATTAAACGAAAATATGTAAATTCTTTCATTTAATTATCATATTTATGATTGTTTATTAATAAACTCACCTTAGAAGTTGTATTTTATTAGTTACCCTAGAATTATGGATGTAAGTGATTTGTTCCCTTACAAATATGATAAACTATAAATTTTATCACGGTGAAGGAATTTCTTCTATGAATGAAGTGACCTCTAAAAGCATATCGACGACTATCTTGCATCCATATCAAGGTATGTGCAGGATCATGATGGGCCAAAAAGTGGCGATATGATGGGTATTTGTAGTGTATGTGGCTGACGACTTTTTAAAAAAAAAAAATTGATGAAATGAAAAGGGTTTTTAAAGGAGATTCTTAGCTTTCCATCAATATAAATTATGCTTTATTTTGAATTTAATAAATAATCATTATTCATTTTCTATTTGAATTACGACTAAAGTCTTGATTGATAAGTTGATTGAAAGACATCTATAGCTTTCAAACAGTATATATTTTTGGAATCCAAAACATGTATCACATTCTATGCTTCACATACTATAGGATTAAAAAAGGAAAAAATGAATTTTATGAAGTTTTGACCAAGTTAAGGTGGTCAGACATACGAGCTTTTATATTTTTTAAAAGTTGTAATAAAAATTTCATAATTAATTATTTACTTGGAAAAAATTACAAAAAAAATATGCATCACATCCTAACATGAGTCCTCTACTTATGTATAAAATCTTATAATTTTTTTATCATTTTATTGTGGTTAGGGTGGTCAGGATAGACACCTACTTATTTTTTCCCGAAATTTAAGTACTATTGCATTGAAATTTCAAATTTTCACCAAATAGATTTTAAAAATAAAAATAAACCTAGTAGCTTAGAAACTACATTCAATTTTCTATAGATTCTATTCTTACATATTTTTGAAATAATATAGATAACTTATTCAAATTTTTACGTCAAGTTGCCTAACTCTAATTTTTTTGAATTTTTTGCCACTTAAGGGCCTATTTTTTCCATGATGATCCTGCACATACCCATCAAAGCAAGACGATTAAATGAAACTCAATCGTTCATCATTTTTTCTTATTTTTCTAGTTGTTTTTTTCCATTTTTTGTTTCTTTCCCCACTGTTATTGGTTTCCACTGCTCCAAACTCTTTCTCGTTGGTATTGACCTTTCACTTCTCCAATTTGGTGAACTACAACCTGAAAATAAGGTTTCGATGAGGATTTTAGAGTATGTTTATTACAATGAAAATTGTCTCTAAGATCCTAATAATGAGCACATTTAGGTTTTAACAATGTTATGACATCCTTTACCCTATGTAGGTAAGTATATATCAACATAATTAATATATAATGTATATTCTATGTAATAAAAAATAAATTATAAATAATATAATTATACTACTTATTATTATTATTATATATTATATTCTTTAACAAAACTATTAAATACATATATAAAATTATTACAATTAATAATTAATATATTATATATTTTATATAATACAGATTAAATCATATATAATATAATTATATTTTTTATTATATATAATAGTATATAGGTTATATTATTATTTTTATATATTATATTCTATAATAAAAATTATTAAATATAAATATTAAATTACTATAATTAATAATTAATATATAAATAATCTAATAGTTTAATTGATCTTTGGAGAGATTAGGAAAAAGAAAGAGAGATAGAGGGGGAGACAATTCTATATAGAGAGAGGTATGTATACTAGCAGTTGCACCTAAAGGAGGTTCAATAATTACACCGATAGAAAACTATATGTATGTTAATATGTTAGAGATTATGTGTTTGTGCATGGATGCACTGCAAATTCTAGTTGCATGTGGCTAGATTAAACAATTAATAATAAGTGCTAAATAACATGGAATGAAATAAATTTAGACAAATCTAGATTTTTTCTTTAAAGAAATTAAGTATTATTCGATCAATGCTATTAGATTTCCACAACCCATATTATCAAAATTTTATACTTCTGGATTTGATTGTGTGCCAATTTTTGAATCAACATTTTGGATCACACTCTGTGATTCATCATTAGGAAATAGAGCTCAAGGAGATGTAAAATTTTACATCTCCTTGAGATCTAATTCCTAATGATGGATCATGGAGTGTGATCCGAAATGTTGATTCAAAAATTGGCACACAATCAAATCCAGAAGCATAAAATTTTGAAGTATTATTCAATTATGAAATATTTGCATACAAATTTAAAACATAAAACAATGCAAATGAAAGAAGAAAGTTTTCATCAAATTCACAAAAATTATTGCAAATGGAAATAGAATGTTCTCAATTAGTTTTCAAATCAATATTTATCTAGATTTTATGTGATAAGTGAGATTTTGGAGGCTTTTACCTAATATTTTAGAAGATTTTACCATTAAACTATAGCCAATTTACCATTAAATGGTAGTTGAAACTTGTTTTCCAATGACTCAATAGTGGTTTGTAGGTGTGAGACTTGTTTTAGGCTCAAATATCACACTATATGTATCCTATTGGCTAATAAAGAGAGAGAAACTCAAAAGATAGATAATATGAGAAAGTGAAAAATTTAGATAGATAGATATCGAGAAAGAGAGAGAGGAGAGAGAGAGAGAGAGGGGGAGGGAAGGAGGAATAGACAAAGAGAGATAGAGCATGAGAGAGAAATATAAGAGACACAAAGGAAAACAAAGAAAAGAGAAACTAACTTATGATTGGTTGTTTCATGTCAACAATCCAAGAATGGCATGTTTCCTTAGGGAGTTATGCTCAAGGTAGCATGTCATTTGATTAAGGATATGATAATTCACCTTTAAGACCTCTTCAATGTATCCATTGCATACTTAAGGAGAGAAACATATAGAGAGAGCGAGAGAGAAAGAGAGAAAGAGAAAGGAAGAGAAAAGGGAGAGGGAGATAGAGATAAGATATAGATAGGTGGAGAGAGAAAAAAGAGAAAGCGAGCAAGAGAGAGAAAAATGAGACAAAGGAGGAGAAAGATATGAAGATAGATAAAGAGAGAGGAACAAATATAGAATTAAAGGGATAAAAAGAGGGATAAGGAGAAACAAGAGAGAAGAGAGAGAAATAAAGATAGAGATAGAAAGAGAAAGAGAACTAAATAAAAATAGAGAGATAAAGAGGGAGATAGAGAGATATAGAGAGGTAGATATATAGAGAGATAGGTAGAGATATAGAGGAATAAAGAGGGACATAGGCAGAGGTAGAGAAAGTGAGGGAGATATAGAGAAAAATAGATAAAGTAAAAGAGAGAGAGAAGAGTAGATATAGATAGAGATAAAGTCACATAAAGAGATAGGGAGATAAAGATTATAAATAGAGGGAAGAAAAGATATATATATATATATATATATATATGGAGGGAGATAATGAGAAACATATAGATAGAGAGAGGTAGAGAGATAAAGATGAATAGATAGAGATATAGGGAGGGTGATTGATATATCTCTCCCTATCGCTCTCTATCTCTCTATATCTCCCACTATCTATGTCACTCCCCCTTCCCCTCTCTATCTATTTAGCTATCTCTCCTTCCCCCTATCTCTCTCTCATTCACTCCATCTCTCCCTCTATCTCTCCTACTCTATATCTCTATCTCTATTTCTCTCTTTATCTCCCTCTCACTCCTCTCTTTATCTCTTCTATCCACATCTTTCTCTACCTCTATCACTATCTCTCGATCTCTTTCACTATCCCCCTCTATCTCTCTATTTCACCCCCTTTCTATGTCTCTCTCTCCCTCTATATATATTGATCTATCTCTCCCTTTCTCCCCCATATTTTTCTCCCTCCCTCTCTATGTATCGCTCGCTCTCTCTCCCCCCTCTTCTTTCTCTCCCTCTTCTACCTCTCTCTCTTCCTCTTCAACCTATCTCTCTGCCTCTCTACCCCTCTTCTCTATCTCTCCTCTTCTACCTATCTCTCTCCCTTTCTCTCCCTCCCTCTCTATCACCCCCCTCTCTCTATATATCCCCATCTTTCCCTCCCTCACTCTCTCCCTATCCCCCTTATCTATCTCTCTATCTCTACCTCTCTCTCCTTTCTCTTCCCATATCTCTATCTCTCTCTTTCTCTTCAATATCTCCTATCTCCCCCTACTTCATTCTCCCAAGTTATCTCCCTATTTCTCTCTCCCTCTCTATTTACCTACCTCTAATTCTCTCTCTTTGTCTCTCTCTCTCCCTCTCCTCCCCTCTCTATATCTCCTTATATCGCTATCTCTCTATCACTCTATCTCACCATCTATATCTATTTATCTCTCCCTCTCCCTCTTCCTATATATCTCTCTATCTCATCCTCTCTATCTCTCTGTCTCTATCTCTCCCTCTCTATCTCCCCATCTCTCTCTGTATATATATCTCCCTCTACCTATATCTCTCAATCTATTTGTCTCCCTCTTCCTCTCTTGCTCTATCTTCATCTCTACCTCTATTTTCCTCTCTCCCCCTTTATATCTAGACATGTCTCCCTCTCTCTATCCATCCATCTATTTCCCTCTCTATCCCTCTATATATTTATCTCTTCCATCTCTATCTATCCCTCTCTCCTCTCTCTCTTTATCTCTCCCTCCTCTCCTTTCCATATCCCTCTCCTTATCCTTCTCCATCTCCATCTCTATCTATATTTTCCTCTCTATCTCTATCTCCTTACTCCTCCCACTCTCGCTCTTCCCCCTTCTTTCTCTCCCTCTTTCTATCCCTACCTCTCCCTCTCTCTCTCCCTCTCTCCTTATTGCAAACATAACATGAGTCTGTTGTTAATGAAGCCTAATTATCTTCCTGATTCAGAGGTTTTATTTCAATCATGTTTAGATCCCTGCAAGTGGATTCATAGTTTATTTAAAGCTATCACTTCTCCATTGAGACCTTTGCTGCACAAACAAAATCATTTAATAAATGGCCTACCAATTGACCTCATGTGCTGCATAAATATATGAAAAAAATAGACCAAAATTTATCCTAATTGACCTTCCACACTTCTTCGGCGTACCCATTGCACACGAAGGTTCGATTGCGAGTAATACCCTTTCGTCTAAAATATTTTCTTTCCTGCATATTCTGTGAACAAATTTTCTAAGATGCTCCCGCTGTAAATATGCCTGACGGTCATTGGCAGTGATTCTGAGATGTCGCTTAACTTTCCGTCACTGCTTTCTAACACCGGCAAATCTGTAATTCTTCGGCGCGAAACAGCTGGCCAGCTATTGAATGAGCCGGTGGAAAAGAGGTTTGTGATCTGTAACACATTTAATTTCCTCTGTCAACACTAACCTCTACCAAACTTTTATCTGTTCTCCAACTTGTATAATTCATTATTGATTGCCTTTTCCAATATATATTTATGTTCTCCCTTTTGAAAGTTATTTATTCCCGTCAAAGAAATAGTGGGACGCTGCTAATTCTATGCATTTTTATAAGATTATCATAAAACTATTGCGTAGCATAAGGAAACAATTTCAATTGCCAATGTTTACAAGTAAAGATGTAGCTTTTTATACTAGTAAGTTGGTGATTGAAGACACCACATTTCCTCAAGATATAAAACTAGTCATGGGGGTCCTAGTACATTGTTGTTCATACAATAAAGTTGATTGAGGTGTGCATTAATAGAATGTAGATCATGCGATATCGAAGCATTCTATGCCAACAAACAAAATTGTATTAACTAAAGTTAGTTCCTTTCAATTTGTTTTGTTTTGTAATTAGCACATGTTTTTTTTGGCTATTTTGTTTGCTACAATTGGAATATATAGTTCAATTACTATTCAAGCACTCAAGTTAATATGATAGAATCCTCTTTGTGACACTGCATTTTGTTAATGATGACTTGCAGCTTTATTTAAAACACAAATAGAGCGCCACATGCATATTCACATATTCATTTACATTCCTTGGCTATGCAGCATTTGAAATAAACCAAAAGAGATGTGCATATTATGCATCAAGTTTTAAGGATTTATACCAAGGTTTTCCTTATTGGTCCCAAGAGGGGTCATGTTTAGAGTTACATTATGTTTTGAAGCTTCTAGTTTGAGATTCATCTAATTAAGGCAAACTTGTCCAATTCCAAGGTGATGCACCCATATTTCAATGCAAACCAAAGGAAAATCATTTAATTTGGGTATGTTGATCCATATGACCTACATATAGGCAATGTCATACATTTTCAACCAATGCACTTAATTTCTACAACTTCTATGTAAAGAGATGTCTAATACAAATTAAGGGTAGTTTGACTAGAAATAGTTTTGAAAGATAGCAGAGGATAAGAAGAAATATGAAGACCAAGTAGTGTCTCAGTAACTTAGAGTAGAGTAAGAAGATTGTGATGAGTTCAATGGTGTGTCTCAATGTGAAGTGCTAGTTTATATGATAATCAAATGGCTAAGGCCTAACATGTTGTAAGCCCATTAAAATAAATATTGATGGTGTAATTCTAATTGCTGAACTATATACATATTGAACCTAGTTGAACATCAAAAGATTGTGTGGGTTGCATGGTTGAGTAGTATTTTTTTGGACCCTTCATCTACGACTATACTAGTTGTTATCATAGTAGGAAAGATTCCTGTGGAGTTTTGGGGAATAATTGTGAGTTTGTAATAGAATTTTTAGCCTTGTGTTGGGTAGAAGACCACAAATACTTTTATTCTTCTTCATAGATCATCAAGTTGAGGGAGGTAGACATCTAGAAATACATTTATTCTTGTTTATTATTGGAGATCAAAGGATAAAATCCCTTTTTATTTATTGATGAAATTTCATCTAGAAATTGCAATTATACTAATAAGAACAAATATTTGAAGGTTAACAGTTTTGTGAAGCAAGAAATAGCTAGTTTAGATATTCAATTTGTGATTTATTATTTTTATTAGTGTTTCTTTAAATTTTTTGGTATAATTTTTTTTTATTAATTCTATTAAAATAAAGGAGCTCCAATAGTTTGATTCAGTTTCAATATCATGCACGTATGCTTTTGTTTCAAAAAATTGTAGTGGTTGTGCTAAATTTTGCATAGTTTATATATTTCTTCTCACTGTATGCTCTAACCACACCTTCATGGGATCTTGGTGATCATAAATTAATTAAAATATGCTTTATATAGTTTGATATATATTTTCTTTTATAATAATTAAATTGTTTTTTAGAAAAAATATTTTTTGTGTGCTAGTAGTACATGTATAGTTTTCGGGTAGATTTGAGTGCAAATCTAGTTTTAGTTTTTTGGGGTATCTTTCGTTTTAGCATATTCTATTTTAGACTATTAAAAATTATTTTATTCTTTTAGATTTAAGAATACTTTAATATTATTTTGGTTGGGGATATTACACTAGGGTGATCCCACAATACTAGTTTACAATTTTTGGCCAAACTGGACACTGAACTGATTTTTTCTAACTAAATCTTCACTTTCGGGCACCTATAGCAGCTAAACCGCAAGAAATTTGAAGATGTTGCAAACTAGTGATTTGTGAAATTTTGTTTGTAGATTCTAAATATTTTTTTTTCAATTTTTTTGGAATCAGATTGCACTTTTTTTTCCATCTCCTTCGAAAACTAGTTTTTTTCAGTAAACACCATTTTTAAGGAGTAACGCTCACTTTATAACACATAACTTTTTTTCCATGAAGGATAAAATTCTATTTTTTTCAAATTTAGATTTATAACTACGATATCTAATGCTTCCAATTGGTTTCATGGTGTTTTAGCTAATATTTTTTCCTTAATCAAGTTTCGAAGTCAAACCAATTACAATTCAGACATAGGGGCACCGTATAACACAATTTTTTTTGTATGTATCAAAATTCAATTTTTTCTTTTGTTGGATCAAGGACTTCAATATCTAGTGCACTCATATTTTTAAAAAAAAATTGATAATCTTCTATTTTTCCACATGTGTAGAACAGAGAGCTTGATTTTAGGTGAAAAACCTACATTCACAAGAAATAAAAAATAAATATAATAATCAAATTAAATTTAATTAAAATTATACTTTTTTGGAAGCTTATAATAAGGAATAAATAATTACAAAAAATAAATTTTAAATGAATTCATTTGATCCCCCCAAAAGGTAAATCAAAAGTGGTTTTTTTATTAGCATTTTAATAGGTGTAAAGGAGACTTTGTTATAGGTATGGTTTAAACCTAGTGGGGTTCTATCCAAGGGGGCTTGGTCTAAGGTGGTTTGATCAAACCCTCTTCAATTAGAATCCTTTAAATGGAACTTTTCAAGGCTTAAATCATTATATTTTCTAACAATATGTGATTTTAGCAAAAATTGGGATCTTCCAAAAAGTGTAAACCACTATTGTGGCAGCACCCACTGGTATCATAACTTTGATCATGTCAATGTGTAGGGTGAATTAAACCATTGATGTGAATTATGAAAATATTCTTTAGATATCAAATAAATGAAAGCAATGTATATCATTTTTAAGATATCATGATACAACTACAAAATTTCTAAGATGGTATTATCAAGCTATTGGAATAAAAATTATAGTTAAAGAGTAGCATGCAATACCCAGTTCCAACTAAAACATCACAAAAAGAGGATATCGATATAATATTTGAGGATTATCAAGGAGAGTATAATGCTTTCAAATCTATAGTAAATTTAGATGATTACTTGAAAATAGTTGGAATTTTTTTCTCAGTAAAGAGAGTTTAAATAGAAATAAAAAGATAAATAGAACCAAAGCCACAAGTTACTAAGGATCATATCATTGAGCATGAATAAAATAAAGTTCACCTATAGAGGGATGAAATAATTGAAATAGAGGTACAAAAAGCTATATAGGTTGAAGGTGATATTTCTATCATTGAAAAATGCAATTTTACTAATTTTCAGTTAATCCTCATATCAAAGAAGCATTTGACTTAATGAATTTGTTGAGAAAGAAACATTCCATGTTAAATTTAGTGATTTTGTTGTTCTAATAATTTCTAATGGTGTCCTAAATACACTTATTAAAAATTTAAATGTTTAAAAGGTTGAGCCATTATCATATGAAATTGATGTACAATTTAGTTGTGTTGATGAACAAAAAATTGTGAATGATGATGAGTTTCATTCCATTAATCTTCATTCTCAAAATTTGGGTCACGTGAATGTTAGTGTTGTTTCAATGTTTTTAGAATTTTTTAAATTAGAAAACTAAGGTAAATAATTTGATGGTATTTTTGCTAGAGGGGATAATACTAGTAAATTTTGACTACACCAATTTCATACCATATTCATTACAAGATTCTTTTTATCATGATAATAATTCTAACAATGATGAAAGATGAAGGGTACATCTTGAAATAACTAGCAAAGAGATCTTTCCTCTCAATTCCAATATTTATCATGCACGCTGGTGTGGGATCCTAACATTATAAACAAAGAATTAAAAATCTAGGAGAAATTATGAGGTACACAATGGGTGGATTATTTGATGGGTTCGATTTTATGATTGCTAATAGGTCACCATTCCATGGACCTAGATAAGTAAACAAATTAATTTAACCATGGGTGAGAATAAGGTATGTAATCCATTCTATTAATTTATATGGTTGTGTGCACAATGGTTTCATTCCCTTGGTGAGTTTCTATAAAATCATTAAAATAGGAAACTAAATTTTACATTTGAATGAAAATATGTTATGTTTAGAGGTATTTCTAATGGATCTTAGAGTGTAGTTATAGATAATAGGAATTATTGCAAGGGAAAAAATTCTTGATTATAAAGTTTCTCAATAATGGAGGCATTGCAAAAAATTATTTTATTTTCTTGTAATTAGAATAATTATAATTTTGATATTCTTACTCTTTTAAATCAATATAGTGTGGCACTCACTAATATGCTTCTAGGATAGCTATTATATAGAGGATTCCAACATGTCATAGATTTGGAACCAAGCTCTAAGAATTATGTGAGAATTCCCTACCACCTATTGAGGAAATATAAGATGAGATAGAAGATCTTAAGGAGTTTTAAAAATAATCCATTTAAAATCTATCCAATTTTCTTCTTTAGTAGTACTTGAGAAGGAAGAATATGACTTCATAAGAATTTGCATCAAGTATATATAAATGCACAAGAATATAATTGGATACCCTATTCCTAGGATTGATGATCTTGTTGGAAGATTGGTTTTTCATTAAGAAGATTGGTGGATGTATGACAGATGATGTGATTATGGTCTTTCAATTGATGTCAGCATTGTAGTGATGTCAACATTGATGTATAGCTAATGCTTGATGAGAATAATTGAATGTAGTGATGGCAACCTACTATATAGATGTAGTTTTGTTGGTTTGAAACAGACCAAATGTTTTTAGAATTGCCTAAGTCTAAGAGTATTGTTAGAAATGTGTGCCTCAATCATCACAGGCTGTAACCTCTCTTGGAGCAAAGTCGGTGTGACATCCATCATGTCTGGCCGACTAGCAGTAGTAATCCTATTGAAATTGCACAGGTCGTTGTGACCTTGCAGAAGTCTTGCCGATTGCTTTCACTTTGGAAGCTATTGCTGTGACAAGAAGCAGTCGTTGTGACATCTTACCGCATGTAGATCTCTGGCAGACAAGCCATTCTATCGCATATCGGGATAACCTACGGTGGCTCGGTGAGAAGTCTTATCAAGATATTAAAGTCTCACCGATAGTATGTTACATGTTGTGGTCTTTGGCGTATCTTATATTCTATCGGTAAGAAGTCTTACCGATGTGCAAATGTCTCACCGACGGAGGTTCAAGTGTTGGTCATCGGAGTAACACAAAGGATCTTGGGGAGATCTCTTAGTGACTGAAGAGTGTCATACCAATAGCATATGGCTGTCGGGGTAACCCAAATGGTCTCGGGAAGAAGTCCCAAAGAACGATAAAGGTCTCACCAATGGGAACACATATGGAGTCTTCATGGTAACATAAAAGATCTCGATGTGAACTCTTAGCAATAGAAAAGAGTCTTTCCGACTACTATTTGGCGCTTGGTATGTCTAGGGGTTTCGGAGTAATGTCTCAGCAATAGCGGTTGAGTCTTACCGAATGTTGAATGCTTCGGAGTAACCCTAAATGACTCGATATGATGTCTCAGCGAAAGACGATTGTCTGGCCAATGAAAACTCACATCTGTGTGACTTTGAAGATTTGGTATGGTGTTTCATCGATAGCGATAAGTCTTGGCGACATGGCGAAGTCTAAGCGATAGCTCTATGGACTCGATGTAACATCTTGGTGATAAGGATAACTCTTGTCAATATCGATATGAAGTTGTTGGCATTGGGGAGACACGGTTAGTGTCTCACCGACATGCCAACACAGATTGAAGTCATTTGACTGAGTGAGACTTTCCTATGTGGCATCTTGTAGACCAATAGGAGAAGCTGAATCTGAATAGTTGGAAGATAGTTCATTGTGGCGGTTTTGTGATGAAGCTCGACAGATAGGGAATGACATGAATATAGTTACCAATTGCAGATGCTTGATGGTTCGATGGTTAGTGCGATCAACAGTTGTTGTATTAGTTAGAATTGTATCAGTGGACGAATTCTATTCTGTGTCTACTATAACGTGAAGGTTCCTATACAAGATTGTTCTTGGTGAATGCTGCTATAGTATGACATCAGGAAGATAAGTCTAACATTTGTATGTAATCTCCATTACTGTAATACAAAGTGATTTCTCTTGGTGTGGTGGGTTTTTCTCCCGTAAGGGTTTTCCCACGTATATCTGGTGTTCATCTGTGTTTGTCTAATTCTTTGTTTCTGATATTTATTTCAAAGTGCATCTTAATTGAACTATAATTGAAAAATTAAATGTATATCTGCATTCTTCCCTAAGGTTTTGACATTTAGGAGAGTTGTTTCCGCATCTAGCTTTCCTTACAAGTGGTATCAAAGCCTGGCCAGTTGTGTTATCCTTGTGGGTATGTTGGGTTTTTTGTGTCAATTATGTTCAATGGGAGTCCTGTAGAAGTTTGTCATTTCTAATTACAGATTGAGATGGCTAGCACATTAGGAAATATTGAAATAGAGAAGTTCAATGGCAGCAATTTTGAGTTGTGGAAACTTAAGATGGAGTATCTCTTAGTGGATCGTGATTTGTGGCTTGCTGTGTCTAGAGTGAAACCTATAGGAATGAAGCAAGAAGATTGGGACCTTGCAGATAGAAAGTATAAGGGGTTGATAAGGCTCTGCTTGGCAAACTCCATTCTTCTCAATGTGCATGAAGAGAAGACTGCATCTTCCTTGTGGAAGAGACTGGCATCTATTTATCAGGGGAAGTCTTTGGTGAATAAACTGTTCATGAGGAAGAAGCTGTACTCTTTGAGAATGCAGGAAGGAGGGTCTGTAGCTAATCATTTGAATGCATTTAACATGCTACAAGTGCACAATTAACATATGTTGGTGTGAATACTGAAGAAGAGGATCATTGTATGCTATTATTGTGTTATTTGCCAGACTCATAGGATCATCTAGTGATGGCTATTGGGAGTACAACATCCAGTTTCAAGATAGAAGATGTTTTTGGTTCTTTGTTGTCAGAAGAAATGAAAAGGAAATCTTCTAAGATGGCGAAGGAGGCCCTTGCTATTAGAGGAAGGTTGAAAGAGAAAGGCAAGAAGAAGGACAAGAAGTCTAAATCGAAATAAGAAGGGAGATCAAAGTTTGCTGGCAAGAATTCCAAGGTGAAGTGTTGGAACTATGGGAAACCTAGTCATGTCCAAAAGGATTGTAAAGAGGAGAAGAAGAAGAAGAATAAGGGCTCTTCTGACAATGATTCTTCTCATAGTGATGGAGACGCCTTCATTGCAGCCTTGGCTACACAGGCATCAGATGATGTCTGGTTGATTGATTCTGGAGCATCTTTCCACATGACATCTCATAGAGAGTGGTTCACAAAGTATGAAGAATACGATGGTGGAAAGGTGTACTTGGCGAGTGATTCAACTTTGGAAATAGTTGGTCCTGGAAGAGTCAGAATCCAATTCCCCAATCAGAGTGAAGGGAATCAAGGATGTTATGCATATACCAGGTCTGGCTGGAAATTTGCTGTCTATCAAGAAGCTAAATGATATTGGAGTACAAGTCATGTTCTCTAGAAATGGCTGCAAGATGACTAGAGGCTCTATGGTGCTGGCTAGAGGTGCTCGAATTGGTACCCTGTACAAGCTGGATGCACAGGTTGTTCAATGCAACAGTGTCTCTATAAAGTCACTAAAAGCTACTCATGGAGGTAAAGAGGGAAATATCCCTAATTATGTAAACTCTATGGAAGTAAAAATTTCAGTAGAGAAGACTATGTTCTAGCATCATAGGCTAGGCCACACTGGAGAGAAAGGTTTAAAAACCTTGAAGAACAAAAACTTGGTTGAGGGGCTTGAAGATTGTAACCTTGAATTTGAATTTTGTGAACACTGTATATATGGAAAACAACACCGTGTTTCATTTTATTCCAATCCTCATAAATCTTTTGGTTTGCTAGATTATATCCATTCTGATGTATTTGGTCCAGTGAATGTTCCTTATTTGTCTAAATCAAGATACTATGTGTCATTCATTAATGATTATTCAAGAAGAGCATTTGTTTATTTTTTGAAAAGTAAATCAGAAGTATTCAGTTGATTTAAGGAATTTAAGAACCTTGTAGAAAATCACACTGGTAGAAAAATAAAATGCTTAAGGACTGATAATGGTGGTGAATTTTGTTCTGATGAATTTGAGAGGTATTGCAAAGACCATGGGATTAAAAGACATAAGACTACATCTTATACTCCACAGCAAAATGGAATTGTAGAAAGGTTCAATAGGATAGTGATGGAGAGAGCACGAAGTATGCTCAGTAGTGCTGGCTTGGAGGAGAAGTTCTGGTCTGAGGTTGTATCTACTACATGTTACCTAATAAATCATTCTCCAAATTCTGCTCTTGTTAAGAAAACACCTTTGGAAGCGTGGTCTGGTAAGAAGCCCTCTTTAAAACATATTCGTGTTTTTGGTTGTGAGGCATATGCTCATGTGTCAGATGTGAAAATATCTAAACCGGAGAATAAGGATGTCAAATGTATTTTTATTGGCTATAGCGTTGTCATAAAAGGATACAAGCTTTGGAATCCTGATACAGAGAAGGTTGTATACAACAGAAGTGTAATCTTTTATGAGCTAAAACCTTCCACTTTGGATTTGCAGTCAGAGACAAAGTCAGAAAATAATAAGGATGTAGTTGGAATTCCTCCTATACCAGAGAAAGAGGAATTCAAAATTCAAAATGTACCTGAAACTGAGGAGAGCTGAAGCAGTTCTAAAAGTTCTGAAGAAGAACCTTGGCCTCAACAAGTGAGGAGGTCAACCCACGAAAGAAAACAACCTGATAGGTATGGGTTCTCTTTGATAGATTCTACTTGTTCCTATGCTTTGATTCCTAGTATTGATGAGCCTAGGACTATAAAAGAGGCATTTAAAATGTCTGATTCAGACTCTTGGTTGGAAGCCATGAATGAAGAAATGGCATCATTGGAAAAGAATGAAACTTGGAGTTTGGTGCCCTTGCCTAAAGACGGGAAAGGTGTTGGCTGCAAATGGGTATTCAAAAAGAAGATTGGTCTGGATGGCAGTGTGAGAAAATATAAGGTGAGATTGGTTGCAAAGGGTTATTCCCAGGTAGAGGGAATTGATTATGGGGAAATATTTTCTCCTGTAGCTAAGCTGACATCTATCAGATTTCTTTTGTCACTTGCAGCAGCGTATGACTTAAAGGTCGAATAGATGGATGTGAAGACATGATTTCTTCATGGTGATCTTGAAGAAGAAATTTATATGTCCCAGCCTGAACACTTTGTTGAAAAAGGTAAACAGAAACTGGTTTGCAAATTAAAGAAGTCTCGGTATGGGTTAAAGCAGTCACCTAGAATGTGGTACCAAAAATTTGATACTTTTGTATTATCTTTGGGATTTGTGAGATCAAAATCTGATCATTGTGTTTATTATAAAGCTAAAAGTGATCAAGTTCTTATTATTGCTCTCTATGTTGATGATATGTTGTTCATAGGCAATAGTAAGCTAATGATTTCTGATCTTAAGTCTTAGTTGTCTGCTAAGTTCAAAATGAAAGATCTTGGTGCAGCAAGGTATATTCTGGGGATGGAGATAACCAAGGATAGGGATAGTAGAAAAATTTGGCTCAGTTAGAGTAAGTATATCAAGACTATTCTAGAGAGATTTTGCATGAATGATTGCAAGTAGTTATTTGTTCCAGTCTTACAGGGAACGAAGCTATCTGTTGAAGACTGTCCAAAATCTCCTACTGAGATGGAGGACATGACTAGTGTACCCTATGCTAGTGCAGTTGGCAGTCTTATGTATGCAATGGTCTATACAAGGCTAGACATTGCCCAAGCAGTGGGAGTTCTTAGTCGGTTTATGGCTAATCCTGGAAGAATACATTGGGATGTTATGAAGAGAGTGTTTAGATATTTGAAGGGTACTTCAGATTTTGCTTTGTGTTACCATGGGAACTTGGTTGAATCACAGAGAACTCTTAGCATTCATGGATATGTAGATTCTGACTGGGCAGGGGACATTGACAGTAGGAGGTCCACTAGTGGATATATTTTCATGTTGAATGGTGGTGCAGTGAGTTGGATGAGTAAGCGGCAAGCTATAGTCGCTTTGTCCACTATGAGGCTAAATACATGGTAGCTACACATGCTGTAAAGAAGCAGTTTGGTTAAAATGTTTGTGTTCTAACATTGGTTTTGATGCAGGGAAAATAACTATTTTTTGTGACAGTCAGAGTGCAATTTGAAAAGAATCCTACTTTCCATGCTAGGACGAAACATATAGACATACAGTACCACTTTGTACGAGATATGGTAGAGGATGGAAAGGTTAGTCTGGAAAAGGTTGATACTTTAGAGAATGTTGCAGATGCATTGACGAAGCCAGTGAGCACATACAAGTTCAAGTGGTGTGCCAATTGAATGGGCCTTAGTGCCCATGATTTTCTGTAAGTTTTGTTGTGCTCTAGAGATGCCTGTGTGATCTTCGTCAAGTGGGAGATTGTTAGAAATGTGTGCCTCAATCATCATAGGCTGTAACCTCTCTTGGAGAAAAGTTGGTGTGACATCCATCATGTCTAGCCGACTAGCAGTAGTAATCCTATTGAAATTGCACAGGTCGTTGTGACCTTGCAGAAGTCTTGTCGATCACTTTCACTTTTGAACCTATCGTTGTGACAAGAAACAGTTGTTGTGACATCTTACCGCATGGAAATCTTTGGCCGATAGGCCATTCTATCGCATATCGGGATAACCTACGGTGGCTCGGTGAGAAGTCTTATTGAGATATTAAAGTCTCGCCGACAGTATGTTACATGTTGGTCTTTGGCGTATCTTATATTCTATTGGTAAGAAGTCTTACCGATGTGCAAATGTCTCACCGACGGAGGTTCAAGTGTTGGTCATCGGAGTAACACAAAGAATCTCGGGGAGATCTCTTAGTGACTGAAGATTGTCATACTAATAGCATATGGCTATCAGGGTAAACCAAATGGTCTCGGGAAGAAGTCCCAGCGAATGATGAAGGTCTCGCCGACAGGAACACATATGGAGTCTTTGCGGTAACATAAAATATCTCGGTGTGAACTCTTAGCGATAGACAAGAGTCTTACCAACTACTATTTGATGCTTGGTATGTTTGGGGGTTTCAGAGTAATGTCTCAGCTATAGCGGTTGAGTCTTACCAAATGTTGAATGCTTCAGAATAACCCTAAATGACTCGATATGATGTCTCGATGAAAGACGATTGTCTGGCTGATGAAAACTCACATCTATGTGACTTTGAAGCTTCGGTATGGTGTTTCACCAATAGCGATAAGTCTTGGCGACATGGTGAAGTCTAAGCAGTAGCTCTCTAGACTCGATGTAACATCTTGGCGATAAGGATAACTCTTGCTGATATCGATATGAAGTTGTTGGCATCGGGGAGACACGGTTAGTGTCTCACCGACATGCCAACACAGATTGAAGCCGTTTGACTGAGTGAGACTTTCCTATGTGGCATCTTGTGGACCAATAGGAGAAGCCGAATCTGAACAGTTGGAAGATAGTTTGTTGTGGCGGTTCTGTGAGGAAGCTCGATAGACAAGGAATGACATGAATATAGTTACTAGTTGCAGATGCTCGATGGTTTGATGGTTAGTTCGATCAACAGTTGTTGTATCAGTTCGAATTGTATCAGTGGAAAAATTCTATTTTGTGTAGACTGTAACGTGAAGGTTCCTGTACAAGATTGTTCTTGGTGAATGTTGTAGTATGACATCAGGAAGATAAGTCTAAAATTTGTATGTAATCTCCATTACTATAATACAAAGTGATTTCTCTTGGTGTGGTGGGTTTTTCTCCCGTAAGGGTTTTCCCACATATATCTAGTGTTCATCTGTGTTTTTCTAATTCTCTGTTTCTGATATTTATTTCAAAGTGCATCTTAATTGAACTGTAATTGAAAAATTAAATGTATATCTGCATTCTTCCCTGAGGTTTTGATATTTAGGAGAGTTGTTTCTGCATCTAGCTTTCCTTACAAGTATAGTTTTTAGTGTATAGTGATCCAATTTTGAGGTTCGCATTTCTCTATTAAGAATAATCTTGTCATGTGATTCTAAGGTAATTTTGTTATATGTTGGAGGAATCTAAATCCAAGGTTTGACATCTCGAAGCCGTCCACAGTTAAAGTTGGAGTTGACATGGTATCACTCTGGATATGGAAAAGTTATAGTGATAGACTACCTATCTGGAATGCTTTGCATTCCACCATGGATGTATGTCTTGCTATGCAGTTTTGAGGGAGTATTTTTCATATTTTTGAAGTTTCTTTGTTCATGTGTCAAGTGCTTTGGAGGTACGTGTATCGAATTATGGATGAATAGACTAGTAGAATTTGACAAATAAATGACTACGTGACTAAAAATTTTAGTCACATGACTAACACTAGTAGAATTTGGCAAATAAATGACCAATTTGGTCATTTATAAGTGACTAATTTGGTCATCGGGTAAAATCACAACTAAATGACTAAATAAATGACTAATACCAGACAAATAAAAATGACTAAATAAATGACTAAATAATTAACTAAATTAATGACTAAATAAATGACTATTACTCTATTCTTTTTTCTTTTGAATTTGATCATAATCCATAGAGCTTAAGCCCCCCTCATGGGACCCCTACCTAAGTGGGCCATTTGGTCGCCTAGGTTGCTTGATGCACCAAAAATACCTATTGCGTGGAAGGCATTGGCTCTCGGTGCAGTCTTAAGGCCTTCACATATTTTATAAAAAAATTTAACATTTACATTCTTTAACTTTTATTACTCATTATGTTAATGAATCATTAATGTTTTTAACTATGATTTGAAGCCAGTTTGATTTTCCTATTGTGTTAGCATGTCAAATGTATCAAAGAGCAATTGTGGTCAATTTCACTAATAAAATATGATTTAAACAATCCAATTGCATTTTGAGGGCTATCTTTCATTTCAAAACACAAATAAAGATGACTAAATAATTAGTCACACATAAAAATTAGACAATATGATATTAAAGTGGTTAATTAAAAAAAATTGAATTGAGGAAGTGTATTGTATTATAATATAATATAATAATAATAATATATTATATTACAATACAATATATTATAATAATAAATTATAATATAATATGATATTATATAATATATATTATTATATAATCTTATATTATTATTATATATATAATATATTATATAATAATATAATATAATTGTTATATTATAATATAACATAATATAATATAATATTTATATTATAATATATTTAAAAGCGGGAGATTTAATTTTGAAATCAAAATCAAATGAAGTAAAGAAGCGGGAAAGTGGGTGATGGTATTTGATTTTTCTAATAAAAATCATAAAAAGGTACCTATTTTCTTTAATACACTGTGAAAAATAAACCATTGGGCCTAGGGTAATGAAAAAACCCTAAATCAAAAAGAAATCGAGCCCTAATCTCATTTCATTTTTCACTTGTATTTTTGGAGAAGAAACTCATTCCATTTTTCACTTGTATTTTTGGAGAAAACTCAACACCACCATGCTTGGGTAGGGTTTGAGAGTGGAATGGTGACTCATTATGTTGTTTTTGATGATTTTCCTGAAAAAAATCTTGTAGAGGTAAGTCTTTGGTTTTGAAACTGAAAAGTATTCTCCATTTTGAAACATTTTATCGAGCTCACTTGGTCGAAACTGAGTATTTTTCTGTTGTATTTCCTTTGCTTACCATTTGTTGATATCTCTCCTCTTTGTTTGACTGCCATTGGAGTATCTTTGAGGCTCATTTCTAAAGACTTTGGAGGGTGTCTCCTTTACAACAATCTTGTGTAAGTTTCATTATTCTTATCTCTTAAATTTCTATGAGAATAGGCTCGATTCGAGCTCAATAGAGGCAATATGATAAAAACCTTTGTATTTCCTTGCACAAATCTTGATGGGTTACTTTCTTTCTATAGAAAATGTAAAAATTTGCACTCTCAACTTACTATTTTCATTATTTTGAGGGCTTTCTGTGTTCTAATGGTCGTGACCTTCATAGCATTCTGGATATTTTTCTTTATGTTCATTTTCTCTTCCTCGTCACTGTGGTAGAGCCCCAATACTCAATAAAACAAACTTTTGTATACTTGACGTTTCCATAAAGGAAACTCCAAAAATTATATAAATGGCATGCCCTGAAATTCTTTCTTTAATTTTCTTTTATGCTCTTCATCCAAGTAAAGTGTCTAATTGTGAATGGGATGAATGACAGATTTGACAGGAGCAGACAAAGTGTGTCTGAATTCCCAAAGAGCACCTTCATAACTGAGAGAATTACTATATTTATTGGAAATCTTGATTTTAATAGAGGGCTTTGTTTCAACTTCTTTCCACTTAATATCACAACTTTTGACATTTCCTGAAATCTCTGGTCTATTTTCATTCATTTTTAGATTTTGTTCTTGAAGTAGATTTTGTAAATAATCTAGGCTTGTATTCTTGAACCCATTTTATTCTCACAGTGCTTTCAATAATATTGAGCACATTCATAGCTTCATAGTGTATCTTCGATTCATTGAGCTGATAATATACATTTAAGTTTTTTTGAAGTTTTTAGTTTTTCTTAAATAATTTTATTACAACAGAATTTTAGTTATCAAGAGACATTCTAATAATTTTTTTAGTTTTTCTTAAATAATTATATTGCTAGCTTAGGTTTTTTGAAGCAATCTTTCTTTTTTAGTTTTTATTTTTCATTAGAAAAGAAAAAATAAAAAAGAAAGGTTGCTTTTATATCTAAATTAGTAATTGTTAAATTAGAAATTAGAATTTAATTTAAATTTAGAATAAAATTGAAGTTTTAGTTTTTAGGCCTCTAGTTTTTTCTTGCTTCAGAGAATTCCGATTCCTAGAAAATGAAAAGAGCTTCATAGTGTTGCTCTAAATACATAAGTAAAGTTTTTAGTTAAATTAGAAAGTTATTTCTAATAATTTTTTTTAGTTTTTCTTAAATAATTTTATTACTAGCTTAGTTTTTTTGAAGCAATCTTTCTTTTTTAGTTTTTCTTTTTCATTAGAAAAGAAAAAATAAAAAGAAAGGTTGCTTTTATATCTAAATTAGTAATTGTTAAATTAGAAATTAGAATTTAATTTAAATTTAGAATGAAATTTCTTAAATAATTTTATTACTAGCTTAGTTTTTTTGAAGCAATCTTTCTTTTTTAGTTTTTCTTTTTCATTAGAAAAGAAAAACTAAAAAAGAAAGGTTGCTTTTATATCTAAATTAGTAATTGTTAAATTAGAAATTAGAATTTAATTTAAATTTAGAATGAAATTTAATTTTTCAAGATATTGTGGTGATTTGATTTAAAGAATAATACAAGATATTGTGGTGATTTGATTTAAAGAATAATACAATAATTGAATCCAAAATCGAAAAAGTAGAGATTATTTCTTTTGCAAATACATTTTTTTTGCAATATCACTAATTCTATGCATTTTTTATTTATTAGACTTACTTTGATAATCTAGTAATATATTTTAGATATTACTTTGATATTTATTCTTTTGCAAATGCATTTCTTTTGCAATATCATTAATTCTATGCATTTTTATTTATTAGACGTACTCTAATGCTTATGGGTATTTGCATTTAAGATATTCATTGTTTACAACTATTTAGTAATATGTTTATGGATAGTACATAGCAAGGAGATATTGCTCTGATACTCTAATATTAATTCTTTTGCAAATGCATTTCTTTTGTAATATCACTAATTCTATGCATTTTTATTTATTAGACTTACTCTAATGCTTATGGGTATCTGATTTTAAGATATTCGTTGTTTATGCTACCTAGTAATATGTTTATTTTTTAATTGTGGATAGGTACAGAGCAAGAAAAAAATGTAAAACTAGTGCCTTACTAGATGCATTTACTGCCCATCTCATGTGCAATAGTGGCATCACTGAAGACATACATTCACACCATTTAGTTTTAGTTTTTTTTCAATTTTAAAAATATAATAAATCAACAGTTTGTATACTATAAAAGATTTTGTATTCAAAACTCTATATATAGAGTTCTTTGTAACATATTTTATATACAATTTGAATATATAGAGAATTATTTTCCAATGTTGTTTCAATCCCAAATTTGTTGAAGTTTTAATAACATAAGAGCTTTAAATTTTTATATTATTCAATCACAACATAATTTTCTCTTGGTTTGCAATTTCATAGACTAGTTATTGTAATAGCATTCTCCAAACATAAGAGTTTGCATACACATCTGAAAGCATTAGTTCATAAATGACTAAATAAATGATTAACATGACTAAATAAATGACTAAACCATGACTAAATAAATGACTAAACCATGACTAAATAAATGACTATAATGACTACCATGACTAAATAAATGACTACCATGGCTAAATAAAATGACTACTATAACTAAATAAATGACTACCATGACTAGATAAATGACTAGTTAACAATAATCAATCTAAATATATGAATAAATTAATGACTAAATAAATCACTACCATGACTAAATAAATGACCAATTAACAACAATCAATGACTAAATTAACGACTAAATCAATGACTAGATAAATGACAAAAATAGTTTAGTCATAAATTTGGTCGCGTTATAAATGACCGGCAATAAACTACTAATGGTCACGTGACCAAAATTAGTCATTTATATGCAATTTTTAGTAGTTTATTTAGTCATATATTTTTGTTTTTGTACTAGTGATAGTTGGTTCATTTCATTGTTGCTTCACCAATAGTGCCAACCTAAAGGGTTTGAGGTTGTGTGAAATTAAAGATTGTATAGATTGGACTCATGAGAGTAATTATAGGAACTATGTCAATCTATTTTGATTAAATGTATATGTTTTGGGTTGTGTTTGTTGATGTTTTGAGTTAACAAGTTATGAGGATGCACAGTACATTAATTAGGCCAACCTAATTTATGTTTGTACATTGGAAGTGGTATATATACAAGGTTAATTCCTTGTGCAAAGATTTGTATGAGGTGTGGTGTAATTTATGAGATGTGAAATAATTGAGTGTGTGAGATCTGAAGTAAAGAAGTGTGCAAAGAGGTTGATAAGTGGTGAAGCATGAAGTGTGTTAAGTCAATTTACAAGGATTAATTGGAACTTTCTTCAACATATTGTAGATGCATTGCATTAGTTCAAATCTCTAGCAGTGAGCCACCCTCTTTTCTATCCTGGAAATGAGCCATTTCTTTCATTCTCTGAACAATGAGTCCTCTTAACAGTAAATCCACCTAACAGTGAGACATTTTGTAATATCTTATAATCAGTTATATAATAAATTGTGAGCTAATCCTCACCCTAGTTTTTACCCTTTTGGGTTTTCCATGTAAAATATGGTGTTCTTTTGTTCTTTGATGTAATGCATTCTTTCTATGTTCCTTTCTATTACTGCAATTTTAATGTGATGTTGGAATGGATATTTAAGTTGATGAAGTTAATGAATTTCAATGAATATTGATTCACCCCCTTATTAGTATTTTGAGTGTTCAAAAATTGGTATTAGAGCTTGGTTCCTTCAATTGGCTTGATCGTTGAGGTAGATCTTGGAGGTTGAACACATGGCTACAAGAAAGTGTCCTATTCCTCCATAAAAGATAATCCCTAAGGGGTTTACTAAAGAAGATTGTGAAGTTGACATGGAAGGTTAACTCAAGTTAGCTCTTGATGATTTGGATAAAGCAGAAGTTGAGAACAAAGATCTGAAAAAGGATAGATTATTGATGCAGATGAATGTGTTAAGGAGTTGAGAGAGAAATTCAAGAAAGCTATAGAAAGAGTCAAAGAAACAAAAGAATGGAGCTCAAGCAATCAAATGAGACTATCACCAATCTAAAAGTTCTATTTGAAGAAGGAAAAGAGTTGAAGATTGTTTGAATTCTGAACTAAAAGATAAATCTAAAGAATGTTCAAATCTTGAATAAGAGATTGTAACTTTGAGGTTAGATCTAGAGAAAGCAAGGATTCGAGAAGAAAAATTCAAGAAGAGAGCTCCACACTTCTTAATGAGATGATTTTTGGATAGAAGGCTTATAAGGACAAAGAAGGATTAGGGTTTGAGAAAGGAGAAAGTTCAAAGATAGATTAGACCCCAAACAATGTTGAGAAGAAGAATGACAAGAAGAGAAATTTCAAACAAGTCTAGAACCAAAATAAAGATTTAAAAAGGCCCCCTATTAGACAACCTAAAGCATAAAAGTATTTATATTTCAATGGTTAGTGTTATTCCTACAATATATTTGGAAATAAGGCTATAGAATGTAGAAGAAGAATAAATTAGAGTGTTTGATTATTTCCTGGTCAGTGTTATACATGCATTAGAGTTGGTCATAGAGCTAGTGAATGCAAAAATCAGTTGATGAATGGATATAATAATAGTATGATGTTTCAATCATTCAATGGCTACTTTTATACATGCAATGGATTTGGACATAAGGCTAAGATCTAGAATGGAAAGAAGTGAGCTTGATTAAAAAGGTGTCACTTGTTATAAATGCAACAAACGAGGACATAGAAGAGTTTTGTAGAAGCGAGAATGTGAAACCCTCTATTTCAAAAAAGGAGGCTAATCCGATAAAGAATTTTGATCTAATTGAGATGAATAATGAAATGAAAAATTTTGGAAAAAGAAAGAAAAGAGCAGAGTGAAGAATGAGTCTGTGACATCTCCAAGTGTAGATGTTTCCTTTGGAAACTAAATGAAGAGCTTTGGCCTAGGGGGATTTTTCACCAGAAAATATTTAATCCCCTGCCAAAGATATGGTGTTAATGTCATCAGGACATTGATACAAGACTTGTGGTTTGATATGCTTGATCTATTATGAAATCACTGGAAAAAAATATCATGATGCAAAAATTTGTGGAGAGATTTAAGGTACCTATGATGATACAGTTAGGGTTATCAACTTTTTGACCTAACTTCAAATCAATGAATTTAATTTATTTTAGGCCATCCAAAAGGTGTTTATAAGTGATTTTTCCTATGAAAATTTCATTTGTGATCAAATTCTTGAGAAATGAAGTGGAGCAAAAGCGAAACAAAGTTTTTTCAAAGCGTCGCATGAAACCCTAACAAACAAGGATTCAAAGGCATTTATAGTTTCTTGTTATCCCTAGTTTCAAAATTATTTCAATATTTTTACCCCTCAAGTAGTTAAAGTTGTGGACCAACCTTGACCCAAGTTCAAGAAACACCCTAATAAATCCAAGGTGACAGATCTAGAATGTGTGTTTTCAAGTATTCCTTTTGGTGTATTGCATACTGAGGATGTTAGAATCTATATTTATGCTAAAATGGAAGAATACAATCATTTAAAGTTGGTTGATCCCACAAAGTTGGTTTACAATTTCTGGGAGATTCTGATTTTTGTTGAAAGCACATATTTTTAGAAAATATAATGATCAATTTAAGCCTTAAAAAGTTATATTTAAATCATTCCAATTGAATAGATTTTGATCAAAATACCTTAGATCAAACCCCCTTGGATAGAACCTCGCTAGTTTTAAACCATACCTATAACAGAGTCTCTTTTACACCTATCAAAATGTTGATAAAAAACCACTTTTGATTTACCTTTTGGGGGATCAAATGAGTTCATTTAAAATTTATTTTTGTAAGTATGTAGTCCTTATTATAAGCTTCCCATAAAGTATAATTTTAAATAAATTTAATTTTATTATTATATTTTTTATTTCTTGTGAATGTAGGTTTTTCACAAAATCAAGCTCTTTGTTCTACATGTGGAAAAATAGAATATTATAAAAAATTAAAATATGAGTGCACCGGTATTGAAGTCCTTGATCCAACAAACAAATAAAATAAATTTCAATACATACAAAAAAGTTACGCTTATAATATGTATGAATTGTAATTGGTTTGACTTCAAAACTTGATTAAAAGAAAAGCACTAGATATTCAGCCTGGCAGAACACTAGATAGAGGCAGTTTGACAATAAAAAGCAATCTAGCCAAGTGGAAGCACTAGATATCAGAGTTACAAATCTAAATTTGAAAGAATTGGAATTTTATCCTTCATGGAGAAAAATTTGTGTTATACAGTAAGCGTCACTTTTTTAAAAAGTTGTTTTCTAAAAAAAAAAACTGGTTTCAAGGGAGATGGAAAAAGAAGTGCAATGTGATTCCAAAATTTTTGAAAAAAATATATTTAAAATCTACAGACAAAATTTCATGAAACTCTAGTTTGCATCATCTCCAAATTCCTCATGGTTCAGCCGCTATAGGTGCCTGAAAGTGAAGATTTAGTTAAAAAAAAATATTTCAGTGTCCAGTTTGGCCAAAAATTGTAAACCACTATTGTGGAATCACCTAGTTGGGAGAAGTATGGATAAATGAGCTAATCAGTGATAATTTTGAGTTGAAACTAGAATATGAAAGTTTAATGGAAAATAAACTAGATGTTTGGAATAACTTTCCTATCTTTTTCTATGTTGATGAATGAATTAGATATATGCCAAGTAGAATTCATGATAGATTTATTTGGTTGGATATGCCGCATTTGATCAACAAGGAATCCATTAGGGTTGTGATAGGGTTATTCTCAATAGGACTAGTTTTGGCTCTTAAACCTATGAAGAATGATGTAGTAATGAATTTAACTAGTGCAAAATTTGATAAATGTGCTATAATAGTTAAGGATATTAAAGACTTGGCTGTGAAGTATGCTTCTATGATGATTGGATACAAGATTATTTTCACAAATAGAGAAAAATTTGTTTTTGGGCCAAAAGAATTAATACTGCTTATGAGATGGTGAAGAAAGACATGGATATGGACTTGTGTGAGTTTTTAAGGCAACAATTGTTGGAAAATATATATAAGATCAAAGATTATCAGTACCCTTTCTGATATGGTACCCTGATCATATGCTTATTATTTTACTTTTGTAGAGAAATTCTTGAAACAAATAGCATTGTATGGTTGAAGGATATTCCAGTTACAATTCAAATCAGAGATTATTTGATAAGATTGGGTAATGTGGATAATTATAAATCTACATTATTTGGTTTCTTTAAAAAAATTTAGGAAAATATGCAAGCAAGGGAAAGGATCCTAAAATGTTGTTGAGAAGTATAAAAATGATATCATCTTCATGGTCAACAAAGACTGTTGCATGATGGAATTTGTTGAACCAAGGACAATATGGATCCTTGAAATAGGATATGAGGTAATAGAGGGTGTGATTATTGGTCTAGAAGAACACATGTGGAGTATTCCTAGAGATCCTAAAGAAGAAAGATATGACACATATGAAGAAAAAAATAGTGTAGTACACATGGAGAGTGCAAAAAGAAGGAAATTCAAAAGAATGTGGAGGAGATGAAGGATCAAGTAGTGGAAATGATGGGTTTACCAAAAGGCCTTGTGGAGAAATCCAAAAATATATCTACCTCTCTAGTACGAACTTCAAGAACAAGGAGGTCAAGTAGGACCTCTTCCCCCTCTCCAATTGCTCCTAAGTCCTCTAAGACTAAATCTGTTGTTGGAGCTAAGACAAATGTGTCAACTAGTGCCCCTATGAAAGAACATAATCCTTTGAAGAGCAGAAGGAAAGAAAATACCACAAGAGAAAGGTATATTGGGTATGATTATGAAGAAGAAGAAGAAGGAATATAGATTAAATCATATATAATATAATTATATTTATTATTATATAAATAGTATATAGTTTATATTATTATTTTTATATATTATGTTCTATAATAAAAATTATTAAATATAAATATTAAATTACTATAATTAATAATTAATATATAAATAATCTAACAGTTTAATTGATCTTTGGAGAGATTAGGAAAAAGAAAGAGAGATAGAGGGGAAGACAATTCTATATAGAGAGAGGAATGTATACTAGCACTTGCACCTAAAGGAGGTTCAATAATTACACCGATAGAAAACTATATGTATGTTAATATGTTAGAGAGTATGTGTTTGTGCATGGATGCGTTGCAAATTCTAGTTGCATGTGGCTAAATTAAACAATTAATAATAAGTGCTAAATAACATGGAATGAAATAAATTTAGACAAATCTAGATTTTTTCTTTAAAGAAATTAAGTATTATTCGATCAATGCTATTAGATTTCCACAACCCATATTATCAAAATTTTATACTTCTGGATTTGATTGTGTGCCAATTTTTGAATCAACATTTTGGATCACACTCTGTGATTCATCATCAGGAAATAGAGCTCAAAGAGATGTAAAATTTTACATCTCCTTGAGATCTAACTCCTAATGATGGATCATGGAGTGTGATCCGAAATGTTGATTCAAAAATTGGCACACAATCAAATCCAGAAGCATAAAATTTTGAAGTATTATTCAATTATGAAATATTTGCATACAAATTTAAAACATAAACCAATGCAAATGAAAGAAGAAAGTTGTCATCAAATTCATAAAAAATATTGCAAATGGAAATAGAATGTTCTCATCTAGTTTTCAAATCAATATTTATCTAGATTTTATGTGATAAGTAATATTTTGGAGGATTTTACCTGATATTTTAGAGAATTTTACCATTAAACTATAGCCAATTTATCATTAAATGGTAGTTGAAACTTGTTTTCCAATGACTCAATAGTGGTTTGTAGGTGTGAGACTTGTTTCAGGCTCAAATATCACACTATATGTAGCCTATTGGCTAATAAAGAGAGAGAAACTCAAAAGATAGAGAATATGAGAAAGAGAAAAATTTAGATAGATAGATATCCAGAGAGAGAGAGAGGGAGGAATAGACAAAGAGAGATAGAGCCTGAGAGAGAAATATAAGAGACACAAAGGAAAAGAGAGAAAAGAGTTCAACTAACTTCTGATTGGTTGTTTCACATGTGTCAACAATCCAAGAATGGCATGTTTCCTTGGGGAGTTATGCTCAAGGTAGCATGTCATTTGATTAAGGATATGATAATTCACCTTTAAGACCTCTTCAATGTATCCATTGCATACTTAAGGAGAGAAACATATATGGAGAGAGAGAAAGAGAAAGGAAGAGGAGAGGGATAGGGAGTTAGAGATAAGATATAGATAGGTGGAGAGAGAAAAAAGAGAAAGAGAGCAAGAGAGGGAGAAAAACGAGACAAAGAAGGAGAAAGAGATGAAGATAGATAAAGAGAGAGGAACAAATATAGAAATAAAGGGATTAAAAGAGGGATAAGGAGAAACAAGAGAGAAGAGAGAGAGAGATAAAGATAGAGATAGAAAGAGAAAGAGAACTAAATAGAAATAGAGAAATAAAGAGGGAGATAGAGAGATATATAGAGACAGATATATAGAGAGATAGGTAGAGATATAGAGGAATAAAGAGGGACATAGGCAGAGGTAGAAAAAGTGAGGGAGATAGAGAAAAATAGATAAAGGAAAAGAGAAAGAGAGAAGAGGAGAAAGACATAGATCTAGAGATAAAGTCACATAAAGAGATAGGGAGATAAAGATTATAAATAGAGGGAAGAAAAGATATATATATATATATAGGTGATCCCATATATATATATATATATGGAGGGAGATAATGAGAAACATATAGATAAAGAGAGGTAGAGAGATAAAGAGATAAAGATGAATAGATAGAGATATAGGGAGGGTGATTGATATATCTCTCCCTATCGCTCTCTATCTCTTTATATCTCCCACTATCTATGTCACTCCCTCTTCCCCTCTCTATCTATTTAGCTATCTCTCCCTCTCTCCCTATCTCTCACTCCATCTCTCTCTCCATCTCTCCTACTCTATATCTCTATCTCTATTTCTCTCTTCATCTCCCTCTCACTCCTCTCTCTATCTCTTTCTATACACATCTTTATCTACCTCTATCACTATCTCTCGATCTCTTTCACTATCCCCCTCTATCTCTCTATTTCACCCCTTTCTATGTCTCTCTCTCTCCCTCTATATATATCGATCTATCTCTCTTTTTGGGTATGTGCAAGATCATCATGGAAAAAACAAACCCTTAAGTGGCAAAAAAATCAAAAAAATCAGAGTTAGGCAACTTGACGTAAAAATTTGAATAAGTTATTTATATTATTTCAAAAATATGTAAGAATAGAATCTATAGCAAATTGAATGTAGTTTCCAAACTACTAGGTTTCTTAAATAAAAAAACATTTTAGTGAAAATTTGAAATTTCAATGTAATTTTAAATTTTAGGAAAAATAAGAAGAAAAGTCCTATTCCAGACCACCCAACTAATAATAAATGCAAAATATTTTTATAAGATTTTAGATATATGAGAGGACTACAGTCTCATGTGATGCACATTTTTGTAATTTTTAGTAAATAATTAATTATGAATTTTATTACAACTTTTAAAAAATATAAAAACTTGTGTCTGACAACCTTAACTTGGTCAAACCTTCATGAAATTCATTTATTCTTTTTTTAATCCTATAGTATATGAAGCATAGAATGCGACGCATGTTTTGGATTCAAAAAATGTGATACTGCTTGAAAGCTATAGATTTTTTTCAATCAACCTATCAATCAAGATTTTAGTTGTAATTTGAATAGAAAAATAAATAATAATTATTTATTAAATTCAAAGTAAAGTATTATTTTATATTGGTGGAAATATGAGATTCTCTTTTTTAAAACCTTTTGAGTTTATTAATTTCAGAGAAGAAAAGTTTGTACCACATACTCCATCATATTGCCACTTTTTGCCTCATCATGATCCTCAAGTATATTACCCTTTCTCCCTCATATTTTCCCTCCTCTCTAATGCATCAGCCATTTCCTCTCTCCCTCTTCTTTTTTCTCCTTCTTTCTACTCTCCTCTCTCTCCCGCCTTCTTTCTTTCCTTTCAACTCTATCTTCTACCTCTTCCCTCTTTCTATATCTCTCCTCTTCTACCTATCTCTCTCCCTTTCTCCTCCCTCTCTATCTCCGCTCTCTATCTCTCCCATCTCTCCTCCTCACCCTCTCCTATCCCTATCTCATTCTCTCTATCTTCTACTCCTTCTCTCCTTTCTTCTCTCCCCATATATCTCTCTCTCTCTCTCTTTTCTTCCCATATATCTCTATCTCCCCTGTACTTCATTCCCTCCCAAGCATCTCCCCATTTCTCTCTCCCTCTCTCTCCTCTCTCTCTCTCTCTCTCTCTCTCTCTCTCTCTCTCTCTCTCTCTCCTCCCCTCTCTATATCTCCTTATATCTCTATCTCTCTATCACTCTATCTCACCATTTATATCTATTTATCTCTCCCTCTTCTTGTATATCTCTCTATCTCATCCTCTCTATATCTCCCTCTCTATCTCCCTCTCTCTCTCTCTATATATATATATCTCCCTCTACCTATATCTCTCTATCTATTTGTCTCCCTCTTCCTCTCTTGCTCTATCTTCATCTCTACCTCTATTTTTGTCTCTCCCCCTTTATCTCTAAAGATGTCTCCCTCTCTCTATCCATCCATCTATTTCCCTCTCTACCCCTCTATATATTTATCTCTTCCATCTCTATCTATCCCTCTCTCCTCTCTCTCTCTCTCTCCCTCCTCTCCTTTCCATATCCCTCTCCTTATCCTTCTCCATCTCCATCTCTATCTATATCTTCCTCTCTATCTCTATCTCCTTACTCCTCCCACTCTCGCTCTTCCCCCTTCTATCTCTCCCTCTTTCTATCCCTACCTCTCCCTCTCTCTCTCCCTCTCTCTCCCTCTTTCTATCCCTACCTCTCCCTCTCTCTCTCCCTCTCTCCTTATTGCAAACATAACATGAGTCTGTTGTTAATGGAGCCTAATTATCTTCCTGATTCAGAGGTTTTATTTCAATCATGTTTAGATCCCTGCAAGTGGATTCATAGTTTATTTGAAGCTATCACTTCTCCATTGAGACCTTTATTGCACAAACAACATCATTTTATAAATGGCCTACCAATTGACCTCGTGCTGAATAAATATATGAAAAAAATAGACCAAAATTTATCCTAATTGACCTTCCACACTTCTTCGGCGTACCCATTGCACACTGAGGTGCGATTGCGAGTAATACCCTTTCGTCTAAAATATTTTCTTTCCTGCATATTCTGTGAACAAATTTTCTAAGATGCTCCCGCTGTAAATATGCCTGACGGTCATTGGCAGTGATTCTGAGATGTCGCTTAACTTTCCGTCACTGCTTTCTAACACCGGCAAATCTGTAATTCTTCGGCGCGAAACAGCTGGCCAGCTATTGAATGAGCCGGTGGAAAAGAGGTTTGTGATCTGTAACACATTTAATTTCCTCTGTCAACACTAACCTCTACCAAACTTTTATCTGTTCTCCAACTTGTATAATTCATTATTGATTGCCTTTTCCAATATATATTTATGTTCTCCCTTTTGAAAGTTATTTATTCCCGTCAAAGAAAGAGTGGGACGCTGCTAATTCTATGCATTTTTATAAGATTATCATAAAACTATTGCGTAGCATAAGGAAACAATTTCAATTGCCAATGTTTACAAGTAAAGATGTAGCTTTTTATACTAGTAAGTTGGTGATTGAAGACACCACATTTCCTCAAGATATAAAACTAGTCATGGGGGTCCTAGTTTTCTTTCATCTTTCCGACTTAAAGTTAGTCTTAATTGAGGTCGTCTGGTGGTTGAACCTTCCAATTCCATCTCTCATTCTCTCTCTCTTGGGAGTGGTTATTCTCCCATGTATTTATATCATGCTTAGATGGTTAATAATTAAAAAGTTAAATATTATTTACTGTTAAATAAATGTGAGTTAATGGATTGAGTAACATTGTTGTTCATACAATAAAGTTGGTTGAGGTGTGCATTAATAGAATGTAGATCATGCGATATAGAAGCATTCTATGCCAACAAACAAAATTGTATTAACTAAAGTTAGTTCCTTTCAATTTGTTTTTTTTTGTAATTAGCACATGTTTTTTTTGGCTATTTTGTTTGCTACAATTGGAATATCTAGTTCAATTACTATTCAAGCACTCAAGTTAATATGATAGAATCCTCTTTGTGACACTGCATTTTGTTAATGATGACTTGCAGTTTTATTTAAAACACAAATAGAGCGCCACATGCATGTTCACATATCCATTTACATTCCTTGACTATGCAGCATTTGAAATAAACCAAAAGAGATGTGCACATTATACATCAAGTTTTAAGGATTTATATCAAGGTTTTCCTTATTGGTCCCAAGAGGGGTCATGTTTAGAGTTACATTATGTTTTGAAGCTTCTAGTTTGAGATTCATCTAATTAAGGCAAACTTGTCCAATTCCAAGGTGACGCACCCATCTTTCAATGCAAACCAAAGGAAAATCATTTAATTTGGGTATGTTGATCCATATGACCTACATATAGGCAATGTCATACATTTTCAACTAATGCACTTAATTTCTACAACTTCTATGTAAAGAGATGTCTAATACAAATTAAGGGTAGTTTGACTAGTAATAGTTTTGAAAGATAGCAGAGGATAAGAAGAAATATGAAGACCAAGTAGTGTCTCAGTAACTTAGAGTAGAGTAAGAAGATTGTGATGAGTTCAATGGTGTGTCTCAATGTGAAGTGCTAGTTTATATGATAATCAAATGGCTAAGGCCTAACATGTTGTAAGCCCATTAAAATAAATATTGATGGTGTAATTCTAATTGTTGAAATATATACATATTGAACCTAGTTGAACATCAAAAGATTGTGTGGGTTGCATGGTTGAGTAGTATTTTTTTGGACCCTTCATCTATGACTATACTAGTTGTTATCATAGTAGGAAAGGTTCTTGTGGAGTTTTGGGGAATAATTGTGAGTTTGTAATAGATCTTTTAGCCTTGTGTTGGGTAGAAGACCACAAATACTTTTATTCTTCTTCATAGATCATCAAGTTGAGGGAGGTAGACATCTAGAAATACATTTATTCTTGTTTATTATTGGAGATCAAAGGATAAAATCCCTTTTTATTTATTGATGAAATTTCATATAAAATTGCAATTATACTAATAAGAACAAATATTTGAAGGTTAACAATTTTGTGAAGTAAGAAATAGCTAGTTTAGATATTCAATTTGTGATTTATTATTTTTATTAGTGTTTCTTTAAATTTTTTGGTATAATTTTTTTTTATTAATTCTATTAAAATAAAGGAGCTCCAATAGTTTGATTCAATTTCAATATCATGCACGTATGCTTTTGTTTCAAAAAATTGTAGTGGTTGTGCTAAATTTTGCATAGTTTATATATTTCTTCTCACTGTATGCTCTGACCACACCTTCATGGGATCTTGGTGATCATAAATTAATTAAAATATGTTTTATATGGTTTGATATATATTTTCTTTTATAATAATTAAATTGTTTTTTAGAAAAAATATTTTTTTGTGTGCTAGTAGTACATGTATAGTTTTCGGGTAGATTTGAGTGCAAATCTAGTTTTAGTTTTTTTGGGTATCTTTCGTTTTAGCATATTCTATTTTAGACTATTAAAAATTATTTTATTCTTTTAGATTTAAGAATACTTTAATATTATTTTGGTTGGGGATATTACACTAGGGTGATCCCACAATACTGGTTTACAATTTTTGGCCAAACTGGACACTGAACTGATTTTTTCTAACTAAATCTTCACTTTCGGGCACCTATAGCAGCTAAACTGTGAGGAATTTGAAGATGCTGCAAACTAGTGATTTGTGAAATTTTGTTTGTAGATTCTAATTTTTTTTTTCAATATTTTTGGAATCAGATTGCACTTCTTTTTCCATCTCATTCAAAAACTAGTTTTTTCAGTAAACACCATTTTTAAGGAGTGACGCTCACTGTATAACACAACTTTTTTTCCATGAAGGATAATTCAAATTTAGATTTATAACTACGATATCTAATGCTTCCAATTGGTTTCATGGTGTTTTATTGAATATTTTTTCCTTAATCAAGTTTCGAAGTCAAACCAATTACAATTCAGACATAGTCCATATAACACATAATTTTTTTGTATGTATCAAAATTCAATTTTTTTTTGTTGGATCAAGGACTTCAATATCTAGTGCACTCATATTTTTCAAAAAAAAATTGATAATCTTCTATTTTTCCACATGTGTAGAACAGAGAGCTTGATTTTCAGTGAAAAACCTACATTCACAAGAAAAATAAAAATAAATATAATAATCAAATTAAATTTAATTAAAATTATACTTTTTTGGAAGCTTATAATAAGGAATAAATACTTACAAAAAATAAATTTTAAATGAATGCATTTGATCCCCCAAAAGGTAAATCAAAAGTGGTTTTTTTATCAGCATTTTAATAGGTGTAAAGGAGACTCCGTTATAGGTATGGTTTAAACCTAGTGGGGTTCTATCCAAGGGGGCTTGGTCTAAGCTGTTTGATCAAACCCTCTTCAATTAGAATCCTTTAAATGGAACTTTTCAAGGCTTAAATTGATCATTATATTTTCTAACAATATGTGATTTTAGCAAAAATCAGGATCTTCCAAAAAGTGTAAACCACTATTGTGGCAGCACCCACTGGTATCATAACTTTGATCGTGTCAGTGTGTAGGGTGAATTAAACCATTGATGTGAATTATGACAATATTCTTTAGATATCAAATAAATGAAAGCAATGTATATCATTTTTAAGATATCATGATACAACTACAAAATTTCTAAGATGGTATTGTCAAGCTATTGGAATAAAAATTATAGTTAAAGAGTAGCATGCAATACCCAGTTCCAACTAAAACATCACAAAAAGAGGATATCGATATAATATTTGATGATTATCAAGGAGAGTTTAATGCTTTCAAATCTATAGTAAATTTAGGTGATTACTTGAAAATAGTTGGAATTTTTTTCTCAGTAAAGAGAGTTTAAATAGAAATAAAAAGATAAATAGAACCAAAGCCACAAGTTACTAAGGATCGTATCATTGAGCATGAATCAAATAAATTTCACCTATAGAGGGATGAAATAATTGAAATAGAGATACAAAAAGCTATATAGGTTGAAGGTGATATTTCTATCATTGAAAAATGTAATTTTACTAATTTTCAGCTAATCCTCATATCAAAGAAGCATTTGACTTAATGAATTTGTTGAGAAAGAAACATTCCATGTTAAATTTAGTGATTTTGTTGTTCTAATAATTTCTAATGGTGTCCAAAATACACTTATTAAAAATTTAACTGTTTAAAAGGTTGAGCCATTATCATATGAAATTGATTTACAATTTAGTTGTGTTGATGAACAAAAAATTGTGAATGATGATGAGTTTCATTCCATTAATCTTCATTCTAAAAATTTGGGTCACGTGAATGTTAGTGTTGCTTCAATTTTTTTAGAATTTTTTAAATTAGAAAACTAAGGTAAATAATTTGATGGTATTTTTGCTAGAGGGGATAATATTGGTAAATTTTGACTACACCAATTTCATACCATATTCATTACAAGATTCTTTTTATCATGATAATAATTCTAACAATGATGAAAAGATGAAGGGTACATATTGAAATAACTAGCAAAGAGATCTTTCATCTCAAGTCCAATATTTATCATGCACGCTGGTGTGGGATCCTAACATTATAAACAAAGAATTAAAAATCTAGAATAAATTATGAGGCACACAATGGGTGGATTATTTTATGGGTTCGATTTTATGATTGCTAATAGGTCACCATTCCATGGACCTAGATAAGTAAACAAATTAATTTAACCATGGGTGAGAATAAGGTATGTAATCCATTCTATTAATTTATATGGTTGTGTGCACAATGGTTTCATTCCCTTGGTGAGTTTCTATAAAATCATTAAAATAGGAAACTAAATTTTACATTTGAATGAAAATATGTTATGTTTAGAGGTATTTCTAATGGATCTTAGAGTGTAGTTATAGATAATAGGAATTATTGCAAGGGAAAAAATTCTTGATTATAAAGTTTCTCAATAATGGAGGCATTGGAAAAAATTATTTTATTTTCTTGTAATTAGAATAATTATAATTTTGATATTCTTACTCTTTTAAATCAATATAGTGTGGCACTCACTAATATGCTTCTAGGATAGCTATTATATAGAGGATTCCAACATGTCATAGATTTGAAACCAATCTCTAAGAATTATGTGAGAATTCCCTACCACCTATTGAGGAAATATAAGATGAGATAGGATCTTAAGGAGTTGTAAAATAAGCCATTTAAAATCTATCTAATTTTCTTCTTTAGTGGCACTTGAGAAGGAAGAATATGACTTCATAAGAATTTGCATCCAGTATAGATAAATGTACAAGAATATAATTGGATACCCTATTCCTAGGATTGATGATCTTGTTGGAAGATTGGTTTTTCATTGAGAAGATTGGTGGATACGTATGACAGATGATGTGATTATGGTCTTTCAATTGATGTCAACATTTTAGTGATGTCAGCATTGATGTATAGCTAATGTTTGATGAGAATAATTGAATGTAGTGATGGAAACCTACTATATAGATGCAGTTTTGTTGGTTTGAAACAAACCAAATGTTTTTAGAATTGCCTAAGTCTTAGAGTATAGTTTTTAGTATATAGTGATCCAATTTTGAGGTTCACATTACTCTATTAAGAATAATCTTATCATGTGATTCTAAGGTAATTTTGTTATATGTTGTAGGAATCTAAATCCAAGGTTTGACATCTTGAAGCCCTCCATAGTTAAAGTTGGAGTTGACATGGTATCGCTCTGGATATGGAAAATTTATAGTGACAGAGTACCTATTTGGAATGCTTTACATTCCACCATGGATGTATGTCTTGCTATGCAGTTTTGAGGGAGTATTTTTCATATTTTTGAAGTTTCTTTGTTCATGTGTCAAGTGCTTTGGAGGTATGTGTATCGAATTATGGATGAATAGTTGGTTCATTTCATTGTTGCTTCACCAATGGTGCCGACCTAAAGGGTTTGAGGTTGTGTGAAATTAAAGGTTGTACAGATTGGACTCATGAGAGTAATTATAGGTTATGTCAATCTATTTTGATTATGTATATGTTTTGGGTTGTGTTTGTTGGTATTTTGAGCTAACAAGTTATGAGGATGCATAGTACATTAATTAGGGCAACCTAATTTATGTTTGTACATTGGAAGTGGTATATATTCAAGGTTAATTCCTTGTGCAAAGATTTGTATGAGGTGTTGTGTAATTTATGAGATGTGAAATAATTGAGTGTGTGAGATCTAAAGTAAAGAAGTGTGCAAAGAGGTTGATAAGTGGTGAAGCATGAAGTGTGTTAAGTCAATTTACAAGGCTTAATTGGAACTTTCTTCAACATATTGTAGATGCATTTCATTAGTCAAATCTCTAGCAGTGAGCCACCCTCTTTTCTATCCTGGAAATGAGCCATTTCTTTTATTCTCTGAACAATGAGTCCTCTTAATAGTAAATCCACCTTACAATGATACATTTTGTAATATCTTATAATCAGTTATATAATAAATTGTGAGCTAATCCTCACCCCAATTTTTACCCTTTTGGGTTTTCCATGTAAAATATGGTGTTCTTTTGTTCTTTGATGTGATGCATTATTTCTATGTTCCCTTTTGTTACTGCAATTTTAATGTGATGCATTGAATGGATATTTAAGTTGATGAAGTTAATGAATTTCAGTGAATATTGATTCACCCCCTTCTTAGTATTTTGAATGTTCAAAAATTGGTATTAGAGCTTGGTTCCTTCAATTGGCTTGATCATTGAGGTAGATCTTGTAGGTTGAACACATGGCTACAAGAAAGTATCATAAATTCCTTCATAAGAGATAATCCCTAAGGGGTTTACTGAAGAAGATTGTGAAGTTGACATTGAAGGTTAACTCAAGTCAGCTCTTGAAGATTTGGATAAAGCAGAAGTTGAGAACAAAGATCTAAAAAAGGATAGATTATTGATACAGATGAATGTGTTAAGGAGTTGAGAGAGAAATTCAAGAAAGCTACAGAAAGAGTCAAGGAAACAAAAGAGTGGAGCTCAAGCAATCAAATGAGACTATCACCAATCTAAAAGTTCTATTTGAAGAAGGAAAAGAGTTGAAGATTGTTTGAATTCTGAACTAAAAGATAAATCTAAAGAATGTTCAAATCTTGAATAAGAGATTGTAACTTTGAGGTTAGATCTAGAGAAAGCAAGGATTCGAGAAGAAAAATTCAAGAAGAGAGCTCCACACTTCTTAATGAGATGATTTTTGGATAGAAGGCTTATAAGGACAAAGAAGGATTAGGGTTTGAGAAAGGAGAAAGTTCAAAGATAGATTAGACCCCAAACAATGTTGAGAAGAAGAATGACAAGAAGAGCAATGTCAAACAAGTCTAGAACCAAAAGAAAGATTTAAAAAGGCCTCCTATTAGACAACCTAATGCATAAAAGTATTTATATTTCAATGGTTCGTGTTATTCCTACAATATATTTGGAAATAAGGCTATAGAATGTAGAAGAAAAATAAATCAAAGTGTTTGATCATTTCCTGGTCAGTGTTATACATGCAATAGAGATGGTCATAGAGCTAGTGAATGCAAAAATCAATTGATGATATAATAATAATATGATGTTTCAATCATTCAATGGCTACTTTTATACATGCAATGGATTTGGACATAAGGCTAATGGATGTAGATCTAGAATGGAAAGAAGTGAGCTTGATTAAAAAGGTGTCACTTGTTATAAATGCAACAAACGAGGACATAGCAAAGTTTTTTAGAAGCAAGAATGTGAAACCCTCTATTTCAAAAAAGGAGGCTAATCCAATAAAGAATTTTGATCCAATTGAGATGAATAATGAAATGAAAAAAATTGAAAAAAGAAAGAAGGGAGCAGAGTGAAGAATGAGTCTGTGACATCTCCAAGTGTAGATGTTTCCTTTGGAAACTAAATGAAGAGCTTTGGCCCAGGGGGAGTTTTCACCAGAAAATATTTAATCCCCTACCAAAGATATGGTGTTGATGTCATCAGCACATTGATACAAGGTGTGGTTTGATATGCTTGATCTATTGTGAAATCATTGGCAAAAAATATCATGATGCAAAAATTTGTGGAGAGATTTAAGGTACCTATGATGATACAATTAGGGTTACCAGCCTTTTGACCTAACTTCAAATCAATGAATTTAATTTATTTTAGGTCATCCAAAAGGTGTTTATAAGTGATTTTTCCTATGAAAATTTCATTTGTGATCAAATTCTTGAAAAATGAAGAGCGGAGAAAAAGTGAAACAAAGTGTTTTCAAAGCATCGCATGAAACCCTAACAAGCACGGATTCAAAGGTTTTTATAGTTTCTTGTTATCCCTAGTTTCAAAAGTATTTCAATATTTTTACCCCTCAAGTAGTTAAAGTTGTGGACCAACCTTGACCCAAGTTCAAGAAACACCCTGATAAATCTAAGGTGATAGATCTGGAATGTGTGTTTTCAAGTATTCCTTTTGGTGTATTGCATACTGAGGATGTTAGAATCTACATTTATGCTAAAATGGAAGAATACAATCATTTTAAGTTGGTTGATCCCACAAAGCTGGTTTACAATTTCTGGGAGATTCTGATTTTTGTTGAAATCACATATTTTTAGAAAATATAATGATCAATTTAAGCCTTAAAAAGTTATATTTAAAGCATTCCAATTGAAGAGGGTTTGATAAAACTACCTTAGATCAAACCCCCTTGGATAGAACCTCGCTATTTTTAAACCATACCTACAACAGAGTCTCCTTTACACCTATCAAAATGCTGATAAAAAACCACTTTTGATTTACCTTTTGGGGGATCAAATGAATTCATTTAAAATTTATTTTTTGTATGTAGTCCTTATTATAAGCTTCCCAAAAAGTATAATTTTAAATAAATTTAATTTTATTATTATATTTATTTTTATTTCTTGTGAATGTTTTTCACCAAAATCAAGCTCTTTGTTCTACACATGTGAAAAAATAGAATATTATAAAAAAAAAAAAATTTAAAAATATGAGTGCACTAGATATTGAAGTCCTTGATCGAACAAAAAAAAAAGAATTTCGATACATACAAAAAAAGTTATGCATAATGGTCATGTTATGTCTGAATTGTAATTGGTTTGACTTCAAAACTTGATTAAAGAAAAAATATTCAATAAAAAACAATCTAGCCAAGTGGAAGCACTAGATATCAGAGTTACAAATCTAAATTTGAAAGAATTGGAATTTTATCCTTCATGGAGAAAAGTTATGTGTTATACAGTGAGCGTCACTTTTTAAAAAGTTGTTTTCTGAAAAAAAACTAGTTTTCAAGGGAGATGGAAAAAGAAGTGCAATCTGATTCCAAAATTTTTGAAAAAAATATATTTAAAATCTACAGATAAAATTTCACGAAACTCTAGTTTGCATCATCTCCAAATTCCTCACAGTTTAGCCACTATAGGTGCCTGAAAGTGAAGATTTAGTTAAAAAAAATATTTCAGTGTCCAGTTTGGCCAAAAATTGTAAACCACTATTGTGGAATCACCCAGTTGGGAGAAGTATGGATAAATGAGCTAATCAGTGATAATTTTGAGTTGAAACTAGAATATGAAATTTTAATGGAAAAGAAACTAGATGTTTGGAATAACTTTCCTATCTTTTTCTATGTTGATGAATGGATTAGATATATGCCAAGTAGAATTCGTGACAGATTTATTTGGTTGGATATGCCGCATTTGATCAACAAGGAATCCATTAGGGTTGTGATAGGGTTATTCTCAACAGGACTAGTTTTGGATCTTAAACCTGTGAAGAATGAAGTAGTAATGAATTTAACTAGTGCAAAATTTAATAAATGTGCCATAATAGTTAAGGATATTAAAGACTTGGCTGTGAAGTATGCTTCTATGATGATTGGATACAAGATTATTTTCACAAATAGAGAAAAAAATGTTTTTGGGAGAAAAAATTGTTTTTGGGCCACAACAATTAATACTGCTTATGAGATGGTGAAGAAAGAAATGGATATGGATACGTTTGAGTTGTTAAGGAAACAATTGTTGGAAAATATATATAAGACCAAAGATTATCAGTACCCTTTCTGATATGGTACCCTGATCATATGTTTATTATTTTACTTTTGTAGAGAAATTCTTGAAACAAATAGCATTGTATGGTTGAAGGATATTCCAGTTACAATTCAAATCAGAGACTATTTGATAAGATTGGGTAATGTAGATACTTATAAATCTACATTATGGGGTTTCTTTAAAAATTTATAGAAAAACATGCAAGCAAGGGGAAGGATCCTAAAATGTTGTTGAGAAGTATAAAAATGATATCATCTTCATGGTCAGCAAAGACTGTTGCATGATGGAAGTTGTTCAACCAAGGACAATATGGATCCCTGAAATGGGATATGAGGTAATAGAGGATGTGATTACCGGTCTAGAAGAACACATGTGGAGTCTTCCTAGAGATCCTAAAGAAGAAAGATATGACACATATGAAGAAAAAAATAGTGTAGTACACATGGAGCGTGCAAAAAGAAGGAAATTCAAAAAAATGTGGAGAAGATGAAGAATCAAGTAGTGGAAATGATGGGTTTACCAAAAGGCCTTGTGGAGAAATCCAAAAATATATCTACCTCTCTAGTAGGAACTCCAAGAACAAGGAGGTCAAGTAGGACCTCTACCCCCTCTCCAATTGCTCCTAAGTCCTTTGAGATTAAATATGTTGTTGGAGCTAAGACAAATGTGTCAACTAGTGCCCCTATGAAAGAACATAATCCTTTGAAGAGGAGAAGGAAAGAAAATACCACAAGAGAAAGGTATATTGGGTATGATTATGAAGAAGAGGAAGGACCTCAATTTACCTAGAAGAAGAGAATGTGTCAAGCTCTAGAGAAGAGGCAAGTGCAAAGAAAGAAATGGTGGATATTGTGGATACTGACAATGAGGAAGAAGTAGAGAAGAAAAAGAAAGCATTCATTATTCAAAAAAAAAAAATCGGTGAAGGAGAAAAGCCCCCGAAAGGAAAAGGAATCTCCTCCGATCCAAAAATAGAATCTAATGAAACTTGAAGCATTGGTTAGTAGTATTGTAGAGTACATGGGAATCTCGAAGAAGTTGTTGCATTATATCCCACTGTAGATGATACTGATAAGATAAACATAGAAGATGACATTGTTAGGTACATTATAGCATGTGATTTTGGCATGAAATATATAGAAGTAGAGAAGAAAAGAAAGCATTCATTATTCAAAAAAAAAAAAAAAGACTGGTGAAGGAGAAAAGCCCTCGAAAGGCAAAGGAATGGAGGATAAATGTCCTCCGATCCAAAAATAGAGTCTAATGAAACTTGAAGCATTGGTTAGTAGTATTGTAGAGTACATAGGAATCTAGAAGAAGTAGTTGCATTATATCCCACTGCAGATGATACTGATAAGACAAATGTAGAAGAGGACACTGTCAAGTACATTATAGCATGTTATTTTGGCATGAAATATATAGAGGATTAGTTCCCTAAAGATTTAAATGGTTTTCTATATGCAAGAAGGAAAGAAGAATTTTATTAGGATGCAAAAATGAGAAATTTTTCCTTGGAGAAGATTGGTTCTTCTCTCACTGATGAAGAAAATGCTAAATTGGATCAAATATATAACAAAGAGTTCAAGACTAAATAAATATTTTGCACCCTGATGAGCAAGGATAAAGAAGATATTGAGAGGTTGAGAAATGAGACTGCAATTTAAGATTGCAGATCTGGCTAAAGATTTGGGAATGTCTTTGAAAAGTGGAAGTGAAATGCAAATAACACTTACATGTCTTGAAAATTTCAACAAAATATGGAGTGGAGAGGGAGTGGGGGGGGGAATTTGAAATCTGGGGATGATTCTAGAGAGGAAGATGATGATTCTGCAAATTCAAATGGTATTTTGTTGGGCTAGCTGTTGGGGTCATTTTGTGAAGCTTCTGAGGAGTCGTGTTGGTTGTTGTCTTTGGCCTGGGTTGTGTTGTTGTGGGTCTATTTTCTACTTTCTTCCTTTGGGGAAGCTATGGTTTCATGCAAGCTGTTGTCGTTTTCCTGCCGAGAAACTTTATGTTTTGGGTTTGGTTGCTGCTTTCACCCTGTGGGGTTTTGCCCAGTTCTTATTTGTTGGGTGTGTAGTTGTGTTCCTATTCACTTCTTTCTATGATTTTGGTTGCCTCTTTACCTTTGGTGTTGGACTTTTATGAGACTCTATCTTTGGCACTGTGTGTGGTGTTGGATGTGGTGCCAAGAGCTCTTAAGTCAAAGCAACTATGTTGATACTATTTTGAAATGGTTTAACATGCAGGATAGTAAACCAATTAATATTCCTTTACCAGTTGGCACAAAGTTAAGTTTAGACATGACTCCTAAATATGATTTTGATCGTGAGGAAATGTCTGAAATTCCATATACTGGTGCAGTTGGTAGTTTGATGTATGTGATGGTCTATACAAGACTAGATATAGCCCAAGCAGTGGGAGTTCTAAGTATGTTTATGTCTAACCCTGGTAAAGAAAATTGGACTTATGTTAAGAGGGTGTTTAGATATTTATGAGGTGCTTTTGATTACTATTTGGTTTATCATGGTGTTAATGATATTGATATTATGTACAAATCATTGGAAATATAGGGTTTTGTTGATTCATATTGGGCAGGAGACCTAGACAGTCGGAGTTTGACAAGTGGCTATGTGTTTACTTTGTTTGGAGCTGTGGTTAGTTGGATGAGTAAGAGGTAGCCCATGGTTGCTTTTTCCACCACAAAAGCAGAGTACATGGCTACTACACATGCCTCTAAAGAGGCAGTTTGGTTACAAAGACTTGGGAAAGGTATTGGTTTTAATTGCAAGCAAATTAGACTTGAATGTGATAGTCAGAGTGCTATTTGTTTAGCCAAAAATCCTATGTATCAGGCTTGTACTAAGCATGCTAATGCTCAGTATCACTTTGTGCAAGAAATGGTTGAGAGTGGGAAGGTATTGATTGAGAAAGTTGACACTTTGATCAATGTTGCAGATTATCATAGGAAACCAGTTCCTTCAGATAAGTTCTCTTGGTGTAGGATGGGCATTGGCCTTGAGTCCTGTACTTGATTTATAATAATGATTCCTTGCTTAGAATAATTTTAATGTATAATGTCAAGTGGGAGAATGTTGGAAATATGATGTCATTTAAGTGTAATCCTAAACATATTTCATGTGTCTCCTAAGTCCTTGGAAAGTGTTCCCCAACACTAGGATTAGAAATAGATTAAATTTAAATGAAATGAACATGTAAATTGACATTTTTAATTATTCCTAAATGATAGGAACATGTGGGGATGTTCAACAAGAGCTCCTACAAAATAGGAGCACATGGGGCGCCCACATGGAAGGTGGAACCCACCTTGCTTAAGTTAACTATTTGGAGGATTGATAACACTTCAGTAATGCATGTAAAGATCCTACAAATTAGGGATTGATATTTACATGAGTGGAGTTCAGTTCAGTATCAGTTTAGTTCAGTTCAGTTCAATTCAGTTCAGTTATGGTTCAGTTATCTTCAGTTGCATGTAGTTAGTTTGAGTTGAATGCTAGTTGAATTTAGTTGACTTGAGTTGCATGACTAATGACTTCAGTTGCATGACAGATAATAGGTGGATACATTCAGTTAAGTGGGGATGATCAATCATGCATAATATTTGCATGAATTGATGGAGAGATATGTTTCAGTTGACTAAGATTGACTTGGACCCACCTTGGGCACCCAAGTTGGCATCTTTGAGTTAACACCTTTTGCATGAAAAGATACTTACAAGGCTTAGTTAAGTGGGCCCATTCTTGGGCACCAACTTTGAGGTGATGCTTGCAAGATATTTTCTTGACCAGAGTTCAGTTAAGTGCTCAGTTTAGGGCACCTAAATCGAGGAAGACTTTGGTTTGATCACAGATTACAAGGTGGAACTCTACTTGCACAATCTAGGTGTAGATTTTTTAGAGGAGCTTTATGATCTTGTATTTGACAACTCTTATGAGTTTACATACTCATTAATTGTCTATTAATTGCAACAAGTTGAAGAGAGTTTCATGAGAGTTTTGTGCAGGTTGTGAAGAAGGATTGTTGAAGGCAAAAGAAGCATATCAATCAAGGATTGATACAGTATTATTGTAATCTTGTTCAAAGGCTAAATAATACAAGTCTTATTGATTCCGGTGGATTTTTTTTCTCGAAAGGGTCTCTCCGTGTATATGTTGTGTCACTTCTATCTTCTTGTCTCATTCTTCTACAATCTTCTATCTCTTTCTACAATTGGTAAAATTGATCTAAACAGATAATCATACACAAAGAATTGTGACAAAGAACACTTAATTAGATCTACAGTATCATAGGTTTACAAGTTTTAAGCTACAATTTCACCTTCATTTTCAACACTAAAGAGGGGTTAACCACCAAGCTAGGGCTTGGAAAGAAAAATGAAATGCAAGATCTAATGCTTAACCCTAATATGATTCACTAAATGATCTAAAAATGCATGTAAACCAGAACAAAAAATTGCAAGATTAGAGGTGTGCACCTGGAAATTTGAAGAAGACTGGAATGAGCTCTAAAACACTAAAAATCCTAAAATTAGGGTACGCTGGGACTCACACGTCACTCTGGGTGTATCAATCCCAGACTAGGGTTTCTAGTCTAGGGCAAGTTTTTGGCAGTATAGATGTTGGATCTGCAAAAAACTAGAAATTTTACCTATAGTGGGACTCATACGCCACTCTTGACATATCAGTCCCATTTCACTTTTTTGAGAATTCAAAGTTCAGATCTACACTTCAACCTCTGCTCTTCTCTTCCAAATTGATTTTTGGGTCCGAACCTATAAAAAGACCTATAAAACAAAATATATACTTGATTTTCTTATGGGGGGTTTACCTTGGTCAAACCCCTAGTTTGGTAATTAAACCTTGATAGAAACAATGAATCTTGAATGTAAATGTGACCATAAACCCTAACCTTAAGTGTGTCTAAGATTAGGAAATTTGAAAATGTAATGCAACCCTATTCTAATGTGTAAGAATGAGATGCATGGATGAAGCTTGAATGTACCGACTCACTTTGAGAGATGTCAAACCACTCCACTAAGTCATGATGATGCATGTACCTTCCTTAGGCTAAAAGTAGAGTGATAATGGAGGATGGAATCACTTAGAAAACAAGTCATTAGGATTGGCTTGATGGCTAGTTACATCTCCCCAACCTAGAATCCATCATGATTCACTATAGACAACCATAATCAACCCTTGAAAATGTTAGATCTTGAATGAAAGTGAGCTTGAAGACCTGCAAAAACACTTTAATGCTGCTCCAAGACTTCAACTTTACTTGCTCTTGAAACTTGAATGCTCTTGTGAAAGAATGCTTGAAGACTTTTGAATACTTGGATCTTTAAATTGCTCTTAAAATGTTTGCTTAGAAGGAAAAATGACTTAGAAGCTTGCTTATATAGGCATTTACACCTAACTTACCATTATTCCGATCTCAAAAGCCAACATCAACCAAAATTTTGAATTAAAATTTTGAATTTCCCACTCAAACCCTAAAAAATCCCTAAATGGGACTCATACGCCACCTCTGGCGTATGGGTCCCACCCTAGATTTTTGGGGTGGGTTGTTAGAAATTTAAGTGCTTTTGACGATTTTGTCAGATTTTTAGTTGAAATAAGCCTCGAGATCCAAAATAAAGGGTCTTAGGGGCCTATTAATGATGACCTAAAGGGGTATTTAATGCAAGGGTGCTAAAATAGGTCCAAATTAAGTGTGAAATTGCACTATTTTCAAGAGCGTACAATTTTCTACACTACAAATGTTAAGAAATTTTCATACTCCAATCCTCTCACAACAAATGTCTAAGATGTTTGTTAATACAACATTTGTTTTGAAAGTAGGTATAAGTAAGAGAGAACTAGTTCTATAGATCTACAGATGCAATAGGTAGGATTATGTGACTTAGACAATATTATATCAATACAATTAAATAATAGATATTTATTGAACATAAATAAAATAATCCTAACATCAATTTATCATTGTATTTCAACAAATAATCTCAAATTAATTATGTTTATCATAACTCATTAAAAAAATTAAAAAACATCAAATTTAACAAATTATATTAAAATAACTAACAATACCTATCCTATTTATTTTATCATTCCATGGCATCTCTAAATTAATATAGGGTGTTCATATTATCCTTACAAATAGATATAAATTTGATTCTCATGTTATTTTATAAAACCTTTAAGAAAATTATGTAAACATTTTGTGGGGCTAAGCATAGTAACACTAACCGTCAAAAACAGTCCACATATCCAAAAGGCAAACTTTAATGAAATGATAGTCAACCATGTGTAGTGGGAATACGGCTCTAACTTTGCTTTGACGTAACGCCACCGCTACTAATTTCTCACCTGTCTTCGTCAACCTCCACCACACTGCACGTGTAACTCTCGACACTTTCACCACTTCTGCCGCACGATGACTACGCCAATTGCCTACGGATGTGATCGATTACTTAAATATTAATGATAACAGATTTGGATTGATTTGACCTCTTTTTTATGGTGACATTAAATTTGAGTTAAAAGTTTAATTTTTTAGAGTTTACATTCATGACTAAGAAAATGATCTTGATCAAGTTTGCATCCATATATTTGATCTAGGGTGATGAAAACTAAATCTAGGGTTCAAATTTTAAAATCATGGGGATTAATGATAATGAGATAGGGATTGCACGTATGTAAAACAAACAAATGAAAGATCATCAAAATGTAACCAATTTAATAGGGGAGAGGGGCCCATAGTGGAGCGTGTTTCAATAGTGGGGATAAAAGTAGTCCTCAAGTGGGCTTCATAGTGGAGCATCTTAATATCCAATTGCAAAACACTTTTTATCCATAAAGTACACAAACTGAAAAAGCATGTGATGCCACATTGGTACACCAATAAAACATGACTCAGTGCACCACTATCAGTCTCACTTTTTTTTTTAGCCTTTTTTAATACCTTAAGAAAAAGCATGCTAATGTGGCATCATATTTGATGATGTGACCCTAAAAATAAATTTGTTAAGCAAGTGAGTTGCAAGATAAATTGTTGTACAAAATTGGGACTGATTTGAAATTCCATGTAGGATTTTGAGAAACACGAAGTTAGGGTGCTCCACTATAGGCCCCTCTCCCCTACTCAAAATTTAGCATGCAAACCTCTAAATGAGTTGAATGTTATTTTCCTCATTTGGGATGTGAGTGCTCAATTTTCTAGCATAACATTAATATTCTTTGGATATGAAACTAATAGGACTTGAATATGAAATAAATGCTTAATGATTTTGATGTGAGATGATTTGATTTATAGACTTTTAGATTGATTTGATGAATGGGTAGGATTCAATCTAGAAGTTGAGATCCAATCCTTGATTTGGGGGATTGATGAGGCAATGTGACATGCATAAAAGAGTTGCACATTATTTTCAATTTTAATTAAAATAATTATACTTTATCAACTCAATGTGACTAGGGAGTTAATAGGTCTAATTGATTAGTTAACTACCTACATGGAGGAGTTAACTATGTGCGTGAGAGAATCAAGGGGAGTTGACTATTGCATGGAATAGTTAACTAATTCCATAGATGAGTGAAGTGGATTCGATTGATGAGTGGGACTAGAAGAAAGTTTGTGTGGACTAATTATACTAAGTAGTCAACTAGGTGAGGTGGAATTAATTAACTCAATAATTAATTAATTGAATTATTGGTGCACATGAGTTGGAAATTAATATTAAATTAATTTATTAATGGATAATATGTGGATGCATAATTAATTAAATGGATAACTATGAATAATTAATGGATAATAATTATATTAAATGGATGAATAATATTAGCCAAATTTAATTAAATAAATTTAGGAATTTTAATTAAATTATTAGGTGTTAGGTAATAATAGGTGTCCTAGGTGATAAGGTGATGAAATGTGTGTAATAGAAGATGAATGAATAAATTAAATGATGGTTAGATGAAATCATGACCCAGTGTTAATGTGATGAATAAATGAATAGGTGATGATTGGATGGAATAGATGGTCAAGTGGTGTAGTGAATGATTAGAGGTCCTAGGAGATAACTCAAATGATATAGATGGAATTAATTAATTAGGTGATGATTGGATGAAATTAGTGATGCAAGTGAAGGTGAAAATTTTTAAGTGTCCATAGGGATATGGTGATCTTATTAGATACATTCAACAACAATATTTCATTTTTACACCTATTATTGTATTTAGTACACTCTAATCAATGTGAGACCAAAATATAAAGAAAAGGGTATGTAAACATGCAATTTTCACCACTATGATGTTCATGAAAGGTACTAGGAAAATACATGTCAAAGTAAAACAAGAAATCAACATGGAATTTAAAAAAATTAGACATCAAAAGGATATATATATGTGTTGGAAAATCATTCTTGAATTATTCTTGTGTAATGAGTTATCCATAGAAACTCACAACAACAACAAAAAGTGTAATGAGTATAAACCATTGAGCATTTAAAAATGAATATAATTGAAACTTGTTGAAAAGAGTTTTATCTTTGAAAGTCATAAAATTAAAATGATAAATATGAGAGATTCCACTTGTTATGAAAGTGATAAAAGACATAACAATGTGGAAAGGACCATGACCATGTGAAAGAAAAATATTACTTTGCAAATGGTTTAGTAAATGTTCCCCTCTAGGTTGCAATGACTGTGAGGCTATCACCACACACACAAATTGCAAAGGAATAATAATTCCATAAATGTCCCCCTCCACCAAATGGTTACATTCAAAGAATGCAAGGAATTAGAGGAAAGGAGAAAAAGATATGCTAAAACAATGTAAATTAGAAAAGGTATCATAAGGTAGACATGTAATTACACAAGGAAAATGTAATTGATGAAATTATATATGGCATGGGATGTTTGCAAGACACCCACAATTGTTTCCCTCAATCAAGATAAATAATGGCAAGCATGGTGTTGGATTTAAGCATAATATAAATGCGAGAGTAAAATGTAAGAGATAAGCATGGAAAGGATCATAACATATAATAATAAGATGTGCACACATGATAAGAATTATAGATGTGGAGCCATTAGACATAAGAATTATTTAAGGATGCATGCATGTGATAAGGATCATAAACATGCAATACATGTGTGCAATATACACATAAGAATTTAACATAGTTATAAGTAAAGGAAAAATACCATAAGCTCATTGCATAGTTACATATGAGGTAAGAATCATAAGAATGGAACATGTGGAATTAGAGTAACATGAAGATTCATGTAGCATAGGAATGTGTGATTTAATAAGAAGCATGAGAAACACAAGTAGTGAACACAATATAAAGGAAATATGGAAACTAATAAGGAGCATACAAAAGCCTAGGATCTAAGAATTATAAACATGTGAACATGGAAAAGTATATAAAATAGAAATTGAAGGAAGAACAAAACAATCATGGAGAATATGTCCCAAGTGGGAAACAAAAAATATGCCATAATATAGTAGGTGAGAATGAGAATATACAAAACACAACAAACATGACTTAAATAAAAGAATCAATTGTAAAAATATAATGTTCCCTTTTCATTTTTCTTAAGTTGAAGAGTGTTTGGGTCACTTTAATATTTCTTATGCTATCATAACTTTCCTTCATTGATCACTTTCTCAATCATTTATCTTCTATGGGTTTCTAGAACTTTCCTTACCTTGGTACCTTTTCCCTTGGTTCCTCATTCACTAAACCCCCACTTTCCCTTAACTATTAAAATTATAGACTTTTTGATGTTGGTGTCCCTTTTCTTTCATTTCCCTCAAACTCCTCATTCCCTATTTCTGTAAAAAAAAAAAAACTTAGAACTTTCACTACTACCATGCTTTTCCCCCACAACCTCACTCCCAGGTGATCCTATAATACTGGTTTACAATTTTTGTCCAAATTGGACATTGAACTATTTTTTTCTAACTACATCTTCACTTTCGAGCACCTATAGCGGCTAAACCATGAGGAATTTGAAGATGATGCAAACTAGTGCTTTGTGACATTTTGTCTGTAGATTCTAAAGATATTTTTTTCAAAAATTTTGGAATCATATTGCAATTTATTTTCCAATCTCCTTTGAAAACTTGTTTTTTTTCAGTAAACACCATTTTTAAAGACCAATGCTCATCGTATACAACATAACTTTTTTTCCGTGAAGGATAAAATTCTATTTTTTTCGTATTTAGATTTGTAACTATGATATATAGTGATTTCATTTAGTTTCATAGTGTTTTATTGAATATTTTTTCCTTAATCAAGTTTCAAAGTCAAACCAATTACAATTCAGACATAGGCGGACCGTATACAACACAAATTTTTTTTGTATGTCTCAAAATTCAATTTTTTTTGTTGGATCAAGGAATTCAATATCTAGTGCACTGATATTTTTTAAAATTTTATTTTGATAATCTGCTATTTTTCCACATATGTAGAACAAAGAGCTTGATTTTCAGTGAAAAACCTACATTAACAAGAAATAAAAAATAAATATAATAATCAAATTAAATTGATTTAAAATTATACTTTTTGGGAAGCTTATAATAAGGACTACATACTCACAAAAAAATAAATTTAAATGAATTCATTTGATCCCCCAAAAGATAAATCAAAAGTGGTTTTTTATCAACATTTTGATGCCAGGTGTAAAGGAGACTCCATTATAGGTATGGTTTAAAACTAGCGGGGTTCTATCCAAGGGGGTTTGATCTAAGGTGGTTTGATCAAACCCTCTTCAATTGGAATCCTTTAAATGGAACTTTTCAAGGATTAAATCGCTATATTTTATAAAAATATGTTATTTTAGCAAAAATCAGGATCTTCGAGAAAGTGTAAATTAGTATTGTGGGATCACCCTCCCTTACAAGTTGCTAGAGTTTATTCCCTTCTTTGTAGTCAATTTGAAGGAATTACTATCCTTGGGTCTTCACCACCACTATATTTTAGGCATATAGACATTTTCCTAACAATATACCAAAATGGTATCTAGTATCTTAAAACCTCTAACCCTAATCCTTGCTCTTTTGTTACTCTCGGGCATGCAAATTTTTAGGTTGTCATTTCCCTCATTACTTTGATACTAGGTATTTTGTACCCCTAATTTTTTATCCCTATTATATTTAATATACTTGAGTTCTAGCCTTCACTATATCATAAGCTCCCATACATTTCCCTTTCAATACACCAAAAGGTTATCCAATGTTGCAAAAATTCCAAACCTTGATCTCCACTCCATTACAAGTTTAGGCATGTAAAATTTCAATATTTCCTCTCACTCATTATCCTACTATTGTGTATGTCACATAATTGATCCTTTCTTTATTAGATATCTCTAAATTTTGATACCTGCTCTCTCTTGCATCATGTACGTCTTTCAAGCTCAATTTATGCTCCCCCTATATTGGGTATCTTTGAAGCCCAATATCCACTCCCTCTTATGTTACTTGTATATTTGAATCTTGTCCCTCACTCCCTCCTACATCAATTATCTCTAATTATAATCCTTGATCCATCCTCTATTAGGTATCCACAAAGTCCAGTCCATGCTCCCAATTGTATAGGGTATGTCTAAAGACCAATCCCTTCTCCCTCCTATACTAGGTAGCTCCAAATGTTATTTTCTATTGTTCCATTGTTCCTCCTTCCTAATATCATAAAAAAATTATTTCCTTTGTAATTTACCACATTATCATCCAATTCCCCAAACCCCTAACATTGGATCTATAGGAAAATTAATGTCAGTGCACCAAATGGAAGCCTATTTGAATGGAACATCAGCTCTTAATTCCCTTATTTTTTTAGCGCATGCACCCTTTGGCATGGGAATTATTGAAACCCTCTTGTATTTCACCACTTAACTTATGAACTTTTAAAATCTTAACTTTAGACCTCTAGAGTATTCTATATTCATCATTTTAGCATACATTTACCTAGGTTCCCCACCTTAGGTGTTCTTTTTCCTAGAATCTTGTTGTTTAAATAAAGAACCTAAACTACCACCTTACACATATTGGGATACTATTAATGGCCTCATTTAAATGTTAATTTTGGAGATAAACTTGTAAATTCCTCTCATCAAATGTAGACTCCATGTTAAGCTTTCATCCTCTAGAAATTTAGGAAGCTTCATCATTTTTATATCTTTCTCCAATTCAAACAAACTATAATTTATAGAGTTGAGCACTATATTCACCTATTAGATTTGAGGAAAAAAATATTGGGTTCTAGAGATTAGTGGATGAAACTTGATTACTTTCCTAGATATTGGAGGATGGAAACCCTCTATTTTATTAAGGATGAATTTATATAGAGGTTGTATTTATAATTCAATTTTGGAATATTTTAGCTTTCTAGGTATCTCAATAATTTTGATATTTTCAAAAAATATTTGTAATCATTGTAATATTTATTATCAACAATTTTTTTAGTAAATTTGTGTAAATGTTTGGAACAATAATATATGGTATTAAATATATAGTTCTAGTTAGTTGTATGTATAAATCTACTTTATTTGTGGGTATATCGACTTAGATGTTTCATGCTACAAAATATCATTCATGAAATTCACATGCATATAATTGGAAACTTGAACCATTGATTTTTGGTTCCTATGGACTTCTCTTGCTCTTCTAGGGGTTTTCACCTAAAAGGAGAGAGATAGGACCAAAAATGCTAAGGGTTCATTCAAATTATGTCATGTGTAATGCTATCTAAGCTAAATGAAGTAAAATAAATGCAATTAAATGGTTTAGAAAGCTGAAATATGAATGCAAAACTAAGATTTAAACTATGCTGGAAAACACACTATGATATGCAAATAATGAACTAAATGATGAAATAATGCAGAACATAAAGAAATAGGATGAAACAGAGTGCACCTGGGCAAGAATTGATGAATCTAGAATGTTTTGAATGCTAACTAAAATTACTAAAATTTCACAGTGGGACTCATTCACCCAAGGTGGCGAATTAGTCCTCCTACTGGTGAAAAAGTGACAAAAACTAGTTTTTGACTGTCGAGATCCAAAATATGATAAAATTTAGATTTTCAATCCTAAGGTGGGACTCATTCTCCACTGGTGGTGAATCAGTCCTCTCCCAAAATTCTAAAAAATTAGGAGACAACTCCGTAACACCAGATCTAGAAATCTCTAATTGTCAGGTTGTTAAAGTCAATTCTATAGGAAACAGATAGAAAACCTTCTCCAAGCTTGAAATATGAATGAGTTGACTTGAAGCACCTAGTTGAATTTTTTACCAATCTTCAACACCAAAAATCTTGTTAAATCTACACACAAAAGTATGCAAATACACATGCACTAGGGGAAAACTGGTTGAGGGTTAGCAAATAGGGGTTTGCCTTGGTCAAACCCCACTTTTGGTAATCAAACCCTTAATGAAACAATGAAATGAAAGAGAATGATAAACTAATAACATTCCATTGCTATCAACTTACCAAACCCTTGATGATGCAAATATGAAGTAATGTTAATGGATGCTCCAAAGTGATTGAGTAATGCTTGAATTGATGTTGTAGGATGCTTGAATTCTTGAGATTGCTTGAATATGATGCGTGAATGTTGGATGATGTAAAATGTAGTGAAAATCACTTATTTATACAATCTTGTGCCTTAGTTAACCATTCATACCTCATCATAGGTCGACATCAAGTGATTTTGAATAAAAATTTGGAAGAATTTTTTTTAAAATTTTGAATTTGGAGCCAAGTGGGACTCATTCACCACCCATGGAAAATGGGTCCCACCTAGGACCTGAAAAAAGGTGTCGGTAATTAAGTTGTATTTAATGTTGTTTATCGAGATTACATTCAAAAATACACTTAATTAAGACATATGAGGGCATAAAGGAACCAAATAAAGCATGAGAAAGGGATAAATAGTGAAGTTATGCCTAGAAAAGCGTGAAATCTTGTTACAATACTTTACAAGACTTCAAAATAGGAATTAATTAGTGATGAAAAGGTGATTTTTAGGTAAATTGTAATTAATAGACTCTAGAAGAATGTAGAATTTTTTTGCAACACTTCAAAACAGGGTATGTGCAGGATCATCATGGAAAAAATAGGCCTTTAAGTGGCAAAAAAATTAGAAAAATCAGAGTTAGGAAACTTGACGTAAAAATTTGAATAAGTTATCTATATTATTTCAAAAATATGTAAGAATATAATCTATAGAAAATTGAATGTAGTTTCTAAACTACTAGGTTTATTTAAAAATAAAAAATCTATTTGGTGAAATTTCAATGCAGTAGTACTTAAATTTTAGGGAAAAAATAAGAAGTAGGTGTTTGTTTGACCACCCTAACCACAATAAAATGATAATTTTTTTTATAATATTTTAGATATAAGTAGAGGACTCATGTTCCAATGTGATGCATATTTTTTTGTAATTTTTTTCCAAGTAAATAATTAATTATGAATTTTTATTACAACTTTTTAAAAGTATAAAAGATCTTATGTCTGACAACCTTAACTTGCTCAAAACTTCATGAAATTCATTTTTTTTTAAAATATTATAGCATGCGAAGCATAGAATGTGATGCATTTTTTAGATTCAAAAAATGTGATACAGTTTGAAAGCTATAGATGTTTTTCAATTAGACTATCAATCAAGACTTTAGTCGTAATTCAAATAGAAAATGAATAATAATTATTTATTAAATTCAAAGTAAAATATAATTTATATTGGTGGAAAGCTAAGAATCTCCTTTAAAAACCCTTTTTGTTTCATCAATTTTGCGTAAAAAAAAGTTGTCAGACACATACCCTACACATACCCATCATATCACCACTTTTTGGCCCACCATGATCCTGCACATACCCAACACCTTCACAAGACATCATTATTTTAATTTTAGTACCTAAATATGCATGTTCAAGCCATGTTACAACATATAATCAAAGAAAAATAGATCAAATACCATGAAACAAGACCTAAAAGGCTATGAAAATGACAAAGGTCCATTTTTCTACAACACATGTAGCCCTCACTTTAGTGAGAGGATGAACTTGCTTCAAACTCACACTAAAGTAGCCATGAACATTGAGAGGAGGGTTCAAATGTACTTACGTTAACAAGATGGAATGACAAAGATCAATATGGATGATCAAGCCCCCAAGATGAAGATACCATGGCAATCTAAGCATAAGAACAAAGGAACACACAAGTGTTGAAATGAATCAGATGAAGCTCTGATCGTCAATCCAACTAGTTGTGGATTAGATCTAGGCTAATTGTTTGAAAAAGAGAATGTGTACTCACTCTAGGGTGATAGAACACATAACGATCTTTCAGGTGAGAAGGCCCAAATGTACTCTTCTGGGGCCACAAAACTTCTAGTTGTCTGCAGGGTGAGAAAGCATAAAAAGGTAAGATACACACTCTAGTTGGTATGCACTAACAAACACAAAGGTGGCTATGGGGAAAAGTCATGCCACTAGGTGGGCTTCCCACTCAACCATATTAAATTTATACCTCCTGATAACTTTAACAAGGAACCACAAGGAAAATGTCATGAACAAAAAGAAACTGGTACCACAGGCATGCAAGTTGTGTTATGCAAGGTGGAAAAAGGTGCAAAATGAAAAAAATGTAAAATGTTAAGTGTAAAATGTGAAAGATGTTCAAAGGAGTCTTGTTAAGTTCATGCAAGGTCAGTCACTTAGGGAACATTGTGTCTAATGTCTACAAGAGAGGACCAATCAAAGAATAGTATATTCACAACTTAGGGGATGCAATGCATCACATCAGGCCACCAAGAGGAAAGAAATATGTTGCAATAGATCACACTTATGAAGGACCTCATACCCAATGTCATCCAAAAAGTGATGAACACGTCACATAAACGACAAGGCTACACTAGGAACCAAGAATGAAAATGAATTATGGTAATGTATGCCCCCCAATTTAAAGGAATTGCCACACATCATTATGTGAGAAATTGCTTTAAAGTAGTGAAGGAAAACAAAAGCAAAAAGAAAAAAAGACATGAGAGCCAACTTGGAAATCCCTATGCCAAGTCATATGTTTCGAAGTTAGGCTGTGTCATGTCAAGGAAAATGAAAAACAAAGAGAGGGAGTTCCCCCCAAAAAAGAGCACACCAAACACATAAGGGATCTATGGATTTGGGGTCAATATGTTCATTGCTGCAATGTGTTTATGAAAGAGCTTGAAACTGTCATCATTCCCCAAAGCACATAGAACTGGAAGAATGACACAAAGAGAGAAAAAAAGGGAAAAATAAAGTCCATTTTGGGTCAACATGGAAGAGACATTGCAGTCTCTACGCCTTGCATCATCCCCAAAAAGGAAAATACAAGCGAAAAAGAAAGAAAATGAAAAATATTTTGGGTCAACATGAAGGAGACATTGTGGTCTTGACGTCTTGTGTCATCCCCAAAAGGAAAACACAAAACAAAAGAAAAAGGACCATTTGGGTCAACATGGAAGAGACATAGGGCGTCTCTACACTTTGCATCATCCCCAAAAGGAAAACACAAAACAAAAGTAAAAAAACAATGCACGACGAATAGAAGAATATAGATATGAATAAAAGAAGTGTACAAAGAGAGGGAACATCAAACACATGATATAGGGGAACACGATACGTACATGAAAATAAAAATAAAAAATAAAAAGAAAAAAGAAAAAAGGCTAGTTAGCAAAATGCAAAACAACCATCTAACAAGTCATCTGCCTCCCAATCATGTTCAGTGTAATGTGAGGGAAGTTGACTATCCAAAGGAATAATTGCAAGCGTCGAACTAGGAGTCATACTAGGTTCTTCACTTGGTTGAGAGGATTTATCATGTAAGCTCATTGTAGATGAAAATAGATAATTTAGGTCGTTATGCACTTCTTCATCTATTTTTTCTATCGTCGCATCATCATCATCATCATCAAGATTAATGACAACAAGAGGACGAAGGGTGATTTCTAAGGATGGATGTATCAAAAGTTGTGGTTGTGGATTGGTTCATTTTGTTGTGATTGTTGCACTGGACTGTCTTGTGGCAGGTCAAGAGAAGGAGGGTGGTCTTCTATTACTTCTATCAAAGGTGGAGGTTGATTTTCTTTATGTTCTTCCATGTGAGATTAACGAGCAAGGAGATGACGACGACGCCTACGTTCCCTAGCACCGAAGTTTCATTTAATTAAGTTTTGGAGTTGTTGAGGTGTAAGACCGGATTGAGGCATTATAGGGTCTTCTACTTCCGAAGAGGAAAGAATGGAAGAAACCGAAGAGGATAGGTTGAAACCACTTTCTCTTTGGCTTTATACACTTGTTTAATATGAGGAGGCATGACAAGAGTTGTTTCATTTTCCCTTGGTCGTTTAAATGATGGCTAGGAAGTATCTAAGGGTGGTTGGTCATGAGGTTGTATGGTTTATTCGATGTCAGAATTAGGTTAAAGCATGGTTTCGTTTATGATAGGAGCAGAAGTGGAAGGGGACATGTTACGAAGAGACAATTTGGCTATGCATTTGGCTTTGAAATTTTGATAAGCTATGAAAAAGAAGTCCTTTTGAGGGGTGATGGGTTCCATGGGTTTAGTCCAAAAGGCTTCTAATGAAAAATCACCTTTGGAAGATAAGGGATTAAAGCCACTATGGTGTATGGTGAATATCTCATTGCCATGTGGAAACTTCAAACACTTGTGAACAACCAATGGGACCACTTTCATTGAGCAAAGCCAAGGGTGGCCTAGCCAAAAATGAAATTGGTAGGATTGTGGAATAATTGAAAATGTTACATCCAAAGTTTTAGGTCCTATCTGTAAGGGGACTATGATCGATCCGATCATAGGGCATGCAAAACTAGTATGTGTTTTAATCCATGCAGTTGGTTTATTATAAGCATCTTGATATAGCTCATGTAATACTAGAAACTCCTCCCTGATCACATTCTTGGCACAAGTGGGATCTATTAATATCCCATTAGTGGGCTTATCATAAATTCTACCAGCTATGTAGAGAGGACCATCAAGAAGCTTTTGTAGTATGTCTTTAGTAGAAAAAGTGATATCAAGCGATTTAATAGTTTGGCCCTTACGAGGGATAATGTTTATCGTAGCCACAAGTTGATCCATAGGACTATCTTCAATAATAGGTGGAGGTATATCATGTTGTTCATTGTTTGTATCGATAGTCATTACATTAGTGCTTGAAGTTTTGCTTGCCTTGAAAAATGAAGTAGTGTGTTTAGGCATGGGATTGGTGAAAATTTGTAAGTTCTGGTTAGGGGGTTCAACAAACTTATTGCCTTGATCATTAACACCCACAATGGACAAATGGCCTGAATCAATGAGGTCTTGAACTAAATTTTTTAGATGCTTGCAGTGTTCAATGTCATGTCCATTTTGGCAATGAAAATGACAATAAGCATTATGTTTGAAGGTGGGTGGTAAGGGCTGATTTGATGAAGTGGTCTAATGGGTGGCAAAGTGAGCATGCGTTGTTGAATTAATTGGTTCATTGTGTTATGGAGGGTATTGGGTAAGGGAGTAAATTGTCTCTTTGGGTCCCCATAGCTATAAGGAACTGCTGCTTTAATATCTACCACTTGATTTTGAACTGGTTGGGTTGGTTGTGGTTGTGATGGAGGAGGTAGATTGAACTGTAAAAAGCCTCTATTTTGTTTGCAAAAGTTTTGTGTGTGATTTTGGTTTTGATTGTTGTGTTTGGGTTTTTCAGCTCGGTTAGAAGTGGATTTTGAATCATGACTTGAAACCAAGTTATGGTATTCACACAAGGTTGTACATAAATGCATGATTGAAGGGAATTTCATCATAGTTAGTTTATCCTGAAGGTTTGTGTGCAAGTTTTCGATAAACATCTTTTGTCGATGTGCATAAGGAATCTTGACATCAATTTGAGCATACGAGGATTAGTATCTGTTGGAAACACGAGGGAAGACAACTGAGAGGGGGGGTGAATCAGTTGTCACAAAAATTCAAAAATTATTCAACTTGTTAACCTTATTCTCAGATCTAATAATTAACCATGAAAGCATAAATCATTAATACATAGAAACACACATAACACCAATATTTTTTACGTGGAAACCCTGTTAGGGGAAAAACCACGATGGAGGTCAGTCCACAAGATTATACCCTGTTAAAAGTATAATGAAAATGAAATATGGGGAATGCACATGCATTCAGGAACACTGCCTATAGCTCACTTCTCAATTACAACAAGGCTAACCGAGCCCAAAGGAAGACACATTGTCTTACAAAAATAATCAGATTACATTTGTAGGGATTTGAACTGGTAAAATAGCATTTGCTAATGCTTAATCATAGTTTCAGTTAAGCACATGAACAATTCTTCACTCTTCTTCACTCTTCTTTACACTCTGCTCTGCCTTCAAATGATATTCACACATACACACATAGAAGCACGCTCTGTCATCCACTTGCACCTCTTAATTTGAATAAACAATTTCTCTTATATATCCGCAACAACAAATTCCATCCCTTCATGTTGGCTTCAACAAAATAATAAAATGAATATAAACTGTCAGCCCAAAACATTTAAGATTAACAATGCAAATAAACCAAGGTCAGCCACAACTTACTGAAGACGCAAATTAACATCTCCAACATGAAAACACTTCAATTAATTTCTCCTCAAAGATCCACAACATGCTACAAACACTATATTGGCCAAGAATAAGAAAAACATGAACACGCAAGAGAAAATCGTCAACCACAAGCACAACGATCAATGCAGACATGCAACAAAGATAGAGAACAATATAGAAACATAGAAAAACATTACAAAACATTAGAGAAGCATCCAAAACAATTGAGATAACTGAAATAGCCTCATCTTCAATCAGAAACACCAACTGAAGCAACAAAAAAATTGTCAGAATGAAAATCTTCATAACTCGATCAAATCTTCACATGGATCTCTGAAACTCGATGTGGATAAACTAGATACACTCAACAAAAATCCCTTTAGTCCACAACCTCTAATCATCAACATACAAAACTTACCAACATACTGAACTTCACTTCACTACTGACAACCTACAACTCATTTATTACAATTTTCTCAATATCCTCGACTTATACAACTTCAAGTGAATTAATACTAATAGTGTTGACATCAATGACAACTACATATCAGCAGCACAACCAAAATATCCAACAATATTCCCCCTTTGGAATTGATGGAAACACATGATGTGAAAAACACCATCAACACAACTAACTCTTGACACATACTCCCCCTTAGGATCTGACTCATTTTCTCCTTAACACTTTCACGTGATCTTTTCCCCCAAGGCTCTTCTTTCCAAATAATCACCATCTTTTCTCCCCCTTTGACATCAATGACAAAGATCTCTAAGCTCCACACAAACTTTGAACCACATATCTGAATATTTGAACATATGACTACTCCGCCTGAGTAGCAACCACCACAACATCAATCTGAAACAAGACATGACCATGAAATGCATGGGCTAATGCAATGCAATGTATCCTTAGTTTATATTAGGAGGGGTAATTACCCCTAACTTCCCTCTAAGATACTCAAAATTATCCTTAGACAACGACTTGGTAAAGATGTTTACAATCTACTCCTTAGTAGGCACATACTCTAGTCTGACTTCCTTTTCACTTACCTTCTCCCTCAAAAAGTGAAACTTATTAGATATATGCTTTGTATTTGAATGAAGCACTAGATTCTTAGAAATGTTAATAGCACTTGAATTATCATAGAATATAGCAATAGGCTCATTATACACAACTTTGATATCCTTCAGCATCTGCTTCATCCACAGGACTTGAGTACAATTTTTAGCAGCAACAATGTATTTGGCCTCTGCAGTAGATAAAGAAATGGCATTTTGGTTCTTGCTTAACCATGAAATCAACTTCTTACCCAATAAGAATGCTCCACCACTAGTACTTTTCCTGTCATTTGCATCTCTTTCCCAATCAACATCTGTAAAGGCACTCAAAGTAAGATCATCATCTTTATGATACGATAGGCCAAAGTCAACTGTTCCTTTCAAGTATCTAAAAATTCTCTTCATAGTAGTCACATGAGATTCCTTTGGATCAGCTTGAAATCTTGCAGCAATACATACAACATTCATGATATCAGTTAAGTACAACAATCCACAAATCATTGATTTGTATCTTTTTTTATTTTCTTTCAAAGAATCATCTTCTGTTGTCAACTTAGATCCAATCAACATGGGTGTACCAACTAGCTTTGAATCTTCCATATCAAACTTCTTCAACAATTCCTTCACATACTTGGACTGAGATATGAATATCCCTTTATCTAACTGAGTAATTTGCAATCCCAAAAATAATTTCATCTCACCAATCATATACATCTCAAATTCATTCCGCATCTCATTAGCAAACTTCATGCACAAACAATCATCTCCCCGAAAAATGATATCATCAACAAAGACTTCAACAATCAAGTCTTTATTATGATCAATCTTGAAATATAGATTACTATCAGCAACACCTTTGTTAAATCCAAGCTTCAACAAATACTTTTCTAGTTTTACATACCATTCTCTAGGGGCTTGCTTGATTCCATACAATTCTTTCTTCAACTGACACACCATATCTTCCTTATCAGTCAACTGGAATCCATCAGGTTGCTCAACATACACTTCTTCTAATTCACCATTTAGAAAAGCTAATTTGACATCCATTTGATAAACTTTGTAGTTCTTGTGAGCAACATAGGCTAGAAATAATCTTACAGTTTCAATTCTAGCAATAAGGGAAAAGGTCTCTTCAAAATCAATTCCTTCCATCTAAGAATATCCTTTACATACCAGTCTTGCTTTGTTTCTAACCACCTCACCTTGCTCATTCAGTTTGTTTCTAAAGACCCATTTCGTTCCAATGACATTCTTATCCTTAGGTATGGGAACAAGAATCCATGTATCATTCTTCTCAATCTGTTTTAACTCTTCTTTCATTGTTTCAACCCAATGTTCATCTTTACATACTTCATTCACACTAGTAGGCTCAGTCTTCGAAATCAAGCAATATTCTTCTACAATTTTTCTCCTAGTTTGGACACCTTTGTTCTTATCACCTATAATATGATCTTCTGAATGATTCAATCTTACATACCTTGGAGTCTTATTAGGATGTTCTTCAACTTCAAGCTCTTTTGTTCTCTCTTATGCACTTCCACTAGTTTCTCCTTCTTCTTCATTCTCCTAATTCATTAGATTGATTTGCACTTGATTTGTAGTTTTAACTTTCTTTCCTTTTTTTGTACTATCATCCTGATCATCAAAGTCATATCCATAGGTTATGGATGGTGTACCTAATTCTTCATCAACTCTGACATTTTCACATTCAACCATTTTCCTCAATCTTTTATTGTAACACCGGTAGGCCTTGATTTTAGTAGAATAACCCAGAAAGATACCTTCATCACTCCTTGCATCAAACTTTCCTATGTCTTCATCTCTCTTGATGTAACATTTTCTTCCAAATATCTTGAAGTATTTAATATTAGGCTTCTAACTAGTCCATAGCTCAAAAGGGGTCTTACCAGTATCACCTTTGATTTGTACCCAGTTGAGTGTGTACACAACAGTACTCACAACTTCTCTCCAGTAGATATGAGGGGCATTTCCTTCTAGCATCATTGTTCTAGCAACATCTTCAATTGTTTTGTTCTTCCTTTCTACAACTCCATTTTGCTGATGGATCCACAGTGCAGATAATTGTCTCCTTGTTCCATGTTCTTCACAAAAAGAATTAAGTTCACCAGAAGTGAATTCACCACCTCTATCTAATCTCAGACACTTAATCTTCAAACCTATCTTTGTCTCAACCATAGCTTTAAAGATCTTGAACATTTCCAGTGCTTCAAATTTATCCCTTACGAAAGCAACCCATACCATTCTAGAATAATCATCAGTGAATAACATGAAGTACTTGTAACCTTGTAAACTTCTGACCTTATAGGGACCACACAAATCAATATGCACAAGCTCTAACAATTCATTTGAATAATGTTGTTTAGTCCGAAATGAAATTATAGTTTTCTTTCCCAACTGACATTCCTTGCATATGGCATTAGTAGGTTTCACCAACTTAGGTAGATCTCTCATAGCCTTAGTAGAACTTATCTCAATAATATTATCAAAGTTAACATGACACATTCTCCTATGCCATAACCAACTTTCATCAACTTGAGCAATCAAACAAATTTTACTAGCAACACTTAAGTGAAATATATTACCTTTTATTTTTGTACTTGATGCAATTTCATTTCTGAAACTCAATATTCTGCACTTTCCATCCTTGAACTAAAGATTGTATCCTTTATCAACCATCTAACCAACACTCAAAAGATTATGCTTCAAGCCTTCCACATACAGAACATCATCAATATTATGTTTTCCATCAAGAGAAATGCATCCTCTTCCATGGATCACACCAGTTGTATTATCACCAAATCTCACAACACCACCATCATATTTTTCCAAGCTTACAAACTTACTTTTGTCTCTTGTTATATGATGTGAACATCCATTGTCAATCACCCATTCATCTTTCTCTTCAACTCAAGCAGCTAGGGATTTCTCTACATTTGTACAACTAGCAGATTCGGTAGATACAATAGTATTTTCCTTGATAGCAATAAATACCCATTCATCATCACTTCTATTTCCTTTATCAGATTCATCATCTATCACACCTTCATCAACAACATAATAACACTTCTTTTGAAATCTAGGCTTGTTATGTCTTGGTTTAAGAGCTCTTTCCGAACACCTTGATGCAAAATGACCTATCTTATTGCAAGAAAAACATTTAAGGGGAAATTTTCCTTCATACTTACCTTTTCCTCTTGGTATTCTCTTGACAATAAGTGCTTCCAGCTCTTCCATCTCTCTTTCTTCTTCTTCAATCTATCTGATTTCATCCTCATACTTGAATTTCTTTATAGATGAACTCTCACTCAGATCATATCTCTATCTATCTCTTCTGGAAGTAGTAGCATTAAATACAGATTCAACCTTAGGAAGGGAATCACCAAATTTTCTCAACTCAAAAGCAGTCAGCTTACCTACCAACGTATCTCTGGTTATATTTGTTACAGTCTAGAGCTCTTCAATAGCACTAGCTTTGACTTTGTAACCATCAAGCAGGGATCTGAGCACTTTAGAAACAATCTTAGATTCGTCTATCTGTCCACTAGCACATCTAATACCAAACACAAGTTCATCCACTCTTTGCATGAAATTATTAATGTTCTCATCATCACCCATTCTCAACCTTTCATATTTCCCTTTTAGACTTTGCAACTTAGCAATCTTCACATTAGTATCACCTTCATACAAGGTTTCCAAATTTTTCCAGATCTCATGATCAATCTTCAAATCCATAAGATTTATCATCTCAGAATCAGTCAAAGCACTCAACAAAGCTTCCTTAGCCCAAATATTATACTTAACATCTCTAATCTCAGCAGTAGTAGTAGGAACATTCTACAGAATAACTTACCTATTATATGTAATGCTCCAGTAGGGTTCACCAATGCATCTCAAATGACACTCCATTTGAGTCTTCCATAGAGAATAATTTGTTTCGTCAAATCTCAGACTATCCTTCTTGTAACTTGCCATCTCGGATCACCTTAAGTTGTTAAAATTCTTCCAAGGAACCTGCTCTGATACCAATTGTTGGCAACACAAGGGTAGACAAATGAGAGGGGGGTGACTCAGTTGTCACATAAATTCAAAACTTATTAAACTTATTAACCTTATTCTAAGATCTGATAATTAACCATGAAAGCATAAATCATCAATACACAGAAACACACATAACACCAATATTTTTTATGTGGAAACCCTGTTAGGGGAAAAACCACGGTGGAGGTCAGTCCACAAGATTATACCCTATTACAAGTATAATGAAAATGAAATATGGGGAATGTACATGCATTTAGGAACATTGCCTAGAGCTCACTGCTCAATTACAACAAGGCTAACCACCCAAAGGAAGACACACTATCTTACAGAAAGAATCAGATTACATCTGTAGGGATTTGAATTGATAAAATAGCATCTGCTAATGCCTGATCATAGTTTTGGTTAAGCATATGAACACTTCTTCACTCTTCTTCACTCTTCTTTACACTTTGCTCTACCTTCAAATGATATTCACATATACACACACAAAAGCACACTCTGTCATCCACTCACACTTCTTAATTCAAATAAACAATCACTCTTATATATCTGCAACAAGAAATTTCATCCCTTCATGTCGACTTCAACAAAATAATAAAATGAATATAAAATGTCGGCCCAAAACATTTAAGATTAACAATGCGAATCAACCAAGGTCAACCAAAACTTAGTGAAGACCCAAATTAACATCTCCAACATGAAAAAACTTTAATTAATCTCTCCTCGAAGATCCACAACATGCTACAAACACCATGTCAGCCAAGAACAAGAAAAACATGAACACGCAAGAGAAAATCATCAACCACGAGTACAACAATCAATGCAGACATGCAACAAAGATAGAGCACGATCTAGAAACATCAAAGAATCATCCACAACAACTGAGATAACTGAAATAGCCTCATCTTCAATCAAAAACACCAACTGAAGCAACATAAAAAACCGTCAGAATGAAAATCTTCATAACTCGATCAAATCTTCATATGGATCTTTGAAACTTAGCGTGGATAAACTAGATACACTCAGCAACAAACCCTTTAGTCCACAACCTCTGATTGTCAATGTACAGAACTTATTGGCATACTGAACTTCACTTCACTATTGACAACCTGCAACTCATTTATTACAATTTTCTCAATATCCTCGACATATACAACTTCAAGTGAATTAATGCTAATAGTGTTGACATCAATGACAACCACATCAAAAACACAACCACAATATCCAATAGTATCCTGAGATAAAATTAGTGACTTTTTCATCTGTGTTTTTTCTACATCGCATGAGGTCAACCATTGTCTTTTTAGGTGTCATGTGCACTTGAAAGTGACTTATGAAAGCATCCACCATTTCATTGAAAGAACAAATGGAATGATTAGGCAAGTTGGAAAACCACTCTAAGGCAGTATCTTTCAAGGTCCTTGGAAACAGTTTGGCTAACAATTTATCATCAAGGAAAAAATCGCTACATAAAGCGGTATAAGCATTAACATGGTTGATAGGGTCTCATTTACCTTCGTATTTCTCAAACTGAGGCATTTCGATCCCTTGTGGCATTAGGGTATGTAAAATTTCTAAGGATAAGGGGATGCTACATACATGATATGTGGGTGGAGCAGTTTGACCTTGGCTAATGATGGAAAGTTGGTGTTGCATGGATGAAATGATATTAAGGAGTTGTGTAAGAACATGGTCGGGGTAAGGGGGTTGAGGTGGAAGGGAAAATGGGGATGGAGTGTAGGTGATGTTAGGGGAAGTGAAAGGAATACTAAGAGGTGTGATGGTGGTGGAGGGGGTTTGCGATGCCACAAGAGAAGTAGGAATGGTTGGTAAAATTGGGAAAGAAGTAGCCACATAATTAACCTAGTGCATAGTTGTGTGGACTTGCGGATTGGTATAAGTTGGTATGAATGCTATGGTTGAAGGGGGGAGGAACTTGAGGTCCTCCTTGGCTTACAGGAATGTTTGTGGATTGAATATTAGAAGAGGCATGTTTACTGTAAATCTCAACAATTCTCTTCATCACTTGCAAGCCATCATCACTTTCAATCAAACGATGAAGATTTTCAATAGAAGGTATGGCAGTGGTGGAAATGTTTTCAAGTGACAAGTCTTGTTGTAAATGTGCAAAATCCTCATGAATATTAATGACCTTTTCTTGCAGGAGGGAATTGGTTTGGGTGTCAACATTCATTGGATGGAAAGGTGAAGGCATAGAAATGGTATTGTCAGTGCCTAATGCACCATTGTCCATACTAGGAGTAGGAGCTCGTGAAATCCCAAGGTCCATAATGAAAGTGCTATCATGTGATGCCATGAGTCTAGAACTTCTTCTCACTAAAGTATTATCAACAGGGCACCAAAAACTCATACAAGTACCACAAAGGAGGGGTGAAATCAAATTCAAGGTAATCTAAGATTTCTAAAATGACAATAACAAAAAATTTGCTAACTGTAATAGAGAACTAACTATAGAAAACAAAAATGCAAGAAAATTCCAGAAAAATGCCATAAATGTTGTTTAAAAAGTGCAGACGGATTGATTCACCCAGGGTGGCAAATGATTCCAAGTATGATGTTTTTGTTTGTTTTTTAGAAAGTTTAATGTGATTTTAATGCTCTATAGAATGCAATTACGGATGTAGAATACAAATTTTTAGTTTTTTCAATGAGATGCAATGCAAAAATGAAATCTAAATGAAGTTTTCACTAATGCAATATGAAAAGTCCTATAATGTAAAAACAAAACAATGTCATAATTGAATGTTGATGCAAATGTAAAATAAGATGCAATATGCAAATGAAATCAAAAATTCAAATTGTTCAAAAGTCGAGTTCACCAAAATGAACCGTTGATTTTTGGTTCCTATGGACTTCTCTTGCTCTTCTAGGGTTTTCCACCTAAAAGGAGAGAGATAGGGCCAAAAATGCTAAGGGTTCATTCAAATTATGTTGTGTAATGTTTTCTAAGCTAAACGAAGTAAACTAAATGCAATTAAATGGTTTAGAAAGCTGAAATATGAATGCAAAACTAAGATTTAAACTATGCTGGAAAACAAACTGTGATATGCAAACAATGAAGTAAATGATGAAATAATGTAGAACAGAAAGAAATAGGATGAAAGAGAGTGCACCTGGGCAATAATTGATGAATCTAGAATGTTGTGAATGTTGACTAAAATTACTAAAATTTCAGAGTGGGACTCATTCACCCAGGGTGGTGAATTAGTCCTCCTACTAGTGAAAAAGTGTCAGAAACTAGTTTCTGACTGTCAGGATCCAAAATCTGACAAAATTCAAAATTTTCAGTCCTAAGGTGGGACTCATTTGCCACTAGTGGTGGATCAGTCCTCTCCCAAAATTCTAAAAAATCAGGAGACAACTCTGCAACACTAGATCTAGAAATCTCTGATTGTCGGGTTGCCAAAGTCAATTCTGTAGGAAATGGACATAAAACCTTCTCCAAGCTTGAAATATGAATGAGTTGACTTGAAGCACCTAGTTGACTTTTTTACCATTCTTCAACACCAAAAATCTTGTTAAATCCACACACAAAAGTCTACAAATACACATGCAATAGGGGAAAATGGTTGAGGGTTAGAAAATAAGGGTTTGCCTTGGTCAAACCTCACTTTTATTAATCAAAGCCTTAATGAAACAATGAAATAAAAGAGAATGATAAACTAATAGCATGTCATTGCTACCAACTTACCAAACCCTTGATGATGCAAATATGAAGTAATGTCAATGGATGCTCCAAAGTGCTTGAGTAATGCTTGAATTGATGTTCTAGGATGCCTTGAATGCTTAAGATTACTTGACTATGATGTGTGAATGTTGGAGGATGTAAAATAGGGTTAAAATCACTTATTTATACAATCTTGTGCCTTAGTTAACCATTCATACCTCATCACAGGACAACATCAAGTGATTTTGAATAAAAACCCAAAAGGAAGTTTCAAAAAAATTGAATTTGGAGCCAAGGGGGCCTCATTCACCACCCATGGTGAATGGGTCCCACCTAGGACCTGAAAATGGGTGTCGGGAATTAAGTTGTATTTAATGTTGTTTATTGGGCTTACATTCAAAAATATACTTAATTAAGACATATGACGACATAAAGGGACCAAATAAAGCATGAGAAAGGTATAAATAGTGAAGTTATGCCTAGAAAAGCATGAAATCTTGTTACAAGACTTTACAACACTTCAAAATAGGACTTAATTAGTGATGAAAAGGTGATTTTTAGGTAAATTTTAATGAATAGAGTATGGAAGAATGTAGAAATGTTTTACAACACTTCACAACACCTTCACAAGACATCATTATTTCAATTTTAGTACCTAAATATGCATGTTCAAGCCATGTTACAAAATAAAATCAGAGCAAAATAGATCAAATGCCATGAAACAAGGCCTAAAAGGCCATGAAAATGACAAAGGGCCATTTTTCTATGGCACAAAACTTATCTTAAATAAATTCAGTAATGTGTAGCATCTAATGTAGTAAGAAAAAATAGGGTTGGTTGGCAATACCTTGAGTGGCCCTTGCTCAAGTTGTTGCACCCACAAAAGATATCAAATATGCACTACTTGATTAGCAATTCATGACAATGAATTAAACTCCTTTATTGCATAAATCTGAACTTCTTATAGTTTGACAAGAATCTCCAAAAGATTTATCATTCACTAGTACTTATTTTTTTAGTTGAAAAATGGATGCTTTATGGTTTTGGACATAGAACATCACTTTTCTCCAACTAACATTCAAGGATGCCATAGAGATCTCAATGCAAAGGAGAAGGAGATCTACTAAGGGACTATCCTATGGTATGATTTCAGATTAAAAGAGGTTGAATGAGGGGTTCACCACCAAGTAAGAACTTGGAAAGACTAATGCAATGTAAGGTGCAACACTAAACCCTAGTTTGATGCAATGAGCAACAAAATGACCTAGAAAAGTGTGTAAAACAAAATAGAAAGTTGCAAAACAAAATGTATGCACCTGGAAACTTGTAGAGACTTTAATGGAGACTAGAAATTCTATAAATCCTAATTCATTTTTTATTAGGACTCATTTTCCATTATGGGAAAATTAGTCCCAGTTCTGGATTTTTGTATCAGAGAAGCTTTCAAGTAAAAGTGTATTTGAATCTGTAAATATCTCTGAAAAACACCTATAGTGGGACACATTCGCCACATGTGGTGAATGAGTCCAGTTTGGATTTTTTGGAACTTCAAAGTGTTGATCTGCACCTCTTAGTTTGCTCAATCTACTTCTCTAGGTTTTTAGGTCTGAAACTCTAATTTCGGGGCTACATATGACCTTTTAATGAAGATTATGACCTTTCTAATGGGGATACAACTCTGACAAGCTTGTAACCTAATATTTAATGATCTTCAAGTATTCAAAGCACCTAGATTTGCAATCACACAAAGAGAGAGAGAGAGAGAGAGAGAGAGAGAGAGAGAGAGAGAGAGAGAGAGAGAGAGAGAGAGAGAGAGTTGATTGTTAGGGAATAGAGGTTTGCCTTGGTCAAACCCCTTGTAGGTAATTAAACCAAATGATGAGACAATAAAATGAAGGCAAACAAAGAACATGAATCATGGAAAATAATACCTTGGATGATGTCTTGTAAATAATGCCTTGTAAATCTCCAACTCAACATGAAATGGCCATGAAGGATGTAGATCTTGATCTTGACAATAGTACTAGAACAATGCTTGATCTTGGATCTTCAATGCTACATCACAACATTAGCTCAATAAAATGTTGGATGATAGATATGCTTGAAATGATGATGGATCTTGAATTGTTGCAATAATTTATTTAGAATTCTACCCTTGAATGCCTTAAAATTGATTGTGAAAGCTATCCTGATGACCTTGTGAAGACTTGGAATGCTTAACTCTTGCTTGCTTGACTTGATAACATGTAGACCTTATGAAATAATGATTTGAAAGATTTATTATATAGGAAATGTACTCCAATGACCATTTATTAGATCCCCAAGGCCAACATAGAAGAAATTTGAACTTAAAACATAGTTTTTCTCGCTCAAACCTTGAAAATAGCTCAAATGGGACTCATTCACCAAGCTAGGCGAATGAGTCACACCTGGATGGGACTCATTCATGCAAAGTGGCAAATGGGTCCCATAGGGGATATTTTTCCTACTAAAGTGTCAAGGAGTGAAGAAATTAAGTTTATATGTTGATATTATCGGGTTTTTGATCAAAATATGCCATGGGATGCATAATATGGGGTCATAGGGGCCTATTAATGATGATATATTAAGTTCATAAATGCAAGAGGGTCCAAAATCTAATGTGAAAGTGTAAATAAATACACTTTACAACACTAAATTAAGACACAATTGGGGTCTATTTAGCTAAGAGGGGCCATAAGTCCCATGTGAATGTGTAAAACACATTACAACACTAGATGAGGTCCACTTTGGTTTACAAGCCCCCTAAATTTAATGTGAAGGTGTAAATAAATACACTTTACAACATTAAATTAAGGCGGAGTTAAGTTAATTTAGCTTAAAAAGGGCCCAAGACTTAATGTGGATGTGTAAAACACCTCACAACACTAGATCAAAGCGACATTAAGTCCAATATATCATTAATTATTCCCACATCAAGGTGTGAAAATGTAAGCGATGAAAATTTTTAACTCTACATTTAGCCCCCACTTTAGTGAGAAGATGAACTTGCTTCAAACTCACACTAAAGTAGACATTCAAAAGGGGTCCAATCATACCAATGCAGATAGTCTAGGATAACAAAGATCGAGGAGGTAGTGAAGCCCCCAAGATCCAAGATCCTAAGTCAAATCTACATAGGCACAAAAGGACACACACAAGATGTATGATTTGCAGCAAAACAAGATACACAAACATGCAATGTCAATGACTAAAATATAGAAAAACAAAAAAAATAAAAAATAAAAAGAGGTAGATCAAGCTTCAACCATTTTTCCAACACAATGTGGATCAAGTCTAAGTTGTTTGTCCAAAAGTGCACACTCACTCTGAGGCAACGAAACTTTAGGTTGTCTGCTGGCTGAGTAATCTAAGAAGGCGAGACACATACAACCAATATGTGCTTATAGACACATGAGAGACTAAGGGAAAGTCATGCCCTCAAACAACTTCTCATCAAACCATACCAAAGTTATACCTCTTGATAACTTTGATAAGGAACCACACAAAAATGATCTTTAAGCTTCATGAGACAAGGAAAAATTTGTATGCTTGGAACTCATGAACAAACAAGATGGATCTACAGGCATACAAAGTGTATTATGCAAGGTGGTCGTATAATGATTGTTTTGAATGTAAAATAGTGTAGGGTATGTTCAAAGGGATTTTACTTAGTGTATATGAATGAATTTGCACCCCTTATACAAATTCCCCTTTTCCCTTTCTACACTTTAGAAAACCAAATTTAGAGGCTTAATTACACCTAAGCATGTTGCTTTCATTCCACTTGGCGCCTATTTTGAGCATCGGTGGGGGAATTTTTGTCAGGGATGCCTACACAACACGTAGATTTTCTTGCAATGTGCTTACATCCCTAGCAGATTCTTGCGGCTAAAGCTACAGAGGCATTACACTTCTCATTGGCAGTCGACTTGTAACTCCCCCTTCGACCAACCGACCTGAATATGGTCGTTTTCTTCTCTCCTTCAAATTCCATCCTTCTACATGAATTTCAGCTTCTTCACAACTTCTAAACTTTCAACTCAACTTCTACACACTCTCTTGCACTCATTCCAAGCATTCCAAGCACTTCTAGTAGCACTTTTGCACTCCATAGGGTGATCCCACAATACTGGTTTAAATTTTTTGGCCAAACTAGACACTGAACTAATTTTTTCTAACTAATTTTTTACTTTCGGGCACCTATAGCGGGTAACCCATGAGGAATTTGAAGATGATGCAAACTAGTGATTTGTGAAATTTTGTCTATAGATTCTAAATATTATTTTTTTCAAAAATTTTGGAATCAGATTGCACTTCTTTTTTCATCTCCTTCGAAAACTAGTTTTTTTCAGTAAACACCATTTTTAAGGAGTGATACTCACCATATAACACATAACTTTTTCTCCATGAAGGATAAAATTCTAATGTTTTTGAATTTATATTTGTAACTATGATACCTAGTGCTTTGAATTGGTTTCATTGTGTTTTATTGAATATTTTTTCCTTAATCAAGTTTCGAAGTCAAACTAGTTACAATTCAGACATAGGCGGACTGTATAACACAAATTTGTTTGTATGTATTGAAATTCATTTTTTTTTTGTTGGATCAAGGACTTCAATATCTAGTGCACTCATATTTTTCAATTTTTTTTTGATAATCTTCTATTTTTGCACATGTGTAGAACAAAGAGTTTGGTTTTCAGTGAAAAAACTACATTCACAAGAAATAAAAAAATAAATATAATAATAAAATTAAATTTATTTAAAATTATACTTTTTGGGAAGGTTATAATAAGGAATACATACTTAGAAAAGAATAAATTTTAAATCAATTCATTTGATCCCCTGAAAGGTAAATAAAAAGTGTGGTTTTTATCAACATTTTGATAGGTGTAAAGGAGACTCTATTATGGGCATGGTTTAAAACTAGAGGGGTTCTATCCAAGGGGGTTTGATCTAATGTAGTTTGATCAAACCCTATTCAATTGGAATGCTTTAAATGGAAATTTTTAAGGCTTAAATCATTATATTTTCTAAAAATATGTGATTTCAGCAAAACTCAGAATCTCCTAGAAATTGTAAACCAGCTTTGTGGGATCACCCCATAAAAGGAATTACTTCACTCCATCACTTAAGTAGAGTAAGTGTGGGACAACACCATTGTAGCAGAGGCTCGAGTACTCTCATTCTCTCCTCCATTAGCCTTGAGTGCTCTTGGTGGAGGTGGTAAGCTTCCCATTCCTCTCCTCTATTACTTGGTTGAGTAAGCACATTTACTATTTTGTAGTGTTTTAGTGTTCTTAATTACGTTACTTTATTTATCATACTAGCTTTCTTGGCTATCCGTGGAGGTGGAAACAAATAAATGGGGGTCTAACTGGGGAAGGCCCCTATACAGCCACCAACATTTTTCCTCCTCTTTGTGTGTAGTTGAACATGCTTTTGGAGAGCTAGTTGGTGAACAAATTTCTTTGTGAGATCATTCTTTCCACCCTAACTCTTACATTTTTACTTTATCATTTTAGAGCATATTTTGTTTACTTAATAAAGTTATTTTGGCCTTGTAGTAGTGGTTAGCTGGGATATTATCTTGTTTTCCTAGGTTTTACCTTGTCTCTTTAGTTGTCTAGTCATATGAACGCCAACACACTTGAGAGACGCTAGCGTTCTGCACTGTCATCCCAGGACTGCACTTCCGTCCTCGGGCAGAGAGCTTCTTGAGGCGTAGTGTTGAACTCAAAAAAATGGCTAGCCTAGCCCCGTCCTATATTTTGGGTCTATAAGGTGATTGAAGGAATTTATAGTCCTCATCATTCTCATCCCACACTTCCTAACTCCCCATTAAGTTGAGGTAAGTTAGGGTAGCCTTCCGGTCTTAGCCCTCTGTGACCTAGGCCCTTGAACGTGGTTGGTCCCCCTCTCTTATATTTTTGGTGAACCCAACATGAACCATTTTGGTTCCATTTTGTGATACTAATAGTTCATTTCCTCGTACTCTAGGAGTGTTGTAGGTGCGAGTGTTGTGAGGCTATTGCCTTACAACCCAACCTGTGACCCCTAGTTGGCGTAGTTGGAAGGTTCTAAAGATGTTGGATAAAAAAACATTAATTGGTTCACCATCTTATCCTTTAATCTTTAGAGACTTTGTGAAAGTATCGTCTAGTGTGCATAATGGCCCAGTATGTGCAGGATCATCATGGAAAAAATAGGCCCTTAAGTGGCGATGAAAATTCAAAAAAATCAAAGTTGGGCAACTTGACGTAAAAAATTGAATAAGTTATCTATATTATTTCAAAAATCTGTAAGAATAGAATCCATAGCAAATTGAATGTAGTTTCTAAATTACTAGGTTTATTTTAAAAAATAAAAATCTATTTGGTGAAAATTTGAAATTTCAATGTAGTAGTACTTAAGTTTTAGGGAAAAAATAAGAAGTAGGTGTCTGTTTAACCACCCTAACCACAATAAAATGATAATATTTTTTTATAATATTTTAGATATAAGTAGAGGACTCATGTACCGATGTGATGCATATTTTTTGTAATTTTTTTCAAGTAAATAATTAAATATGAATTGTTTATTACAACTTTTAAAAAATATAAAAGCTCGTATATCTGACCACCTTAACTTGGTCAAAACTTCATGAAATTCATTTTTTTTAATCCTATAGTATGTGAAGCATAGAATGTGACACATGTTTCAGATTCAAAAAATGTGATACCATTTGAAAGCTATAGATGTTTTTCAATCAGCCTATCAATCAAGACTTTATTCGTAATTCAAATAGAAAATGAATAATAATTATTTATTAAATTCAAAGTAAAGCATAATTTATATTGGTGGAATTCTGAGAAACTCCTTTAAAATCCCTTTTCATTTCATCAATTTTGGGCAAAAAAAAAGTTATCAGCCACATACCCTACGCATACCCATCATATCACCACTTTTTGGCCCATCATGATCCTACACATACCCGACCTCCTTCCTACATCAACCCATCCCCCCTGTGCAACCTATGGACAATGGTACTGGTATAACCTTCACTTCACAGGACCTGTCGATGGGTTTTAATAGGGAACCATCTCCTCTCTATATCCCACACAAATCAATGGAAACATCGTAGCAGGTGTTCTCATTGATCCGACATCACAAGTAAACATAATAACCTAGGAGATCATGTTGATTAATTTCTTACATAAAGATGGGTATGATGCACCTGTGAGTACCATCCACATGGATGATGGGATTTTTGTGCCCCCTTTTGGGTAGTATTGTCCTGTCAGTTTTGGTTGGACCTAAATCTATGAAACTCCTATTTGACATTATCCCTAGGTTTGAGCTCTTTAGGGTGAAGTTGGGTATCCCTTGGTTGGTAGCTATGCAAGCAGTCCCCTTGGTTGTGCATAAATGTCTAAAATTTATCCACTAGGGTTGCGTGCATGTAATTCACGAGACCAATTATAAACCACTTGTTGCTCATGGTAGTTACTCCTTGGATTACTCTTGGCTTATGCATGTTGCTCCTCTTTCGGCTAGGATAGACCTTCTACACTGAACATATTAGAACTATGAAAAAGGGTGCCTAAGGCCAAAATTGAGATAGCCTTCGTCATCTTATGTTGTTTCACATAGGGCTTGCTTAAAAGCTGACAACAATGCCACTAAGGAATGTAGGAAGGAAGAAGAGAAGCAGTCATGAGATCTTCCTTCTTCCTCTTTCGCTGGTCAGTCTGATGCTTCTTCTTGCTCTGTTGTGGTACCATCAGATTCTACTCTGTGCTTGTGGGAGAATCCTATGGTACTTGCTTGGCGAAAGCCTAAGTGTCCTACATTCGAACTTCCTATTCTTTCAATGGAGCCTAGAACCATTCAGTATAATGGGAAGAAGGTCTCCCATGGAGAGTCATCTTTGTCTTGACCTCCATGGCCTCCTACTACCCCTGCTCCCAAAGCAGTGAATGGGAAGAGGCCTATTGTCAAGGCTCTTGAGCTAACTCACCCCACTACTCTTCAACCCGTTCCTCCTGCTCTTGTTCAGGAATCTATTCCTCCACAGGAGACGACCGTAGTGGATGTTCCCATGGTTGAGTAGGAACCTTCTATTCCTTTGTAGCCTCTAGCCTCCAAATCAAAGATTTGTAGAAATCGTCTTATATGCGAGCACAAGCATTGGAAAAAGGATCTCTTGGCTAAGCAAGCTACCTCGCAAAGGAAGGAAGAAGAGATGAATGCCCCTACTTCAGGGCCTCCCACAATGTCTTCCTTTTCCCTTCCTTCTGCTTCTCTTTAGTCTAGTCCTACATTGCTTCTGGATTCTATTGCGAGTACGAATGCACCTAACCCAAAGGGGGTATAGGTGTTCATCACTCCTTCGGTGGAATTTCCTTTGTTGATGTCTGTTCTGGATATCCAACCTTTTTGGAAGCCCATGGATATGATTAATACCTCAGTTGTATCCACTGTGGTTCGTTCCTCCTCTTCCTCCACATTTCTAGCCTCATTTGTGGGGAGTTCATCTCCTCTGATGAAGAAAAAGGTGGAGTGTGGTCCTTCTAGTAGTGAAGGACATGAGAGGATCCCACCTTCTTCACAAGGTGGTCCCATGCTGACTTGTTCTTTCCTAGTGATGGAACAAGTCCCAGCTTCTCCTGAGTTCGTCACCGCTCCCAACTCATTCGGTTAGCATAGCGGTGAATCTTAGGCGTAGCCTACCACATCCACTAAAGTTAAACATGGCACTCTTGTGGGGTGCATGTTTAACTCTGTGGATGAAGTTTTGTCCTTGTCAGCAATCTTCGTGAAATCGCTGACCTTAGATCCATAAGAGCTCGGTGGAGAGGACCTTGTGGGGCCCTCTTCCTTAGCCCTTGTTGCAGGAGGGCCGAATGCTCCTCCTCTTAACATCCCACCACTGTAGGCTCATCCTCCCCCCCTATGATGATCTAGAGTGGGAAGCAGATGACCTCTTGGTCAATCAATGTTAGGAGGAGGCCCCTTCTTGATCTTTTGTGTGTGTGTGGTTTGTGATGTGTTCCCCCATGATCATGCTATTTGTGTCTAGATGACCCTTGTCATCCTTGTTGGTGCTTGGATATAGGCATGGTTTTTGTGTCATAAACCTTCTTCTATTTGTATCATCATTCTTGGACCATGTTTGTGCTTGATCTTTGATAAATTAGGGACATTGCAAAGCGTTGGGGGAATTTAGGCTTCCCTTCCATGTTGACCCAATTTTTTATTTTTACTTTGTTTTCTCATGCATTCTTCACATGGCCTGATATAGTAGGGGGTTGATGAAAATTCATATATATACTATTATTATACATATATATATATAAAAGAGTAGTTCTTACCCCAAAATATTAGGCTACCCCTATTTCCTTTGTTTGTGTTTTTCTCTTTTTCTTTCCCTTTTTCTTTCTCTCTTATTTTATTGATTTGTCCTTTTCATATGTGACAACACTACTTCTACAAGATTTTGATTTTCAGAAAATGCATTTGATGCCAACAAATACTTTCTCAAAAATATTCACAAACCTTTTCTTCAGAATCACATTCTCAACTTGGAGCCCTAACAAAACATGTTTCCTTCATCATGGGTTCATAAAGAAAGTACTTGAAAACCTTCCTCTAAAGTGGAAACAACTTTGACCTTCCCCTTGTGTGGGGACATATTCTTCCTTTTAAATTCCTAATGAATTGAACATCTTTCAAAAGGATCCCTTGACAATGGATTGATTCAAGAAAGAAAAAATATTCTTTCAAACTATGCATCCATTGAGTGGACCTCTTCTTTATGACGAGTTCCCAAGGGACCCCTTTGAAATTCTTCCAAATTTTCAATGGTCTGCATAGTTGTCCGCTTGTCTACATAGCCGCTTCCTAACTCTGTGGAGTCCACTTTCCTAGGTTTCCTTCTTGTGAGAGATCTTGGGGGATATTTCCCTACAGGTTTGAGATCCTGTAGGGAACTTCCTTTGAGCTTCCTCCATGCGAGAGATCTTGGGGGTGGCTCCCTTGTAGGTTTGCGGATCTGAAGGGTGCTTTCTTGGGTTTCCTTTATGTGAGAGATATTGGGGGTTACCTCCCCTATAGGTCTATAGGTCTATAGGCCTCTTCCTTGGGAATTATTCATGTTAGAGATCTTGGAGAATACCTTCCCTATAGGTCTGTGGGTCTTTAGGGAACATTCCTAGCTTTCTCCATGTGAGAGATCTTGGGGGATGCTTCCTAGGTATCCTCCATGTGAGAGTTCTTGGGGGACACCTTCCTTGTAGGTCTACAGGTCTGTAAGGCTCTTACTTCACAGGGCTTCCTTCATGTGAGAGATCTTGGGGGTTGCCTCCTTATAGTTTCATAGGCCTATGAGACACTTTCTTTCTTCAACTTCATAGTTCCGAGAAGCTATGAAGTCCTTCACTTGCCCTGCACCTTCAGGTTTGTCAGATCGTGGTTTGCTTCCTCGATGGTTCAAGTATAGATTTCTAACCTTATTCATTCTTTGATCTACTTTACCAAAGCACTCATTAGTATTCATGCTCACTAAAGTCACAAAAAAATGTATATGAGTGAATTTGCACCCCTTATGCAAATTCCTCTTTTTCCTTTCTCTAATTTAGAAAACCAAAATTGAAGGCTTAATTACACCTAAGCCTGTTGCTTTCATTCCACATGGAACTCTATTTTGAACGTTGGTGGGGGAATTTCTGTCAGGGATTCCTGCATAGTGCGTAGACATTTGCACAACACACTTATGTCCCTGGTAGATTCCTGCAGTTGAACCTACAAAGGAGTTACACTTCTCATTGGTAGTCAACCTGTAATGCCCCCTTCAGCTAACTGACCTGAATATGGCCATTTTCTTCATCTCTCCTTCAAATTCCCTCCTTCTATATGCATTTCAGCTTCTTCACAACTTCTTTTAAGCTTTCAATGAGCAACTTCTACACAGTCTCTTGCACTCATTCCAAGCACTTCTAGCAACACTATTACTCTCCATAGCAACAATTACTTCACTCCATCACTTCAGTAGAGAAAGTGTGGGAAAACACCATTGCAGAAGAGGCTTGAGTACTCTCATTCTCTCCTCCATTAGCCTTGAGTGCTCTTGGTGGAGGTGGGAAGCTTCTCATTCCTCTCCTCTATTACGTGGTTGAGTAAGCACATTTACTATTTCATAGTGTTTTAGTGTTCTTCATTACATTAATTTATTTATCATACTCACTTTCTTGGTTGTCCATGGAGGTGGAAACAACTAAATGGGGGTCTAACTGAGTCAATCTCCTATACAACCACCCAAAAAATTTCCTCCTCTTTGTGTGTAGGTGAACATGCTTTTGGAGAGCTAGGTGGCGAACAAATTTCTTTGTGAGATCATTCTTGCCACCCTAACCCTTAAATTTTTACTTTATCATATTAGAGCATATTTTTTTTACTTAATAGCATTATTTTGGCCCTTTAGTAGTGGTTAGCTAGGCTGTTAGCTTGTTTTCCTAGGTTTGACCTTATCTCTTTAGTTGTCTAGTTGTATGGATGCCAGGGCACTTGAGAGACACCAACACACTACACTATCATCCCTGGACCGCACTTCCATCCTCGGGTAGAGAGATTCTTGAGGTGTAGTGTTGAACCTAAAAACCAGCTCGCCTAGCCCCATCCTATATTTTGGGTTTGTAGGGTGATTGAAGGACTTCATAGCTCAAACCTTGAAAATAGCTCAAATGGGACTCATTCACCAAGCTAGGCGAATGAGTCGCACCTGGATGGGACTCATTCATGCAAAGTGGCAAATGGGTCCCATAGGGGATATTTTTCCTACTAAAGTGTCAGGGAGTGAAGAAATTAAGTTTATATGTTGATATTATCAGGTTTTTGATCAAAATATGACATGGGATGCATAATATGGGGTCATAGGGGCCTATTAATGATGATATATTAAGTTCATAAATGCAAGAGGGTCCAAAATCTAATGTGAAAGTGTAAATAAATACACTTTACAACACTAAATTAAGACACAATTGGGGTCTATTTAGCTAAGAGGGGCCATAAGTCCCATGTGAATGTGTAAAACACATTACAATACTAGATGAGGTCCACTTTGGTTTACAAGCCCCCTAAATTTAATGTGAAGGTGTAAATAAATACACTTTACAACATTAAATTAAGGCGGAGTTAAGTTAATTTAGCTTAAAAAGGGCCCAAGACTTAATGTGGATGTGTAAAACACCTCACAACACTAGATCAAAGCAAAATTAAGTCCACTATATCATTAATTATTCCCACATCAAGGTGTGAAAATGTAAGCGATGAAAATTTTTGACTGTACATTTAGCCCCCACTTTAGTGAGAAGATGAACTTGCTTCAAACTCACACTAAAGTAGACATTCAAAAGGGGTCCAATCATATCAATGCATATAGTCTAGGATAACAAAGATCGAGGAGGTAGTCAAGCCCCCAAGATCCAAGATCCTAAGTCAAATCTACATAGGCACAAAAGGACACACACAAGATGTATGATTTGCAGCAAAACAAGATACACAAACATGCAATGTCAATGACTAAAATATAGAAAAACAAAAAAAATAAAAAATAAAAAGAGGTAGATCAAGCTTCAACCATTTTTCCAACATGATGTGGATCAAGTCTAAGTTGTTTGTCCAAAAGTGCACACTCACTCTGAGGCAACGAAACTTTAGGTTGTCTGCTAGCTGAGTAATCTAAGAAGGTGAGACACATACAACCAATATGTGCTTATAGACACATGAGAGACTAAGGGAAAGTCATGCCCTCAAACAACTTCTCATCAAACCATACCAAAGTTATACCTCTTGATAACTTTGATAAGGAACCACACAAAAATGATCTTTAAGCTTCATGAGACAAGGAAAAATTTGTATGCTTGGAACTCATGAACAAACAAGATGGATCTACAGGCATACAAAGTGTATTATGCAAGGTGGTCGTATAATGATTGTTTTGAATGTAAAATAGTGTAGGGTATGTTCAAAGGGATTTTACTTAGTGTATATGAATGAATTTGCACCCCTTATACAAATTCCCCTTTTCCCCTTCTGCACTTTAGAAAACCAAATTTAGAGGCTTAATTACACCTAAGCCTGCTGCTTTCATTCCACTTTGCGCCTATTTTGAGCATCGGTGGGGGAATTTTTGTCAGGGATGCCTACACGACACGTAGATTTTCTTGCAATGTGCTTACATACCTAGCAGATTCTTGCGGCTAAAGCTACAGAGGCATTACACTTCTCATTGGCAGTCGACTTGTAACTCCCCCTTCGACCAACCGACCTGAATATGGTCGTTTTCTTCTCTCCTTCAAATTCCATCCTTCTACATGAATTTCAGCTTCTTCACAACTTCTAAACTTTCAACTCAACTTCTACACACTCTCTTGCACTCATTCCAAGCATTCCAAGCACTTCTAGTAGCACTTTTGCACTCCATAGGGTGATCCCACAATACTGGTTTAAATTTTTTGGCCAAACTAGACACTGAACTAATTTTTTCTAACTAATTTTTTACTTTCGGGCACCTATAGCGGGTAACCCATGAGGAATTTGAAGATGATGCAAACTAGTGATTTGTGAAATTTTGTCTATAGATTCTAAATATTATTTTTTTCAAAAATTTTGGAATCAGATTGCACTTCTTTTTTCATCTCCTTCGAAAACTAGTTTTTTTCAGTAAACACCATTTTTAAGGAGTGATACTCACCATATAACACATAACTTTTTCTCCATGAAGGATAAAATTCTAATGTTTTTGAATTTATATTTGTAACTATGATACCTAGTGCTTTGAATTGGTTTCATTGTGTTTTATTGAATATTTTTTCCTTAATCAAGTTTCGAAGTCAAACTAGTTACAATTCAGACATAGGCGGACTGTATAACACAAATTTGTTTGTATGTATTGAAATTCATTTTTTTTTTGTTGGATCAAGGACTTCAATATCTAGTGCACTCATATTTTTCAATTTTTTTTTGATAATCTTCTATTTTTGCACATGTGTAGAACAAAGAGTTTGGTTTTCAGTGAAAAAACTACATTCACAAGAAATAAAAAAATAAATATAATAATAAAATTAAATTTATTTAAAATTATACTTTTTGGGAAGGTTATAATAAGGAATACATACTTAGAAAAGAATAAATTTTAAATCAATTCATTTGATCCCCTGAAAGGTAAATAAAAAGTGTGGTTTTTATCAACATTTTGATAGGTGTAAAGGAGACTCTATTATGGGCATGGTTTAAAACTAGAGGGGTTCTATCCAAGGGGGTTTGATCTAATGTAGTTTGATCAAACCCTATTCAATTGGAATGCTTTAAATGGAAATTTTTAAGGCTTAAATCATTATATTTTCTAAAAATATGTGATTTCAGCAAAACTCAGAATCTCCTAGAAATTGTAAACCAGCTTTGTGGGATCACCCCATAAAAGGAATTACTTCACTCCATCACTTAAGTAGAGTAAGTGTGGGACAACACCATTGTAGCAGAGGCTCGAGTACTCTCATTCTCTCCTCCATTAGCCTTGAGTGCTCTTGGTGGAGGTGGTAAGCTTCCCATTCCTCTCCTCTATTACTTGGTTGAGTAAGCACATTTACTATTTTGTAGTGTTTTAGTGTTCTTAATTACGTTACTTTATTTATCATACTAGCTTTCTTGGCTATCCGTGGAGGTGGAAACAAATAAATGGGGGTCTAACTGGGGAAGGCCCCTATACAGCCACCAACATTTTTCCTCCTCTTTGTGTGTAGTTGAACATGCTTTTGGAGAGCTAGTTGGTGAACAAATTTCTTTGTGAGATCATTCTTTCCACCCTAACTCTTACATTTTTACTTTATCATTTTAGAGCATATTTTGTTTACTTAATAAAGTTATTTTGGCCTTGTAGTAGTGGTTAGCTGGGATATTATCTTGTTTTCCTAGGTTTTACCTTGTCTCTTTAGTTGTCTAGTCATATGAACGCCAACACACTTGAGAGACGCTAGCGTTCTGCACTGTCATCCCAGGACTGCACTTCCGTCCTCGGGCAGAGAGCTTCTTGAGGCGTAGTGTTGAACTCAAAAAAATGGCTAGCCTAGCCCCGTCCTATATTTTGGGTCTATAAGGTGATTGAAGGAATTTATAGTCCTCATCATTCTCATCCCACACTTCCTAACTCCCCATTAAGTTGAGGTAAGTTAGGGTAGCCTTCCGGTCTTAGCCCTCTGTGACCTAGGCCCTTGAACGTGGTTGGTCCCCCTCTCTTATATTTTTGGTGAACCCAACATGAACCATTTTGGTTCCATTTTGTGATACTAATAGTTCATTTCCTCGTACTCTAGGAGTGTTGTAGGTGCGAGTGTTGTGAGGCTATTGCCTTACAACCCAACCTGTGACCCCTAGTTGGCGTAGTTGGAAGGTTCTAAAGATGTTGGATAAAAAAACATTAATTGGTTCACCATCTTATCCTTTAATCTTTAGAGACTTTGTGAAAGTATCGTCTAGTGTGCATAATGGCCCAGTATGTGCAGGATCATCATGGAAAAAATAGGCCCTTAAGTGGCGATGAAAATTCAAAAAAATCAAAGTTGGGCAACTTGACGTAAAAAATTGAATAAGTTATCTATATTATTTCAAAAATCTGTAAGAATAGAATCCATAGCAAATTGAATGTAGTTTCTAAATTACTAGGTTTATTTTAAAAAATAAAAATCTATTTGGTGAAAATTTGAAATTTCAATGTAGTAGTACTTAAGTTTTAGGGAAAAAATAAGAAGTAGGTGTCTGTTTAACCACCCTAACCACAATAAAATGATAATATTTTTTTATAATATTTTAGATATAAGTAGAGGACTCATGTACCGATGTGATGCATATTTTTTGTAATTTTTTCAAGTAAATAATTAAATATGAATTGTTTATTACAACTTTTAAAAAATATAAAAGCTCGTATATCGACCACCTTAACTTGGTCAAAACTTCATGAAATTCATTTTTTTTAATCCTATAGTATGTGAAGCATAGAATGTGACACATGTTTCAGATTCAAAAAATGTGATACCATTTGAAAGCTATAGATGTTTTTCAATCAGCCTATCAATCAAGACTTTATTCGTAATTCAAATAGAAAATGAATAATAATTATTTATTAAATTCAAAGTAAAGCATAATTTATATTGGTGGAATTCTGAGAAACTCCTTTAAAATCCCTTTTCATTTCATCAATTTTGGGCAAAAAAAAAGTTATCAGCCACATACCCTACGCATACCCATCATATCACCACTTTTTGGCCCATCATGATCCTACACATACCCGACCTCCTTCCTACATCAACCCATCCCCCCTGTGCAACCTATGGACAATGGTACTGGTATAACCTTCACTTCACAGGACCTGTCGATGGGTTTTAATAGGGAACCATCTCCTCTCTATATCCCACACAAATCAATGGAAACATCGTAGCAGGTGTTCTCATTGATCCGACATCACAAGTAAACATAATAACCTAGGAGATCATGTTGATTAATTTCTTACATAAAGATGGGTATGATGCACCTGTGAGTACCATCCACATGGATGATGGGATTTTTGTGCCCCCTTTTGGGTAGTATTGTCCTGTCAGTTTTGGTTGGACCTAAATCTATGAAACTCCTATTTGACATTATCCCTAGGTTTGAGCTCTTTAGGGTGAAGTTGGGTATCCCTTGGTTGGTAGCTATGCAAGCAGTCCCCTTGGTTGTGCATAAATGTCTAAAATTTATCCACTAGGGTTGCGTGCATGTAATTCACGAGACCAATTATAAACCACTTGTTGCTCATGGTAGTTACTCCTTGGATTACTCTTGGCTTATGCATGTTGCTCCTCTTTCGGCTAGGATAGACCTTCTACACTGAACATATTAGAACTATGAAAAAGGGTGCCTAAGGCCAAAATTGAGATAGCCTTCGTCATCTTATGTTGTTTCACATAGGGCTTGCTTAAAAGCTGACAACAATGCCACTAAGGAATGTAGGAAGGAAGAAGAGAAGCAGTCATGAGATCTTCCTTCTTCCTCTTTCGCTGGTCAGTCTGATGCTTCTTCTTGCTCTGTTGTGGTACCATCAGATTCTACTCTGTGCTTGTGGGAGAATCCTATGGTACTTGCTTGGCGAAAGCCTAAGTGTCCTACATTCGAACTTCCTATTCTTTCAATGGAGCCTAGAACCATTCAGTATAATGGGAAGAAGGTCTCCCATGGAGAGTCATCTTTGTCTTGACCTCCATGGCCTCCTACTACCCCTGCTCCCAAAGCAGTGAATGGGAAGAGGCCTATTGTCAAGGCTCTTGAGCTAACTCACCCCACTACTCTTCAACCCGTTCCTCCTACTCTTGTTCAGGAATCTATTCCTCCACAGGAGACGACCGTAGTGGATGTTCCCATGGTTGAGTAGGAACCTTCTATTCCTTTGTAGCCTCTAGCCTCCAAATCAAAGATTTGTAGAAATCGTCTTATATGCGAGCACAAGCATTGGAAAAAGGATCTCTTGGCTAAGCAAGCTACCTCGCAAAGGAAGGAAGAAGAGATGAATGCCCCTACTTCAGGGCCTCCCACAATGTCTTCCTTTTCCCTTCCTTCTGCTTCTCTTTAGTCTAGTCCTACATTGCTTCTGGATTCTATTGCGAGTACGAATGCACCTAACCCAAAGGGGGTATAGGTGTTCATCACTCCTTCGGTGGAATTTCCTTTGTTGATGTCTGTTCTGGATATCCAACCTTTTTGGAAGCCCATGGATATGATTAATACCTCAGTTGTATCCACTGTGGTTCGTTCCTCCTCTTCCTCCACATTTCTAGCCTCATTTGTGGGGAGTTCATCTCCTCTGATGAAGAAAAAGGTGGAGTGTGGTCCTTCTAGTAGTGAAGGACATGAGAGGATCCCACCTTCTTCACAAGGTGGTCCCATGCTGACTTGTTCTTTCCTAGTGATGGAACAAGTCCCAGCTTCTCCTGAGTTCGTCACCGCTCCCAACTCATTCGGTTAGCATAGCGGTGAATCTTAGGCGTAGCCTACCACATCCACTAAAGTTAAACATGGCACTCTTGTGGGGTGCATGTTTAACTCTGTGGATGAAGTTTTGTCCTTGTCAGCAATCTTCGTGAAATCGCTGACCTTAGATCCATAAGAGCTCGGTGGAGAGGACCTTGTGGGGCCCTCTTCCTTAGCCCTTGTTGCAGGAGGGCCGAATGCTCCTCCTCTTAACATCCCACCACTGTAGGCTCATCCTCCCCCCCTATGATGATCTAGAGTGGGAAGCAGATGACCTCTTGGTCAATCAATGTTAGGAGGAGGCCCCTTCTTGATCTTTTGTGTGTGTGTGGTTTGTGATGTGTTCCCCCATGATCATGCTATTTGTGTCTAGATGACCCTTGTCATCCTTGTTGGTGCTTGGATATAGGCATGGTTTTTGTGTCATAAACCTTCTTCTATTTGTATCATCATTCTTGGACCATGTTTGTGCTTGATCTTTGATAAATTAGGGACATTGCAAAGCGTTGGGGGAATTTAGGCTTCCCTTCCATGTTGACCCAATTTTTTATTTTTACTTTGTTTTCTCATGCATTCTTCACATGGCCTGATATAGTAGGGGGTTGATGAAAATTCATATATATACTATTATTATACATATATATATATAAAAGAGTAGTTCTTACCCCAAAATATTAGGCTACCCCTATTTCCTTTGTTTGTGTTTTTCTCTTTTTCTTTCCCTTTTTCTTTCTCTCTTATTTTATTGATTTGTCCTTTTCATATGTGACAACACTACTTCTACAAGATTTTGATTTTCAGAAAATGCATTTGATGCCAACAAATACTTTCTCAAAAATATTCACAAACCTTTTCTTCAGAATCACATTCTCAACTTGGAGCCCTAACAAAACATGTTTCCTTCATCATGGGTTCATAAAGAAAGTACTTGAAAACCTTCCTCTAAAGTGGAAACAACTTTGACCTTCCCCTTGTGTGGGGACATATTCTTCCTTTTAAATTCCTAATGAATTGAACATCTTTCAAAAGGATCCCTTGACAATGGATTGATTCAAGAAAGAAAAAATCTTCTTTCAAACTATGCATCCATTGAGTGGACCTCTTCTTTATGACGAGTTCCCAAGGGACCCCTTTGAAATTCTTCCAAATTTTCAATGGTCTGCATAGTTGTCCGCTTGTCTACATAGCCGCTTCCTAACTCTGTGGAGTCCACTTTCCTAGGTTTCCTTCTTGTGAGAGATCTTGGGGGATATTTCCCTACAGGTTTGAGATCCTGTAGGGAACTTCCTTTGAGCTTCCTCCATGCGAGAGATCTTGGGGGTGGCTCCCCCATAGGTTTGCGGATCTGAAGGGTGCTTTCTTGGGTTTCCTTTATGTGAGAGATATTGGGGGTTACCTCCCCTATAGGTCTATAGGTCTATAGGCCTCTTCCTTGGGAATTATTCATGTTAGAGATCTTGGAGAATACCTTCCCTATAGGTCTGTGGGTCTTTAGGGAACATTCCTAGCTTTCTCCATGTGAGAGATCTTGGGGGATGCTTCCTAGGTATCCTCCATGTGAGAGTTCTTGGGGGACACCTTCCTTGTAGGTCTACAGGTCTGTAAGGCTCTTACTTCACAGGGCTTCCTTCATGTGAGAGATCTTGGGGGTTGCCTCCTTATAGTTTCATAGGCCTATGAGACACTTTCTTTCTTCAACTTCATAGTTCCGAGAAGCTATGAAGTCCTTCACTTGCCCTGCACCTTCAGGTTTGTCAGATCGTGGTTTGCTTCCTCGATGGTTCAAGTATAGATTTCTAACCTTATTCATTCTTTGATCTACTTTACCAAAGCACTCATTAGTATTCATGCTCACTAAAGTCACAAAAAAATGTATATGAGTGAATTTGCACCCCTTATGCAAATTCCTCTTTTTCCTTTCTCTAATTTAGAAAACCAAAATTGAAGGCTTAATTACACCTAAGCCTGTTGCTTTCATTCCACATGGAACTCTATTTTGAACGTTGGTGGGGGAATTTCTGTCAGGGATTCCTGCATAGTGCGTAGACATTTGCACAACACACTTATGTCCCTGGTAGATTCCTGCAGTTGAACCTACAAAGGAGTTACACTTCTCATTGGTAGTCAACCTGTAATGCCCCCTTCAGCTAACTGACCTGAATATGGCCATTTTCTTCATCTCTCCTTCAAATTCCCTCCTTCTATATGCATTTCAGCTTCTTCACAACTTCTTTTAAGCTTTCAATGAGCAACTTCTACACAGTCTCTTGCACTCATTCCAAGCACTTCTAGCAACACTATTACTCTCCATAGCAACAATTACTTCACTCCATCACTTCAGTAGAGAAAGTGTGGGAAAACACCATTGCAGAAGAGGCTTGAGTACTCTCATTCTCTCCTCCATTAGCCTTGAGTGCTCTTGGTGGAGGTGGGAAGCTTCTCATTCCTCTCCTCTATTACGTGGTTGAGTAAGCACATTTACTATTTCATAGTGTTTTAGTGTTCTTCATTACATTAATTTATTTATCATACTCACTTTCTTGGTTGTCCATGGAGGTGGAAACAACTAAATGGGGGTCTAACTGAGTCAATCTCCTATACAACCACCCAAAAAATTTCCTCCTCTTTGTGTGTAGGTGAACATGCTTTTGGAGAGCTAGGTGGCGAACAAATTTCTTTGTGAGATCATTCTTGCCACCCTAACCCTTAAATTTTTACTTTATCATATTAGAGCATATTTTTTTTACTTAATAGCATTATTTTGGCCCTTTAGTAGTGGTTAGCTAGGCTGTTAGCTTGTTTTCCTAGGTTTGACCTTATCTCTTTAGTTGTCTAGTTGTATGGATGCCAGGGCACTTGAGAGACACCAACACACTACACTGTCATCCCTGGACCGCACTTCCATCCTCGGGTAGAGAGCTTCTTGAGGTGTAGTGTTGAACCCAAAAACCAGCTCGCCTAGCCCCATCCTATATTTTGGGTTTGTAGGGTGATTGAAGGACTTCATAGTCCTCATCATTCTCATCCCACACTTACTAACTCCCCATTAAGTTGAGGTACGTTAGGGCAGCTTTCCGCTATTGGCCCTCTGTGACCTGGGGCCTTCAACGTGGTTGGTCCCGCTCTCTTACACTTAGTTCATGCAAGGTCTCTTCTTAGGGAACATCATGCCTAATGTTTGAAAGAGAGGACAAGTCAAATAAATATCATGCTCTTGGAGGAAATCAAGCCTAATGACATCACCAAGAAAAGGACACGTCACAAGAAGAAATAAATCAGATAATGAAACATAAGTGTCAATGTATACCCCCTCTTTAAAGAGGTTGCTAACATCATTACTGTGAGCAATTGCTTTAAAGTAGAAGAAGACATGAGAGCTTGTTTGGAAAGCCTTATGCCAAGTCATATGTTTTTGAATCGAACTACATCATGAATAAATATGTCACATGTGAGTCAACTTTAAGGCATGTTGTCCTCATCCCAAGCTTGCTCTTATATGAACATGAAAGGTGATCAAATATCCAAAAGAGACAATGACAAGTGACATACGAGGACAAGGATATCTAACCCCTTGAACCCACTTAGTGCAGGACAAGGATGAGCCAAATAGGATGGAAATAAGTATCAGTTAGAGGAATTAGGCACTTCAACACAAGGAAGAGCACCACAATCCTTAAGATGTTGAATTTTGTTACTCAAAGCCTTACATTCATTAGTAGCATGACCATGAAATCTATGATATGTAGAAAATGAACTCTTGTAGTAAAATTTATTTTGAGTTCTTGGAGGGAGGGATATCAAACGATCTTGGAGGAGTCTCGACAAGATACCTTCTTGATCAGTGGTAGAAGATGTTCCATTATTTTGTGGCAAAGAAGTCTCTTCCTTAGTACAAGATGTCATACCTTTACAAGACTCTTTAGATTGTGAGATTTTGTACTCTCCTTTACAGGAGGGTGTAAAATCTAATGAATTAAAATCATTAGTGTTTTGTGTGATGAAATTGACATTAAGCAAAGATTTGTTTGTTTGTTTCACTTCTTGCAAAGGATAACAAGCAAGACCACTAGTGTGGATCAATTCAGGGTGCACTACTATTAAAATCAGATGATAGGAATCTTTTGTAATAGTGTTGCTACTAAGTGAAGGTTTGTTTGATGGGTTGATTTCTATGAAAGGACAATAACAAAGACCATGAGTTATTTCATGTGTGTTAGGCTCGATGGGGACGTGCAGATACCTTGTTCTCTAGCACCACATCCTTTTCCACTATATCCAAGTTGTTTCATAAGCTCATAACCTCTTCCATAAAGTTTTTCATTTCTTTTGGATTCGGTGGTTACTCATAATTAAGTTCATCAAAGTTTGTAATGTAATTTTGTTTTTCTTCTAAAGTGGTTGAGGTGGATGCTTTCAGGGGTGTCCAAATTTTGTGTTGACATTACTACTTTTCCTTTTCCTTTTCAGATTCTTTGTGTATGATCTTGTATTCTCCAATAAATGTTGGTTTAAAGTCTAAGGAACCCCAATCATCTTCTAAATGCTTCGTGACTTCTTCAATGTGTTTTCCTTTGTCTTTCTGTTGCATGGGTTCTACTTGTGTAGTTGGTGCTAATGTTTTCAAGGGGATCTCCTTGTTTTTCTCATTGTTCAAATAACTGCTTGGGTCGTGGTCAGCTTCAAGTGTGTACACTTTGTTTTGTAAACTTATACTTCATTTTTGATGAAGAGTGGAAGGTTCCATGTTGGTATGTGGTGATCATCATGCTATAATCAGAGAGCCCATGGTATACAGAGCACCCTAGCCCTCCCTCGCCTGGGGTCCGTGGTTCGGGCCGGGCCCCGGGCGGTTCGGGCGCACTCGAGAAATTTTTCCTACTTTTCGCTGATCACCGAAAAAGGGAAAAATCAATGAAAAGGAAAATCTGATTTTGTAGAACCCAAAATCTGGAAGCTTCTAAGCTTGGTAAAAAGGGGTTCGGATGGGTATTACTGTATGATGAAAAACGCGATTATTCGCAAGATTGTAATAGGTTTTACACTGGATAATAAAAGTGTTGGATGGCTGCGGTTTGGTGGATGTAGCCCGTAATTGGGTGAACCACGCAAATTTCGGGTTATGATTTATTCTGTGGAATGTTTTAGTTTCTCTCGCTTTTATTTATTAACTCTGCATTTAATTGTTAGATCCTCGCCATCTCTAACCCTAACACCCCATTCATTGCATGAAGCCACGTTGTACCTAAAAGGAAGTTGTACAAATATTGTGAGGCATAACATGGATCAGTTGTTTCTAATGTGGCCTTCCAAATTGCATAGGAAAAGCTATCACACCAAGCATTATTTTCCTACATTGTCAAATCCCTTAATAGATAGAGAATCAGGTTGAAGTTTTGATTTATCCACGCCAAGTCTATCCAGAAGGTTTACACTACACACATTAAGAGTGGAGCCATTGTTAACAATATTTTTCTTTATCCCTATCCTTTTGCATTGAGATATTATTATGAAAGCTTCATTTTGTTTTTGCACTTCCAAAGGGGGGATTTCACTTTGGTGGAAAATAATGTTAGCTTTTATTTCTTGAATCAGGGCTACTATGTCATTCAGTTGCATATTACAAGGGATAAGAACTTGTTTGAAGGAACTTTGAATCATGTTATGATAGTGGGGAGAGGCTTGAATAAGGTCCCATAATGATATCTTAGCAAGAGTGTTCTTAAGTTGTTCGACAAGATCATACTCCTTTCTACTTTTTGCAGGAAAATGAGGGGGACCAGGTAGGATATGATTAGGTAATGGGAGGTATGTTGAAGGTGTTTTTCTTGGTTGTGTATTTTTTCTAGTGTTATATGTATGAGCAACAATATTAGAACTCGACTGCTGCAACACATTGTTCTTAGGTGGGTAAAGGATAAGTTCAGGTTTGTTTTGAGTTTTTTTCTTATGTGAAGGTGGGTAAAGAATTAGAGGATTCTTAGGATGTCCCATGGGGTAAGTAGGAGGTCCATTAATCAAGGGGGATATAATGGAAACTTGCACATTCATAACCTCAATGGTCTTGGTTTGATGTATTTCTAATAAAGGGAAATGTAGAATCACCTTTTCACCTAATCACCTTCGGAAGCCACATTACTATTGTTGTCATCTTCTTGCACTATGATATTCTCCCTAGGAGGATGTTTTTTAGGAGAACTACAAACCAAATTTTCTTGAAATTCAAGGATTGGTTCTTCCAAAATGATTTCATCACAAGTAGGGGAATGATCAATGATTGAATTTTCTTGCTTGTCAATGATGGTGTGTTTTTGTTCAGTAATGTTTTCTCTAGGGGAAGAGAAGAAATCAAGATTACTATGAATTTCATCGATTAGATCTTCTAATATCAAAGTATCATCATCACAATTAGGAGAGATTCTTAGAGAAGAACAAATGTGATTGTCATGATTATCCAAATTTTCATTCCTTTGTCTCATATTGTCTTCTAAGATAGGATAGGTAGGGGAATAATCATAAAGAGGGTTGTTATAAACCCTAAAGATTTGATCATTCGACACCAACATATCTTCCTCACATTCAATTTTATTATCTAAAACATTATCACAAGAGGGCAACGTGTTGAGAGCTGAATGTAGACTAGTTGAAGTTTCAATGGTCTCTTGTTGTGTTATGTGATCATCATGATTACCTATGGTTGTTTCTTCTTGTTCATCTTGATGTCTTGTTCACTAAGAGAGGTAAGAGGAGAGAAACAACTAGGACTCTCAAAATTCTCATTTATTGGTTCTTCTGACACCAAAATATCTTCTTCGCCAATAGGAGAGATATTAGGAGAAGAACCAATATGATTGTTAGGATTGTCCAAGGTTGTATTCTATTTCATTAAAACACTCTCATAGGGAGGGGATATGAAATTTTTCTTAGCATGCCTAGAAAGGTAAGGTACTAACATTGTTTGAACAAAAATGAAAAGCACTTGTAACCATTTTATGCAATGTTTCAACAATATAAACAATGTATATCCAAAGATGCAAAACACTTTTATCCAATGCATGCAAAAATTTAAAAATGTAAACAATGTATATCCCAAAATGAAAATCACTTTTATTAAACTTATTCAAAGTTTTATGAATGTAAACATTGTATATGCAAAAGTGAAAAGTAATTTTATCCATATGATGCAAAGCTTCATAAATGTGAGCATTTTTAGATTGAATGATGCTTTCTATTGAAATGATTTCAAAAATGACTACCCTAACTTGATGTTTTTGACCTAGATGCATAAAATAGATGTTCCCAAAACTTTCCAGACTTATAGTATATGTTACAAGGAGGATTAGGAAGTATAGAAATGAGGTTTTTGATGTTGTAAAAGGTAGTTTAAAAGCTAGAATGGGACTGATTCGCCCAAGGTGGTGAATGAGTCCTAGTTAGGGTTTTGTTTTCAAAATTTTCAAAAAAAATTAAGTGATTTTTATGCTTTTTAGTTTGTATGATATATAACCTAAATGAAAATGTATTTTTTAGATGTTTTTCAATGATTTGGGATGCAAAAAAGCTACCTATATGCACTTTCACTCATGCAAAAATTTGAAACCCTAGGATGCAAATTAACTAATGCAAACCCTAATGCAAAGTCAATGCAAGCTAGATCGAGGATGATGATGGAATCCAAATGAGAAAAGAAGGTATTCTAAATGCAGGTTCACCAAAATGTTTAGTTGAAAAATGGATGCTTTATGGTTTTGGACAGAGAACATCACTTTTATCCAATGTGTAAGGGGGTAATGGTAAAGAAATGAAGAGTAGGAGAGTAGGAGGGAGCGGGCGTGGAGGAGATTTGAAATTTGTTGTCAGTGAGGAGGATTCAAAGGAGGAGGATGGAGATCCATGGGAAGGTAATGGCATTTGGGTTTTGCTTTGGGTTGGCCTGGAGCCATCGACTGTGGCAGAGAATGCAGTTGTTGGCCTAGCTCCATTGATTGTGGCTGAGAATGTGGGTATTGGCATCTCTGGAGGGGACTTCAGGGTTTCTGTAGGGTGTGGTGTTGAGAATGGCTCAGTAGGAGACAATGCAGAGGAAGATGTTTCTCCTAACCCCCCTTTTTCTATGGATGGAGGTTTCCATTTTTTGCTTTCTCCTGGCTTGAGGACTCTTTTCCTCAAGAGATGACACATTTGGTGGGGGACTTTGATGCTACTCGTGGTCCCCATTTGGTCTTTAGCTATGGTAGAGGCTTTAATGGGGCCTAGATCCTATTTGGTTTCCTGATGGAGGCTTCAGACCCCGTGAGGGTTTGTTTTTTACTTTCTCTTTGGCCCCTACTCTTTTCTAGCTTCATTCTTCTATTAGGGGGTTTTGCTGTTATTTATATTTTTGAGGGGTTGTGTGGAAGTTGTTTCTGTCCTAACTGGGAGAGCTTTACATTTATTTATCTAATGGATTATGTGGATGTCTCAGCTTCTTCTCCATCTCCATGGTAGAAATATGGTGGTCTCACTATTTCTCTTCTCTCCTTGTACCCTGTTATTTATTTTGATCTTCTGGGAGAGGTTCTTGTGCTTTGGATTCCTTTGGAATCTTTTTGGTACGTGATCTTCCTAATGTTGGGGTCTAGTTTCCTCTGTTTACATCTTATGACCTCTGGGTATCTTTGTGGTGAGTGTTATGTTGTCCCTCACCTTCTTGGTTCCATGGCTTTGCTCTTTGTGCTTCAGTTTTTGCATCTTTGGGTTACTCTAGTTTTTCCTATAGAGGTGGTCTTATCTTCTATTGAGGGGGAGATGGATGTGGCTAGAAGTGACCTTTCTCCTATTGAGGTGGAGCGAGATGCTACTGGTTATGCCTAGAAGTGGTGTTGGGGGGCTGATGAAGCCCTATCTTTTGGTTGCAAGGGAGTTTATGATAGCTTTTCTGTTGACTTCTTTTCTTTATCTCCTATGGAGGTGGAAATATTGAAAAGTAAGTTGATCTTAGTGGTGCTCACTCTCAAGGACAAGGGATGTGACTACGGTGGATTGGACGAGCTTGGGTTTCTCTCCTATAGAGGTGGAGAGAATAGCTGGTTTTTGTGGAACACTGTTGGAGCCTTGTGCATTTGTGGTGACCTTTCCTATAGAGATGGAAACGGTATTTTGTTGGGCTTAGTTACTTCTGATGTTGGAGCTTTGTTCCTGATCTATGTTTTATAGGTTATACTTTTGGGTTTAAGGTCCATGCCAAAACCTGGTTGTACTGGGTTGTGGATCCCTTCAAAATCCATACTTTTGGGTTTAAGGTCCCTCCCAAAACCTTGTTGTAGTGGGTTGTTGGTACCGTCAAAACCAATCGGTTCAAGATCTATTTTGGGTTTAAGGTCCCTACCAAAACCATGTTGTAGTGGGTTGTTGGTCCCATCAAAACCAATGAGTTCAAGATTCATGTAAAATCTTAGTTCTTTTCTGGGCAGCCTGCTGGCTGTTGGCTAGCTACTAGCTTGTTGTGTCCTTGTGTTGTTGTTGGATGTTTTTGACTCTATATTTTTAGAAGATTGTTCATCTTAGTGTGGGTTTTGGGTCCCCTCAAAACTTGATGGTTTTGGGTCCATTCAAAACCTATTGTTATTGGTTTCAGGTCCAATCAAAACCTATTTTTCCACTAATCAAAAACACTAAATTAAGACAAAATTGGCATCTATTTAGCTAAGAAGGGCCCTAAGTCCCATGTGAACATGTAAAAAAAATTATAACACTATATTAGGTCCACTTTGGTTTACAATCCCCCTAAATTTAATGTGAAGGTGTAAATAAATACACTTTACAACATTAAATTAAGGCAGAGTTAAGTTAATTTAGCTTAGAAAGGTCCCAAGACCTAATGTGGATATGTAAAACACCTCAAAACACCAGATCAAGGTGACATTAAGTCTAATTTATCATTAATTATTCCCACATAAGGTGTGAAAATCTAAGCGATGCCATTTTTCAACACTACAATATCTATTACAACTTGATATAAAAAAAACTAACAATTACTACTAACTAGTAGAAGCAATCATACTGTTGCTACCACTATATTTGCTCCTTAATCACAAATCCCAATATATAGGCTTGAGAGGAGTCATTCATACAAGGACTAAATATAGAAAATTAAAGCATACATCCACTCTCCCTCAAGGATAGGAAGAGGGAAAGCCTTGAAACAAAAAACCATAAAAATGAAATAAAAGGAAAATCAAACTAGGACTATGCCCTAACGATTAACTGCCATGATAGGAACACGTTTCCTAGAAACTGTCACATCATGGTTTACTCCTATTTGGAACAAACTTCTTCTTCCAGCTATCTTATTGGTGGAAAAAATTGCATTTGTGATGGCTCATGGAAATCTAGTTGTTGTGAACCAAAGTCTTCTTTGTTGCAAGATGCTAGTTTTGCTACCAAGGCATTCACATCTTTAACAATAAAAAGTAAACCATAAAAAATACTAAATCCTATGAACATTCATACATCCACACAAGCATATATCAATATATCATATTTATATTTCCATATATTTAGGTGTTTCAAAGTGCATAAAAGGCATATGAAATATGTATGAAGTCTTGGAAATATTTGTGAAACTTTAGCAAATGATTTTGATAAAAGCATAACTAATGAAGGAAAAACTAGCAATTATCTAGACCCATCACCTAGGACCTTTCATAAATCCTAAGGGAGTGTTCTACCAACTGAGCTACTAGCCCCTCTTAGGCCAACCCATTGTTAGTTCACATGTGGCTTATTTCCAAAATGCCCCCTAAAGCCACATTGTTGGTGATTGGGGTGCCTAGCCTTGGCTTTGATACCACTTGTTGAGCTACAACTCATATGGACTAGTTAGGGCTCAAATCTAGCTGGTCCATATGAGTTGTAGCTCAACAAGTGGTATCAGATCTAGGCCAAGAGCCCCAAGCACTAATAGTGTGGCTTAAGGGGGGTGCAAGAAATAAGACACACCCAGACTAACAATGGGCTGGTCCATATGAGTTGTAGCTCATAAAGTGGTTTTTCTTTTTTATGGAGGTCATCCACAAAAAATTTTGAGCTACTCGATATGGGAGCACAATCCTTTTTTGGGTTGAAACCTCCTTGACTAAGAGCCAAGGACTAAGGGGTATCCATTCCACCAAATTTACAACTTAGGGCACAATCCCAACCTCATCCCTTGTGATATTGGGGCATTTGCACTCAACAAGATTTCATCCTTGGACCATAAGTGCAAGAAATTGGGTACACATTCAGGGGAAGTGCCATTTTTAAGCTTTAAAATAGGTACCCATTCTTTCTTTTAGAATAACTTCCCATTTTAAAGTGGGTACTCATTCCAAAAAGTTTGAAACTTGCAATACACATTTTTAATTTGGATTTAGTCTCAAAAAAGGAATGGTAACTTGGCACTTAGCCTTGGACCTACAAGTATAAGGCCATGGCAATTTCAAGAGAAAAACTAACTTTGGCAAAATAGTTGATGAGGTTTTCTTCAAAATTGTTTTATGAAATCAAAACCCCTTATAGATGAAAATGTATTTTTTTCAAATATATAATTATTTTTTATGATTGGATTATTTCTTCTAATTTTTAATTAATTTATTAGGAAACTAGCCCATAAACTTGAAATGTCGGGTTTTCATATTTTTTGATAACTTTAATTTTTTTAATTTTATTGTTAAAAAAATTATATGGAATCAATCTATAAATGATTCTTTACACAATGAAAAATGAAAATTCAAAAAATTATAAGTTTAGGTCAATTTATGGTGTCCATACAAAGGGTTTTAAAAACTACCAATTAGGGACAGTAAAAATTAATTAATAAATAAAATATTAAGAAAATAATTATAAAAAATACCTCAATCAATCTTCATTACAATACACATCTTTCCCCAAAAGGAATTAGAAAAATACTCTTATTTGGGTCAAATTATGGTGTCTGTACACGTGCATGGTATAGTCCTAACAAAGTGACTTTTAAAAAGTGGTTTTATACATGCATATTAAAAATTATTTTGTATCATCTGGGTATTAGAATAAATTGCATATTTGAAAACTAGACTTAAAATTTTAAATTTCATATTACTGAGCTTTTTAAGATTCAATGTTTAAGTGCTTCAAATTTTAAGTCAAAATGTGACAAGATCTAAAAATCAAGAAAAATACTTCCACTTCTTAAACATTTTATGAAGCCAACTTCTTGCACCTACCCTCTAGTGGGCTCATTAAGAACCATTCAACTTCACCAATAAATCAGGTAATTCATTACCTAAATCCATAACTCAATTAGTTAATAACAATTTGTTAATGATTCTTTTCTCTCTTTTGTAAGAGGAAAATAATATTAGCCAAGCTCTCCTTTGCTTGATTTTTTTTGCAAATTCTTTCTAGCTCTAATATTTAATAGTAGAAAACGAGCACAATTATCAAAAATCATTATACCTAAGCTTCCCTATAATTACTCTTTTGAGTGGAAATGGGTTGGGCACAAAATAATATTCAAGTTTCTAGGTATTCCTTTAATTTTTCAAGTTTTTCCAACAACTCTCTAGTAAGTTTTTTTAGCTAGAACTGAGAAGAAATTGGCATATTAGGTAACTAAAGCCTTATTCTTAATAGAAAAGTTCTAAATTGCTGCTAATATTCTTGTAGCCATTCATGTTTATTATTCTTTTTGTTGGGTCCCTTCTAAATCATCTTATCTAAATACAAATAATATTTTTTAAGACATTCTTTGAACCTCCTCTAAGAATCAGAGACATTATTGTCTCCCACTTGATTATGAAGGTTTGAGTTTAATTTATGTTTAGTGCTAAGGCTTGGCTTTATGTTCCAAATGGATCATTCTATCCTTAGAAGGTAATGAGACTTGATAAATTTTGGTTTGTCATTGCATTTCTTCTAGTACTTATTTTGGAGACCAACTTGGAAGGGAATTGGATTTGACATCCTTCTCATTATGAAAGAACCCATTCAAATCTAAGATATTTTTATGATGAAGAGTATTTGGAGAGCTTGGAAATATATCAAGCTCTAGTTTCTTTGGAATGACACTAACTTCCACAATTGTCTATCTATCAATGAAAAATATATTTGGTTGTCTCCTATATTATAGTGTCAAAACCATCTTCTTGCTAAGACACCAAGGGTCCATGCTTCTAAGTTTTTCAAAAAGGGGATCAAAAGCCTCTGAGACCTCTTTCCAAAGCTGCTAGGAATTTCTTAACCTACATTGAAGTTTAGGTGAAGTTTCAATCCAATGAGGATCATAAAAAATTTGAAATTGTTATTGATGTTATTCCTACATACATGGTTCAAAAAATTGAACTTTAGTCTTGCAAGCCTTAGTGGAAAGATTGGAAATGATACCCTCATGTTATTCTAAAATTACAAGTCCCACAAAGGCTACTACTTTCTTTCATCTTATTTACATATGGTGCTTATATTAAATTAAAGATGGCTTCTACAATCTCTATTATCAATTTAGAAGTATAGATTCAACACCATTTGGCTAACTATTCTTAGGGAAATGCTTGCTCATTTTTCCTAGTGTATTCTTTTTCAAATATTTTCACTTAGTTCCAAGTTAACCCACTTTCAGATTCCAAATCCTCAATGTCCTTTTTGTGGTCATTAGAGTCTCTAAAGCATCTTCATTTTTATTTTTTCCTAGAGCTTAAGCTATTAGGACTTGGATCCATGATTTCTTGAAGTCTTTTCAACCCAACTCTTTTTCTTGGCATATGGTGTTGGTAGGGGATTGACCTAGAATCCCTTCTAGATATAATCAAATTTGGCATGTTTATATGGTGAAAAAAATAACTAGTACTTGAAATGATGGAAATGCTAGTATATTCTTTTGAGGTTTAGTTGATCTTAATTACTCACTTTATTCTATAGTCATGATATTTTCTAATGTGTTTATATAGATTCAAGTGGATGCCAATAAACTTGCACTTGAAGTTGTTCACTTTCAAGTGTTGTTGGATCATCGGGCAATGCCTCATATACTATTGCTAGGGTCTCTTCAACTCCCATGTCTAGTAAAGGTTCATCTTTTCCTTGTGGATATCATTAAGGGTCCAACCAGTCTACTAGAGGCAACTGAGACACTAATTATTAGGCCTCTCTACCTCCTAGAAGAAGAGATTGTCCTCAACAACAATGGTCACAACACACTAGCTGTCGTTTTATTTCTCTTCCAACTTTTGATGGTGGGATTGCTAGAGGCCAAACTCTAATGAGTTCCCTCAACTGACTCTTGCTACTTTCCTTGTTCAAGTTGCTACTGAAGATAAACACAATGATAACAATAAAGATGGTAATGATGGTTGGGACCCTCTTATTGATACTTTGAACTACACTAATATATGGGGTAAATTGGATGATTGGAACCCCCCTCCTCCTCCCTTTGCTTTTGCTATTGTCACATAACAATTAGAATCTGGAACAACAAACAAAACACTCAGTGCTCATTATTCATGAATAGAATTTACAAATTTATAGATGTAACTGACTTCAACAACTTCCTACAATCATGGTAATTCATTTGACAACAAACTAAAACTATTGACACCAAACTGTGACTAATGACAACAAACAGATCTTAACAGATAACAAATTGAACACCTCAACAATATTTGATGACACATACACAACATATGTGCAGTTTCATTAAACTGTTGAAACATATACCAAAAAAAATTAAAAAATGATGGATAGTATGATAATATTTGCAATGGCTGCGGGGCGACCAAAAGGCGTTGCTGCCTACTGTCTTCTCTACACATTCTTTCCGTGGCTGCTTTTAAAAAGTCGATACCACAGTGAAACTGTGCCAAGTTTTGTTTTGTCTTTTGGAAGAGGAGAGCACATGTCCGTTCGGCCTGAGTTATATTCTCCTGTGCTTGGCAGATTTGCAGTAACGACATTAATTTTACCGAAAATAGTGAATAGACAGAGGACTTTAATGTCTGCGTCTGTCTGTCCTGACCTCTGTCAAACTTTTATATTTCCCGCGATTTGATTTCCCTGTTACCGATTTCCTTCCCCAACTTGTCCACAACTTTATGGGCAATACCTCTTTTCTGTCGAACCCAGCCTTAATTATACAACTTTTACAATAAGTCTTTCTGTGTGCTTTTGTAGTGGATGCGTCGCATCAAAACCCATTGCAACTGCTTTCTGCTCCGAATCAAATTAGATTGCGTACATGCAGGGCATCCGATGTTAGCTCATTCCATTCGATATGAGTTTGAAGTTTTGGTCAAGCATGTTGGCATCAGCACATTTCGGACATTATATTAATTCTTTTTTTCTTATTGTATTTGGAAGATAAAAGAATTAAATCAATCAAGATGAATGGTTTTACTCTACCATGAAAAGATGTCCACTTCCAGATGCCTTTTGGAGATATTCTTGAAAGAAAATGTATCGAGACGGTAATAAACATTAATACATTTATCTTTCTTACTCAGTCAGAAGATTTTCCAGTGAAAAAAATAGATTATATGGGCATATTACTGCGCTAATATGTTTACGCTGTGTAGAATCTTAATTAGAAAATGTTTGACGACATCTCTCTTCGCTTACTTTCTGAAATATATCAAGTGTATTCCATTTTGTAATGTTGAAGCTAATACTCAGCACCTGTCAATCAGACTATTGATGTGAATATGGTTCATTGAATATACTGTCGATTTGTATTTGCTAATGTGATAGGCGGTCAAGGATTGAATGGACAACCACTTATTTGTAGAGACCAAAATTCTATACTTAATACTTTTCCACTTTTTCATTTGATTTAGTGCTTGCTTTTTGTAAGTGTAATTATACTTATATTTGTAGGGTATAAATTATCCTAAAACAATCTTATTTTATATGGATGTAATTTGAAACATGTAAGTTCTTTGTTATCTTTTTGTTTATGTATTGTTTTAATCTTTTAAAAAATTATGATGTGTAGTATTGTTCTATTAAATAGAATCACATATGATAGCATTTCATATGTTCAAATTTATCTTCCTTGTCTAAACACATGTCTTTGTCTAAAATCATAATACTGTTTTAAATCTAATGGTTAGATAGGTATTGATCATGTATATTTAAGTGGACTTTCTAAAAAAAGATACGGTTTTCTGGTACTTACATCTAAACCTTCACGCACTTTTTTTTTTTTTTTATTACTTAGCACATCTTCCATTTTGTTGTGCACACCTTCATTGTTATAGTTCCATAAACAAGCACCATAGGACCACAACAAGAAATTTTAATTAATTTAAGTTCAAACATGTTATTAGAGACTTAACTTATGGAAGGTTCAAAATGTGTCATAAGCACCCATTTCCCCCCTCTTTTAAAATCTAATAGGTTTTGCAACATCCAAAAAATGTGCTCACAAACATAAATCTTTTACATTATCATATACAAACGACATGGCTTTGGGAGTGCTTGATGCTTGCATACTAAGAGGACACTAATACGCCTTTCATAACCTTAGAACAAACTATGAGATAATACCTAATCACAATAGACTCTTCTAATTGTTGTCAAAATAAAAAAACTTAGAGAACTAAAACTTGGTACATCACTTTAAGACCTCCTTTCTTTTTCTCAATCATCTACAATTTTTATGACTTTTCTTATAACTTTTAAACTAGACAAACCTCCTTTAACTCTACCCTCTTATATTTCTAATACTAATACAACCACAACTCTTTATTTAACTATTTATCCAAATCTAAAAGTTCATTAATTACTAAAAACGCATTATTAAATAAATAGTCATAACTTTAATATTTAAAAATAAAATATTAACACATGATTATTTATTTTTAATTATGATATCAAAATAAAACTTGAATATAGACAAACTAAACAATATTTAAGAAGGATTTAACACATTGAGTGTTTTAAAAAAAAAGTAGATAAAGCATTTCTCATAAACTCTTGATTTAAATTTTATAAATATACTTATAAACACTTACGTTTAACTTTTACTTTTGGACTTTCTAATAATGTCTCTTACCATATGTATATGTAAGTTTTTTTTTTCTTTTTTACCATTCTCATACCTCAAAATCTAAAAACCATGTTTTCTATATAGGATTGAAGATTTATCTTCATGATTCTTATTTTTTAATTAAAATAAAAAGAACTCGGGAAGATAAAATAATTCATCATCTATATATTACTAAATATAAATCTTTCAATCAAAACATAAATAATTTATTTATATTTTTTATATAAAAATTAATTAATAGAGAATATGAAACAATTCATCATCCATCTATTATCAAATATAAATCTTAAAATCAACACATAAATAATCATCTTTCTGTTCATCTTAATATTACATGTTTATTTGTGTTGGCTTAGTGTTAGAGATGTCTAATAAATGTGTACAAAGAGGGACCTAATAAGATTCTCAAATGGAGGATCTTTAGAATTATTTGGTTTAGTAGATTCTTGTATAGGAGATATTGCACCTCATGAGTGTAGAAAATAATTTATTTTTTAGATCAATACAAATAGTGGTCCTTAAAAGGGACTAGTTAGGAACTTGCCCTAGGTTTTAAATGATCATTTATATAATGATAGGTGGGAATAATCCCTTGTGTTTCTATAAGGAATTGGGATATGGGGTTGCTAAGTTCCTTTTTACTAAGGCTAGAGGCAAAAAGAAAGATGGTTCAAGGATGAAGGATATACTAATTACTAAATCATTACTCTTGGTCTTAGATGAGGAGGTCATTGATGAAATAGAGCACTATGTTGAAATGAATCTAAGAAATAGATTTAATAATTATTGGTTGAGCCTTGGTTCCAAGGATTTGATTTGATGTCTAAAATTGTAATGTATTCTAGCTTAGTTTCATAGTTAAAGACAACCTAACATAGTATCCTAATAGAATTAACCAACACTCATTCATACTATATGAAATAACAACTATACTAACTTGCATTATTTTACACTTCAATAGATTACAAAGATCTTTAGACTAAAATACCTAGCTATTAAAGACTAATTATAAATTAAAAATCCATCCTATGCATGGATTAATGAGCTAGTTTATTCTTTTACTAACTAATTTCCCCTTATTTCCTAATAACTATCATTTAGAATACTTGGCATTCCCTCACAATCTATTAACAATGTTTTACCTTCCTTGTATGAATACTCTATTTTTCACTAAAATTATGCAAGGTATGTAACCTACCCTAATATATGAGAGGAGTTGTGTAAAAATTAATTGATCATATATTCAAAAAGGAAATAAAAGTAAAAGCAATATACCATAACAAAATTTACATGGGAAAACACTTTTGAGAGAGAAATACCACACTCCAATACAACTCAATTTATCATTTAAATACCAATGGTTACAATATACTTTTAGAATCTAAGCCTTTATAAAAGTGTCACCAACAAGAGATCTAAAGAAATTTTAGTAGCATAAAGGTACCTACAAAACTCACAATGAAACATCAATTTGAAGAATCAATAAATAAATATAAGTAATACATGAAACCCATCAAATAATTTAGGAAACCATGAGCTAAAACCACCCAAAATTTACTTGCCTAAATCCCTAGTGACTCCATAAGCTAAAAATAATGCATTCTTCATATCTCTCATAAGCTAGTTATAGTCCACTCACCAAATTGGGTGCTCCATTTTGGATCCATTATCTCCATTCAAATATTTATTATGATATTTTATTGGTCAAAATTTGTAACCCTCTCTTACATAGCTCTCTTATGCATCATATATGCTTTAACATTTATGATGTGGGATGTCTACATTTTGGAGGGCATAACTTTTGATTTGGGAATTTGATTGAGATAATTTTTTAAATTAAAGTTCTTGGAGATCTCCATGTCACCATAAGAAAATTGTGCAATTCAAGGCCTATTTATATATTTTTTGAAGGCTAAAATATACCTCTAAATGTTAAATATTATAGTTTTACATTCTTAACATTAAAATGTAAGGTTGAGTAACCTTTTCTAAACTTCTCTCAATTACCAAAAACCTTTCAAGAGCAAAGGGAATACTATGTTAGAAATTTGAAATAGATTGAATGACCCAAGGAACTTTTTAAGAGAAAATTAAAGTTACATAAATTGGAAAAATATAAGAATGCAAACTAGGACTCCAAGAAATTATGCAAAGTCGATGTGACAAAATTGCATTAAGAGCTTCCAACCTAAAAAGATACATTGCAAATATGCACAAATAGATGCAAGAGTATATATGAAGCCTTGTTTATATAGGAAAGGAGTGAGATAGGATTAGACAAGATCATGACAAATGTCTTAATCCTATCACATGTGACAACTAACTAAATACCTAGGAAATGATGCAAGGATAACATAAGTTCTAGATAAGACTTCTAGAAAAATCTTATATCCTAAGTAAACTTAATCATGTGAATGTGTCCCCTAATTACCTAGTGGAATAAATTTCTCTAGGTACAAGACTTTAATATTCACACTAACACCCCCCCTTAAGTGCAACTTAGGGAGAAGATTATTATGGAAATGATGCAAGGACGGGTCCCAGTTACTAGGCCATTTTAGGTACTATATGATAGAAATTTTGTCATCACTAGAGTTTAGGAAATAGGACAACAAAATTTTATGCTCCACATTCAAGGATGCCCTAGAGATCTCACCCCAAGAGTGGAATAGAGGCAAGAGATCTACAAGAAGGGTGTCTTAAGGTACATTTTTAGAGATTAATTGAGGTTGAATGAGGGGTTCATCACCAAGCTAGGCTTGGAAAGATCAATGAAATGCAAGATCTAATGATAAAACCTAGTAATGCATGAAACTTGAATGTATGACCTAGAAATGCATGCAAAAAAGAACAAAAAGGAAAGAAATCAGAATGGTGCACCTGGGAAGTTGTGAAGACCTAGAAACAACTCTAAATTGTTGAAAAATCCTGATTTTGAGCACACTAGGACTCATATGCCACTTCTGGTGTATCAATCCTAGATTAGGGTTTTTGGCACTATAGATTCTAGATCTACAAAAAAAAATTAAAATGCCTATATAGTGGGATTCATACACCACTTCTAGTGTATCAGTCCCATTCTACTTTTTTGGAGAATTAGGGTTTAGTTCTACTCTTCAATCTTTGCTCTTTCTCCTTGGCCTGATTTTTGGATTTGAAACTATTGAGTTCGGACCTGTAGGTGAATTTTTATGAAGACGACAACCTTGTGATAACTTGACAACTTTTCTCAACCTTGCAACCTAATATTTAAAGGATCTTCAAATCTTCAAATTACCTAGATCTACAATCACACAAAGAGAGAGAGAGTGTGTTGATTGTTAGGGAATAGGGGTTTGCCTTGGTCAAACCCCTTGTAGGTAATTAAACCAAATGATGAGATAATGAAATGAAGGAATGAAACATGAAAAAAAGAACATGAATAATGGAAAATAATACCTTGAATGATGTCTTGTAAATCATGAAGTGGCCATGAAGGATGTAGATCTTGATCTTGACAATAAGTGTAGAACAATGCTTGATCTTGGATCTTTAATGCTACATCACATACTAGCTCAACAACATGCTTGATCCTTGATAATATTGGCATGATAATGGATCTTGAATTTCTACAACAATTGTTGAAGAAGTCTGCCATTGAATTCCTTATAAATGATCTTGAATGCTCTCTTGATGATCTTGTAAAGTCTTGGAATGCTTAACTCTTGAGTGATTGACTTGATATCATGAATGGTTATATGAAATAATGTTTTGAGACCTCATTTATATAGGAAATCCATCTAATATCTTGTTAATTGGATCCCACAAGCCAACATTCATGAAATTTGAATTTAAAACCCTGATTTCCTACTTAAAACCTTAAAACTAGGCCAAATGGGACTCATACACCATCTGTGGCATATGGGTCCCACCTGGGTGGGACTCATATGCCCAAGGTGGCATATGAGTCCTATATGACCTATTTGGAGAGAGAAAGTGTCGAGGAGTGAAGAAATTAAGTTTATTTATAAATTGATATTGTCAAGATTTTGGTTGAAATATGCCTTGGGATTCACAATAGAGGGTCTTAGGGGCCTATTAATGATGATATTAAGGTCATAAATGCAATAGGGCCTAAACTCCCATGTGAAAGTGTAAATAAATACATTTTAAAACATCAAATTAAGGAAAAATTAGGTCTATTTAGCTTAAAAGATCCCTAAATCCAGTGTGAATGTGTACAACACATTACAATACTAGATTAAGGAAACATTAGGTCCAAGGGCCCTAAATTTAATGTGAAATTATTTAAATGAATAGACTTTACAACATTAAATGAAGGAAAAGTTAGGCTTATTTATCTTTAAAAGGGCCTAACACCTAATTGGATGTGTAAAACACATGACAACACTAGATCAAGGCAACCTTAAGTTCATTTTAACATTAAACATTCCCAGGTTAAGTGTGAAAATGTAAACGATGATATTTTTCTACACTACAAGTACCCATGTCAAAATGCAATGCAAATAAATCTCTCACAATCGGAGAAAAGGAGAAAAACTAGTGGGAAAAAACTTCTCCCCAAAAAAGAGAGATGAAAAGAAGAAAAGGAGGACTAAGTAGCCCCCCATGGATGACACCAACTGCACCCCAAGAAAATCTCACAAATGAAGGAAATTTCTCTTAGTGAAGGTTTTGGTGAAGATGTTTGTAGTCTAATCTAATGCTTCTACAGTACTTGAGATCAATGATCTCACCATGAATCAACTCTCGAATGTAGTGCATATGGATCTCGATGTGGTTGGACCATTAATGATGGACTAGATTATGAGAGATCTGAATCACACTTTGGTTGTCACAATGGATGATTGTGGGCTTCCAAAAGGGAATGCCAAACTCAATTAGAATGTTCTAAAGCTAGATGGCCTTAGTGGCGGCATTAACTAATCCTTGATACCCAGCCTCTGTAGATGAAAGAGCAATAGAAAACTACTTCTTACATGACCAACAAATTGGACTGGAACCAAGGGAGAAGCAATATATTGAAGTAGACTTATGATCCTTAGAATCATCTACCCAATCTGAATCTGTGTGTCCCACCAATTCAAAATCCATGCCCACTACATAATGAACCCCATAATTGTGAGTACCCTTGATGTAGTGAAGAATACACTTAGCAACTCTCTATTGCGACTCATGTGGATCCTACATGAATCAAGAGACCATGCCTAATACATATGAAATGTCAAGCCTCATATGAGTCAGATAGATGAGACTACCAACAAGATGTTGATGCAAAGTGCCTTCAACCAAGGGTGAAGAACACTTAGCCTCAAGTTTGTGTTGAGAAAAAGGTGTGTCAAACTTACTAGTGTAAAGTTTGTATCGGTTGAAGGTTCATTAGATTGATTGGTGGATTTCAAAGAGACTTAGTGGTTAGTCTCCTCGACATCCAGATAATCACTTCATCGAAGAGATGGTTCATCAGGTTGACACATGGATTTCAATGGGACTTAGTGGCTAGTCTCTTTGACATCCTGATAAGTGCTTCATCAAAGAGACATGCAAATTTTAGTGGGATGAAACATTGGCTAGTCTCCTCAACATCCTGATAAGCACTTCACCAAAGAGAGAAGCACATGTCGATGGGATGAAATGATTAGTCTCTTTGACATGTCGATAAGGTGGGACCAAATGACTATGAAGGATGGCATCAACAAGAAATGTGGTGATGAATGTTTGGTTGATATATCAAGTCACACTTGTGACGTTAGTTGTATGATGATGACAAGAGTGACAAGAGTGAAAGCTATTAATATTGTCCCCAACCTGCAAAAAAAAATTTGTGAATAAATACGTATCCTTTTGAAAGATATGGTCTAATCTTTTAAAACTAGGGTTTTGTTCCAAAATGATACAAAACTTGCAACAAAAAGGATCCAACTCCAAAATTCCTCAAAATTTGTCAAAATATTGGGCTAAAAATCAGTTAGGGGGTTCACGTCAGGTTCACCAAAATGTATATGAAAATTTTGAATAAAATAAAAATGATAAAACAATAAAATGCATTACCTAATCCAAATCTTCAATACCTCAAATAAATGCAATGATGAATAAATCATTCAATTGCTTTGATATGTTGGTTGCTCAATTCAGAAGCATAACATTGAGATGGAGATGATAGATGAATGATGATAGATAGAAATGGATGAAAGATTCAAGAATGATTTTGGCAGCATAAGAATACTTGAAGAATCAACCCCCCAAATGGCTTCTGAGAGGGTTGATTTATAGGAAAGATCTGATTTGGATTGATGGTTGAGATTGGATGTCAATAAGATGTCTTAATCAATGGTCAAGATTGAAAGTTTTAGTATGAAATAGGGTTAGGGCAAAACTAGGGCAATGATAAGGATGAATGACCAAGATTGAATTATAAGATAATCCAATCAAGGGTGGAAAATGAATGAGACAAGAGAAGATAAGAATGGCACAGATAATGAGGTTGGCACAAAAAAAAGAGGTTGTTGGAGAAAATTAAATAATTATAAAATTATTTAATTTGGGACGGAAGGTGAATAATTAAATAATAAAAGTATTATTTAATTATAAAAGACATGTGACATGTTGACTTTTAAATTAAATAATAATTTAATTCAAATTATTATGTGTCACTCCTCTTGCTTTATGTGTAGTCTAAGCACAACATTATAATAACTTACAAGGCTATTAATATATGTGCTTCACTATTCATTTGCTTTTAAATGTGCTAACAATAATGTTTTTGATGGGGAAAAATACGTTTTGATGGGACCCAAAACGCATTACAAGCTAGTTTTGAAGGGACCTAAAACCCTATCCAAGTGAAACATGTTGCAACAAAAATAAACCACAAACCACAAACCAATAACATCTCAACAACAGTAGCAGCAAAGGCTGCACAAAGGTTTTGAAGGAACCTAGAACCCTTTAACAACCAAGTTTACAATGGCTTGGACCCTAAAGGTTTTGAAGGGACCTTATGCCCTTTATAACTAGGTTTTAACAAGGACCTTGAACCCTTAACAACTTGATTCATCCAAGCAAAAATCAGCCTAAATAAATCAACATAAAAATGCACAACATCAGCATTCTAACAACATTGGCAAGTTTTTGTTGGTAGGTTTGGTCGTGAATCTTGATGTAGCATACCCGTGGCTTCTTTTAGCGCATAGGTGGTGACTTTTGGTGCATCCAGGCTCTATTATAGTGCATACGTGGCATCTTCCAACACATTTACCTCATGTTTTAGTGCATATATAGGATATTTTAGTGCATATGGTCTGAGTTTTAATGCATATGGTCTGAGTTTTAGTACATATGGTCTGAGTTTTAGTGCATATGGTTTGAGTTTTAGCACATATGGTCTAAGTTTTAGCGCATATGATCTTTTTTTTAGTGCATATGCTCTCTGTTATAATGCTTTTATAGTTAATCTTAAAATGGCCATATCGTGTCATACAAAGGCCTTTTTCAAAGATTTTTTTTTGAAATGGGGTAGAATTTCATAAGCTATGCAATGGTGTAAGTGTTTCTCAATTTTTGTAGAGTTAAAATTTTCAATTTTACAATTAAAATAAAAACACATTGTAATGTGGTCTAAATTTTAGGGTTTTTATGCTTAATCATTCATCTAACCCTCATATCTTCTTGTTTCTTGATCTCATATAGAATTTTGAGCATGGCTTCTAGGTTTTAAGAGGAGCATGGAGCGTTGAATTGAAATAAAAAGCATTAGGGATTTCATCCTTAGAGGCTTCTAAGTATTTGGATTTAAATCTCAATTTGTTCTCTCTAAAGTCAACATTAGGGAACTATTGCCTTGATTCTCTTAATTTCCACATAATGGACTTTGTGGGATAAAAATAAATTGAGACATAGACATTTAGTTCAAAAGGTAAGCAAGAAAGTGTTTGTGGTAAAAAGAATCCATTAAGCAAAGATAAAAGACAAATTGAACCCCACACATGTGTTTTCTCAAATGATTTCTCACAACATCAAAGTCTCAAAACCAAATTCCATCAATCATAACAAGCGTCTTAGTCCAAGAAATCTCAAGAAATGTTAGTCTATTCTTTACGCAGTTAGAGAAAGGTTTCTCTATAACTTTTACAAACGTCCATCAAAGGACAATCACAATTTATATTTGTTCTATTATTGTCAAAATCCAAGTCTCTTTCAACATTTTTAGTATCTCACTTTGTTGTTTTGTCAATTTCTTGGAAGCATAGGATGTTCTTCAATACCTAAGTCTTGTAAACCAAAGTCTCTCTAAGTTCACTTAGGATCAAAATCAACACTTTCATCCATCCTCAAACATCAATCAAAACCAATCTCACAAAAAACTCTTAGAAATCTTGAATAAAAAAAACCTCATGCTAGAATTTTGGAAAATCCTTTAAATCAAAAATCAAAATCATCTTGTTTGACTAAGTGAGTGTGGATGCATCCTTCTTCATATACTTAGTTAAACTATCACCTTGTGAGAAATTTTATTCCAAGATTGCATCCAACATATTGGGGTTTATTTGTTCATTATCCAAAATCCAAATCAAATTCAAAATCAAATCCAAATCAAATCCAAAATCCAAAATCCAAAAGTCCCAAAGTCTAGTATCTCCTTAAAATATTTCTTAAAGAGTTTAATCATTCACATCATCCATCTTTCACTTATCTCATCATCACCCTTTGATCCTTATCATCCTATATTTTCTTTTTTGTGCATAAAGTTTAGATCAATCTAAGGATTTAGAAGTTCACCTCCCACATTCCTAAAAAAATGATCCCTATTTTATGGTTCAAACTAGATCTCAACATAAGAAAAACATGGAAGCCAACAAGGAAACATCTACTTTGAGTGACTTGAGTCAAAATGCTCCTGAAATCAATCCCATTGGATCTAGTAATCCCCCACCCAATCTTCCTCTAGTACCACACGATCTTCAAGAGGGAGATTGTCAAGTTGAGGACATCACCAATAATGTCCTAGGAATGACTCAAGATGAAATCATAGAAATGGTCCAAAATCTAGAAAATCACAAGATTGTCAATGTCATGATGAGACTTAATCCTTCACAATACATGCTAGAATTAGAAAAAGAAGGGGGTAAACTCCCTTCTGATTATGAAATAAGAACTATTGTGGAGAAACCTTTTGAGAATATGACACTTGTACCATTCACACCACCCTTTCATAGCACCGTCCAACCCATTCCACAACCCACATCATCCCTTGCTCCAACTCAACCCATTTTCAACAAGGGGATTTCATTACTCCATGCTCTTGAAACACACCCCCTTGTAAATAACCAAAACTTGGATACAAATACTATCCCTCAAGATCCCAAGCATCCATACGTTCCACTCGTCTTTCATGACACCAACAACCCATCCTCTATTGCAGTATATTCTCCTAATACACAAGTCTCTCTCCCCATGGTACCACAAGGACAAGCAGGACTATTTGAACAAGGGGGAATCTTTGGGGCCTCTTATTCACTTGGTCAAGGAAATCTACCACCACTTCCACTACCAATTCCATTGCCAATTCCTCCACCACTACCTCCTCTACCACCAACATCCACATCAACCCTTGGTTTAGGGAAACCCCATTTACCTAACATACCAAACCCAAATCAATCAAACTAAAAAAATCCTCTAATCATAAATCAAATCAGTGTACCAAATCCTCCAAACATGCCACTGATATCACAACAATAGGTGACATCAATCCAAGCAACACCATCAATCACTACACCTCAAAATGTGGTCTCCCAAGGACCCAACATATCAATCAATCCATCTACCACACTCACTCAAAAAAAATATTAACAACCACCTCAACAAAATCTCATCACACCATCTCATACAATTCCAAATCCTCCACCTCCACCATCGAACCCAAACATGACAAATCAATACAACTTAACATTGCAAGCAACTTGACAAGGATATTAAAAGGAACTCCAAAAATTCCAAAATCAACAAGCTACACAAGTTGCATGCAAGCGTGAGCATAGAAGGCCACACAACAACTGCAACAAGCTGGCCAAGCATAAGGCCAAGCTCTATTACAACAAAAACAAGCCGCACAAGTTGCACAAGTAGCACAAGCTGCACAAGTTGTCCAAGCTGCACAAGTTGCTCAATATCAAGCCCAACAAGCTCCATCACAAGGACAATACTAGGAACAATAACAAGTGGCTCAACAACAAGCCTATCAGCAAGCTTTGCAATAATACCAAGTGCAACAAGAAGTGACTCAACTACTAGCTCAACAACAAGCATTGTTGGCACAATGGTAGCAAGACCAACAACAAGCATTATTGGCACAACAACAACAAGACCAATAACAAGCATTGTTGGTACAATGGCAATTGCAGGTATACGAATAAGCATTGATCGCATAGAAAATTTTGCAACTGCCTCCCACAAACACACAAAGCAATCCACCCATCACTCCAACAATCACACCACCTCAAAACATTTTCATTCCACCACCTAATCTGCAAGGTGATGTGTCTACACAAATCAAATTTCTCTCACAAAAAGTGCTAGACCTTCAATCAGGGAAACCAATGAAATCACCAAAGAATTTTTCCCTTATCCATTCGACAAAAGAATTGTGATGAAACCATTCCCACAAGGATTTGAAATCCCAAATTTTGACAAATACAAAGGGATGGGTAATGTTGAAGATCATATCAGGGAATTCCAGGTACATTGTATGGAATTTTCATACGATGATTCTTACCTAATTTGACTCTTCCCTTGAAGTTTGGATGGACCTACAATGGAATGGTTCTCTCATCTCCCCCCTGGAATCAAAAAGTTCCAAGAAATTGTGGACACATTTGTACAAAACTATTCATTCAGCATAGGCATGGACATGAGTCTAGAAGAACTATATGCCTTAAAACAAGTGAGGGGGGAAACATTTGCATCCTTCTTACAACAATGGTGATCCAAGGCCAACAAAAGCAAATGGGCTATGCTAGAAAAACAACAAATATGTACCATCATCGCCAATCTTGAAGAGGCATTTTCCTTCCATCTGAAAATGCAATGCATCACCACATATGACAAGTTGATCCCAAAGGTGATCAACATTCAACAAGCACTTATCACACAAGGGGGAACACCCACTTATCAAGACAACCATCTATCAACTTGCTACAATGAAAAACCTGGTACATGGGCAAAGAACAAGAATGTCACTAACAATGGTGTTGTTGATGCCAAAGTTGTGATTAGTGCCCCAACGAAAAATGCAGAAACATATTAGCAACCACAATCCAATAACCAAAACAATAGGCAAGCCAACACCATATCAAACCAACCAAACAATCAAGCAGTTAATAATTTGAATAATCAGGGGGGACCACCCTGTGAAATAAATATTCCCCCAAGTGAAAATAAACACCCCTTGGGGAATCAATTGAATCTATCATGAAAAAATGGTACAAGAGAATCTCATTAAAATCCTTGTCTATGAGAATTATCAAGAACCCCAAGTGAAACCACCATGGTACAACGAAAATCACCTTTATGATTTTCATAAAATTAAGGGGCATACAATGGCCAATTGCATGCGATTGAAAAATTTGATCCAAGAACTTATCAATGACAAAATCATAAACGTTGAACAACCTGTAGGAAATCAAGACCTAAAGATATACATGAATCCGATGCCAAATCATGACAATGGAAAAGGTAAGTATAAAAGTGTAAACCATGTTTATGACCATGTTGTTGCATCCCTAGATGAATGGGTCAATGTCGTCACTATCAAGGGAGCCCAATTCGATTGTGGAGTCACCACACGTGGTGGAAGAGTTACCATTTATGGACTATCACAACCACCCAAGGCATCCACTACTAATCTGAAATCCATTCCCAATGGTTGCAATGTCTTGGACCAGCTAAAAATAACTTCTACTCAGATCTCCATCATGGAGTTACTGAAAATCTCACTTGCACATAGGAAAATCCTAGAAGAAGAATTTTAGCCACATCCTCCATCCCAACAAACCTTGATGCAGATCAATTCCAAGCTATGGTTAGATGCCTCACCACACCACATCTAGATTAACATTTTCTAATTAGGACTTCCCAATGCAACCATCCCATAACTGTGCACTCCATCTCAAAGTCTTGGTACATAAGAACAAAGTCAAAATGGTCTTGGTGGATGGAGGTGCAAGTTTGAATATTTGTACCCTCAAACTAATAAAGAATCCGGGATTCTTTGAGGATTTCATTGAAAAAGGTAAAGGTATAACAATCAGGGCATATGATGATCAGGAAAGATTGTCTCAAGGCACTATTCAACTCCCTATTCAAGTAGGGCCAAATATTATGGAAACCACATGCCAAGTCCTTGATCTTGAATTACCTTACAATATCCTCTTGGGATCCCCATGGATCCATGGGATGCAAGCTATGGCATCCACCTTCCATCAATGTGCCAAGTTTCCTTATCAAGGTCAAGAGGTCACCATCCATGGGGATCCCGAGCCATTTTATTATTGCAAGAATTTGGAAGCTAAGTACTACAAGATCCCTCAAGTCCCAAAGAATGATGAAGGCCCCATGACTCCATACATAGACCCATCTACCTTAGCCTACACATATGAGACAAAGACACCTACCATTCCCGACATCTTTGATATCAAAGTCATTATCCAAGAAAATGGGTGTGGGGGCTACAAAATGAAGAAGAGTGCTTTTGTAATAGGAGAGTTACTGCAATCTCCTAGATCTCATGGGCAACCACATCCAAATAACACCTCATCCCAAAATTTCAAGGCAGATCCCTCTAGATTCAAGTGTTGGGGGGACCTAAGCTGAGAAGTGGTAGATGGAAAGGACACATTAAGTTTGTTATACCAAGATGAAAGGCATGTGCCCACTCTCCCTATAGATGATGACAACAAAGGACTACAAATGATGCTTGAAATGGGCTACAACAAGAATAAGAAACTTGGAAAAAATGATAATGGCCTTTTAGAACTCATTATTGCTAAGAAGTTCTTTAAGGAATATTGGTCTTGGATGTACCCCTCTGAAGGTAACCATACTTGGCAAAGCTACCCTAGTTAAAAAAGTCAAAGCTCCCCTTTAGTTACCAGTATCCATAGGGTTACCTTTAGATAAATTTACCTTTGATATAACCGATGGGTGTGATGAGGACCCATCACAGATCTACCTGTGTTATTCAAAGATTCCAACCTCTTTATGATTAGTACACTATCTTTTGAGAAAAACAATAAAACCAATGTGCTAAAGTTAGTCTATCCCTAACTCATCAACTTGACTAACGAGGACCACCAATTTTGGACACATTTGAAAATGATGAGGCTCTCTCAAAATTCATGGAATTCTAGGATACTATACCATGTGGACATCACAAAGCAGGATTCAACATCGAGTTGGACACACATGCCTACTATGGAGAAATGATTGAATCCCTCTGTCGCAAAAGTGAAAATTTAAGAATAATATCTAGGTATTTAAGTGAAAACCACACTGTGACACTTTCAGACCCAAAAATAGTAAAAACAAAGGATGCATCAATGGTGGAAACCTCTTTGAGGTGCCATAGGATGAGGGATTTAATTTTCATCTTAGTGTTATACATCAGAAGAAGTCAACAATCTTAGCAGAGAAGTGCAATCCGGTTAACCTAGGAACTAAAGAAACACCACACATAACCTTTTATGCAAAATCACTTTTAACAGAAGAACAAGAACTCCTAGCTGCATTCCTAAGGGAAAGGAAGGTAAAATTTGCATGGACCTATGTAGATATGCCTGGTCTTGATCTAGAAATTATGGTTCACCATCTAGCTATCTATCCAGAAGCAAAGCTAGTAAGACAAAAAAATAAGTAAAATGCATCTACAAATAACATTATTGATCAAACTGGAATTACAAAATCTCCTCGATGTTGGCTTCATATGGCCAATTGATTATCCAAAGTGGGTCTCAAATCTTGTACCCATTTCAAAGCCCACTTGGGGCATCTGCATCTGCATAGATTTAAGAGACCTTAAAAAATCATGTTCGAAGGATGATTTCCCCCTCCCAAACATACACGTGATTGTAGATATGACAACAGGGCATGAAATTTTATCACTAATGGATGGATTCTCAAGGTACAATTAGATCATGATAGGTAAGGATGACCAACATAAAATGGCTTTCACTTGTCAATGGGGGACTTATTGCTGGAACATGATGCCATTTGGGTTGAAAAATTCAAGGGCTACCTATCAAAGAGCTATGACTCTAATCTTCCACAACATGATTCACAAGACTATGGAAGATTATGTAGATGACATATTGGCCAAATCTAGAAAGCATGGAAATCACATAGCATCACTAAGCTCCATCTTTGATAGGCTAGAGGAGTATAAGGTCAGACTCAATCCAAAGAAATGTGTGTTTGGTGTACAATCAGGAAATTTTTGGGTATATCGTGTCTATGAGGGAAATTGAGGTAGATCCTGCCAAGGTCAAGAAAATTCTTGAAATGGAGGCACCAAAAACATTGAAGCAGTTAAGAGGCTTACAAGGAAGACTCCAGTCCATCCATCGATTCATAGTGCAGTTAGTAGATAAGGCTATCCCATATTTTCATCTACTCCACAAGTGGGTAGCATACAAATGGGATGAGAAATGTGACCAGGCATTTAATAAAATCAAGGAGTACTTGCTCACACAACCAATCCTAATGCCACCAATTCCAAGCAAGCCATTGATCCTATACCTATTAGCAATAGCAGCAACCCTTGGCACTCTCTTAGCACAACATGATGAAAATGGGAAAGAGAGAGCTATTTACTACATCAGTAGAACCATGGTAGGCCATGAGTTGAATTATACATTCATTGAGAAGGCTTACCTAGCAGTAGCATTTTCCTCACAAAAATTTAGGCACTACATGTTAGCTCATTAGATAAAACTCATTGCCAAGATAGACCCACTCAAATACTTTCTTTCTAAAGAAATTCTCACAAGGCGGATGGCTAAGTGGGTCATGATCCTATCAGAGTATGATATCAAATATGTGGAAAAAAATGCCATTAAAGTACAAGTGATTGTAGATCAGTTGGCAGATCGAAGCACCTATGTATTCAGAAAACCCATTGCTATCAAAATTTCCTGATGAGTCAATGTTTAATCTCAATGCAACAAATAATTGGAAAGTATACTTTGACGGGTCCTATACATAGCATGGGTCGAGAGATAGATTCTTTTTCATCACACCACAAGGAGACTGTATACCAAGGTCATAAAAGTTGTCATTCCTTGCATGAATAAAATTGCAGAGTATGAGGCTCTTGTCATAGGACTCAGAATTGCAGTACAATGACAGATCATAGCACTTAAGGTCTATAGAGATGCACAGCTAATCATCAATCAGATAAATGACGAATACCAAACAAAGGACAACAAACTAAATCCATACAAAAAAATGGTGGAAAGTGTTGGACTCAAGGAACACTAAGAGCGGGGTGAATTAGTGTTCAACAAATTAGACTTTCAATTCAGATCTTAAACCATTTTCAGCACATAAACATAAATAAATATGCAAGCACATGAACAAGATGACCAAAACACCCAAATTTTTTTTTTTTTTATGTGGAAACCCTATTAGGGGAAAAACCACGGTGGAGATTAATCCACAATTTATACTCTATTAAAAGTATGAATAAAAGGGAATGCACTTGCATTCAGACACACTGCCTAGATCTCACTGCTTCAAATAAGGAAGGCTCACTACCTTACAAAATGTTTGTGATTACCAAAAAAATTGAACTAAGAAGATAGCATCTACAAATTCCTAGATTTAGTTCTGATGAAGCACATATAACAGATTATGAACCTTCTATCTGATCCTACAACTTGCTATGCTCTGCTTTGCCTTAATTCACAATAATCTTCTTCTGCTCAAACAAAATTCACTCAACTGATATTTTGATGTTCACTCATACATTTTTTCTACTCTTTTCTTACATTCATACCTTCTCACCACTTTGTCCTCTATCTCAAAAATGAATTATCGATCTCATATATATATATCCGCTAGCAAATATTTTAATCACTTAAGTCGGCTTCAACAAAACATGAAATAATGTCCAACAATCAGCTCAAATCATGAGAAATCTTTAATGCACACCCACACAAGTGGGCTAAGACATAGCTGGGACCCAAGAAAATATTCTCAAACTTGGAAACAATTAAACAACTACTCCTGATACATCCGCGACATGCTACATTCATTGAGTTGGCCACAATGAGCAAATAAACAGAAAATCATTCTACTGAATCTCATAACTCATACATCAATTTCTACAACACCACAAAACTTACCAATAAGGTAACATACATGCTTAACAAACTTTCCTCGGGATCCACAACACAAAATGATGATTCGGTGGAGCATATAGATCGACTAACTAATTGGACACCCTGTTCTTCATGCTTTCTATCGGTAACACACTGTCTTCTACATTTCCTGCTCGTATAAGTAGATCATAATCTTTGGACCAAGATAATGACTTCAGTTGCCATCAATGACAACACTAGAAGCCATAAAAAATCTCCCCAAGCCATATTCCAACAATCTCCCCCTTTGGCATTGATGGCAACACTTAGTGAAAAATGACTAAGTGTCGAAACCAAAACTCAAAATTCCAAAACACAACAAAGCACTACTCCCCCTTAGAATGTCAAGACATTTTTCACTGCTCTCCTCCCCCTTTGACATCAATGACAAAAATTTACTACTTACTCTACTTTTGCTACAATTTACACTGCACTCTCTCACCTTTTATTGATGCAAAAATTGATCAAAATTTGAGAAATTACAACTGCTGCACAAATCAAAAAATTATTTTATACTTATCCTTTAACTCTGAAAGAAATTTCTTCCAAGCATCTACTGCAATCCCAATAATTATTAAAAAACTATTATTTTCTGATGTTTGGTTGATGATCTACATAAGGGATTATGGAATTGTAATCACTTCTTCCAACTTCTCTCCTTTCTTTAGAACCTCAATTTGATGCTCCATTTTGCATTCAGTTAGATCCTTCACTTTCCAAAAAGTGTCCATAAGAGTGTTTCTGGTAAAGTGAACCTTTGCATGCTCAGCCTGCAACTCATGAATCTTTTTCTTGACTGCTCCATCCTGGTCCTGAAACATATTGTAATCCTGACCAATTATGATAAGCTCGCTCTCAATTTGCTCTAGCTTGTCCTTGTATTTACCAACCACATGAGGCCACCAAAGACAATAATTGTAGGCCTTATTTGCTAGGTCAATGTATTACCTTAACACATTCATTTTCTTTTTCATTTTGGTGAGAGATAGCCTAAAATGCTCCTTCAGATGTAGAATTACTTCTTCCTCTTTCCTCTCCTAAGGCACAGAGGCCATAGCCTCCCAATGCATTCAATCAATTCTTCTGGAAGTACATTCTACAAACTTTCCAATTAAATGTTGTTGTGCACAAATTATCTACCTAGAGTGTCCTTAATGAAGTCCTATTCATATGATGGTCCTTTTAACCATATGTTAGCAATCTTTTGCATTCCATCTTCTTCCTAAACAATCTACAATATCTTTGTTTTAAATAAATCACCTTCTTCATCGCTTTCTTCTGCTATCATCACATCTAGTTCAACTAATTCCGGTTCATCTCTTGCAATGTAATCATCGGAATCTTCATCTTGTATATCCAAAATTACTTTCTTTTTTCCTTTTTCTCTAGTTTTATGAGATTTTTGTACTAGAGGAATGTCATCTACAAACTCTAGATCCCTTTTATGCTTCTTCTACACCTTACCGAAAGAGGACCCAACTTCAACTGCTCTTACTGGAAGAGAGATTCCAACTATTCCTAACTTTCCCAACAACTCTCTAAAGAAATTTTCATGAACTTGCTCACAATTTTCCAGAGTATTGAAATGTTTAAAAGTTTTCTTACAAATAGGGTCATTTTTCTTCCATACCACATTATCATTCTAAGGAAAGCAATTCAGAAAATACATCATAATGCATAAAACTAGGGTACCAAAATTGAAGGGGAAATCTACATCCTTCATGAATTACACATTATCCAACAATTGATCCTTCAACAATCCACATAAATCAAATTCTTCATCATCCATTATCATTTTGTGAGAAATGTAAACTACGCCTGCCGAGGTTGATCCTTCC
>VDFB02058242.1:762052294-762117713 GCA_007258455.2 Sequoia sempervirens | reverse complement strand
CCTCCTCCATCACAACCACAACTAACCCAACCAGTTCAAAATCAAGTGGTAGATATTAAAGCAGCAGTTCCTTATAGCTATGGGGACCCAAAGAGACAATTTACTCCCTTACCCAATACCCTCCATAACACAATGAACCAATTAATTCAAAAACGCATGCTCACTTTGCCACCCATTAGACCACTTCATCAAATCAGCCCTTACCACCCACCTTCAAACATAATGCTTATTGTCATTTTCATTGCCAAAATGGACATGACATTGAACACTGCAAGCATCTAAAAAATTTAGTTCAAGACCTCATTGATTCAGGCCATTTGTCCATTGTGGGTGTTAATGATCAAGGCAATAAGTTTGTTGAACCCCCTAACCAGAACTTACAAATTTTCACCAATCCCATGCCTAAACACACTACTTTATTTTTCAAGGCAAGCAAAACTTCAAGCACTAATGTAATGACTATCGATACAAACAATGAACAATATGATATACCTCCACCTATTATTGAATATAGTCCTATGGATCAACTTGTGGCTATGATAAACATTATCCCTCGTAAGGGCCAAACTATTAAATCGCTTGATATCACTTTTTCTGCTAAAGACATACTACAAAAGCTTCTTGATGGTCCTCTCTACATAGCTGGCAGAATTTATGATAAGCCCACTAATGGGATATTAATAGATCCCACTTGTGGCAAGAATGTGATCAGGGAGGAGTTTCTAGTATTACATGAGCTATATCAAGATGCTTATAATAAACCAACTTCATGGATTAAAACACATACTAGTTTTGCATGCCCTATGATCGGATCGATCATAGTCCCCTTACAGATAGGACCTAAAACTTTGGATGTAACATTTTCAATTATTCCACAATCCTACCAATTTCATTTTTGGCTAGGCCACCCTTGGCTTTGCTCAATGAAAGTGGTCCCATTGGTTGTTCACAAGTGTTTGAAGTTTCCACATGGCAATGAGATATTCACCATACACCATAGTGGCTTTAATCCCTTATCTTCCAAAGGTGATTTTTCATTAGAAGCCTTTTGGACTAAACCCATGGAACCCATCACCCCTCAAAAGGACTTCTTTTTCATAGCTTATCAAAATTTCAAAGCCAAATGCATAGCCAAATTGTCTCTTCGTAACATGTCCCCTTCCACTTCTGCTCCTATCATAAACGAAACCATGCTTTAACCTAATTCTGACATCGAACAAACCATACAACCTCATGACCAACCACCCTTAGATACTTCCTAGCCATCATTTAAACGACCAAGGGAAAATGAAACAACTCTTGTCATGCCTCCTCATATTAAACAAGTGTATAAAGCCAAAGAGAAAGTGGTTTCAACCTATCCTCTTTGGTTTCTTCCATTATTTCCTCTTTGGAAGTAGAAGACCCTATAATGCCTCAATCCGGTCTTACACCTCAACAACTCCAAAATTGAATTAAATGAAACTTCGGTGCTAGGGAACGTAGGCGTCGTCGTCATCTCCTTGCTCGTTAATCTCACATGGAAGAACATAAAGAAAATCAACCTCCACCTTTGATAGAAGTAATAGAAGACCACCCTCCTTCTCTTGACCTGCCACAAGACAGTCCAGTGCAACAATCACAACAAAATGAACCAATCCAACAACCACAACTTTTGATACATCCATCCTTAGAAATCACCCTTCGTCCTCTTGTTGTCATTAATCTTGATGATGATGATGATGATGATGATGATGCGACGATAGAAAAAATAGATGAAGAAGTGCATAAAGACCTAAATTATCTATTTTCATCTACAATGAGCTTACATGATAAATCCTCTCAACCAAGTGAAGAACCTAGTATGACTCCTAGTTCGACGCTTGCAATTATTCCTTTGGATAGTCAACTTCCCTTACATTACACTGAACATGATTGGGAGGCAGATGACTTGTTAGATGGTTGTTTTGCATTTTCCTAACTAGCCTTTTTTCTTTTTTCTTTTTATTTTTCCTTTTTATTTTCATGTATGTATCGTGTTCCCCTATATCATGTGTTTGATGTTCCCTCTCTTTGTACACTTATTCTATTCATATCTATATTCTTCTATTCATCATGCATTATTTTTTTACTTTTGTTTTGTGTTTTCCTTTTGGGGATGATGCAAAGTGTAGAGACGCCCTATGTCTTCCATGTTGACCCAAATGGTCCTTTTTCTTTTGTTTTGTTTTTTCCTTTTGGGGATGATACAAGACATCAAGACCGCAATGTCTCCTTCATGTTGACCCAAAATATTTTTCATTTTCTTTCTTTTTGCTTGTATTTTCCTTTTGGGGATGATGCAAGCGTAGAGGCGCAATGTCTTCCATGTTGACCCAAAAAGCGGACTTTATTTTCCTTTTTTCTCTCTTTGTGTCATTCTTCGATTCTATGTGCTTTGGGGAATGATGGCAGTTCCAAGCTCTTTCATAAAAATAGTGCAGCAATGAACATACTGACCCCAAATCCATAGATCCCTTATGTGTTTGGTGTGCTCTTTTTTGGGGGACAACTCCCTTTCTTTTCTTTTCATTTTCCTTGTAGCAACCCTAACTGCAGAAACCTTATGACTTGGCATAGGGATTTCCAAGTTGGCTCTCATATCTTTTCTTGCTTTTATTTTCCTTCCTGCTAAAGCAATTTCTCACATAATGATCATGTGCTTAGTTCCTTTAAATTGGGGGCATACGTACCATAATTCATTTTCATTCTTGGTTCCTAGTGTAGCCTTGTCATTTATGTGACATGTTCATCACTTTTTGGATGACATTGGGTATGAGGTCCTTCATAAGTGTGATCTATTGCAACATATTACTTTCCTCTTGGTGGCTTGATGTGATGCATTGCATCCCCTAAGTTGTGAATATACTATTATTTGATTGGTCCTCTCTTGCAGACATTAGACACAATGTTCCCTAAGTGACTGACCTTGCATGAACTTAACAAGACTCCTTTGAACATCTTTCACATTTTACACTTAACATTTTACATTTTTTCATTTTACACCTTTTTCCACCTTGCATAACACAACTTGCATGCCTGTGGTACCAGTTTCTTTTTGTTCATGACATTTTCCTTGTGGTTCCTTGTTAAAGTTGTCAGGAGGTATAAATTTAATATGGTTGAGTGGGAAGCCCACCTAGTGGCATGACTTTTCCCCATATCCACCTTTGTGTTTGTTAGTGCATACCAACTAGAGTGTGTATCTTACCTTTTTATGCTTTCTCACCCTGCAAACAACTAGAAGTTTTGTGGCCCCAGAAGAGTACATTTGGGCCTTCTCACCTGAAAGATCGTTATGTGTTCTATCACCCTAGAGTGAGTACACATTCTCTTTTCCAAACAATTAGCCTAGATCTAATCCACAACTAGTTGAATTGACGATCAAAGCTTCATCTGATTCATTTCAACACTTGTGTGTTCCTTTGTTCTTATGCTTAGATTACCATGGGATCTTCATCTTGGGGGATTGATCATCCATATTGATCTTTGTCATTCCATCTTGTTAACGTAAGTACATTTGAACCCTCCTCTCAATGTTCATGGCTACTTTAGTGTGAGTTTGAAGCAAGTTCATCCTCTCACTAAAGTGAGGGCTACATGTGTTGTAGAAAAATGGCCCTTTGTCATTTTCATAGCCTTTTAGGTCTTGTTTCATGGTATTTGATCTATTTTTATTTGATTATATGTTGTAACATGGCTTGAACATGCATATTTAGGTACTAAAATTAAAATAATGATGTCTTGTGAAGGTGTTGGGTATGTGCAGGATCATGGTGGGCCAAAAAGTGGTGATATGATGGGTATGTGTAGGGTATGTGTTTGACAACTTTTTTTTACGCAAAATTGATGAAACAAAAAGGGTTTTTAAAGGAGATTCTTAGCTTTCCACCAATATAAATTATATTTTACTTTGAATTTAATAAATAATTATTATTCATTTTCTATTTGAATTACGACTAAAGTCTTGATTGGTAGTCTAATTGAAAAACATCTATAGCTTTCAAACTGTATCACATTTTTTGAATCTAAAAAATGCATCACATTCTATGCTTCACATGCTATAATATTTTAAAAAAAAATGAATTTCATGAAGTTTTGACCAAGTTAAGGTTGTCAGACATAAGAGCTTTTATACTTTTAAAAGTTGTAATAAAATTCATAATTAATTATTTACTTGGAAAAAAATTACAAAAAAATATGCATCACATCGGAACATGAGTCCTCTACTTATATCTAAAATATTATAAAAAATATTATCATTTTATTGTGGTTAGGAATTGGTCAAACAAACACCTACTTATTTTTTCCCTAAAATTTAATTACTAAATTTAAAATTTTCACCAAATAGATTTTTTTATTTTTTTAAATAAACCTAGTAGTTTAGAAACTACATTCAATTTTCTATAGATTCTATTCTTACATATTTTTGAAATAATATAGATAACTTATTTAAATTTTTACGTCAAGTTTCCTAACTCTGATTTTTCTAATTTTTTTGCCACTTAAAGGCCTATTTTTTCCATGATGATCCTGCACATACCCTGTTTTGAAGTGTTGCAAAAAATTTCTACATTCTTCTAGAGTCTATTAATTACAATTTACCTAAAAATCACCTTTTCATCACTAATTAATTCCTATTTTAAAGTCTTGTAAAGTCTTGTAACAAGATTTCATGCTTTTCTAGGCATAACTTCACTATTTATCCCTTTCTCATGCTTTATTTGGTTCCTTTATGCCCTCATATGTCTTAATTAAGTGTATTTTTGAATGTAATCTCGATAAACAACATTAAATACAACTTAATTACCGACACCTATTTTCAGGTCCTAGGTGGGACCCATTTTCCATGGGTGGTGAATGAGTCCCACTTGGCTCCAAATTCAAAATTTTAAAAAAATTCTTCCAAATTTTTATTCAAAATCACTTGATGTCGTTCTATGATGAGGTATGAATGGTTAACTAAGGCACAAGATTGTATAAATAAGTGATTTTCACTACATTTTACATCATCCAACATTCACGCATCATATTCAAGCAATCTCAAGAATTCAAGCATCCTACAACATCAATTCAAGCATTACTCAATCACTTTGGAGTATCCATTGACATTACTTCATATTTGCATCATCAAGGGTTTGGTAAGTTGATAGCAATGGAATGTTATTAGTTTATCATTCTCTTTCATTTCATTGTTTCATTAAGGGTTTGATTACCAAAAGTGGGGTTTGACCAAGGCAAACCCCTATTTGCTAACCCTCAACCAGTTTTCCCCTAGTGCATGTGTATTTGCATACTTTTGTGTGTAGATTTAACAAGATTTTTGGTGTTGAAGATTGGTAAAAAATTCAACTAGGTGCTTCAAGTCAACTCATTCATATTTCAAGCTTGGAGAAGGTTTTCTATCGGTTTCCTATAGAATTGACTTTAACAACCTGACAATTAGAGATTTCTAGATCTGGTGTTACGGAGTTGTCTCCTAATTTTTTAGAATTTTGGGAGAGGACTGATTCACCACCAGTGGAGAATGAGTCCCACCTTAGGATTGAAAATCTAAATTTTATCATATTCTGGATCTCGACAGTCAAAAACTAGTTTTCATCACTTTTTCACCAGTAGGAGGACTAATTCGCCACCCTGGGTGAATGAGTCCCACTGTGAAATTTTAGTAATTTTAGTTAGCATTCACAACATTCTAGATTCATCAATTCTTGCCCAGGTGCACTCTGTTTCATCCTATTTCTTTCTGTTCTGCATTATTTCATCATTTAGTTCATTATTTGCATATCATAGTGTGTTTTCCAGCATAGTTTAAATCTTAGTTTTGCATTCATATTTCAGCTTTCTAAACCATTTAATTGCATTTAGTTTACTTCATTTAGCTTAGATAGCATTACACATAACATAATTTGAATGAACCCTTAGCATTTTTTCCCTATCTCTCTCCTTTTAGGTGAAAACCCCTAGAAGAGCAAGAGAAGTCCATAGGAACCAAAAATAAATGGTTCAAGTTTCCAATTATATGCATGTGAATTTCATGAATGATATTTTGTAGCATGAAACATCTAAGTCGATATACCCACAAATAAACTAGATTTATACATACAACTAACTAGAACTATATATTTAATATCATATATTATTGTTCCAAACATTTACACAAATTTACTAAAAAATTGTTGATAATAAATATTACAATGATTACAAATATTTTTTGAAAATATCAAAATTATTGAGATACCTAGAAAGCTAAAATATTCCAAAATTGAATTATAAATACAACCTCTATATAAATTCATCCTTAATAAAATAGAGGGTTTCCATCCTCCAATATCTAGGAAAGTAATCAAGTTTCATCCACTAATCTCTATAACCCAATATTTTTTTCCTCAAATCCAATAGGTGAATATAGTGCTCAACTCTATAAATTATAGTTTGTTTGAATTGGAGAAAGATCTAAAAATGATGAAGCTTCCTAAATTTCTAGAGGATGAAAGCTTAACATGGAGTCTACATTTGATGAGAGGAATTTACAAGTTTATCTCCAAAATTAACATTTAAATGAGGCCATTAATAGTATCCCAATATGTGTAAGGTGGTAGTTTAGGTTCTTTATTTAAACAACGATATTCTAGGAAAAAGAACACCTAAGGTGGGGAACCTAGGTAAATGTATGCTAAAATGATGAATATAGAATACTCTAGAGGTCTAAAGTTATGATTTTAAAAGTTCATAAGTTGAGTGGTGAAATACAAGAGGGTTTCAATGATTCCCATGCCAAAGGGTGCATGCGCTAAAAAAATAAGGGAATTAAGAGCTGATGTTCCATTCAAATAGGTTTCCATTTGGTGCACTGACATTAATTTTCCTATAGATCCAATGTTAGGGGTTTGGGGAATTGGATGATAATTTGGTAAATTACAAAGGAAATAATTTTTTTATGATATTAGGAAGGAGGAACAATGGAACAATAGAAAATAACATTTGGAGCTACCTAGTATAGGAGGGAGAAGGGATTGGTCTTTAGACATACCTTATACAATTGGGAGCATGGACTGGACTTTGTGGATACCTAATAGAGGATGGATCAAGGATTATAATTAGAGATAATTGATGTAGGAGGGAGTGAGGGACAAGATTCAAATATACAGGTAACATAAGAGGGAGTGGATATTGGGCTTCAAAGATACCCAATATAGGGGGAGCATAAATTGAGCTTGAAAGACGTACATGATGCAAGAGAGAGCAGGTATCAAAATTTAGAGATATCTAATAAAGAAAGGATCAATTATGTGACATACACAATAGTAGGATAATGAGTGAGAGGAAATATTGAAATTTTACATGCCTAAACTTGTAATGGAGTGGAGATCAAGGTTTGGAATTTTTGCAACATTGGATAACCTTTTGGTGTATTGAAAGGGAAATGTATGGGAGCTTATGATATAGTGAAGGCTAGAACTCAAGTATATTAAATATAATAGGGATAAAAAATTAGGGGTACAAAATACCTAGTATCAAAGTAATGAGGGAAATGACAACCTAAAAATTTGCATGCCCGAGAGTAACAAAAGAGCAAGGATTAGGGTTAGAGGTTTTAAGATACTAGATACCATTTTGGTATATTGTTAGGAAAATGTCTATATGCCTAAAATATAGTGGTGGTGAAGACCCAAGGATAGTAATTCCTTCAAATTGACTACAAAGAAGGGAATAAACTCTAGCAACTTGTAAGGGAGGGTGATCCCACAATACTAATTTACACTTTCTCGGAGATCCTGATTTTTGCTAAAATAACATATTTTTATAAAATATAGCGATTTAATCCTTGAAAAGTTCCATTTAAAGGATTCCAATTGAAGAGGGTTTGATCAAACCACCTTAGATCAAACCCCCTTGGATAGAACCCCGCTAGTTTTAAACCATACCTATAATGGAGTCTCCTTTACACCTGGCATCAAAATGTTGATAAAAAACCACTTTTGATTTATCTTTTGGGGGATCAAATGAATTCATTTAAATTTATTTTTTTGTGAGTATGTAGTCCTTATTATAAGCTTCCCAAAAAGTATAATTTTAAATCAATTTAATTTGATTATTATATTTATTTTTTATTTCTTGTTAATGTAGGTTTTTCACTGAAAATCAAGCTCTTTGTTCTACATATGTGGAAAAATAGCAGATTATCAAAATAAAATTTTAAAAAATATCAGTGCACTAGATATTGAATTCCTTGATCCAACAAAAAAAATTGAATTTTGAGACATACAAAAAAAATTTGTGTTGTATACGGTCCGCCTATGTCTGAATTGTAATTGGTTTGACTTTGAAACTTGATTAAGGAAAAAATATTCAATAAAACACTATGAAACTAAATGAAAGCACTATATATCATAGTTACAAATCTAAATACGAAAAAAATAGAATTTTATCCTTCACGGAAAAAAAGTTATGTTGTATACGATGAGCATTGGTCTTTAAAAATGGTGTTTACTGAAAAAAAACAAGTTTTCAAAGGAGATTGGAAAATAAATTGCAATATGATTCCAAAATTTTTGAAAAAAATATCTTTAGAATCTACAGACAAAATGTCACAAAGCACTAGTTTGCATCATCTTCAAATTCCTCATGGTTTAGCCGCTATAGGTGCTCGAAAGTGAAGATGTAGTTAGAAAAAAATAGTTCAATGTCCAATTTGGACAAAAATTGTAAACCAGTATTATAGGATCACCTGGGAGTGAGGTTGTGGGGGAAAAGCATGGTAGTAGTGAAAGTTCTAAGTTTTTTTTTTTTTACAGAAATAGGGAATGAGGAGTTTGAGGGAAATGAAAGAAAAGGGACACCAACATCAAAAAGTCTATAATTTTAATAGTTAAGGGAAAGTGGGGGTTTAGTGAATGAGGAACCAAGGGAAAAGGTACCAAGGTAAGGAAAGTTCTAGAAACCCATAGAAGATAAATGATTGAGAAAGTGATCAATGAAGGAAAGTTATGATAGCATAAGAAATATTAAAGTGACCCAAACACTCTTCAACTTAAGAAAAATGAAAAGGGAACATTATATTTTTACATTTGATTCTTTTATTTAAGTCATGTTTGTTGTGTTTTGTATATTCTCATTCTCACCTACTATATTATGGCATATTTTTTGTTTCCCACTTGGGACATATTCTCCATGATTGTTTTGTTCTTCCTTCAATTTCTATTTTATATACTTTTCCATGTTCACATGTTTATAATTCTTAGATCCTAGGCTTTTGTATGCTCCTTATTAGTTTCCATATTTCCTTTATATTGTGTTCACTACTTGTGTTTCTCATGCTTCTTATTAAATCACACATTCCTATGCTACATGAATCTTCATGTTACTCTAATTCCACATGTTCCATTCTTATGATTCTTACCTCATATGTAACTATGCAATGAGCTTATGGTCTTTTTCCTTTACTTATAACTATGTTAAATTCTTATGTGTATATTGCACACATGTATTACATGTTTATGATCCTTATCACATGCATGCATCCTTAAATAATTCTTATGTCTAATGGCTCCACATCTATAATTCTTATCATGTGTGCACATCTTATTATTATATGTTATGATCCTTTCCATGCTTATCTCTTACATTTTACTCTCACATTAATATTATGCTTAAATCCAACACCATGCTTGCCATTATTTATCTTGATTGAGGGAAACAATTGTGGGTGTCTTGCAAACATCCCATGCCATATATAATTTCATCAATTACATTTTCCTTGTGTAATTACATGTCTACCTTATGATACCTTTTCTAATTTACATTGTTTTAGCATATCTTTTTCTCCTTTCCTCTAATTCCTTGCATTCTTTGAATGTAACCATTTGGTGGAGGGGGACATTTATGGAATTATTATTCCTTTGCAATTTGTGTGTGTGGTGATAGCCTCACAGTCATTGCAACCTAGAGGGGAACATTTACTAAACCATTTGCAAAGTAATATTTTTCTTTCAAATGGTCATGGTCCTTTCCACATTGTTATGTCTTTTATCACTTTCATAACAAGTGGAATCTCTCATATTTATCATTTTAATTTTATGACTTTCAAAGATAAAACTCTTTTAAACAAGTTTCAATTATATTCATTTTTAAATGCTCAATGGTTTATACTCATTACACTTGTTGTTGTTGTTGTGATTTTCTATGGATAACTCATTACACAAGAATAATTCAAGAATGATTTTCCACTTTACACATATATATATCCTTTTGATGTCTAATTTTTTTAAATTCCATGTTGATTTCTTGTTTTACTTTGACATGTATTTTCCTAGTACCTTTCATGAACATCATAGTGGTGAAAATTGCATGTTTACATACCCTTTTCTTTATATTTTGGTCTCACATTGATTAGAGTGTACTAAATACAATAATAGGTGTAAAAATGAAATATTGTTGTTGAATGTATCTAATAAGATCACCATATCCCTATGGACACTTAAAAATTTTCACCTTCACTTGCATCACTAATTTCATCCAATCATCACCTAATTAATTAATTCCTCCTATATCATTTGAATTATCTCCTAGGACCTCTAATCATTCACTACACCACTTGACCATCTATTCCATCCAATCATCACCTATTCATTTATTCATCACATTAACACTGGGTCATGATTTCATCTAACCATCATTTAATTTATTCATTCATCTCCTATTACACACATTTCATCACCTTATCACCTAGGACACCTATTATTACCTAACACCTAATAATTTAATTAAAATTCCTAAATTTATTTAATTAAATTTGGCTAATATTATTCATCCATTTAATATAATTATTATCCATTAATTATTCATAGTTATCCATTTAATTAATTATGCATCCACATATTATCCATTAATAAATTAATTTAATATTAATTTCCAACTCATGTGCACCAATAATTCAATTAATTAATTATTGAGTTAATTAATTCCACCTCACCTAGTTGACTACTTAGTATAATTAGTCCACACAAACTTTCTTCTAGTCCCACTCATCAATCAAATCCACTTCACTCATCTATGGAATTAGTTAACTATTCCATGCAATAGTCAACTCCCCTTGATTCTCTCACGCACATAGTTAACTCCTCCATGTAGGTAGTTAACTAATCAATTAGACCTATTAACTCCCTAGTCACATTGAGTTGATAAAGTATAATTATTTTAATTAAAATTGAAAATAATGTGCAACTCTTTTATGCATGTCACATTGCCTCATCAATCCCCCAAATCAAGGATTGGATCTCAACTTCTAGATTGAATCCTATCCATTCATCAAATCAATCTAAAAGTCTATAAATCAAATCATCTCACATCAAAATCATTAAGCATTTATTTCATATTCAAGTCCTATTAGTCTCATATCCAAAGAATATTAATGTTATGCTAAAAAATTGAGCACCCACATCCCAAATGAGGAAAATAACATTCAACTCAATTAGAGGTTTGCATGCTAAATTTTGAGTAGGGGAGAGGGGCCTATAGTGGAGCACCCTAACTTCGTGTTTCTCAAAATCCTACATGGAATTTCAAATCAGTCCCAATTTTGTACAACAGTTTATTTTGCAACTCACTTGCTTAACAAATTTAATTTTAGGGTCACATCATCAAATATGATGCCACATTAGCATGTTTTTTGTTAAGGTATTAAAAAAGGCTAAAAAAAAAAGTGAGACTGATAGTGGTGCACTAAGTCATGTTTTATTGGTGTACCAATGTGGCATCACATGCTTTGTCAGTTTGTGTACTTTATGGATAAAAAGTGTTTTGCAATTGGATATTAAGATGCTCCACTATGAGGCCCACTGAGAACTACTTTTATCCCCACTATTGGAACACGCTCCACTATGGGCCCCTCTTCCCTATTGAATTGGTTCCATTGTGATGCTCTTTCATTTGTTTGTTTTACATGCATGCAATCCCTATCTCATTATCTTTAATCCCCATAATTTTAAAATTTGAACCCTAGATTTAGTTTTCATGCAAACTTGATCAAGATCATTTTCTTAGTCATGAATGTAAACTCTAAAAAATTAAACTTTAAACTCAAATTTAATGTCACCATAAAAAAGAGGTCAAATCAATCCAAATCTGTTATCATTAATATTTAAGTAATCGATCACATCCGTAGGCAATTGGCGTAGTCATCGGGCGGAAGAAGTGGTGAAAGTGTCGAGAGTTACACGTGCAGTGTGGCGGAGGTTGACGAAGACAGGTGAGAAATTAGTAGCGGTGGCGTTACGTCAAAGCAAAGTTAGAGCCGTATTCCCACTACATATGGTTAACTATCATTTCATTAAAGTTTGCCTTTTGGATATGTGGACTGTTTTTGACGGTTAGTGTTACTATGCTTAGCCCCACAAAATGTTTACATAATTTTATTAAAGGTTTTATAAAATAACATGAGAATCAAATTTATATCTATTTGTAAGGATAATATGAACACCCTATATTAATTTAGAGATGCCATGGAATGATAAAATAAATAGGATATGTATTGTCAAGTTATTTTAATATAATTTGTTAAATTTGATGTTTTTTGAATTTTTTTAATGAGTTATGATAAACATAATTAATTTGAGATTATTTGTTGAAATACAATGATAAATTGATGTTAGGATTATTTTATTTATGTTCAATAAATATCTATTATTTAATTGTATTGATATAATATTGTCTAAGTCACATAATCCTACCTATTGCATCTGTAGATCTATAGAACTAGTTCTCTCTTACTTATACCTTCTTTCAAAACAAATGTGGTATTAACAAACATCTTAGACATTTGTTGTGAGAGAATTGGAGTATGAAAATTTCTTAACATTTGTAGTGTAGAAAATTGTATGCTCTTGAAAACAGTGTAATTTCGCACTTAATTTGGACCTATTTTAGCACCCTTCCATTAAATACCCCTTTAGGTCATCATTAATAGGCCCCTAAGACCCTTTATTTTGGTTCTCGAGGCTTATTTCAACTAAAAATCTGACAAAATTATCAAAAGCACTTAAATTTCTAACAACCCACCCCAAAAATCTAGGGTGGGACTCATATGCAACCATGGGCATATGAGCCCCCCTAGGTGGGACCTATATGCCAGAGGTGGCATATGAGTCCTATTTAGGGATTTTTTAGGGTTTAAGTGACAAATTCAATTTTTTAATTCAAATTTTTGGTTGATGTCAGCTTTTGACATCTGAATAACAGTAAATTAGGTGTAAATGCCTATATAAGCAAGCTTCTAAGTCATTTTTCCATCTAAGCAAGCATTTTAAGAGCAATTTAAAGATCCAAGTATTCAAAAGTCTTCAAGCATTCTTTCACAAGAGCATTCAAGTTTCAAGAGCAAGTAAAATTGAAGTCTTGGAGCAGCATTAAAGTATTTTTGTAGGTCTTCAAGCTCACTTTCATTCAAGATCTAGCATTGTCAAGGGTTGATTATGGTTGCCTATGGTGAATCATCATGGATTATAGGTTGGAGAGATGTAACTAGCCATCAAGCCAAGCCTAATGACTTGTTTCCTAAGTGATTCCATCCTCCATTATCACTCTACTTTCAGCCTAAGGAAGGTACATGCATCATCATGATTTATTGGAGTGATTTGACATCTTTCAAAGTGAGTCGTTGCATTCAAGCTTCATTCATGCATCTCATTATTATTATTATTATGTTACTTAGGGTATCCCTGTGACCTCCCACCCAACATCACTTAGAGGCAAGCAGAAAGGCGAGACTAGTCCCTGGGGGGTATATGGAATCAACAACCACCACCCCTATTTAAGCTTGAGAGGAGTCGAACCTAAGACCATGAGGAGCCATCCCATAGCCTCAAGTTAACCGCACTACTCATGTCAGCCTTTTTCATGCATCTCATTCTTACACATTAGAATAGGGTTGCATTACATTTTCAGATTTCCTAATCTTAGACACACTTAAGGTTAGGGTTTATGTTCACATTTACATTCAAGATTCATTGTTTCTATCAAGGTTTAATTACCAAACTAGGGGTTTGACTGAGGAAAACCCCCCATAAGAAAATCAAGTATATATTTTGTTATACAAGTCTTTTTACAAGTTTAGATCCGAAAATCAATTTGGAAGAGAAGAGCAGAGGTTGAAGTGCAGATCTAAACTTTGAATTCCTGAAAAAGTGAAATAGGACTAATACACTAGGAGTGGCATATGATTTCTACTACAGGTAAAATTTCTAGTTTTTTTGCAAATCCAACATCTACACTGCTAGAAACTTACCCTAGACTAGAAACCCTAGTCTGGGATTGATATGCCTAGAGCGACGTATGAGTCCCAGTGTGCCCTAATTTTAGGATTTTCAATGTTTCAGAGCTCATTCCAGTCTTCTTCAGGTTTCCAGGTGCACACCTCTGATCTTGTAGTTCTTTGTTCTAATTTACATGCATTTTTAGATCATTTAGTGAAGTCTTGCATCATATTAGGATTAAGCATTAAATATTGCATTTCATTTGTCTTTCTGAGCCCTAGCTTGGTGGTGAACCCCTCTTTAGTTTATAATCAAGCCCTAGTACAACCCTATTGCAAGATCTCTTTCTCCTTTGCATATCTTAGATTGAGATCTCTAGGGATTTCCTTAAATGAGAGAGTGTGAAGATTGTTATTCTATCTCCCAAGTATAGAAGCAACAAAATTCCACCTTTCAACATTTACTTAAAATCGTTTACCAATTAATGATATCAATTTTCCATAATCTATAGTGTTAGTTGTTGTTTCTAGATTAGATTGTGTGAGACATTTTTGCATCAGTATTTTGGATCATACTCTATGATCCATCATTTTTTGTCTCCTTGAGTTCTCTACTATCATCCTGATGATGGATCATGGAGTTTCATTTGAAACATTAATGAAAAAATATCTTACACAATCTAACTCTTTACCAATTTCATAAGATTGAAGACACACAATAAAATGATCCAAATTCCTAAGATGTAATTTAACTTTTAACAATAATACATTTTTTTTATTTTTCTACTTGATAATGTTTTTTATTGATTAAATAGGTGAACAAATATAGTTAAAGTATAAAATTAAGCATTTCAATTTCATTTAGATCATTTGATAAACTATTAGAAATATGAAATAGAACTTGGAGAAGCATATAGGAATACAAATCAATAAATTAAAACCAACAAGCACATATAAATAAACACATAAGACTATAAGATGGTATCAGAGCTTGGGGTAATTCTTCAATAGTATTGTTGTCTTATCATTATTTCATTAATATTCTGAGAGATTAAAGTATTCTAAAAGATTGAGTGTAAGACTCCAAAGTATTGAAAAAGATTGTAAATATAAGACTCATTTGAAGCTAGGAGGGCATGTTAGGGCATCAATAAGATCGAGGAAGTGTACTTGAGAAAGGAATTCCAAAATTTCAAGGATATGACATCTCTCTTTATATTCAATTATAATGGAAAGTAGGCATCCTATGGATGCAAGCATAACAGGCATTGTTACTATTCATGAGTTTGTAGAAGATAATGAAATTCTTATTGATCATGGTCATTTTAAATTTCCATAGATTAGAATATCATAGTTATATCTAGAAAAAGAAATTAAAGCCCTCATGCTTAGAATAGTTAGACAATCTAAGCTTAATCTTGAATTCAAAGGCTTAGGAATTTGACTTGTATATTTACCAATCATTATTCCCAAAGATGTCCAAAGATGGAGAGATAAAGGCTATTTTCATGTATATTTTTCATAAATTGTGTAGACACTTCAAATCGTCTCGATCGATATTACACATTTGAATTTGAGTTTTAATATCATTTCCTCTTAAATCACCTCTTTTCTAACTATTTAATTAAATGATCTAAATTGTTTAATTAAATTTATCACTTTCTCCTATTAATCAAATAATTAATTGGATTAATTCATCCCCCTTTCTACTAGTTTTCATCCCATTTAATTAGATAATCCAAATTATTTAATTAAAACTCCTATGTCTTCTCATTTGATTAAATAAATCTAAATTATTTAATTAAATGTCGCATTCCCCTAACCCACCTAAGTTAATTAATCCTTGATTAATTAATCTTATCCACTTGCTAATCCTCATTAATCAATTGTCCAACATTTAACTGGACATTCAAGTTAAAAAAACCCATGGTTTATTAACTCCAACTTGCACAACTAATTAATTTTCTTAAATTAATTAAAAGGTTATTTTCCCCTCACACTTGCATGACAATATAATTCCCACAGAATATTATTTCCTCATTTACTCCCTTCATTTACATTCTCACCCAAGCCTTGGTGGCTCTTACACAAGCCATCTTGTCCCTTACACAAGCCTTTACTCCTCTTATATACCTTAATATCTTTCGCCCACATGCCTTTAATTCTTCAACCACATGCTTTTACTTCTTCTTACATGCTTTATTCCTAAAATGTGCACACACATGTGTGATCACATATCCCCTCACATCTATTAGCCTTGTCACAAGGCTAATCATTCCTTCAATCCTTGAATTCATTTACAACCCTTGATAATTGGGCAAATGAATCTCAACCCTTGATTCCTCTGTTTTCCCTATAAATAGGACTCACTCCTCTAAGAAATGGATCCACTTCCTGAAGAAAAGTTACTATGCACAATTCCATATCCACTATCTCTCACATTTCACCATTTTAACTTGAATCCAACATCATCTTACATCAATTTCATCATTTTATCACTATCTTGGAGCTTGTTCATCAAAGGAATTGGGAAAGGGCCAATATTCCATGTATCAATATGACACCAATCCCACTATGGGATGAGGTTTGGGGTATTTATCAAGGTTTCATTCATGTGTGTATTTTTATTTCATGTTTTTGTATTGATTGTTTCCATGTTTCATGCTTTCAAGAATTTCATAGGGAGCTTGGTTTAACTTAGCTAATGTGACTAATTTCCTTGTGTTTTGATCATGTTGGCTATAGGTATAGATCATGCTCACATTTTGGTGCTAGAAAGAGGTATTAACCATTTAATTTTGACATTTTTTTCTTGAGATTCACGCTCTTGTAGGTTCTAGAAAATGGCATCGCTATTGAAACATTACTATTATAGGGAAATACAATGTTGCTTTCGTAAACAACACCACTATTGAAATAGGGAGTCACCTTTGATGTGCTTAATCACTTTTGCTTTTCTATTATTATGTTGCTTTTGTTAAATCGCCGCTATTGACCTCTCTATTTTTTGTGAACTTGCGGGTTTTCACCAGAGTGTCACTTCTAATATTGCATCACATTTTCCAATGTAGAGTCACCATTACAGTCACTATCCACTATAGAGTGTCACCTTTTATTTTCACCAGAGTGTCGCTATTTCTAGGACATCGCCACTATTTCCAGAACAACACTGCTATTGCTAGAACATCGCTGCTATTACTAGAAAAATTATGTTATTGACAAAACAACACCACTATTGCCAACACTGAGTCAATATTGCAGTTTGAGGAAAAGAATGGAGCATTGAAGTTAAAAGGAATTTGATATTCATTGTAATAGTGTTTTCAAACACTCATAGTGAAATAACCCATTGAATATGTTGTTTTTCTTTCATGCTTTAGGGCTACTAGTTTTGGTTTTGGTTTTGAAATTTACACTTTCTCCTTCCTTCTTCTCATCAACCTTTTCCTTGTCACTAAAGTTTCCTTCAAATTTTCTATCACTCTTCTCGCTATATGCACTACCAAAATCTTCCTTAATCTTCATCTCTTCTTGAACTGATTTCACATTATCTTTTGGAGGAGGAATGTCTAATGTTTTGTTCCTATGAATTCTTCAAGTTGTCTTGTGTAACTTCTTTTGTTTTGCACCTTTCTCTACGTCCGGAGGGGATGAATTTTTCTCTATTTGTACATCCTCCCTTTTTATTTCATCATCCTTTTCTTCTTTTACATTCTCCACCATCAAACGGGCATTATTTGTAGCCACATTTTGCACATTTTCTCCTTCAGGTACATTCTCATGTTCTAGAGCATGCTCATGTTGTGCATTTCCAAGCTCATTTACTTCCAAGACATAAGTGTTATGTTGCATTTCACTTCCACTTTTCGAAGACATTCCCAAATCTTTAGCCAGATCTACAATCTTAAATTGCAGTCTCATTTCTCAACCTCTCAATATCTTCTTTATGCTTGCTCATCAAGATGCAAACTCTCTATTTAGTCTTGAACTCTCTATTATATATTTGATCCAATTTAGCTTTGTCCTCATCAATGAGAGAAGAGCCAATCTTCTCCAAGGAAAAATTTCTCATTTTTGCATCCTAATCAAATTCTTCACGCCTTCTTGCATATAGAACACCATAAATAAATCTATAGGCAACTGATCCTCTATATATTCCATGCTAACATCAAATGCTACAATGTACCTAACAATGTCCTCTTGTACATTTGTCTTATCAGTATCATTTGCAGTGAGATATAATGCAACTGCTTCTTCTAGATTCCCACACTCTACAATATTAGTAACCAATGCTTCAAGTTTCATTAGACTCTATTTTTTGTTTGGAGGAGATTTATCCTCCATTCCTTTTCCTTTCAGGGGAATCTTCTTTTCCGTTTTTTGAATAATGAATGCTTTCTTTTTCTTCTCTACTTCTTCACTATCAGTATCCACAATATCCACCTTTTATTTCTTTGCACATGCCTCTTCTTTGGAGGCTTGAGGCATTCTCTTCTTCTAGGCCAATTTGGGTCCTTCCTCTTCTTCTTCTTCATAATAATACCCAATATACCTTCCTCTTGTGATCTTTTCTTTCCTTCTCCTCTACAGAGGATTATGTTCTTTCATAGGGGCACTGGTTGACACTTTCCTCTTAGCTCCAACAATAGATTTAGTCTCAGAGGACTTAGGAGCAATTGGAGAGGGGCTAGAGGTCCTACCTCCTTGTTCTTGGAGTTCCTACTAGAGGGGTACAAATATATTTTTGGATTTCTCCACAAGACCTTTTGGTAACCCATCATTTCCACTACTTGATCCTTCATCTTCTCCACATTCTTTTGAATTTCCTTATTTTTGTGCTCCACCTGTACTACACTATTTTTTTCTTCATATGTGCAATATCTTTCTTCTTTAGGATCTCTAGGCATACTCAACATGTGTTCTTCTAGACTGGTAATCACATCCTCTACTACCTCATATCCCATTTCAAGGATCCATATTGTCCTTGGATCAACAACTTCCATCATGCAACAGTCTTTGTTGACCATGAAGATGATATCATTTTTATACTTCTCAACAACACTTTTAGGATCCTTTCCCTTGCTTGCATGTTTTCCTAATTTTTTTTAGAGAAATCCCTTAATGTAGATTTCTAAGTATCTATATTACCCAATCTTCTCAAATAGTCTCTAATTTGAATTGTAAGTAGAATTATATCCTTCAACCATGTACAATGTTATTTGTTTCAAGAATTTCTCTAAGAAAGTAAAATAATAAACATATGATCAGGGTATTGATACTCTTTGGTCTTATATATATTTTCCCACAACTATTGCCTTAACAACTCACACAAGTCCATATCCATGTCTTTCTTCATCATCTCATAAGCAATATTAATTGTTTTGGAAAAAAAAAAATTCTCTATTTTTGAAAAATATCTTGTATCCAATCATCATAGAAGCATAGTTCAAAACCAAGTCTTTAATATCCTTAACTATTAGTACACATTTATCAAATTTTTCACTAGTTAAATTCATTAATACTTCATTCTTTATAGATTTAAGAGTCGAAACTAGTCCTGTTGAGAATAACCCTATCACAAACCTAATGGATTCCTTGTTGATCAAATGTGGCATGTCCAACCAAATAAATCTATCACTAATTCTACTTAGCATATATCTAATCCATTCATCAACATAGAAAAAAGATGGGAAAGTTATTCCAAACATCTAGTTTCTTTTCCATTAAACTTTCATATTCTAGTTTCAACTCAAAATTATCACTGATTAGCTCATTTAACCATACTTCTCCCAAATTTAAATGATTGTATTCTTCCATTTTAGCATGAATATAGATTCTAACATCCTCTGTATGCAATACACGAAAAGGAATACTTGAGAACACACCTTCTAGATTTGTCACCTTGAATTTATTAGGGTGTTTCTTGAACTTGGGTCGAGGTTGGTTCAAAACTTTAACTACTTGAGGGGTAAAAATATTGAAATACTTATGAAACTAGGGAAAAAAATAAACTATAAATACCTTTGAATCCTTGCTTGTTAGGGTTTCATGCGATGCTTTGAAATAACTTTGCTTTTCTTTTCCTCTACTCTTCATTTTTCAAGAAATTGATCACAAATGAACTTTTCATAGGAAAAATCACTTATAAACACCTTTTGGATGACCTAAAATAAATTAAATGAATTGATTTGAAGTTAGGTCAAAAGGTTGGTAACCCTAACTATATCATCATAGGCACCTTAGATATCTCCACAAATTTTTTCATTAATATATTTTTAGTTGGTGATTTCACAATAGATTGAGCATATAAAAACCACACCTTGTATCAACGTGTTGATGCAATCAACACAATATATTTGGTAGGGGATTAAATATTTTTTGGTAAAAACTCCCCCTAGGCCAAAGCTATTCATTTAGTTTCTAAAGGAAACATCTGGACTTGGAGATGGCACAAAATCATTCTTCACTCCGCTCTCTTCTTTCTTTTTTCAATTTTTTTTCTTTTCATTATTCATCTCAATTGGATCCAAATTCTTCATTGGATTAGCCTCCTTTTTTGAAATAGACGGTTTCACATTATTGATTCTACAAAACTTTGCTATGTGTCCTGGTTTGTTGCATTTGTAACAAGTGACACCTCTTTGATCAAGCTCACTTCTTTCCATTCTAGATCTACATGCATTAGCCTTATGTCCAAATCCATTGCATGCATAACAGTAGCCATTAAATGATTGAAACATCATACTATTATTATATGTTGGTATGTGGCGATTGATCATGCTATACTGTACACCTTGACACGTATCCTTGCTGGGGTCCAGCCTCGGGCAAGGGTTCAGGGGTGACAACCCCCGAGAAAAAAATTCCTCCTACTTTTTCGTGTCATCACCGAAAAAGGGAAAAATCAACGAAAAAGGAAAAATCCAATTTTGTAGAACCCAAAAATCTGGAAGCTTCTAAGCTTGTTAAAAAGGGGTTCGGATGGGTATTACAGTATGATGAAAAACACGATTATTTGCAAGATTGTAATAAGTTTTGTACAGGATAATAAAAGTATTGGATGGCTGCAGTTTGGTGGATGTAGCCCTAATTAGGTGAACCACGTTAAATTCTTTGTGTTATGATTTATTTTGTGTGTGTTCTAGTTTCTCTGTTTATTAATTAAATCTACATTTAATTGTTAGATATCTACCATTTCTAACCCTACAAAGTGGTATCAGAGCAGGTTGTGTTTCGATTATCGTCTGTAGGAAGGTCTCACAGTTGAGTGGGAGCAATGGAAGACGAGGGTAAGAAGGTTGAGAAGTTTAATGGGAAGAACTATCAGTTATGGAAGATGCAGATGGAGGACTATCTCTATCAAAAGGATTTATGGAAGCCATTGGAAGGGAAAACCAAGAAACCCGCAACAATGTCTGATGAGGACTAGGAGATTTTGGACAGAAAGGCTCTTGGTAGTATTCGCTTATGCCTGGCACAATCGGTGGCGTTCAATATTACAACAACAAAGACAACTCAAGAGTTGATGGAAACCCTGGAGAAGTTATATGAAAAGCCTTCCGCTTCGAATAAGGTATTTCTTATGAAGCATTTATTTAATATGAAAATGGTAGAAGGTGGGTCAGTTATTGATCATTTACATGAGTTTAATATGATCACCAGTCAAATTACTTCTGTAAAAATAAATTTTGATGAAGAAGTTGGGGCTCTTTTGATTCTGTGTTCTTTTCCTAAAAGCTAGAATAGCTTGGTAATGGCTATTAGCAATTATGTTTCTGGTTTGAATATATTGAAATTTGATGATGTTGTTGGTGTTATTTTGAGCGAGGAAATTCATAGGAAAAGCTTAGGTGGAACATCCACATTAGGCAGTGTTTTGAATGCAGAAAGCAAGGGTAGAACAAAGGAGAGGAAACAATTTCATAATTCGTGGGAAGTCATGAGGAAAATAAAAGGAGAAAAGGTCCCAATCTAGAGACAAGAGGGATTGTTGGTATCGTGATAAGCCAGGTCATTTAAAGAAAGATTGTTGGTCTCATAAAAATAAAGGAGACAAAAAAGAAGGAAGTAAAGAGAAAAATGTGGTAAGTAATAAATCTGATGAAGATGCTTTGATTCTTTCCCTTGATAATGCTGACGATTCTTAGGTGTTAGATTCAGGGGCTTCATTTCATGCTACCCCCCATAGAAGTTATTTTCTTGATTATGTCCAAGGGGATTTTGGGCTAGTTTATTTAGGAGATAATGGACCCTTCCAGATTGTTGGAAAGGGAAGAATCAAGATTAATTTGCAGAATGGGAATCATTGGCTACTACGTGAGGTAAGGCATGTTCCAAAGTTAAGCATAAATTTAATTTCAGCAGGGCAACTAAATGATGAAGGTTGTGTTGTTATATTTAGTGATAAAAATTGGAAGGTCACAAAGGGTACCTTAGTGGTAGCAAAAGGTGTGAAATTAGGCACCTTATATCTTTGTACAAGTCATACTGTTCCTTCTACTTTAATTTTTACAGAAAAAGGTCAATGTTCAGGAACAGTTGTTGCAGTTCAGCAGGTAGAAGATCATACAGTTGCTGTGGACTCTGAATCAACACTGTGGCATAATAGACTTGGGAATATGAGTGCAAAAGGTATGAAAGTACTTCATTCAAATAATGTTTTACCAGGTCTAAAATGTGTTAATATGGATTTCTATGAAAGTTGTGTGTATGGAAAACAAAAAGAGAGTAAGTTTTCTCAAGGATGGGAAGCAAAAGAAAGATGAGAAATTGGAGCTTGTGTATACAGGATGTATGGGGACCAACTCAGGTATCTTCTCTTGGTGGCTCTCTGTATTATGTTACATTCATTGATGATGCAACTAGAAAGGTATGGATTTATTTCCTTAGGCAGAAATCTGATGTATTTGAAACTTTTAAAAAATGGAGAAGCTTGGTTGAGAATGAGATAGGTAAAAAGCTAAAATGTTTTAGATTTGATAATGGTAGTGAGTATTGTAGCAAAGAGTTTGAAGATTATTGTTCCTCTAATGGTATTCGTAGGCAGAAAATGGTTCCAAGAACTCCACAGGAAAATGGAATGGATGAGCACATGAATAGAACAATAATGGAGCGTGCATGGACTATGAGATTGCATGCTAGGATGCCTTTAAGAATGTGGGAAAAGACTGTAAACACTGTTGTTTATTTAATTAATAGAGGTCCCTCTAATCCTTTGGGTTGTGGTATTCCAGAGGAAGAATGGAAAGGTAAGAAGGTGAGTTATTCTTTTCTCAAAACCTTCGGTTGTGAAGCATTTGCACATGTAGATTCTGAAAATAGAACCAAGCTTGATGCAAAATCAATGAAATGTGTATTTGTTGGATATGGCATTGATGAATTTGGTTATAGGCTTCGGGATTTTGAGAATCAGAAAATTGTGAGAAGTAGGGATGTCATATTCAATGAGAAAGTGTTGTACAAAGATCTGTTACTGCAACATGAGAAAAAAGAAAATGATTATGCAGTGTTGGATGATATTCCAAACAATGATGTTTCATTGGTTCCTCATGCTGGGCAACAACAACAACAAATACCAAAAACTCCTGTTAGATGATCTTCAAGGATAAGTAGACCTCCAGAAAGATTTTCTTCCTCTTTGTATACTATTTTGTTAACTAATGCTGGTGAACCAGAATATTATGATGAAGCTATGCAGGTGGATACCAAGGTTTAATGGGAGCATGGAATGGAAGAAGAAATGGACTCCTTGTTAAAAAACTAGCCTTGAGAATTATGCAAGTTGCTTGCAGGTATAAAGACTTTACGAAACAAATGGGTTTATAGGCTGAAAGAGGAGGATGGACATAAGAAGAGATTTAAAGCCAGATTAGTTGTAAAGGGATTTGCACAGAAAAAGGGTATTGATTTTGATGAGATTTTTTCTCCAGTTGTTAAAATGACTTCTATTCATATTGTTTTAAGTATTGTGGTTGCTAAAGATTTGCATTTATGTTAAAACAACCTTTCTCCATGGTGATTTGGAAGAGAAAATATATATGGACTAGCCACAAGGATTTGAGGTGAAAGGTAAAGAGAAACTAGTGTGCAGATTGAAGAAAAGTTTATATGGCTTGAAGCAAGCACCTCGGCAATGGTACTTGAAATTTGATAGTTTTATGGCCGAGCAAGGCTACAGTCGGTGTAATTCTGACCATTGTGTTTATTTTAAGAGGTTGGATAATGACAGCTACATTATTTTATGTTTATATGTTGATGACATGCTTGTAGCAGGGTCTAACATGGATCACATAAGTGAGCTAAAACAACAGTTAGCAAAATCTTTTGCTATGAAGGATTTAGGGGCAGCAAAAAAATCCTTGGTATGAGAATTTGTAGAAATAGGAAAAATAGAAAATTGTTTTATCTTTAGGCTAATTATGTTGAAAAGTGTTGCAAATATTTTATATGGAGAATGCAAAAGCTGTCAGCACACCTTTGCCTAGTCATGTTAAATTGACTAAGGATATGTGTCCAAAGACACAAGAGGAGGAAGAAAAAATGTCCAAGGTACCATATGCTTCAGCTATAGGCAGTTTAATGTACGCCATGGTATGCATGAGACCGGATATTGCACATGTCGTAGGAGTTGTTAGCAGGTATTTGAGTCATCCCGAGTTGAGCATTGGAATGCGGTAAAATGGATTCTCAGGTACTTGAGAGGTACATCCAATATATGTTTATGTTTTGGGGGCTCTAATACTGATTTAAAAGGCTATGTTGACTCAGATTTGGTAGGGGATATAGATACCGGGCGAAGTGCCACAGGTTATGTTTTTATAGTTGGTGGGACAACAATGAGTTGGATTTCTCGATTGCAAAAGGTGGTTGCTTTATCCACCACAGAGGCAGAGTATGTTGCTGCAATAGAGGCAGAAAAGGAGATGATATGGTTGTAATTTTTTATGGACGAGTTGGGCAAACAATAGGCTGAAAATTACTTGTTTATAGACAACCAAAGTGTTATACATCTTGCAAATAATTCTTCCTTGCATTCTAAAACAAAACACATACAGTTGAGATATCATTTCATTCGGTCAGTGTTGGAGGATGGACAGGTGAAGCTGGACAAGATACATATAGATGTCAATCCAGCAGATATGTTTACGAAGGCAGTGACAAGGGAGAAGTTGAGCTCCTCTTTAGCTTTGATTGGCCTTCAAGGTTGAATTCAAGTATAACAAAGCAGCAGGATCTAAGGTATTATTTCCAGTGGGAGCTGTAATTGCAACAGTGTTGTCTAGGATTAGTCTCCAAGTGGGAGATTGTGTTGGTATGGAGCCTGATCAGTCTCCAAGTGGGAGATTTTTGGTATGTGGCAACTGATCATGCTATACTGTATAGCCCATGGTATACTGTACACCCCGGCACATATCCTTGCCGGGGTCTGGGGCCAGGCCGGGCCTTGGGTAGGGGTTCAAAGGCGACATCCCTTGAGGAAAAATTTCCTCCTACTTTTTCGCATCATCATCGAAAAAGGGAAAAATCAACAAAAAAGGAAAAATCTGGAAGCTTCTAAGCTTGTTAAAAAGGGGTTCGGATGGGTATTACAATATGATGAAAAATGTGATTATTCACAAGATTGTAATAAGTTTTGTACTGGATAATAAAAGTAATGGATGGCTGTGGTTTGGTGGATGTAGCCCTGATTGGGTGAACCATGTTAAATTCTTTGTGTTATGATTTATTCTGTGTGTTTTTTAGTTTCTCTGTTTATTAATTAAATCTACATTTAATTGTTAGATATATGCCATTTCTAACCCTAACATTATATACATTCATCAACTAATTTTTTGCATTCACTAGCTCTATGACCAACTTTATTGCATATATAGAACTGACTGGGAAATGATCAAACATTATGATTTATTTTTCTTCTACATTTTATAGCCTTATTTCCAAATATATTATAGGAATAACACTAACCATTGAAATATAAATACCTTTATGCATTAGGTTGTCTAATAAGAGGCCTTTTGAAATATTTCTTTTGGTTCTAGACTTGTTTGAAATTTCTCTTCTTATCATTCTTCTTCTCAACATTGTTCAAGGTCTAATCTATCTTTGAAATTTCTCCATTCTCAAACCCTAATCCTTCTTTGTCCTTAGAATCCTTCTATCCAAAAACCATCTCATTAAGAAGTGTGGAGCTCTTCTTGAATTTGTCTTCTTGAATCCTTGCTTTCTCCAGATCTGATATCAAAGTTACAATATCTTGTTCAAGATTTGAACATTCTTTAGATTTGTCTTTTAGTTTGAAATTCAGACAATCTTCAACTCTTTTCCATCTTCAAATAGAACTTTTAGATTAGTGATAGTCTCATTTGACTACTTCAACCACTCTCTTGTTTCTTTGACTCTTTTTGTAGCTTTCTTGAGTTTCTCTCTCAACTTCTTAATACATTCATCTACATCAATAATCTATCCTTTTTTAGATCTATGTTCTCATCTTTTGCTTTATCCAAATCTTCAAGAGCTGACTTCAGTTAACCTTCCATGTCAACTTCACAATATTCTTTAGTAAACCCCTCAAGGATTATCTCTTATGGAGGAATATGATACTTTCTTGTATCCATGTGTTCAACCTCCAATATCTACCTCAACGATCAAGCCAATTAAAGGAACCAAGCTCTAATACCAATTTTTGAACAATGAAAATACTAAGAGGGGGGTGAATCAATATTCACTAAAATTCATTAACATCATCAACTTAAATATCCATTCGATGCATCATATTAAAGTTGTAGTAATAGAAAGGAACATAGAAATAATGCATCACATCAAAGAACACAAGAACACCATATTTTACATGGAAAAACCAAAGGGGTAAAAACCAAGGTGAGGATTAGCTCATAATTTATTATAACCGATTACAAGATATTACAAACTGTCTCACTACCAGGTGGATTCACTGTTAAGAGGACTCATTGTTTAGAGAATAAAAGAAAAGGCTCACTTCCAAGATAGAAAAGAGGTTGGCTCATTATTAGAGATTTGAACTAATGCAATGCATCTACAATATGTTAAAGATAGTTTCAATTAAGCCCTATAAATTGAATTAACATGTACTTCATGCTTCACCACTTATCAACCTCTTCACACACTTCTTTACTTTAGATCTCACACACTCAATTATTTCGCATCTCATACATTACACCGCACCTCATACAAATCTTTGCACAAGGAATTAACCTTGTATATACATCATTCCAACACAAACATAAATTAGGTTGGCCTAATTAATGTATCGTGTATCCTCATAACTTGAACTAGCTCAAAACACCAACAAACACAACCCAAAACATATACATAATCAAATAGATTGGAATAACCTATAATTACTCTCATGAGTCCAATCTATACAACCTTTAATTTCACACAACCTCAAATCCTTTAGGTCAGCACCATTGGTGAAGCAACAATGAAATGAACCAACTATTCATCCATAATTTGATACATGTACCTCCAAAGCACTTGAAAAATTAACAAAGAAACTTCAAAAATATGAAAAATACTCCCTCAAAACTACATAACAAGACATACATCCATGGTGGAATGCAAAGCATTCCAAATAGGTACTCTAGCATAGTACCTTTTCTAAATCCAGAGTGATACCCTATCAACTCCAAATTTAACTGTGGATGGCTTCAAGATGTGAAACCTTGGATTTAGATTCCTCAAACATACAAGAAAATTACCTTAGAATCACATGACAAGATTATTCTTAATGGAGCAATGTGGACCTCAAAATTGGTTCACTATACACTAGAAATTACACTCTGAGACCTAGGAAATTCTAAAAACATTTGGTCTATTTCAAACCAACACAACTGCATCTATATAATGTGTTGCCATCACTACATTCAATTATTCTCATCAAATATTAGCTATACATCAATGTTGACATCACTACAATGTTGACATCAATGGAAAGACCATAATCACATCATCTACCATACATCCACCCATCTTCTCAATGAAAAAACAATCTTCCAACAAGATCATCAATCCTAGGAATAGGGGGGTATGTGCAAGATCATGAATGGGCCAAAAAGTGGCGATATGATGGGTATGTGTAGGGTATGTGGCTGATGACTTTTTTTAACCAAAATTGATGAAACAAAAATGGTTTTTAAAGGAGATTCTTAGCTTTCCACCATATAAATTATGCTTTACTTTGAATTTAATAAATAATTATTATTCATTTTCTATTTGAATTATGACTAAAATCCTGATTGATAGGCTGATTGAAAAACATCTATAGCTTTCAAACAATATCACATTTTTTAAATCCGAAACATGCATCACATTCTATGCTTCGCATACTATAACATTAAAAAAAATGAATTTCATGTTCAGTTTTGACCAAGTTAAGGTGGTCAAAAATATGAGTTTTTATATTTTTTAAAAGTTGTAATAAAAAAATCATAATTAATTATAATTTACAAGGAAGAAAATTACAAAAAAATATGCATCACATCGGGACATGATTCCTCTACTTATATCTAAAATCTTATAAAAAAATAATTATCATTTTATTGTGGTTAGGGTGGTCAGACAGACACATACTTCTTATTTTTTCCTTGAAATTTAAGTACTACTGCATTGAAATTTCAATTTTTTACCAAATAGATTATTTAAAAAAAAATAAGCCTAGTAGTTTAGAAACCACATTCAATTTTCTATAGATTCTATTCTTACATATTTTTGAAATAATATATATAACTTATTCAAATTTTTATGTCAAGTTGCCTAACTCTAATTTTTCTGAATTTTTTGCCACTTAAGGGCCTTTTTTTCCATGATGATCCTGCACATACCCAGGGTATCCAATTATATTCTTGTACATTTCTCTATACTTGATGCAAATTATTATGAAGTCGTATACTTCCTTCTCAAGTGCCACTAAAGATGAAAATTGGATAGATTTTAAATGGCTTATTTTTAAAACTCCTTAAGATCATCCTCTATCTCATCCTATATTTCCTCAATAGGTGGTAGGGAATTCTCATGGAACTCTTAGAGCTTGGTTACAACTCTATGCCATGTTGGAATCCTCTATATAGTAGCTATCCTAGAAGCATATTAGTGAGTGCCACACTATATTGATTTAAAAGAGTAAGAATATCAAAATTATGATTACTCTAAATACAAGAAAATAAAATAATTTTGCAATGCCTCCATCACTGAGAAAATTTATAATCAAGAAAATTTTCCCTTGCAATAATTCCTATTATCTATAACTACACTCTAAGATCCATTAGAAATACCTCTAAACATAACATATTTTCATTCAAATGTAAAATTTAATTTCCTATTGTAATGATTTTATAGAAACTTGCCAAAGGAATGAAACCATTGTGCACACAACCATATAAATTAATAGAATGGATTACATACCTTGCTCTCACCCATGGTTAAATTAATTTGTTTACTTATCTAGGTCCATGGAATGGTGACCTATTAGCAATCATAAAATCAAACCCATCAAATAATTCAACCATTGTGTGCCTCATAATTTCTTCTATTTTTAATTCTCTGTTTATAATGTTAGGATCCCACACCATCATGCATGATAACTATTGGACTTGAGAGGAAAGATCTCTTTGCTAGTTATTTCAAGATGTACCCTTCATCTTTTCATCATTGTTAGAATTATTATCATGATAAAAAGAATCTTGTAATGAATATGGTATGAAATTGGTGTAGTCAAAATTTACTAGTATTATCCTCCCTAGAAAAAATACCATCAAAGTACTTACCTTAGTTTTCTAATTTAAAAAAATCTAAAAAAATTGAGACAACACTAACATTCATATGACCCAAATTTTTAGAATGAAGATTAATGGAATGAAACTCATCATCATTCACAAATTTTTGTTCATCAACACAACTAAGTTGTAAATCAATTTCATATGATAATGGCTCAACCTTTTAAATATTTAAATTTTTAATAGTGTATATTTTGGACACCATTAGAAATTATTGGAACAACAAAATCACTAAATTAAACATCCAAAATGTTTCTTTCTCAACAAATTCATTAAGTCAAATGCTTCTTTGATATGAGGATTAATTGAAAATTAGTAAAATTAGATTTTTCAATGATAGAAATATTACCTTCAACCTATATAGCTTTTTGTACCTCTAGTTCAATTATTTCATCCATCTATACATGAAATTTATTTGATTCATGCTCAATGATACAATCCTGATGAGGGCCACACTGCCCAAACCCCACAAAAATCATAACAATAGATACCAACACAAAATATGCGAGACAAAAAAATGAATTACTTTCAATTATTTTTAGAAAATGAAATTACAGATTCAAAGCTTAAATGCTATAGCCTCACGGGCTTGATTTATTACAACAAAATCAGTTCTTTGAAAATAAAATCTACTATTCAGAGCTACAATATGCACTCTCAAGCCCGCCTTCTACAACCCCCACTTAACCCCTTTTATTTTCCCCAATAACCGCCCTAGACTATTCTAGAAAGTTCAAATTACCCCTCTTTGTATTGGTGCCAAAAGTCTTGCCATTTGATTTCTGGCCTAGGAAGAATTTTTTTATGAAATTCACTTTTTAGAGGACCAACTTTGCGGGGCCATAAATTTTGATCCAGGTGTTTGATTCACTATTATTGCATATCTTTGGAAAGCTCTTGACGAGCTCTACAATGCTTAAACCACCGTAGGTTGGTTCGACCACCTTTTGAGCTATTTTCGGGCCTCCAATTTTTATATCTGAATTTGAAGATGCATTGGAGAAATTTCCTGAGACATAAACTTTAATTTCTCCCAAACCGTGCAGGGTATTGAGGTGATTCTTTTGTGACCGAATTTTTTTTAGCTCTACTCCTTGGGGTAAATTTTCTTGTCCATACAAGCTCATTTTGGTCGACTTACTAGAAATAGTAATTTCTATTTTTCACTATTTTTGACGTTTGGCAGTCTTATGCCCCTTAAATGCCATCATGGGACTCAAAACAACTGAAGAAAATAAAGAAACATTTTTTTTGGGTGATGCAAGATTTCCCTACACCACTAGATGCTCCTACATTAGACACCTAGGGTAATTTGAAAAGTGACCCCGTTGAACTTCTTAGGAGTTAGAGGGAAACCAAGACGGTTAACCTCAACCTCAGATAACCATGATGAATCTTCAGTGGGCCTTCCTCTCCATTTCACCAAGTACTCTACATATTGCCTATTTCTTGTGCTTCTACCCACACGACTATCCAAGATTTCTTCTATCTCTTCCTTCTCTGAAGTAGGTGCTAGAATTTTCAATTGTTCATTTATCTGACCCTCCTCTATATCACCTTCATGATTCTCTATCAAATCAGCAATGTTGAACACAAGAGAAATGTTTATTCCACTAAGAAACTCTACCTCATAAGCATTTTCTGAATCATGCTTCTTTAGGATCTTGCATGGTCCAAAATTCTTCATCTTTAACTTGTTGTATGTACCAACTAGAAACCTTTCCTTTCACAAATGAACCATGACTTCATCTCCTACCTGGAACTCCTTATGCCTCCTTTTTTGATCTACCTAAGCCTTATATTGTGAGTTCATCTTATTGATATGTTTCTTCACCTCTTCGTGCAAATTCTTCAGGTGCTTAACAAAATTTGTAGCCTCAACACTACTCTCTCCCCCTTATCCATCTTTCTCAATTTAGAAGCAGTTCTTGGACTACTCCCATATACAATTTGGAATGGTGATTTACCAGTGCTCCTATTGACAAAATTGTTGTAAGAAAATTCTACCTGTGGTATAATCAAATCCCATCCCTTGGGCTTATCTCCTACCAAGCATCTTAGTAGGTTACCCAAACTCCTATTCATCACATCTGTTTTTCCATTAGTCTGTGGATGGTGTGTAGAACTAAACTTCAAATCTGTCTTCAACTTCTTCCATAATGTCCTCTAGAAATAACTAACAAATTTGGTATCTCTATCTGAAACTATACTCTTTGGTAGACCATGTAGTCTCACCACCTCTCTGAAAAAAAACTTTGCAACATGAATAACATCACTGGTCTTATGACGTAGAATGAAATATGCCATCTTTGAAAATCTATCCACCACCACAAATATGGAATCATGCCCTCTTTGTGTCCTTGGCAAGCCAAGAACAAAATCCATGCTAATATCCTCCCATGGCCTCTCAGGTATAGGTAATGGCTGATACAATCCTGTATTCTGACTTATTCCTTTCGCCATCTGGCATACTCTACAACTTTGTACAAACTTCTTCACATCTTGTTGTAACTATGGCCAATAATAATTCTCACTGACAAGAGCAATGGTCTTATCTCAACCAAAATGTCCAGCCAGTCCTCCACTATGCTTTTCTTTGATTAGATTCTCTCTCATAGAACTCCTTGGAATGCACAATTAGCTTCCTCTAAACAACATCCCATCTTGGATTAAGAAATCTAGCCATCTTGTCCTATCCAATGTAACAGGTTCCAAACAATCCTTCCAAGCTTCTGCAAAGTCTGGATCTTCTAGATACAAATTCTTGAGTTCATTGAACCAAACAACCTCTATATTCATCTCTATCAATAAAATTTTCCTTCTACTTAAGGCATTTGCAACTCGATTTGACCTTCCACGCATGTGCTTAGAAAAAAAAGTATAACTCTACAAAAACCCAACCCATTTTAAGTGCCTTTGATTCAATTTTCCTTGAATATTGAGATACTCCAAAGCCTAGTGATCAGTATATAAAATAATTTCCTTTGGCAACAAATAGTGCCTCCATTTCTTCAAAGCCAGAACTATAGCATAAAACTCTTGATCATAGACAAAATATTTCTTCTTAGCATCATTTAACTTCTCACTAAAATAGGCAATAGGCTTACCTTCTTAACTCAAAACAACTCCTATGGTAATGCCACTAGCATCACAATCTACCTGAAAGTCCTTATTGAAATCTGGAAGGGACAAAATAGGTTGCTTTGTAACTTTTTTCTTCAACATATCAAAAATTTTGGCTACTCATGTAGTCCACTTATACTCTTTTCTATCTCCTCTCATTGCTTCAGTTAGAGGTGCACAAATGCTATTGAAATTATTAATAAACTTTTTATAAAAACTTGCTAGACCATGAAATGATCTTACCTCTATAACAGTCCTTGGGGTAGGCCATTCAATGATAGCTCTCACTTTCTCTGGGTCCATTTTAAGACCCTCTGCTGAGACAACAACTCCCAGATACACCAATTCTCTCTTCAAAAAACTACATTTCTTCAAATTTTAATCAACAATTTCTCCTCCCTTAGCTTCTCAAAAAAATTTTGGATATGCATCAAATGCTCCTCCAATGTCTTACTAAAAATCAAAATATCATCCAAATAAACAGTAACAAATTTTCTCAAAAATTCTTTCAATACCTCATTCATAAGTTGCATAAATGTGCTCGGTGCATTGGTTATCCCAAAAGGCATGAATAACCACTCATACAAGCCCTCCTTGGTTTTAAAGGTTGTCTTCCATTCATCTCCTTCTCTAATCCGGATCTCGTGATATTTGTTCTTCAAATCTATCTTCGTGAAGTACTCAGCTCCACTCAAACAATCCATAATGTCATCCATTCTCAGTAAGGGAAATCTATACTTGACGACAATCTTATTGATGGCTCTATAATCTGTACACATCCTCCATTCCCTATCCTTCTTTGGTGCTAGTACTATAGGTATTGCACATGGAATCAAACTCTCTCTAATCAATCCCTTTCGCAACAACTCTTGCACTTGTCTATTCAAATCTTCACTCTCTGCTGGAGTCATATGATGAGCTGCTTTATTTGGTAAACTAGCTCCAGGAATTAGGTCCATCTGATTACTAATCTTTCTTACGGGAGACAAACCTTCAGGTACATTATCAGAAATAATAGCTTGAAACTCATTCAAAAAATCTGAAACCTCTATAGGTACCTCAGTAGTATCTTCCTTATCAACTCTAGGGATCAATGAAAAACATATATGCTCATGCTTCATACCTTCTAGGAACTTTCTTCCATCAACCAAACAAATTCTTGCATTAGTGCATACCTTTTCCTCTACCTCTTTCAAGGGATTTAACTTATGACAAACTCCATCCTTTGTCAAAGAATAGGTGTTGGGATGTCCATCCTGTACTACTTGCTAATCAAACTACCACGGTCTACCTAACAACATATGAAAAACATCCATAGGCATAATATCACAGAATACCTCATCATGGTAATTTCCAATCCTGAACTTTACCAAACATTGTTCATTTACCAAGGCTTTATGGTCCTTCTACAACCAAGCAATCCAGTATGGGTTCAGATGCCTTCTTCTCTCCAACCACAACTTACTAACCATTTCTTCTAAAAGAAGGTTATTAATACTACCTCCATCAATAATAACATTGCAAACTTTACCATCACACTTACAATTGGTACGAAACAAATTCTTCCTTTGAGTTGGTTCTTTCTCCTCATTCACCAAGGCTCTTCTGGTAACAAAAACCTCTCCTCTTTCTGCATCCTCAGAATGTGAAGACTCAACATCTTCATCAACATGTGCAACTCGTGCATTACCCTTAGGTCTTCTATTTGTCCTTCTTTGATGTTGAGGACACTCATAAGCTCTATGTCCTTCTCCACACTGGAAACAGGTTCCACAAAAGCCTCCTCTTCCCAGTCCTCATCCAGATCTTCATCTTCCTCTTTGGTCTCCATTATTCTGATCATGAGGACGGTAGGTGTTATCTCCTTTCTGGTTTTGGTTGCTACTAGAGCCTTCACGCTTCTTTTGATCTTCATTTCAATCTCCATATGACCATCCACCAGTCTTTCCTCCATGGCCTCCACCTCATTGTTTGTTCTCAAACCTCTTGTTCATTCATTCTTCAACCTTCAGAGAAAATTGATAAGCATCCTCAATGGTTGTCATTCTTACTAGTGCCAATTCTTCATGTATGCTTGGCTTCAACCTATTAATATAACGAGCAACTTTCTCTTTATTCACCTCAGAATGTCTTGTCTGAATTAGGACCTTGTGAAATTCCTCTGTGGATTCTTTCACCATCCTTGTCCCTTGCCTCAAGCTCTACATCTTCTTGAGTAGCTCCAATTCGTAATCGACTGGAATAAATTGTTTCTTTAATTTTGAGACCATTCTATCCCATCTAGAAATTTTATCTTTCCCTTGTCTCCCTCTTTCTAACTAGACCTCTTTCCACCATATATACTGGCATGACCTTTTAATTTTATCTTTGCAAACCTCACTCTGTGAAGATCTTCAATCTCCTCAAACTCAAAAAATTACTCCATTTCATTGATACAATCAATCAATTATTTAGGATTCAGATTCCCACTAAAAGTTGAAACCTCCATTTTAGGTCCCTTCCCAACACTTGAGATCACTCGCAACAATCTTGTTTGTCTAGGATCCATTGGATCTTGCTCTTCCTCTTCCATTTCCTCTTTTGTTTTATCTTCACTTTCATCTCTATCTCGTTTCACATCTCTTCTTCAAACCTCTTATTGCAAGGTTTCTAATTTCCTTCTAAGGGCTCTGATTTCATCTCTAGGTGGATCTCTTCCTCCATGACCTTGACCTATACCTCTGCCATACTAGGCAAGTCTTGGAGGCATCTTGAACTCAACCCACACTCCCTAGTCCTACTGCAACTTCCTCACGTTCGGTGCTCTATTATAGGCTCAGGAACTCCCGCTCTGATACAACTTGATGAGGGCCACACTGCCCAAACCCCATGGAAATCACAACAATAGATACCAACACAAAAGATGTGAGACTAAAAAATGACTTAATTTCAATTATTTCCAGAAAATGAAATTATAGATTCAAAGCTTACATGCTATAGTCTCATGGGCTTGATTTATTACAACAAAATCAACTCTGAAAAGAAAATCTACTATACAAAGCCACAATCTGCACTCTCAAGGCCACCTTCTACAACCCCCACTTAACCCTTTTTATTTTACCTAATAACCACCCTAGAATTTTCTAGAAAGTTCAAATTTCCCCTCTTTGTATTGGTGGCAAAAGTCCCACCGTTTGATTTCTGGCATAGGAAGAATTTTTTATGAAATTCACTTTTTAGAGGACCAACTTCGCAGGGCCATAACTTTTGATCTGGGTGTCTGATTCGCTATTATTTCATATCGTTGGAAAGCTTTCGACGAGCTCTACAACATGTGAACTTATTGAAGGTTGGTTCGGCCACCTTTTGAGCTGTTTCAAGGCCTCCAAAGTTTTATATCTAAATTTGAAGCTGTATTGGAGAAATTTCTCAAGACGAAAACTTTAATTTCTCCCAAACCATGCAGGGTATTGAGGTGATTCTTTTGCGACCAAAATTTTTTTCAGCTCTGCTCCTTGGGGTAATTTTTTACATCCATACGAGCTCGTTTTGGCCAACTTACTAAAAATAGTAAGTGTCCATTTTTCGCTATTTTTGATGCCTGACAGTCTTATACCCCTTAAGTGCCATCATGGGACTCAAAACAACTGAAGAAAATAAAGAAAACATTTTTTTTGGGTGATACATGATTGCCCTACACCGCTGGATGCTCCTGCATCAGATCCTTAGTAATTTGTGGCTTTGGTTCTAAATCTTCTTATTTCTATTTAAACTCTCTTTTCTGAGAAAAAAATTCCAATTATTTTCAAGTAATCATCTAAATTTACTATAGATTTGAAAGCATTAAACTCCCCTTGATACTCTTCAAATATTATATCGATATCCTCTTTTTGTGATGCTTTAGTTGGAATTGGGTATTGCATGCTACTCTTTAACTATAATTTTTATTCCAATAGCTTGATAATACCATCTTAGGAATTTTGTAGTTGTATCATGATATCTTAAAAATGATATACATTGCTTTAATTTATTCAATATCTAAAGAATATTGCCATGATTCACATCAATGGTTTATTCACGCTACACACTAACACGATCTAATACTAGTGTAATATCCCCAACCAAAATAATATTAAAGTATTCTTAAATCTGAAAGAATAAAATAATTTTTAATAGTCTAAAATAGAATATGCTAAAAAAAAAGATACCCAAAAAAACTAAAACTAGATTTGCACTCAAATCTACCCAAAAACTATATGTGTACTACTAGCACACAAAAACTTATTTTTTCTAAAAAATAATTTAATTATTATAAAATAAAATATATATCAAACCATATAAAATATATTTTAATTAATTTATGATCACCAAGACCCCATGAAGGTGTGGTGAGAGCATACATTGAGAAGAAATATATAAACTATACAAAATTTAGCACAACCACTACAATTTTTTTAAACAAAAGCATACACATGATATTGAAATTGAATCAAACTATTGTAGCTCCTTTATTTTAATGGAATTAATACAAAACTTTTTTTATACCAAAAAATTTAAAGAAACACTAATAAAAATAATAAATCACAAATTGAATATCTAAACTAGCTATTTCTTGCTTCACAAAACTGCTAACCTACAAATATTTGTTCTTATTAGTATAAATGCAATTTCTAGATGAAATTTCATCAATAAATAAAAGAGATTTTATCCTTCGATCTCCAATAATAAACAAGAATAAAAGTATTTCTAGATGTCTACCTCCCTCAACTTGATGATCTATGAACAGGAATAAAAGTATTTGTGGTCTTCTACCCAACACACAAGGCTAAAAGATCTATCACAAACTCACAACTATTCTCCAAAACTCCACAGGAATCCTTTTCTACTATGATAATAACTAGTATAGTCGTAGATAAAGGGTCCAAAAAAATACTACTCAACCATGCAACCCACAATCATTTGATGGTCAACTAGGTTCAATATGTGCATAGTTCAACAATTAGAATTACACTATCAATATTTATTGTAATGGGCTTACAACATGTTAGGCCTTAGTCATTTGATTATCATATAAACTAGCACTTCACATTGAGACACACCATTGAACTCATCACAATCTTCTTACTCTACTCTAAGTTACTGAGACACTACTTGGTCTTCATATTTCTTCTTGTCCTCTGCTATCTTTCAAAACCATTACTAGTCAAACTACCCTAAATTTGTATTAGACATCCCTTTACATAGAAGTTGTAGAAATTAAGTGCATTAGTTGAAAATGTATGACATTGCCTATATGTAGGTCATATGGATCAACATACCCAAATTAAATGATTTTCCTTTGGTTTGCATTGAGAGATGGGTGCATCACCTTGGAATTGGACAAGTTTTCCTTAATTAGATGAATCTCAAAATAGAAGCTTCAAAACATAATGTAACTCTAAACATGACCCCTCTTGGGACCAATAAGGAAAACCTTGGTATAAATCCTTAAAACTTGATGCATAACGTGCACATCTCTTTTGGTTTATTTCAAATGTTGCATAGTCAAGGAATGTAAATGGATATTTGAACATGCATGCAGCACTCTATTTGCGTTTTAAATAAAATTGCAAGTCATCATTAACAAAATGCAATGTCACATAGAGGATTCTATCCTATTAACTTGAGTGCTTGAATAGTAATTGAACTAGATATTCCAATTGTAGCAAACAAAATAGCCAAAAAAAACATGTGCTAATTACAAAACAAAACAAATTGAAAGGAACTAACTTTAGTTAATACAATTTTGTTTGTTGGCATAGAATGCTTCTATATCACATGATCTACATTCTATTAATGCACACCTCAACCAACTTTATTTTATAAACAACAATGTTACTCAATCCATTAACTCACATTTATTTAACAGTAAATAATATTTAACTTTTTAATTATCAACCATCTAAGCATGATATAAATACATGGGAGAATAACGACTCCCAAGAGAAAGAGAATGAGAGATGGAATTGGAAGGTTCAACCACCAGACGACCTCAATTAAGACTAACTTTAAGTCAGAAAGATGAAAGAAAACTAGGACCCCCATGACTAGTTTTATATCTTGAGGAAATGTGGTGTCCTCAATCACCAACTTACTAGTATAAAAAGCTACATCTTTACTTCTAAACATTGGCAATTGAAATTGTTTCCTTATGCTACGCAATAGTTTTATGATAATCTTATAAAAATGCATAGAATTAGGAGCGTCCCATTATTTCTTTGACGGGAATAAATAACTTTCAAAAGGGAGAACATAAATATATATTGGAAAAGGCAATCAATAATGAATTATACAAGTTGGAGAACAGATAAAAGTTTGGTAGAGGTTGGTGTTGACAGAGGAAATTAAATGTGTTACAGATCACAAACCTCTTTTCCACCGGCTCATTCAATAGCTGGCCAGCTGTTTCGCGCCGAAGAATTACAGATTTGCCGGTGTTAGAAAGTAGTGACGGAAAGTCAAGCAACATCTCAGAATCACTGCCAATGACCGTCAGGCATATTTACAGCGGGAGCATCTTAGAAAATTTGTTCACAGAATATGCAGGAAAGAAAATATTTTAGACGAAAGGGTATTACTCGCAATCGCACCTTAGCGTGCAATAGGTACGGCGAAGAAGTGTGGAAGGTCAATTAGGATAAATTTTGGTCTATTTTTTTCATATATTTATGCAGCACATAAGGTCAATTGGTAGGCCATTTATTAAATGATGTTGTTTGTGTAACAAAGGTCTTAATGGAGAAGTGATAGCTTCAAATAAACTATGAATCCACTTACAGGGATCTAAACATGATTGAAATAAAACCTCTGAATCAGGAAGATAATTAGGCTCCATTAACAACAGACTCATGTTATGTTTGTAATAAGGAGAAAGGGAGAGAGAGGGAGAGGTAGGGATAGAAAGAGAGAGAGATAGAAGGGGGAAGAGCGAGAGAGGGAGGAGTAAGGAGATAGAGATAGATAGGAAGATATAGATAGAGATGGAGATGGAGAAGGATAAGGAGAGGGATATGGAAAGGAGAGGAGGGAGAGATAAAGAGAGAGAGGAGAGAGGGATAGATAGAGATGGAAGTGATAAATATATAGAGGGATAGAGAGGGAAATAGATGGATGGATAGAGGGAGACATGTCTAGAGATAAAGGTGGTGTTAGCTCTCAAAAACACAGGCAAAATACCTCAAGAGGAAGTCAATTTTTTGATACGTTTTAGGGTAACAAACAAGCCCAAATGATTTAGACCTTCTACTCTTTAGGTGTTGCCAGACCTAGGCGGGTGTACCTATAACAATGAAACAGACTTGACCAATGTTTATTTCCTAAAGCAATTTACCCACGCTGGCAAATAGGAGTGGATCAATGAGTTTTAATTCGGTATAAATTGTATAAGCAATATTAAGGAAAAATCTAATATGTTCATATATAAAAATGAATGAAATTAAATAGTAGAATGGTAGAGACTAGTGCCTTATTGGGTATACGGAGTTCAAATGGTAATCTGAAATGAACAACTTTTTTCTATGAGATATTCAAATTGTTTGGAATACAATTTTAAGTTTATAACTGGTATAAACATGCAAGGATGTGACTACTGAGTTCTTCTTAATAATCCAAATGAGATTCCCTAATTACTATGACTGACTAAAAGGATTTAATCTCTCCTTGAAAGAACTAATTAATCCAACCATACAAATACAACAAGTGTGCACTGATAAACTGAAAAATATCCTTGATACATCAGTTTAAACAATTAAAAAACATCAACCTTGGAGACAACTTCAACAATACTTTCAATTAACACAACAAATAATTGATACCAAAAATATGTCACCACATCAAATGAATTCAATTGAAATCTCCATTATTTAATACATGCATCATAGTCTCAAAATTGTAAACATTATGTATCCTACTATATTTTTTTTCCCTTTCTCCTTTTTTCTACAATCGAAAATAAACATTTATACATCAGTATTCGAAAGGATGTGTCCTTTTGTATTCAAATCTCGAGTAATTATCCTGTTTAGGCCTTTTCAAACGTTCACCAGACATCCTAGCTTGTGTTCCATATACGAATTCAAATGGGGATTTTCCAATTGCCTTTTTGACAGTTATCCTATCAGCCCACACAACCAACCTCAATTTTGAATCCCAAGCCTTTTTATTCCCACCTAGCATTCTCCTTATGATTTTTAGAAGACTTTTGTTGCTGGACTCTGCTTGACCATTAGCTTCCATATGGTAAGGAGTTGCATAAGAAATAGTGATACCATATGTACTGCAAAAATCTTTAAACTCATTAGATCTGAAACACATCCCATTATCTGTAATCAATCTTAATGGTGTACCAAATATGGTAATAATGTTATCCATTTAAAAATGGATCACAACTTTACTTGTTGCTTGCTTGGTTGGGACTGCCTCTACCCATTTGGTGAAGTAATCAGTAGCTACCAGGATCCACTTATGTCCTCCACTTGATTTCTCTTGTATCTCCCCAATAAAATCAATTCCCCATTGATGAAAGGGGTTTCAACCTGCAAAGGTCTAAGTAGTAAAGCTCCTTGATACTTCATTTTCCCTGAAAAATTCTGACATGCTTCACATCTTCTTACATATGAAAAAGAATCATTAAAGACTTTTGACCAGTAATAACCTACCCTGAGAATTTTGTGTGCAATTATCTTTGCAGAATAATGGCCTCCATAGATCCCCTCATGCATTTATCTTATAACGTGCTTGGCCTGTGACTCATCTAGACATAGCAACAACATCCCATCCCTATTTTTTCAAAACAAATCACCTTCCATGAACACATATTTGGACGCTTGCAGCTTCAAGGTTCTTCTCTGATTATCACTTAATCCTTCAAGACAATTCATGTACCTGAGGTAATACATGATGTATGTATACCAAGGAGTATGCTCAATACTTGCAACTCCATTTCCTTCATCTTCTACATTACAAATTTGATTTGCTTCAATATTTGTTTTTGCCATTAACTTGGCCAAACCCTGACCTCTCACTAATTTAGTGATCTATATATTTCCATATCAAATTCTTGAATTTTATTAATCCATCTGTATCTCTTTCCAGTTACCTCTGATTGTGTCAAAATATCTTTAACAACTGTATGAGGGACATAAGCTATCACTATGGCTCCAACAAGATATGGTCTAAAATATTTTATGGCTTTCACCAGTGCAAACACTTGTTTCTTTGTTATATCATATTTCAATTCTGACCCCTACAATGACTTGCTGAAAAAGGACACAGGTTGCTCATGACCTTCCTCATTCTTCTGCAACATAACAATAACTATAGTATGCAACGAAGCAAATGAAAATATTTGAAAGGTTTTTGCAAAATCTGGAGATTTAAGGATAGGAGCCTCCTTGATGGCCCTTTTGATGGATATGAAAGCTTCCAATGCCTCTGCAGTCCATTCTATCTTTTGTCTCTTCCTTAACATCTTTGATATGGGCTTAATAATTTTAGCAAAATTAGAGACAAATCTCCTAACAAAATTGATCTGTCCAAAAAATGATTGGATGGCCTTGACAGTCTTAGGAATAGGAACTTTATCTATGGCCTCAACCCTCTTAGGATCTATTCTAATCCCCTCCTTTGACACAATATGTCCTAAGAGTTTACCTTTTGTGACTGCAAAATGACATTTTTTAGGGTTTAGACTAATACCATATTCTAAAGCTTTAATAAATACCTTTTCTAGATGTTCTACATGATCTTTAGCCCTTTTTGAATAAGCAGTAAGGTCATCTTGATATACCACCATGATAGCATTAATCAAGTCTGCAAATGCTACGCCCATAGCTCTTTGAAAGGTTGCACCTGCATTTGTGAGACCGAATGGCATTCTCACATAAACATATGTTCCCCATGGGGTTGTGAAAGTTGTCTTGTACTGCTCAGATTCTTTGACTTTGACCTAGTTGTAACCGGAGAACCCATCCATCATAGATAACAACTCACACCCTGTTACTTTATGTAGTACAACCTCCATATTAGGTAGAGGGTAATTATCCTTAAGGGATGCCACATTTAGATTTATGAAGTCCACACATAATCTGATATCCCCGTTCTTCTTCCTCATAGGAACTAGGTTTGAAACCCATGTTGAATACCTAATTGGTTTGATGATACCCCCATCTCTAAGATTTTTCAATTCCTCTTGCATTTTTAGTTCCAATGTTGGGTTAATAGGTCTTTACCTCTGGCTAAATGGCTTTGCATCTGGCTTCAATGGGATTTTATGTTGAAACAAATCTTCCCTATATGCTTTGAGATTTTCATAAGACCATGCAAACACATGTTTATATTTTCTCAATAGTACAATCAACATTCTTCAAATTGTCGAGCTTATTTTCTTTCCAATGTATACCTTTTTTGGTGCAAGTTCAGTCCCTAAATTGATCTCTTCAATATCCTCCCTTTTGACTAGTGTTTGCTTCATGAGGGACCAATCATTTCCATCATATACCATTTCCAATGCTACTAGCCCTTTGGGAAGCTTATTATTTCTAAGCTGTAAGACCTCCTTACCAAATACTATCTGGTTTCCATCTACTTCTTCAACAAAGGCATTGAAATCAGCTTCTTGAGCTTCATATTGATCTATACAGTGAAGAAATTTCAAGAGGTCAGCATCATCATTAAAAACCTACCAATTGTATATATTGTCAGGCACATTAGGTCTTGTTTTGAAATCAATTTGAGACACTCCAGCTAGTGTGATATCATCTCTTCTCAATGCTACATTGGCTTAAAAGTTTTCCATTATGTTTTTCGACCTCTCAATCCATTCAATGGAGAAAACATCAAACAACTCAATTGTGTCCCATGCAACATTCCTATATTACTTCAACCTTTTGTGTTTTGTTGAATATTTTGATTTAACTTGAGAAACAACTAGATCTGAATCCCCTAGACTAGTTAGCAACTTAATCTTATGTTTTACAACTATGTTCAAAGCTGTTAACAGAGCTTCATATTTTGCTATATTGTTCGTACATTCAAATGCTAGAAAAAATGAATATTTAAAAGTATCTCCTTCAAGGGAAACAAACACTATTCCTGCTCCATTACCTTCTTGTTTGCAAGCTCCATCAAAGTAAATTTTCCACACACCATCATAGTTTTTTGCAACATACTTATCAATTGGATCAACATTGACTAATTATGGCTGGGCTAGTTCTATCTTAAAATTTCCAAGATCCACATCACAAAAGCAATTGACTTGATCTTGTGGTACACAATCTACAATTGGGTTCATCCTTGGCTCCCTGTACAACTTAACTTCCTATCCATCCACTAGAATTGTTGCATAAGACAAATCAAATTGGACATTTCCCCCAACCGATGCTGTCAATTGTCTTGATAAAAGCATCCCAAACTGAGGAGGGGTATCAATTACAGTTATATCTATATCGTAGGCCACCTGAAGATAAGTAGCTAGTTTGACTTCAACATCTTTCATAACACCTACTACTGGAATAGGGTGGCTATCCATTGCATAACACTTCCCTTCATTAGTATCTACCCACATGCCTAGCTATTTCATAACTCCCACTAGCATGATGTTGATAGCAGCAGCAGAGTCTATCATGCAATTCCTCAACAATTTTTTGTTTATGAGCAGCGTGGTGAAAAAAGGTTCAACTTATGGGGAATTTACCAATACATCATTTAGACACACTTCTGGGACAGTCACCTTTTCTTGTTTATTAAATGCTTTAGTGGTCATCTGATTTTCAGAATTTGCACTTTTCTCATTTCCATTTGATATCAATTGAATTGCACTATCCCTATACTCCATAATTCTCATCATCTCAAGTAGTGGAACATACATTTTTACCTGAGATAAAGCCTGAGAAAAGTCAAATGAAGAACCCTTAGCCTTAACCATTTTCTTTTGCTCTAATGTTTCCCCTTTTAATTCTTCCTTTTGGACAAGTTTTTGTTCGTTCTTATTATGTTGCTTATTTTTTGTTCTCTTCAAAACTCTTGGTGTTACTTCTCTATCTTTAATGAATATTCCCCTGGGAGAACCTTCCTTTTCATTCATTGTCCTATTTCTTAACCAATACTTGCTCTTTGCTTGTTCAACTGCAGCAATGGTTAACCTCTTTATTTCTTCTTCAGTGGATCTCCTTATATCGCATTGAGTAGGCACCTCAATAGAGTATTATTTTGCATAACTTTCTTCAGAATCAGAAAAAACTTGTTGTTCAGCCATGTCATACTCATAGCCTTCATCTTCTGAAGATAAATATTCCTCCTTAATAGGGTGAAAAGTACTTGAAGTCAAATACACTGTGTGATCTTCTCCACTGTTACCCGCTAACATTCCTTCTTCCTGCATTTCTCGGGCTACAACATAGTAGTCTGGGGAATGTGGCCCATCACAACCTTCACACCAAAGATTATTATTGACCATATACACCCCCTTCTTCCTTAATGGATCGGGTGTTTCTTTGTTCCTGGGTCTATCTATTACAGTTTTTCCATCCTTCCAATTTGTATTGTAAGGCATGTCATGTAACCGAGGCCTCTCATTTCTGTATATGTTCTCTTGTTTGTACTGATAATTATTGCCATGCTGAGGAACCCTAGGATTGTCTCTCTTACTCATCATCCCAACAACTTTCATGTTGTTTTCAATGGTCAGTGCTATCTTCTGGGCTTCAACAAAATCTCTTGGAAACTTGTTTCTTAGTTCATACCCTTTTTTTGGATCAAATGCATTCAAATAAATACTCATTGCTGCAGAGTCTGGCAACTTTGACCCAGGTGGTATCTTATTATGCAATTTGTTGAATCTCCAGTTAAAATCATAAATTGACTCATTCCGATTTTTTTGAATTTGTACTAGTTCATGTAAAGTAGCATCTGGTGCACATGGATTTCCATACTGTTCAAGAAATCGATCATGTAATTCTTGGATAGAATCAACAAAAGTTGTTGGCAGGCTATTGAACCAATCCCTAGCTTCTTCGGTGGGTGACATCATGAACAACCTCATATGTAAATATTCATATGATATATCCAAGTCTTGGACAAAAGCATTAAAATTCCTCAAATGATCTTCAACAGTAATTGCACTGCTCCTTGTAAACTTAGGAACATGACTTCTCCAACTGCTATCCATAGGGTAAGGGTATAATTGAAACCCTGTCAAATCAAATTGTTTGATCATTGTTGTATATTATTGAGGGGGAGGATTATGCAAGTGTTGATACTGGTACACTGGATTATTGTATTGTGTATGTAGATATGACACATATTGCTGACCATGAAGTGGTTGTACATTTGTATGTTGTGATGCAATATACGGTGGATGGTTTGGTTGCTTGTACTGATCTCTCATATGATTTTGAGGAGCCTTTGATGGGTCTGAAGGCCCTATATTATTATTTCCCTACCTATGAGGTGGTATATACTTTGAAAAACCAGCTGTCTGAGCATCAATTTGGGCTTTCTGCAATTTGAAGTCTTGGATTGCTTTTATCATTTGGATGTTTTCTTGTTCAAATTTTTCTCTTTCTACTTCTTTTTTATGAAACTTGAACTATGTTTCTATTTCTTCACGAGTTGAGAACTCATAATTTTCTTCAGGAATTACATGATCAATAGGCTCACTTTGATTATCCTCCATTCTTTGATCATATTCCTATTGATATCTAATTCATTCAGCTTCGAGTTTAGCATCGAATTCCACCTATTTCTGAGAATTATAAAAAGGATTTCTTTGTTCTTTATGGGTACAAGGTTTTGCACTTGAATTGTCTCTCCATGTATCATAACATTCATATGTCTCACAATGTGGTCTTGATGCTTTGTCTTTATTCGTTATGCACATGTCCTCATTTATCTTCTTACCCTTATCAACCTTATCATCCTTATGTTTCCACTTACCGTGGCCACTACGACCTCCAACAGGACCTCCCTTGTATTGGGATCTTCTACCATTCATGTTGAATTGATGCAATGTTTTTGTCAGAGTTGCCACTCACTTTGTGAAAAGTGAGAAAAATGAAACTATTCTTGATTTTATTCCCCAGCAGAATCACCTTTTCTAAAACTTCTCAAATTATGAATTTTTCTTCAATGACTCTGTATGATGATCTTCAATTGGATATCCTGCAATAACTCCCTAGTAGAGTCGCCAATTTGTTAGCTCTCAAAAACGTAGGCAAAATACCTCAAGAGGTTGCCAATCTCTTGACACGTTTCAGGGTAACAGATAAGGCCAAATGATTTAGACCTTCTACTCTTCAGGTGCTGCCAGACCTAGGTGGGTGTACCTATAACAATGAAGCAGACTTGACCAATGTTTATTTCCTAAATCAATTTACCCACGCTGGCAAATAGGAGTGGATAAATGAGTTTTAATTTGGTATAAATTACATCAGTTTAAACAATTAGAAAACATCAACCTTGGAGACAACTTCAACAATACTTTCAATTAACACAACAAACAATTGATACCAGAAAAATGTCACCACATCAAATGAATTCAATTAAAATCTCCATTATTTCATACATGCATTATAGTCTCAAAATTGTAAACATTATGTATCCTACTCTATTTTTTCTCCCTTTCTCCTTGTTTTTTCTACAATCGAAAATAAACATTTATACATCAGTATTTGAAAGGACGTGTCCTTTCGTATTCAAATCTCAGGTAATTATCCTATTTGGGCCTTTTCAAACATTCACCATACATCCACTATGATGTCATGTAGTTCCTCCGATGCCTTGAGTCTCTTCAACTGTCAATAGATTATATGTCTCTTTGATGTCCCATAGTGTCATTGATGTTCTAAGTCTCACCGATAGAGTATCTGTATCATCGCTTCCATCACCAAGTTGTCTTGTAGTTATACCGATATCATGAGTCCTCCTGACAGTTATTCCTTCAGTCATGAGTGTATCATTGAGACTCTTGCCAATGAAAACTATCATCAGGACTTAGGGGGTCGGGCAGATGTTCCTCCGGATACTTTGTGCTTTGCCAAGACATCTCCTTCAGTTCATTTTCTGATCATCACCAAGACATAACAACTCTCCTACCAATGGAAAAACACTCGGTGTGACTCTGATAGCTCTCTCCAATAAAGCCTGTCTCTCCGATGAATACTCCCTCCAAACATGCCGCCAAGTCTTCACCAATACAACACCCGTCGCTATGACATAGGGGGTCAGTAGGACTCCATGAGCTCATCCTGATGACAACGAAAAAATCCACCTTGCTTTATTGGTGAAACCAAATGAATGCTTCGGGACATCACACTGACAACTTAAGTCTGGGCGACAATTCTTTGTGCTTCATTGGTAAAACACATATGTGCTCACTATGACCTATCCCGACGATTGTTGTCTTTCTAATATGTCTCTATGTCTTCAATCGGTAAGACACAAATAGACTCGATATGACTCATTCCAATGAACCTTATCTTGTTGATAGAATCATCTGGTTGTTGAGACAACAAATTGTGTCTGCCCAATATGTATTACCAAATGAAACTCTATTGGTAAGATCATCTTGATCTCTTGTCGATAGACTGCAAAAGACACATTAGTATAAAATGCTTCATGGATCGGTGAGACCTGTATCATCTCTTGCCGATATGATTTATACATTGAAATACTCAGGGTTAGATGAATTATATGAGACCAAATGATGAAAAAAAACTAAAGCATGGGAAAACATGATATACAAAGCAGATTCTTGTACTCATGGTATGGACTTCTTAGCAAACTTATGGGTACAAACAGCCATAAAATGTTCAAAATTTTACAGTTCTAACAGGTGGAGAGAGGAAAATAAAGGTAGAGATGAAGATAGAGGAAAACAAGAAGATGGAGACAAATAGATAGAGAGATATAGGTAGAGGGAGATATATATACAGAGAGAGATAGGGAGATAGAGAGAGAGAGATAGAGAGGATGAGATAGAGAGATATACAAGAAGAGGGAGAGGGAGAGATAAATAGATATAGATGGTGAGATAGAGTGATAGAGAGGGGAGGAGAGGGAGAGAGAGAGAGACAAAGAGATAATTAGAGGTAGGCAAATAGAGAGGTAGAGAGAAATAGGGGGAGATAACTTGGGAGAATGAAGTAAGGGGAGATAGAGATATATGGGAAGAGAAAGAGAGAGATAGAGATATATGGGAAGAGAAAGGGAGAGAGAGATAGAGATAGAGAGATAGATATGGGGGATAGGGAGAGAGTGAGGGAGGGAGAGATGGAGAGAGATAGAGAGAGGGGGGAGATAGAGAAGGAGGGAGACAAAGGGAGAGAGATAGGTAGAAGAGGAGAGATAGAGAAGAGGGGGAGAGAGGCAAAGAGATAGGTTGAAGAGGAAGAGAGAGAAGAGTGGGAGAGAGGGAGAGAGAGGTAGAAGAGGGAGAGAAAGAAGAGGGGGAGAGAGAGTGAGCGATATGTAGAGAGGGAGGGAGAAAAATATGGGGGAGAAAGGGAGAGATAGTTCAATATATATAGAGGGAGAGAGAGACATAGAAAGGGGGTGAAATAGAGAGATAGAGGGGGATAGTGAAAGAGATCGAGAGATAGTGATAGAGGTAGAGAAAGATGTGGATAGAAAGAGATAGAGAGAGGAGTGAGAGGGAGATAAAGAGAGAAATAGAGATAGAGATATAGAGTAAGAGAGATGGAGGGAGAGATGGAGTGAATGAGAGAGAGATAGGGGAGGGAGAGATAGCTAAATAGACAGAGAGGGGAGGAGGGAGTGACATAGATAGTGGGAGATATAGAGAGAGAGAGAAATAGGGAGAGAGATATATCAATCACCCTCCCTATATCTCTATCTATTCGTCTTTATCTCTTTATCTCTCTACCCTATATCTATATGTTTCTCATTATCTCCCTCCATATATATAAATATATATATATATATATATAAATATATATATATATATATATATATATATATATATATCTTTTCTTCCCTCTATTTATAATCTTTATCTCCCTATCTCTTTATGTGACTTTATCTCTATCTATGTCTCTCTCCTCTTCTCTCTTTCTCTTTTCCTTTATCTATTTTTTCTCTATCTCCCTCACTTTCTCTACCTCCACCTATGTCCCTCTTTATTCCTCTATATCTCTACCTATCTCTCTATATATATCTTCCTCTCTATATCTCTATGTCTCCCTCTTTATCTCTCTATTTCTATTTAGTTCTCTTTCTCTTTCTTTCTCTATCTTTATTTCTCTCTTCTCTCTTGTTTCTTCTTATCCCTCTTTTTATCCCTTTATTTATATATTTGTTCCTCTCTTTATCTATCTTCATCTCTTTCTCCTCCTTTGTCTCATTTTTCTCCCTCTCTTGCTCTCTTTCTCTTTTTTCTCTCTCCACCTATCTATATCTTATCTATATCTCCCTCTCCCTTTTCTCTTCCTTTCTCGTTCTCTCCTTCTCTCTCTCTCTATATGTTTCTCTTCTTAAGTATGCAATGGATACATTGAAGAGGTCTTAAAGGTGAATTATCATATCCTTAATCAAATGACATGCTACCTTGAGCATAACTGCCCAAGGACACATGCCATTGTTGGATTGTTGACATGAAACAACCAATCAAAAGTTAGTTTCTCTTTTCTCTCTTTTCCTTTGTGTCTCTTATATTTCTCTCTCATGCTCTATCTCTCTTTGTGTATTCCTCCCTCCCTCCCTCCCTCCCTCCCTCCCTCTCTCCCTCTCTCCCTCTTCTCTCTCTTTCTCAATATCTATCTATCTAAATTTTTCTCTTTCTCATATTCTCCATCTTTTGAGTTTCTCTCTCTTTATTAGCCAATAGGCTACATATAGTGTAATATTTGAGCCTGAAACAAGTCTCACACCTACAAACCACTATTGAGTCATTGGAAAAAAAGTTTCAACTACCATTTAATGGTAAATTGGCTATAGTTTAATGGTAAAATCCTCTAAAATATCAAGTAAAACCTTCCAAAATCTCACTTATCACATAAAAGCTAGATAAATATTGATTTGAAAACTAGATGAGAACATTCTATTTCCAATTGCAATATTTTTTGTGAATTTGGTGGAAACTTTCTTCTTTCATTTGCATTGGTTTATGTTTTAAATTTGTATGCAAATATTTCATAATTGAATAATACTTCAAATTTTTTATGCTTTTGGATTTGATCATGTTCCAATTTTTGAATCAACATTTCGGATCACACTCCATGATCCATCATCATGAATTAGATCTCAAGGAGATGTAAAATTTTACATCCCCTTGAGCTCTATTTATTGATGATGAATCACAAAGTGTGATCCAAAATGTTGATTCAAAAATTGGCACACAATCAAATCCAAAAGTATAAAATTTTGATAATATGGATTGTGGAAATCTAATAGCATTGAGGGTGATCCCACAAAGCTGGTTTACAATTTCTAAGAGATTCTGATTTTTGCTGAAATCACATATTTTTAGAAAATATAATGATTTAAGCCTTAAAAATTTCTGTTTAAAGCATTCCAATTGAAGAGGGTTTGATCAAACTACCTTAGATCAAACCCCCTTGGATAGAACCCCACTATTTTTAAACCATACCTATAACGAAGTCTCCTTTACACCTATCAAAATGTTAATAAAAAACCACTTTTGATTTACCTTTTGGGGGATCAAATAAATTCATTTAAAATTTATTTTTTGTAAGTATGTAGTCCTTATTATAAGCTTCCCTAAAAGTATAATTTTAAATAAAATTAATTTTATTATTATATTTATTTTTTATTTCTTGTGAATGTAGGTTTTTCACTGAAAAATCAAGTTTTTTGTTCAGCACGTGGAAAAATAGCAGATTATCAATTTTTTTTTTGAAAAATATGAGTGCACTAGATATTGAAGTCCTTGATCCAACCAAAAAAATAAAAATGAATTTCAATACATACAAAAAAAGTTACACATTATACGGTCACCCTATGTCTGAATTGTAATTGGTTTGACTTCAAAGCTTTATTAAAGAAAAAATATTCAATAAAGAACTATCTAACAAAGTGGAAGCACTAAATATCGGAGTTACAAATCTAAATTCGAAAGAATTATAATTTTATCCTTCAAGGAAAAAAATTTATGCCTTATACTATGAGCATCACTTTTTAAAAATGTTGTTTTCTGAAAAAACCTAGTTTTCAAGGGAGATGGAAAAAGAAGTGCAATCCGATTCCAAAAATTCTGAAAAAAATATATTTAGAATCTACAGAAAAAAAATTTCATGAAACTATAGTTTGCATCATATTCAAATTCCTCACGGTTTATCCGCTATAGGTGTCCAAAAGTGAAGATTTAGTTAATTTTTTTTATTTCAATGTCTAGTTTGGCCAAAAATTGTAAACCACTATTGTGGGATCACCCAAGATCAAATAATACTTAATTTCTTTAAAGAAAAAATCTAGATTTGTCTAAATTTATTTCATTCCATGTTATTTACAACTTATTATTAATTGTTTAATCTAGCCACATGCAACTAGAATTTGCAGCGCATCCATGCGCAAACACATACTCTCTAACATATTAACATATATATAGTTTTCTATCGGTGTAATTATTGAACCTCCTTTAGGTGCAAGTGCTAGTATACATAACTCTCTCTATATAGTATTGTCTCCCCCTCTATCTCTTTCTTTTTCCTAATCTCTCCAAAGATCAATTAAACTATTAGATTATTTATATATTAAGTATTAACTATAGTAATTTAATATTTATATTTAATAAATTTTATTATAGAATTTAATATATAAGAATAATAATATAACCTATATACTATTATATATAATAATAAATATAATTATATTATATATGATTTAATTTGTATTATATAAAATATAAAATATATAATATATTAATTATTAATTGTAATAATTTTATATATGTATTTAATAGTTTTGTTAAAGAATATAATACATAATAATAAAAAGTAGTAGTATAATTATATTATTTATAATTTATTTTTTATTATATAGAATATACATTATATATTAATTATGTTGATATATACTTAACTACATAGGGTAAAGGATGTCGTAATGTTAAAATCTAAATGTTCTCATTATTAGGATCTTGGCAACAATTTTCATTGTAATAAACATACTCTAAAATCCTCATTGAAACCTTATTTTCAGGCTGTAGTTAGCCAAATTGGAGGAGTGAAATGTCAATACCAGCAAGAGAGTTTGGAGCAGTGGAAACCAATAACAACGGGGAAAGAAACAAAAGATGGAAAAAAATAACCAAAAAATTGACAAAAAATGATGAACAATTGAGTTTCATTTAATCGTCTTGCATTGATATGGATGCAAGATAGTCGCCGATACGCTTTTAGAGGTCGCTTCATTCATAGAAGGAATTCCTTTGCCGTGATAAAATTTATAGTTTATCATCTTTATAAGGGAATAAATCACTTACATCCATAATTCTAGGGTAACTAATAAAATACAACTTCTAATGTGAGTTTATTAATAAACAATCATAGATATGATAATTAAATGAAAGAATTTAGGTATTTTCCTTTAATATTAATGGTGAAAGAATAATGTGGATAATGAAGAAAAATAATTTTTATTATTAGAAATTTAATAATTACAATTTGATGAATTTATTGGATTCTAGATATATGTAGAAACCTTGAGCATGTGAGTTAGTTGCATTTGAGTCTCAAAAGCTGAATGATAAAAAAAGGAACTATCCAACCCACAAAAAGGATATAACGAGCATAGTTTACTCCGCGAGGGTGTGGAGACACCACCTTCTTGCAATGCACTTCATTGTGAAAATGGACAACATCAATTCCACATATTTCAAAACTCAAGCCAAACTCACCTGGAAGTAGGTGATGTATTAGGAGTTCCTAGCCAACTTTTATATGGAGATTGCATATAATCTTGACAAGTAAAATGTGGTTGAAAATGCATTAACCCAGAAAGCTTAGCTCACAACCATCTAATAGAAACATGAGATAGAGAGGTCTAGTAGTCAAGTGGTCTCAGATGATGTTTCGAACTAAATCTCTGAAGGAATAGAGATCAATTCCCAAGCAACATTGTTGATCCAACAATTTTGACTAGGTAGAACTTGATGGTTTTATATTAGGAATGGGCTCTTGATATTCACCCAAGATCAAGTGTACATCTCAAAGTGGAAGGATATACAAAGGGAATTAGTCAAAGAATTCCATGTTTTGTTTGGGTATGGCACCCAAGGTAAAGGGTGACTATTACACTATTGGAATGTGGCTTTTATTACTTGAGACTAAAAGAGGATATGTAGGACTACATGGAGACCAATATTTTTTAGTAAGACAAGGCTATGAGCCAACTTCTTGGAGAGCTCTTGCAACTCCTATCCATCCCAATGTACCCCTAGGCTAGTGTAAGAATTAATTTCATTACATAAATCCTAGTGTAGAATAGGGTGAAAATAAGGTTAAGGTCATAAATTAACAACACTCAAACCCTAGAGCCCTAAACCAACAATGAAGCACAATCCAACATAGAAACATAAAATATGAAGCAATATTACCAAATATCTCTATGCTATGGTTGATTCACCTCCATTTTCCTTCTCCACTTTGCTTTATATGCTTTCTTTCCCTTAGATTTTGAGTATGCAACAATAGCCTAATGATAGTGATAGTAAAATATTGAAGATTGTACTTGTCTCATTGGATAGAAATATTCTAGGTAGCATGAACTAGGTAGGTTGAAATGACAATGATAGGCCTTTTTTTTATAGAAAACCAAATTGGCATGAAGGAATGAGATTAAAATCCAATATGACATGAAAGTCAATGGTCAATATTGAAAGTTGTAGTATGAAATAGGGTTAGGGCTAAATTAGGGAAAAGATAGAACTTGGTTAAGGATGGATGATTGAGATTAAATTATAAAATAATTCAATCAAGGGTGGAAATTAAATGAGATGTAAAGAGATAAGCATGACATGGATAAAGAGGTTGGCACAAAAAAATAGATTGTTGGAGGAAATTAAATAATTATAAAATTATTTAATTTAGGAGGGAAAGTGAAAAATTAAATAATTATTTAATTATAGAAGAAAGAGAAAGTTGACTTTTAAATTAAATAATAAATAAAATTTATTTAATTATAGAGACAAATGAAACATTAAAGATGTACTTTCTACAATGATTTATGGATTTGATTGTATAAGAGTTTTTTCATCAACATTTCAGATCACACTCCATGATCCATCATCAAGGCGAGAGCAAAGTGCCAAAGGAGAAAATGATCCTTCTCCTCAGGTTTGTGTTGGCCTTTTCTCTTGTCTCTCCCCTTTTGTTCCCCTTAGGGCTGCCCTTTCCTTTTTTGTGGTTCCTTCTTCATGTTGCTTCCTTCCTTTTTTTCATTTTTTTTTCATTTTTAGTTTCTTTCAGTAGTCCCTCTTAGATTATTGCAATACTGAAAGGGGTTAGGAGCATGAGCTACTGTGATCTCAGTTCCATTGTGGGGAAACTTTAAGCATTGATGGTATGTGGATGGTATGACCTTCATAACATGGATCCATGGTCGAATGAGGAGGATATTGTAAGGGAGATCTAGATCCAATACATGGAATGTAGTATCCAATATTATAGGCCCAACCTTGATTGGTAATGTTATGAAAACCCTTGGAAGAGCATTCTTCATCGTCATAGGCCTTTATGATGGTTATTTTTATTATGTCCACACAAGATTCAGAGAATCCCAATACCTTAACCAATTTAAGAGTACAAATGTTTAATATTGCTCCACCATCTATCAATAATTTTTTTATTTTATGTTTATGAACATAAAATTCTAAGTGCAAAGGGTCATTATGATTGGACTTTTGAGATGAATAATCTTGGTTTGAAAAAGTGACAAGGTGGGTATTAGCTAAGTAGCCTATAATTTCCTGGAATCAATTGACATTAAGGTCAATTGGTATGAAGGTGTTTTGCAATGCATTGTCTAGAATATCCTTGTGCTCAGGAGATATACAAAGTAACTCAAGGATGGATATTTGAGCAGGTGTCTTCACCAATTGGTCTAAGAGGTTGTGTTGGGTCTTTGGTTGTTGTTTAGAGGAGCACCTTATGGGGTTACCTTGGTTTTTCATGTGAACTTACTACAAATTTTGGTGGCTTCTTAATGGTAATGGTATTGGCATGGTCATTTGAGGCTCGAATATGATGTATAGTATATTCATGTGTAACATGGGTATAATTAGCTTGGTTATTGGTATTTGTACCCAAACTGGAAGGATTTCCTATCCCATGGTCTTGCAAAGAATTCTTAAAAGTGGTATGATCATTATTGGAGGTCTAAATTGTTGACTATCAACTTCTATGACACCATTTTCGATTAGGTCCTTGAGTTGTTTGCATGATGAAGTTTTGTGTCCCTTAATATGGTGATAATTGCAAAAGGAATTATCATCCCACCACGAAGGTTTGAATTGCCCTGGATCATAAGGGTTTTCCTTAAGAAGTTGTATGACTGTAGACTGCAAAAGTTGTTTTAGGACGCATTCAATTGGTTACCCTAAGGGAGTGTACTTATGTCTTGTTGGAAAGTTTCTTTCAAGTTTTTGTTATTGGTTATTTTGAAGGGAATTTTCTATTTGCTTAGGAATGCGTGTTGAGTTGTTTGATGTATTAGGTCCTTTAAGCGTGATTGCAAGACTGACGTGTATAGCCTTTGTGTCGACAACTCCATCATTTGTGACATTCTTATGGGTATGTGTGGGATCATGATGGGCCAAAAAGTGGCGATATGGTGGGTATGTGTAGGGTATGTGGTTGACGAATTTTTTTAAACCAAAAATTGATGAAATAAAAAGGGTTTCTAAAGGAGATTCTCATCTTTCCACCAATATAAATTATTCTTTACTTTGAATTTAATAAATAATTATTACTGATTTTCTATTTGAATTACGACTAAAGTCATGATTGATAGGCTGATTGAAAAACATCTATAGCTTTCAAACGGTATCACATTTTTTGAATTTGAAACATGCGTCACATTCTATGCTTCACATACTATAGGATTATAAATAAAACATTGAATTTCATGAAGTTTGACCAAGTTAAGGTGGTCAGACATACGGGTTTTTTATATTTTTTAAAAGTTGTAATAAAAAATTCATAATTAATTATTTATTTGAAAAAAAATACAAAAATATATGCATCACATCGGAACATGAGTCCTCTACTTATATCTAAAATATTATAAAAAAATATTATCATTTTATTGTGGTTAGGGTGGTCAAATAGACACCCACTTCTAATTTTTTCCTTGAAATTTAAGTACTATTGCATTGAAATTTCAAATTCTCACCAAATAGATTTTTTTTTTTTAATAAACCTGGTAGTTTAGAAAATACATTCATTTTGCTACAAATTCTATTCTTACATATTTTTGAAATAATATAGATAAATTATTCAAATTTTTACCTCAAGTTGCCTAACTCTAATTTTTCTGAATTTTCATCGCCAGTTAAGGGCCTATTTTTTCCATGATGATCCTACACATACCCTTATTACGGGCTCAATATTTAATTTTGTCATTCAAGGTACCTTGGGAATTCTATTTTTTTTAAAAATATTTTAAGTTCCCCTTTTACAATAAGGGCCTTTCCAAGCATAGTACCTTTTTCCACTAGTTTAGCAAATGTAGTGCAACAATGAGCTTGTAATTGAAATTTTAGGTCTGTGATCAAGTTTTCTACAAACATGAAAATATTTTGTTTCTCTGAAATCTCGACATGACATCAACTAACCAAGCTCCTCCATCTTTGGAAGAACTCTATGAATGACTCATCTTCTTCTTGTTATGTATGACATAATGTGGCTATGGTGATGCCATTTTCGATGCTATAAGCAAAGTGAGTGATACATTTATTGGCTAGTTCATCCCATGTTCTTATGCCAAAAGGTAGATGGGAAACCATTCAAGTGCTTGTCTTGTGAGACTCCTAGGGAATAATCTCATGGGATATGTATGTTCGGATGCAATGTCTTTTAAAGTCGTGAAACTCTCAAGATTACATGTTCAATGGGATTCCCCTTTCCTCTATACTTGGGTAAATTCGGCAAGGCATAGTTGTGAGGAAATGGAGACATGTATATGCTTGTGTCAAAGTGGTATGGACATAACTCTTGTGTTGAATAAGTCTTCTTGGTCGATATTTTCATATTGTCCACTTTTTTTTGTAGTGCAAGCATTTGGTTTGCTAAGACATCAACTTGAGTAAGGGACATGCCCACTACATTATTGCCTGCATTATGATATGGGACCATGTTTGTATTTTCCAATCCAATATGTTGGGTGGATGAATTGGTGTTATTACCAAATGTATGTGGTATATTTTTATTTGGAATGTTATGGGTGAATGTAGGAATTTGATTTTGAACATGTGGGCTTTGAGTTTGGATATGTGAGGTGAAAGTTGGAATTTGAGGGATGTGTGTAGTGTTCATATTGAATGGTGTTTGAAATGGGCTTGAACTAGTTTGACCATGTGTGTTTTGGTTGCCATGTTGTTGGAAAGGCCCTTGTGTGTTTTTTGTAGGGGAATGCTTGTGGTGGGACCTTGTGACAATGTGTTGGTGTTCAAATTGGTGTTTGTTTGTGGCTTGGGTCCATGAATATGAACCTTTCACATTTTGTTTCTACCCATTGAAAAGGGATTGGAAAATGATGCACCCATGGTACATTATATGATGATCCAAATGGATTAAATGTATTTCCAAAGGGTTGTGTCATGGCTTGTGAATTTTGTGTCCCAAATAGAGGTGTAGCATTGGCGGTTGTGGTATTGTGTGTTGTTCCTCCTAATGGCATGGTAGCATTTATTTGTGGGATAGTGGGTTTAGGAGTGGAAGCACCATGTCCTTGTATTTGTGTAGTTTCATTGATAGATGTTTCTTGAAGTGTCTTGACATCAAAGCCATAGGGAAGTGTAGCTCCAATATACATAATAATTGTTCAAGAAAGCATTGTGGATCTTGTGCCACTATTTCATCCATAAATCATGCTACTTCGGGATCTTGGGATGCTTCCTCAATCTTTTCCTCAGTTATAGGTCTTTGTTTGTATTTGATCATGAATTTTTCAAAAGGATTGTGAAATGATGATTGTAGCCTAGGTGCTTCATTGGAAGAGGAGCCAAAATTCATATTGCTACTATGATTGAAAAATTCATCTTCTTCTTGGATGAACTCCATTTCCTTTCTCTTCCTTTGTAATATTGTTTGGACCTTAAAATACTTTCTAATGTGATGAAGGGGTATGAGTGACAATACAATGATAAAACTAAGACTAGGGTATGCAACTAGACTATGTTTTTAGGGTTTTCAATGTTTAAGGATTCCAAATGATTATGCACCAAGATTAAAGATACAAAGTGACAATAGTTGAAATTGAGATGTGATAATGTCACAATGACCAAAATATATGGTAGGTCTATGAATAAAGTATGCAAGTGTAATGCCAATGTAATGTTGTGGTGAAGGGTATGGTATGAAAACTAAGCACTTTTTGTTGACCTAAAGAGAGGTTACTAACCAAACTAAGATAGTCCAAAGTGGAAAACCTAGTTGTCAATACCTTAAAGAAGACTAAGACTAAAGTGATGATGATTGAAAAAGTGGCCTCAAACTAGAATTATGAGTTTAAAGGAACAACTTAAAGGACAAGGACTTGATTGATGAAAAGACAGGGTCAAGACAATTTGAATTTATAACTATGGCCTGATCAAAAGTTTGATAAATTTGTAAATCTAAGGTCTATAAAAGTGTATGCAACCTAATGAGAACTAAAGTTTGACCTATGATGCATGCAACTAATGTGATGGAAAGCTAAAATTAATGGAGTTAAATGAAAAATCTAATATTAGCAAGTTTGTGGTCTAATAAGAAGATTATAGTTAAGAATTGATCAGAAATAGAATTGTACCATAATTCCCTAAAAATTTTGTCAACTAGAAAATGTGGTTCACGACCTGTCAAATGTATTTTTCTGAGAAGAAAATGTTGTGCAAGTTAGCTTTTAGAAGATGTGGTATTTTGAGAAGAAATTATGGTTTTCAATGAAAAATGCGATGAATAGAGTGTTTTACACTATTTTGTGTGTTTTTGACTAACTTTTTGTCTTGGTTTTTGTGAAATGTGATGGAAAAGACAACAAACAATTTAAAAACCATGTATTGGTTTTTTGAGTGTCAAAATTTGTGACCGTAATGTGTATGTTCTAGGGTTATTCATCCCAACTTCCATGGGTCTAACACAATTTGAAGATAATCCACATAGAAAAGATACCTCCTACCCTAACCTCAATGGCCAATGGTAGCACTCTCAAGCCCACAACTTGGAATATCCTTTGACACAAGTGGAGGGACACCTTTACAAGGTGTTTGCACTCCTTTCTTGTGAGAGAGGATGGCTAGAGGCCTCCTAGAATGGAAGGATAACCCAAATCACCCTCTCCCCAAAAAGTTGTAAGTAAAAATAAGTAACTTATACAATGGCATGAATTTTCATCTCATTTCAAGGGAGCCATATGGTGAGTGTAAAATATTTGGGGTGAGATGTGCATCCCTTGCATTGAGAGTGACCCCAAAACACAATCAATAAGGGTGGGCCTCTAACTAGTTCATCTTTTAGTTATTGCTTGGGGACTTGCCACCTCGTGAGCATCCAGTAAGCCACTTAAGTCTTTAACCAATCCTACTAGCTTGGAACTAAAAATACCTAATGCAAATGTGGGTAGCCTGCACTCTCAGATGGGCACTATAAGGCAATTAAGCTAATGGTAGTTCACCCTTGACTTTCATCTTATCCTTTTATATAGCAGTCCAAGGGACAAACCACTTTGGGTCACCAATGATTTCTTCGTACGGATGTGTCTGAAAGGAAGACCCTGTCTAATGGGGTAACAAAAGTAAGACAAGCACAATGTTTTTGATCTCCAAGATTACTCAAGGTGCAAGGAGAGAGCATGCACATGTAATTTCTCACACTAGCAAGAGTTTTTTTTATTTTTTTGAAAAACTAAATGTGTGGTGTGACAATGCAAATGTCAAGAAGTTTTTTTGATTCCCAAGATCACTCAAGGTGTGAGGGAAGAGCACAAACACCTCAAAACAAGTACAAGATCACAAGAAAAGACAAGAAATGGTTATTTTTAATCCCCAAAATGAAATGTGAGAGTTGCAAAGACACTTGATGCAAGTTGTTCTTTTTAACCCAATGAGTGTGAATGCAATTTTTTTTAGCCCAATGAATGAGAAAATGCAAGTTGTTCTTTTTAGACCAATGATTGAAAATTCAAGATTGTTCTTTTAAAGCCAATGAGTGTGAATGCAATTTGCATTATTTTTAAACCAATGAATGTGAGAATGCAAGTTTTTTTTAACCCAATGAGTGTGTTCAAAAGATATTGCAAAATTTAAATGCTCCTATCTTAAATAAAATAAACAAGTTATCATTCCTAATTGCATTTATGTCTCCTCCCAACCTAAGCCACATGCTACAAACCAAAAATTTGCAACATAAAAAAACCTATTCTAGCAAATGGAAAAGCATGAATTGAAAATTTGCTAATTAAAACCTGAATTAAGAAAAATAGGAAAATACAATGCAAAAAGTCACAAATGTGGCTCACTAGTCTAGAATAGATGTAGTGAACTAGCTAGAAACTACGACGTTCCATATGTCAACTGTGGCTCATAGTTGAAAGTGAATGCGGTGAAGCACCAAGCAGATGTGTCACAAAAACCTGAAAGCTACAAACACACCTAAATCCAACCAAATTTGGAAAAAACCAAAATAGATATGATGCAATTATGATGTTGAAATATCAAAATAGAAACCAGAGAGCAAATAAATGATTGAAAATCTTGAAAATAAGCTAATGAAATGATTTTACCTATATCTGAACAAATGCGGCTTTTAGGACAACAAATGTAGTTCTCTAGCTTTTGCAAATGCATAGTAGGAACTGTCAAATGCATTGTGTCGTACCATAAATGTAGTGCACATACTTGCACATGTGTCATTCAGGCTCTTAGTTGCATCGTAGACTTGAAACTCAAAATTTCTTACAAATTCAGTTAGTTCACATCAGGTTCACCAATGTAGAATAGGGTAAAATTAAGGTTAAGGTCATAAATTAATAAAACTCAAACCCTAAAGTTGTAAACCAACAATGAAGCACAGTATAACATAGAAACATAAAAATTAAGCAATATTACTAAATATCTCTATGCTATGCTTGATTCACCTCCATTTTCCTTCTCCACCTTGCTTTATATGCTTGCTTTCCCTTAGATTTTGAGTATGCAACAATAGCCTAATGATAATGATAGCAAAATATTGAAGATTGTACTTGAATCCTTGGATAGCAATAGTCTATGTAGCATGAACTAGGTAGGTTGAAATGACAATGATATGCTTCTTTTATAGAAAACCAAATTGGCATGAACGGTTGAGATTAAAATCCGATATGACATGAAAATCAATGGTAAAGATTGAATGTTGTAGTATGAAATAGGGTTAGGGCTAAATTAGGTAAAAGATAAAACTTGTTTAAGGATGAACAGTTGAGATTAAATTATAAAATAATTCAATCAATGGTGGAAATTAAATGAGATGTGAAGAGATAAGAATGGCACAGATAAGGAGGTTGATACAAAAAAGAGATTGTTGGAGGAATTTAGATAATGATAAAATTATTTAATTTAGGAGGAAAAGTGAATAATTAAATAATTAAAACAATTACTTAATTATAGAAGAAAGGGAAAGTTGAATTTTAAATTAAATGATAATTTAATTTAAAAAGTGGAGGAAAATGAACAATTAGTAAATAATTAATTAAATAAAATTTATTTAATTATAGAGAGAAAGGGGACATTAGTGACATAATTGAATAAATATAATTCATTTAATTAATCAAAAGGAAGAATACAAGAAAAATGAATTAATTAAATTAAAATTATTTATTTAATAGAAGAATTGTGACTTTAGACAATAATCAAATAAAGGGGACATTAGTGACATAATTAAATTAATATAATTCATTTAATTAATCAAAAGGAAGAATAAAAGAAAAAATGAATTAATTAAATTAAAAATATTTATTTAATAGAAGAATTGTGACTTTAAACAATAATCATATAATTAAAATTATTTAATTATGTAAGGAAGAAAGGGAATTGATGAAGAGAAATGGTGTTCGTAGGCTTAGGACAATTTACAGTGTCTACACCTAGACATGAACAAATTGTCTAGTATTATGAGAGTAGTAGACTAACTCTCCAAGTATGGTACATTCATCCCATGCAAGCAACCTTGCAAAGATGAAGATGTAGTAGATCACTTCTTTAGGTATATTTTTAAGTAATGGGGAGTCCCCCTTAGCATCATATTTAACAAATCTAACAAATACCCTATAAATTCATAAATAATTTATGGTTGGATCTCTTTAGTTTGATGGGGACCAAAACACTTATGTCCATGAGCCGCCATCCTCAAATAGATGACCATATCAAAAGAAACAAGGGAGCCCTTGAGGACCATATAAGGAACTTCATTTGGGTATGCTAAAGGAACTAATCCATGTTATTGGATGCAACCCAATTCAATTACAACTTACAAAAATTGGTGTCAATCTAGTTCATGTAATTTCAACTAGCGACAAGGAAACAAACCATTTCACCAAATACCATCTTACATGACTATCTTCGGTAGCTAGTTTGGTGATGAAAAATTTCGTAAGGGAATGGAATGAATAAGTTGATCTAGAGCTTGGTACTACCTCACTAAAGCTAAGGATAATATGAATATATATTTAGACTCACATAGGAGGCCCATTGAGTTCAACATGGGTGACAAGGTACTACTTCGTATGGAATTGAATTAGTTACACCCCCAAAAGGGGATGAGTGTAGCACTTATTAGAAAATATTATGGTTCTTTTGAAGTGGTCACTCATGTTAGAATTTTTTTGTATCATCTAAGGCTATTTCCACACCTCAAAGTCCATCTAGCATTCCACATGAGCTAGCTTTAGCGTAGGAAATTGTATACCTTTACAATTTGACACTATCTTTACACCCCCTTAATTTATTTGGCTTAATTAAGCTTCTAATTGACTAAATAATGCATTCCAAAGCCTTATTATTCTTGTTTTCTGAAATGAAAACTTATATTAGGGTGGGTGCATGAAGTTGGTTGCACTTTTTTGGCCAAATGGGAAAAAAATGGGGAAACACATAACACGCTCGCGTTATAATGCGAGCACGTTATGTGCTTTTAAAAGAAAAAAAAAAGTGAAATGTGTATCATTTTCTTTTTACTGTTTCTCAGCTCTGCCCGCGGAAAAAAACCTTCAATTTTGTGCTCGCGTTCTAGGAGGAAGGACTTCTGCAAATTTCATCAAGAACAGTTGTATTTTGTCCGCAAATATGGTGCCATGATGACAAAGAGATGCAGGAGGTAAGTATTGTTTACTATTTGTTTTGAATTTGTTAGTTTGAAATTGATTTTGTTTGTTTTAGGTTAGATTTGATTGTTTTTTTTAAATCTGTAGGAAATCCTACAAATCCTCAACAAGAAGAGGAGGTAAATCCTCAAAAGAAAAATCCTCAACAAAGTCAACCTCCCCCACCATTCTCTCAATTCCCTCCTGGCACTCAAGAAAATTTGAGGAGTGAAATTGAGAATAGAAAACAACTTGAGGATCTTATTAGTAGGTTGAGTGATCCAAATGCTTCAACCACATAAAGAATGCTTCTAGCAAATTCATTGAAAGACATGTTAAAAAATGTAGATGCAATTGCCCAACAAATATCTGGATGGCAAGATAGGAGGCAGACAACTAGGGCATATCATGCAGACGAATTATCATATAAACAAGTAAAAGAGTTAAAAATTACTAAAGGTGATTTGTGCTCTCTATTCACTGACCCTAAAACAAATCAAAATCTTACCCTCAATGCAAAGAGGTTTCCTATTCATTGGTGCCACCACCAAGAGATTAAGAACCATTTTTATCAAAGATGGTATATGGTCTTTGATTACCCACTTAGTGCAATAATTGCCAGAAATCCCCAATATTTTTCTTAGAAACTATCACGTTGAGTTTGTATTGAACCAAATCCCAAATTATTTTGATA
>VDFB02058242.1:762015471-762052194 GCA_007258455.2 Sequoia sempervirens | reverse complement strand
CTCTCTTAGGTCTCTCTCTCTCTCAGCCCTCTCCCTCTTACCCCCTCTCGCTCTGTTAGGTCTCTCTCTCTCTCTCTCAACCCTCTCCCTCCTACCCCCTCTCCCTCTATTAGGTCTCTCTCTCCCTCTCAGCCCTCTCCCTCCTACCCCCTCTCCCTCTCTCTCTCTCAACCCTCCTCCATCTACCCCCTCTCTATGTTAGATTCTCTCTCAGCCCTCTCCCTCCTACCCACTCTCTCCTTTGTTGGGTCTCTCTCTCTCCAAACCTCTCCCTCTCTTACGTATCTCTCTCTCTCAACCCTCTCCCTCTGTTAGGTATCTCTCTCTCCCTCTCAACCCTCTCCCTCCTACCCCCTCAGACCCCTCATCATCAGTGAGGCTCTCCATCGGCCACTGATACTTCATACCGAAGTTATTGTGTCTTCGCGGTGACACAATGACTTTGATATGAAGTCTCAGTGGCCGATGGAGAGTCTCGCTGATGATGAGGGGTCTTCAGTATAACTCTTGGAAAATGGTGGTCTCGAGGAAACTTCGAGAACTCAGTAAGAACTCTCAGCGAAGAGTGGTATGTCTCCCCGATAGCATTTTCTTGGTGTCCTCGAAGTAACATGTGATGGCTCAGTAAGAATTCTTACCGATGTGTGAAGTATTGTCAATCGTTTGATGCTCGATGTAACTAAAGGGGTCTTAGTGTGAAGTCTCAACAACGAACAAAAGTCTTGCCAACTGCTGATCACTTCAGAGAAAGTCTTTATACCTCGATATGATCTCTTGGCGAAAGACGATAGTCTCGTCGATGTAAGTTCTATTGTCTATGTGACTTTTGAACCTTGGTATGAAGTCCTGGTGAAAGTGATGAGTCTCGCCGACTGGTGGATGCACACAGATTAACATGAAGGCTCGATGTGAGGTCCTAGCAAGAGCGATAGTCTTTCCGAAGGGAAAACTGAAGTCGATGCAATAGGTGAACTCGATATAACCTCTTGGTGATTGTAAGGACTCTTGGCGATATCGAATGTTGACTGTGTTAGCATCAGGGAGACATAGACAGTGGCTCACCGATATGCCAACACAGCTTGACATGGTTATCATAACGCGAGTGCATTATTAACCAATAGAGATATGTTCATTTAGGATTAAATAATGTGCTCGCGTTATCACTAAAATAGTAAAAAAATATAGTATACCCGTGATGTCATCCCACATTCTACATATTCTCTTGGTTTTATGCATGCTCCAACAAAAAGTAGCTTTTTGGTGATTGAGTGAAGTGTGCATGCATGATTTTGAGATTCCATCACCTTTTGAATGTTCTTTCCATCACTTTTGCATGAAATAGCAGAGTTTTCACTTTGAGAGGCATATAATATCAATTCAAGTTTGAATTATAGTGATAATTGATATACAATTGAAATTTGGAGGGGAACAAGCTTTTGAAGAAGTCAAATTTTTGAGGAGTTTGAGGAAGGAAGAAGCAAAGGCTGCATAATTGGGTAGAACTCCTTTATTTGAAACTTTTCTTTTTTAGGTATGTGAAATTTTTGTACATTTTCTTTCATTCTATTATGGCTTTCTTTCATTTTTGTTGTTTAGCTTATTCCATGTTGATCAAATTATTTGTTTGTTATGCAATATCAAATTGCCAAGCCACTCAACAACATCATTTCTTTAGGGAACCTCCTTCCCAAATCAATAAAGAGTAAAAGATCAATTTATACGAACTTTGTCAAATTCATCCAAAACTACTTTTCATTCAACCAAAATCCATTTATTTCATTTCAAGTTATAAGGCTATCAGTAGCCAATTCACCACCTCCATATAGCAAACCATTTTCAGAATCAACTTTCAACTTTGTTCTTGTCATAAAAAATTAAAAAATCACTCTTCAACTCAACTTACCCCTTCAAGGAAAAAACAATCAAACACCTTTGTTCCTTAGACCTGCAATCAAACATCATCCTAGCCATTTAAGATATCTTTGCTCAAATCAACACATCCATCATCCTATCTTCACTTAAACACCGTTTGTAACAACAACAAGCAGCATTAGTTTAACACTGTCACCAGACCTTTAAGATACCAATTTCATCATGTTTTGATTGCAATATTCCAATATATCAGTATAGACACACTTTGACTACTTTGCATTCAAGAAACCATTGCCATATATTGGAAACATATGCCCAAATCATCAAATCTTTCACAATCTACCTTCAAAACATTACCAAGCATAGACACAACTGTTGCATCACAAATGAGATTGCTCCCAAGCACTTAACAACATTCCTTTCGATGTTTCTACATATTCTCTGTTTTTAGCAAACAATGCCAAATATCTCTAGGAGGCCAACATTTCATCTAATCGGGTGATTCCTTTTCTATCATAATGCATTTACACAATCCCAATACAGATTCTTAGGCCTATTTTGATCCTTTTCAACATACTATAAAATTTTATACACTTATTTCACAAAACAGAGTAGAACCAACATGTTGTCTACTGGTAAAAGCCCTTAAATAGGTCAATTTATCAACGCAAGTCATCATAGAACTACTCACTAATCCACCAAACCTACAAAAAGTCTTAGGCCATGTGTAGAAACTCACAAATAAACAAGTTTCAATATGGGAAACGCCCATCAATACACAAAATCAGTAAACATTTGATTATAGGGTGAAAACACACCAACCATGAGGGTTTCTTTAATGAAACATTTGCAAAACCTCTACTACTCCACCCAACAATTGAAACATGCTTCATTATGTCTGAAAATTATTTTGAAATCATTTCTAAGCTCATCTACATGTTGTTTCCTCAAACTCTACTTGAAAACACCATTTTTTTGAATGAGAAAATTCAGAATTTTGTTCATGCAACAGTATCCCGACTTCTTATTTCTATTTACCCCTGCCACACACATCTTCACATTGAAAATACATTAAATATGATCCATTCCACCGACCTACTAGCCCTACATTGGTGGAATGGCTAAGAATCACTTTTTAGACTCTCTAAACAATTCTAAGGAAACTACAGACCGAGACTTAGGAAACTAAGTTCAAATTAGATTGATTATTTGAATTACAATTCCTACAACTTTCAAGAATGAAGGAAGTCTCTTTCCCTGACAAGAATCAAATCTTAGAACATGCTTGAATCACTATGCAACCTGAAAAAAAGAATAGAAAAGGTTTCCAAAATAACTGAGCAGAGGTTTTTTTATTAATTTTTATGGATTTTTGGGATAGAAGATCTTCCTTTCTCAGCTTACAATTCTTTTTAAAGGTGTCTAAATCAGTTGAAATAATTGCCTCTTCATCTTCATCAACCCATCCTTGCCCTTCCACAAAAAAGATTCTTCACCTTCCTGCTTTTGTGCAATTTTACATTTTTACAATAATTGACAACTTTTGTTATAAAAAGCAACTTTTCAATAATATCACCTAGTGACCTATTTCATGGTGCAAATACATTGAAATTCATCATTTAATGACCTTCACTCATCATATTTTACTTGAACATTACAAATTGAACAAATTAGCCTTTTGAAAGAATTTCATGACCTAGGTGCTCCTGCACCCTTGTCATGTTATGACCTTTATGTTGTCAATGGACATTTTAAATCACACAATTCGATACACTTTCCTATTACATTTTTAAACCACATCTCTTTGAGGCATTTTGTTAAATTTAACAATTGACTTTCTTTGTGTATGCTTCCAAAGCTATCATTGAGTTATTTTGTCAAACAGTTATACAAACTAGCTTTCATTGACTTTCTTTGTGTATGCTTCCAAAGCTTTCAATTTGTTAATTTGACAACTTAGCACTTTTTGCACAGGTAAAATTATTCATCATACCGAAGAAATGAACTGTTAAAAGGAAAAAACTAACAGATGATCAGCTCCAAGCCATCAAAGATAAAGAGAAAAAATGGATGAGGGAATTTTGTGAAAAGCAAAAATTGGGAATGATTGATGAAAACAAGCCAGTTGAAGAGGAACCTCAACTATCAAAAAGAGAAAAGAAATTGGTAGCACCAAGGGCACGAATGTGAAAGAGTCAGGCTAGGGGAGATGCAGATACCGTAGTTGGAGACACACCCATCTACCACAAGTGAATATAAGGGACACCATTAAGCACAAGCTAATATGGAGGGACACCGTCTACCACAAGTGAGTATGGTTGGACACCATCCACCACATCTGAAGTTGAGAGTACATCATCACTGGAGTTGAGGAACAAGGTATGCCATCATCCCCACATGAACCTCAAGGTATGTCTTCTATTCCACCCTCGATCAAGGTATGCAATCTAGCCCACCTTAATTAAATATTGATGAAATTGTTAATGTTGAGATGTATGTACCTAAGAGAACACCACCTAGAATTTTGCATAGAAAGCCAAATTTTTAATATTGATGAGGATATTTTGCAGCACATGGAAGGTAAGATTCCAACACACACTTATAGAAGATATGTTGATAAGATTTGGTAATTCTACTTTGAAAGGCTAAATGAGACTATAAGATGTCAACCATTTGTTCAAATGATGTGGGGTTTAAAGTATAGAAACATCATGAAGACTCTTGGGTTGAGAACATCAAATGCATCAAGTGAAAACACTATTGTGAAGAATCTAATGGATGCTTATGACAGTGTGGGTAAGACCTCACGCTCAAAGGATAGTAGTGTCACCCGACGTGTCATTACACTAACTTTGGTAAGCTATCAAACAAAGAGATCTCGCCTCATTAAAAAGACAAGTGAACAAATGGGAATTAGTAGAAAAAATTTATCAAACGTTGTTCAAAGGCAGCAAAGAACCGATTCAAATGAATTATGGGCATTCTCGGGGAGACTGCCACACAAAGATAAAAAAGTTGTTGAAGCATTGAGAACACTAATTGAAGATTATTGGAAGAATAATACGAGGCCATCTCTGAATCAAAGGGATATCAGAAGAAGGAGAATCGGTAGTCGAAACCGTGAGCCACATCCAAAGCATTTTTTGGATACGACTCAAACCCAATTTTTTCATAAATTTCAAAATTCTTATCCTCAAATTAGTATTTCTCAAAGACTTTTTGAAATGATTAAACCTTTTTATGTCAAGATAAATCACACACTCACTAGTTGTTGTTGTAAACTACATATTGAATTCTCTAACCATTATGATGTTTATCATTCTATATGTTTACATTTGCATACTAACGATGTTTTGTAGGATTGTGGCATAGAAGCCCCACCAAAATCTTCAAGAAAGTTCTTATCAAAAAATTCATGTGAAATAGAGGATGGCCAAATATTCTATAGGACAGCATGCTTGGATGGTTCATGCGAGCGTTGTGGTGGCTTGCAACGAATGCTAGTATGTCAACATATGGAAAGCACATATGAGGCAGGAAAAAAACTAGTAGAGTTCGGGAAGTATAAAACAGTGGCATATGCTACAAAAGATGGGTTTGAAGTAAAAAGGTGTGAGTTGGTTATTCAAAAGATTCCAGTGTATTAGTTCATGTCCATGTTTCATGAGAATCTAGTGTATGAGTATGCAAGGCATACCCATACAGCCCGATGGCTAGACACACAATTCAAGCTATGCAAGGACACCTTTCCACTTGGTAGCATAGTATTAGTGGTTGACTTTGCAGAGAACTACACTCTACAGCCACAGTGTGAGGTGCAGTCACAGTATTACAACTCCACACAAGTTTCAATATTTGTGCACATAACATTCATACATGCAGCTGAAAGTACAGAGGATGAAAGGAAGGTATTGAGGGAGTATCACTTTTATATTAGTGATGATTGCACACATTCTCTAGAGTTTGTACAAGGTTGCTTCTAGATGTTCTAAAATCATTTGGCTCAGAGGGGCATATCATATGATCGGCATATAATATGGTCAAATAACTATGCAGCACAGTTCAAGAATGCGCGCATGTTCTACTGGTTGTGTAGGATGCATCTCACTACACGTGTTCAACATATGTGGAACTTTTGTGAGGTCGGACATGGAAAGGGAGAGCATGACGGTGCAGAAGCATGCATGAAAAGAGCATTAGCACAAGAAGAGTTAAAGTATATAGATAGTGCACAGTTGATAGATGCAAGGTCAATCGTCGAGTGGTGTAATGGTTCGATGGGTCTAGGTAATGAAGGTACGCCTTCAGTTCATAGGTTTTTTTGGTTGATGGATGATACTAACATTGCACCATATGAGGATTGTTGTACACTAACAAGATTGAGTGAGTTGCACTCTTTCCTTAGCTCAAATGCAGGTTCATGGAGTATCGATACATGTAAGATGGCATGCTTTTGCTCTTCATGTACAATGCAAGCCTGGAATGATTGTGAGTTAGGGAAGTGGGTTGACAAATGGTTGACAAGCTATCTTAGCCCACTTCACACATATCGCCCTCCGATGGCATTGGAACTAACATGGATGGAATCATTAGTTGACTTTGACCATGTATTGGATCTAGTTCAACCAGGTAATATATCTACTTTCTTAGTATTTGAAATTCCATATTGTTATCTTACTTTGTACTGTATTCATAATGTTGACTAATTTCAAGAGATATGCCACACATATAAATGCAGGGCATGTTTATACAGTTATTGCAGATGAAGACAATGAAGAGGGTACAAAATATTACTTGTGTCGTGTTGAGGCAAAAAAGAAATTTGAAGCCCCAATTATAGATGGAGAAAACATTGAATACCCTACAGGCTTAGTTGTTGTTACTGGAACGTGGCTGAGAAGGTACCCACATAAGAGTGTTAAACATTGGTTGTTTGAGGAATTTGGCACGCATCGTAAGATTCTTCATTACTCAAACCTTGTCGTGGCATCCAATGTTCATTTGAGCAAATATGGGGGTATACCTTTGAACAAGACCTTGTGGAAGGTCCGTGAGTCTGACCATAAGGCAATACTTGACACAATAAAGAGTAGAGCAGACCCAGATGGTTCATTGGATTAATTTGTAAGTATATGCACAACGGTTCTTACTAATTTATACTTGTATCCACGTTAGTTTGGTTAATGCCAATGCTATCACCTTATTTTACTTTGTGTATCTGTATGTAACTAGGAAAACATTGATTGGTGTCCCCTTGCATAAAATGCAGATTTATGAGCCATCCAAGAGAATCTCAAGTAGAAAAGCAATGCAACATCCTTATTTTGATGATCTTGACAAATCTCAATTATGATTTTAAGCCATTAAGAAAGTGTGTGTGAAGCTTGATGAGGAAATTTCAAGTTATTCGTTTGAATTTAACCTTATCATGACCACCTATGACGTAGACATTATAAGAGCATCTCGAATTTCAATAAATTATATTCATAAGAGCATAGACAAGGCAGTGAACTCTTTGAAAAAATGCCTCAAAGAAATGTGGTCTCATGGTGATGGAATGGCATGACGAATGCCATGACAAGCAAATTGTTGTGGATTGTCATGGCATTCCATCACCATTGAGACCACATTTCTTTTGAGGCTTTTTTCAAACACTTTGCTGCATTTCTATGCTATTGCTTATTATGCTTTGATAAAAAATTTCCATAGCTTTTTAAAGCACCTATTTTAGGGATTTTAGCCATAGCAACAAGGAAGCTTAACGTTTGATAGAATGCTTTGGTAAACATGTATGATAAATGTACTAGCATAGAGAAGGCAGCAAACTGTTTGAAAAAATGCCTCAAAGAAATGTGGTCTCATGGTGATGGAATGCCATGAAAATCCACAACAATTTTCTTGTCATGTGATGCAGAGGGGATGGGAATTTAGTCACAACTCAAAGTTTCAAGGATTACAATGATGCAATCTCAAACACTCTTCCAGGCACCCTAATGGAGACAAGCCTCAATAGTGCACTTATAACTTAGATGCTTTCCTAATGGACCCAAACCCTTGGAGTGATCTCAAGGAACTCAAAAAAACTTGTCTTGAATGGATTCAAAGCCCCAAACCTCTTTCTTAGACAAAACTCACTTTTTGCACCTTGATTAGGCTTCTAACCCAACTAGGCTTCTAGCGATGGTTTTTTGACTTTTCACTCAACTTCCCCAAAGGAATCCTCAATATAATGACTGATTCAGATGTGATTCATGATGATACACAACATATCAAATCATTTATGGCACTTGTTTTGGATCAAAACTACCAAAATCTATTGTTTCCTCAAATTTAAAGCCTAATTAGCCCACTTTTTCAAAGTAACCCCTCTCTAAACTTATCCCCTGACTATGAAACTTTCAACAGTGTTTTAAAATGTTCCCAAACCAAATATTTTCAAGGTATTAGTCTTCTTTGACACCCTCAACACCCTAAATCACAAAACCCTCAATAAATTGCTCCAAAACTAGGGCCTCTTGAAAATTAGCTTTCCCAACACTTCCAGAACCTTCTCTTGGACTTTTCACCAATAGCTCAACATATCTAAACACCTTCAACTCAGAAATATACCCCTTATTCAACTTAGAAATATGCTACACTTTAGGCACCATTTTCATGCCCTTTTCCTTGCTAAAACTCGGTGTACACCCAAGAATCACTCTTTCCTGCACAATAACTTGTTAGATCTGTATAATAAAAGTTATATATGATCCATTTCACAAGTTTTCAGTCACACTCTCCCATGAAATGGATCATTTATTCATGAAGACTCTCAAAACTAGTGAAAAATATGTACTTTTTGAGGACAGTCAGCAATATAACACAAGAAACTGATTCCCAACGTTATTCAGGTCATTCAAAAGGTTAAATACATGTAAATACAAGTTCTTAAACCATCCAAATGAGCATGACACCAAAAGGAATCAGAGATTCATCAAACAAACTCAAGAAAATGCAAAAGGATTAAAGTTTTTATTGATTTTCTGTAGCAGTGCATACAACACTTGCAATTATGAGCCAACCCTCCATACAAATGCTTTCTCCAGGATTATAGACTCATCCTACAATTGTCCCAACTAATTAGAATTGATTTTATTACATTATTGTGATTAAAACTCCTAAAACTCACTTTTCCACCCAAAGTTAGCTTTCAAAAATTTAAATTTCCAACATTGCAATTTATTAACTCCTATTAACTATAAAGCTTCCAAAACTATTACATATCATCATTCAACCTTATTTAACCTAATTAAAACATCATATACCTATTTAAACTCCTAGAACATCATTGTTCCATTTACAAGTCAATTTGGTCCAATGGTCCTTATCAGGACCCTTAGGACTTTTGATCTTCCTGTTACACTCATCCATGCCAAATGCCATTATAGTCTTCAAAATGCTATAATTGATGCTCTGGAAAGTTTTATAGGCCTTCAAGACCCCTGCCATCTCCTAACTCTCCAAATGATCCTCAAGGAGCTTGGGTGCTCTTGCACCATCATGGCATTCCACCACCATAAGACTACATTTCTTTGAGGCATTTTTTTCAAACAGTTCATTCCCTTGTCTATGCTATTGCTTACTATTATGCTTTTGATTGTCATGGCATTCCATCAGGTCATGAGACCTCATTTCTTTGAGTCATTTTTTCAAAGATTTCACTGCCTTGTCTATGATATTGCTTACTATTATGCTTTTGATAGATTTTTTCCAAGCATCCATAGCTTGTTCAAAAGCACTTGTTTTAGGCTTTCAGCCATAGCAACAAGGAAACACTTGAACTATTTGAAAAAATTCTTTGGTAGACATGTATGAAAAATGTGGTAGTATAGACAAGGCAATGAACTGTTTGAAAAAATTCCTCAAAGAAATGTGGTCTCATAGAATGCCATGACAACCAAATGCAACTGGGAGCTGCTCCTAGTTATTTGTTATGCAATGTGAAGTAATTGCATAACTGCTTAGGGGTGTTGTCATAATAGTGGTTTACAATTCCTGAGAGGAACGAATTTTAGCTGAAATCACATATTTTTAGAAAATATAATGATTTAATCCTTAAAAAGTTCCACTTTAAGGATTCCAATTGAAGAGGGTTTGATCAAATCACCTTAGATCAAACCCCCTTGGATATAACCTCGCTAGTTTTAAACCATACCTATAAATGTGTCTCCTTTACACCTATCAAAATGCTAATAAAATGTCACTTTTGATTTAGATTTTGGGGTATCAAATGAATTCATTTAAAATTTATTTCAAATGATTATGGTATTCCTCAAAACAAGCTATCTAATGAATATAATTTCAATATGTTTTGGTTTTGTTATGTATTTGTTTTTTAAGTTTTATTAAACATAGGATTTTCATCGAAAATGAATTTCTTTGTTCTTCACATGTGGAAAAATAGAAGATTATCAAAAAAAAATTTGAAAAATATGAGTACACCAAATATTGAAGTCTTTGCTCCAACAAATAAAATAAAATAAAATTTTGACATATACAAAAAAAGTTACGCGTTATATAGTTGCACTATGTCTGAATTGTAATTTGTTTGACTTTGAAACTTGATTAAGGAAAAAATATTCAATAAAAACTATCTAACCAAGTGGAAGCACTAGATATCAGAGTTACAAATCTAAATTTGAAAGAATTAGAATTTTATCCTTCATGGAAAAAAGTTATATGCTATAATGGTAAGTGCTTCACTTTTTAAAATGTTATTTTCTGAAAAAATCTATTTTCATGGGAGATGGAAAAGAAGTGCAATTTGATTCCAAAAATTTTGAAAAATATTTTAGAATCTATAGACAAAATTTGATGAGACTCTAGTTTGCACCATCTTCAAATTCCTCACAGTTTAGCCGCTATAGGTGCCCGAATGTGAAGATTTAGTTAAAAATAATAATTTCAGTGTCCAATTTGGTCAAAAATTGTAAACCACTATTATGGGATCACCCTTAGGTTGACTTTGTAAAAACTATATTGTAATTGAAATTTTGTCATCTATTAGCATCTAGTTATTAGTTATGAAACATGAAGCAATGCTTTCAGTTTGAAAGATGTGCAATGCAATGTAATCAACGTTATGAATTTAAACTACAAAAATCTATTTTCTACTAAGTTACCAGTTCAGTTTTGGGTTCGGGATCGGGTTCAAGAACCTGGTTCACCGGTTTGGGAAAATTTTTTTGGGGTTTGGGTTCGTTTTGGGTTTGGTCATACAAAAACATATAAAAATCATAAATATATACATATTTGCATAAGTAATCAAGTTCAGAATACACCACCATATTAATAGTCAAATAACATAGAAAAAATACACCACCACTTTCATAGTGAAATATTAAAATATTAGTGATCTGCTCAAATGTCATGATCCAAAATTATAAATTAAAGTTCAAACATAAAAATGTCAAGTGTTTACAATCAGCCATTATTGATCATTGATCAATTTGAAAAGTGTGAACATTTTTTTGTGTGGAAGGAAAACAAGAAAACAATGTTACATAATTATTTACATTGTGAAAGAGCCAAAACCTTTTTCTTGCAGATCGTAGAAGAATCTCAGTGATTTTTTGGGTGTCCTTTCCTTGGAACGGAACAATCCTGAGCCATTCATGATTGACCAGGAACTGTGAGAAAGAAATAAGATAAATTACATGCAACTTGTTGCAATTTCTTTCCTTGGGAAAAAGGGTAAAGTTTGCTTTTCAGGGAGAATCTCCTTTAGAGTTTGAACGCATTGATAATTTTCAAGATAGACTTAGCCAAATATGTCATCTAGGTTTGAAGCTTTTAGGTAAAATGTTTGCTTCTTAAAATTTTGTTCAAAATTCAAGATGCAGGCTCTCCTCCCTTAGGGAAGAGAAGGCCTATCAAACCTAACACTCTTATGCAACACTTCTTAAGTTCTTGTTGATGCAAGATAGATGCAAAGTCTCAAAATAGGCATGGTTATATAAATTCTCATCTCACGACTATCATTGCATCAAATTAAGAATTTTCAATCCTTTATGGTCTAGACAGAGAAGTATGGAGTAGTGTTCCAATGCTAAAGTCTTATTGTGAATCTCTTTGCTATGAGTGGTTCAAAAATGAGGAATCTGTCTTCTGCACCAAATGAGAAATATTCACAATATGTGCTAGGAAGGAATAAGTCCATAAGATCGAGTATGCAAGAACTGAGAATTGCAAAATTGGCTTACATTTGACTTCCAAACACATAAATTTTCACACTTTTCGATGTTCACACGTAAGTCAAAAAATATATGTGCGTAAGTTGTAAAGTATGTACACTTGAATACATGTAACTCATTTCTATTGAACCATGAATTTATAATTTGCAAATATGGACACCATCGATAAAAGATTTGTATTAAGCAAATAGCCATGTACGCATACATCAATATATGTCGATATAAGTATAAAATATAGTTACAAAATAGCCATATAGGCATTCAATGTCAAATATATCCAATACAAAATATGTACAAAATTTCCATGTAGGCATACCGACAAAGGGCTCTATACATTCAAAATTCATTTCTCTCCATGCTCTCGGGTTCACACAATTTTCTTTCCTTTGTTGATTCCATCCGATGGCTTATAAGTGCCCATCACCCATTTCTCATGCAGTCGAGGAGTGCTCTTGCTGCTCCTCCTAGAGTTTAGCTCCTGGTGAAGTTTTAACTATTACAATAAGAAGCAAAGACATTAATATATGGAAATTACATTATAAAAAATGATATATTTAACAAAAATAATCACTTACGGCCATCTCATCATCACTCTCCTTGGTTGAAATATTTGCAAAGTCATGCTCGTGCTGCTCAAGCCTTGTATAAACCATCCAAATAGGAATTAAACTACTTAATCAATAATGGTTTGATTTTTCACTAGGAACTATTTCATGACCTATAACAATGAATGTAAATTGAATTTGGCAATTATACCATACCTCCCCTATCAAAAGCCATCGAGGATTGTATAGAGGAGGAAAACCAATATCCATTGCCCTCGTAACGTTTGGCACGTTTTTGTCACCAACATCTAAAAATAAAACAACAAATTATTCAATCACAAAAAAGTTACAATAGCGATCCATGTGATGACTTATAATGTATGAGATCTAATGAACAAAATTTTGAGTACAAGTATTAAACAGATATATTTCTAATTATTAGTTATCGAATTTGAAGTAATGCTTTAATTTTGAATGATCTGTGTAATGCAACATAATTTCAACAATATGAATATAAACTACACAAATCTATTAAACTTAGAATTCATTACTTAAGTTCTCTTTAAATTCTATATTACCTTCGTGAACGTTTGATCAAATCTACTGGCACTTGAAGGTGTTTTCTTGAAACCTCCAATAGTACCCTGTTCAACATCCAAAATCACATATTAAAATACCATTCATAAAACAGTGCTATTAACACATGTAATAAATTTATAATTGTTTACTAACTTTACATACCCCACCGATAGGTGTACTGCAAAAATAAGTAGGTGGATGACTGGTGTATCTAGTCTCTACACTGTGATGCTGCAATTTTATTAAAATAATAAAACTAAATTAGTTAATCTTGCATTTCACAATCAAAATTTGATAAATTAAATTCAATGAACATGCTAAATTTTACCTGAGTGTCAATGACATATGCATCATACAAAATGTCAGCCATCCTCTCCATCCTCATAGATGCATACAAATCAGGCTGCGTAGTAGCATATGGATCCTGCGTATTACCCTCTTGAGTGTCGGTAGGGTCATACGAACAAATCGCCTCACAAGATTGACACACATGGGTTCGAAGGCCACCACCTGAAGACTCCCCTGGATGGTGCTATACAATAGGGCTAGTGTGATGGATGACACTCTGGGTCAAAGTTGTGATCGCCTGCAATGTCTATATGTCGACACTCTCCTTCGCAACGGCAGGCATCACAATCTGCTCATGAGGCGGCCTAGCAAGAGGTCGTCTCCCTTGCCGCGTAGGATTCGGATGTGCACCAGGCCTATCCTGAGCTAACCCCCCACCTCTCCCCTAGAACTCCCTCATATCAAAATAATTTGGGATTTGGTTCAATACAAACTCACTGTATAGTTTCCTAAGAAAATATTGGGGGATTTCACAATTATTGCACGGTGGGTAATCAAAGACCATATACCATCTTTGATAAAAATGGTTCTTAATCTCTTGGTGGTGGCACCAATGAATAGGAAACCTCTTTGCATTGAGGGTAAGATTTTGATTTGTTTTAGGGTCAGTGAATAGAGAGCACAAATCACCTTTAGTAATTTTTAACTCTTTTACTTGTTTATATGATAATTCGTCTGCATGATATGCCCTAGTTGTCTGCCTCCTATCTTGCCATCCAGATATTTGTTGGGCAATTGCATCTACATTTTTTAACATGTCTTTCAATGAATTTGCTAGAAGCATTCTTTATGTGGTTGAAGCATTTGGATCACTCAACCTACTAATAAGATCCTCAAGTTGTTTTCTATTCTCAATTTCACTCCTCAAATTTTCTTGAGTGCCAGGAGGGAATTGAGAGAATGGTGGGGGAGGTTGACTTTGTTGAGGATTTTTCTTTTGAGGATTTACCTCCTCTTCTTGTTGAGGATTTGTAGGATTTCCTACAGATTTAAAAAAAACAATCAAATCTAACCTAAAACAAACAAAATCAATTTCAAACTAACAAATTCAAAACAAATAGTAAACAATACTTACCTCCTGCATCTCTTTGTCATCATGGCACCATATTTGCGGACAAAATACAACTGTTCTTGATGAAATTTGCAGAAGTCCTTCCTCCTAGAACGCGAGCACAAAATTGAAGGTTTTTTTCCGCGGGCAGAGCTGAGAAACAGTAAAAAGAAAATGATACACATTTCACTTTTTTTTTTCTTTTAAAAGCACATAACGTGCTCGCATTATAACGCGAGCGTGTTATGTGTTTCCCCATTTTTTTCCCATTTGGCCAAAAAAGTGCAACCAACTTCATGCACCCACCCTAATATAAGTTTTCATTTCAGAAAACAAGAATAATAAGGCTTTGGAATGCATTATTTAGTCAATTAGAAGCTTAATTAAGCCAAATAAATTAAGGGGGTGTAAAGATAGTGTCAAATTGTAAAGGTATACAATTTCCTACGCTAAAGCTAGCTCATGTGGAATGCTAGATGGACTTTGAGGTGTGGAAATAGCCTTAGATGATACAAAAAAATTCTAACATGAGTGACCACTTCAAAAGAACCATAATATTTTCTAATAAGTGCTACACTCATCCCCTTTTGGGGGTGTAACTAATTCAATTCCATACGAAGTAGTACCTTGTCACCCATGTTGAACTCAATGGGCCTCCTATGTGAGTCTAAATATATATTCATATTATCCTTAGCTTTAGTGAGGTAGTACCAAGCTCTAGATCAACTTATTCATTCCATTCCCTTACGAAATTTTTCATCACCAAACTAGCTACCGAAGATAGTCATGTAAGATGGTATTTGGTGAAATGGTTTGTTTCCTTGTCGCTAGTTGAAATTACATGAACTAGATTGACACCAATTTTTGTAAGTTGTAATTGAATTGGGTTGCATCCAATAACATGGATTAGTTCCTTTAGCATACCCAAATGAAGTTCCTTATATGGTCCTCAAGGGCTCCCTTGTTTCTTTTGATATGGTCATCTATTTGAGGATGGCGGCTCATGGACATAAGTGTTTTGGTCCCCATCAAACTAAAGAGATCCAACCATAAATTATTTATGAATTTATAGGGTATTTGTTAGATTTGTTAAATATGATGCTAAGGGGGACTCCCCATTACTTAAAAATATACCTAAAGAAGTGATCTACTACATCTTCATCTTTGCAAGGTTGCTTGCATGGGATGAATGTACCATACTTGGAGAGTTAGTCTACTACTCTCATAATACTAGACAATTTGTTCATGTCTAGGTGTAGACACTGTAAATTGTCCTAAGCCTACGAACACCATTTCTCTTCATCAATTCCCTTTCTTCCTTACATAATTAAATAATTTTAATTATATGATTATTGTTTAAAGTCACAATTCTTCTATTAAATAAATATTTTTAATTTAATTAATTCATTTTTTCTTTTATTCTTCCTTTTGATTAATTAAATGAATTATATTAATTTAATTATGTCACTAATGTCCCCTTTATTTGATTATTGTCTAAAGTCACAATTCTTCTATTAAATAAATAATTTTAATTTAATTAATTCATTTTTCTTGTATTCTTCCTTTTGATTAATTAAATGAATTATATTTATTCAATTATGTCACTAATGTCCCCTTTCTCTCTATAATTAAATAAATTTTATTTAATTAATTATTTACTAATTGTTCATTTTCCTCCACTTTTTAAATTAAATTATCATTTAATTTAAAATTCAACTTTCCCTTTCTTCTATAATTAAGTAATTGTTTTAATTATTTAATTATTCACTTTTCCTCCTAAATTAAATAATTTTATCATTATCTAAATTCCTCCAACAATCTCTTTTTTGTATCAACCTCCTTATCTGTGCCATTCTTATCTCTTCACATCTCATTTAATTTCCACCATTGATTGAATTATTTTATAATTTAATCTCAACTGTTCATCCTTAAACAAGTTTTATCTTTTACCTAATTTAGCCCTAACCCTATTTCATACTACAACATTCAATCTTTACCATTGATTTTCATGTCATATCGGATTTTAATCTCAACCGTTCATGCCAATTTGGTTTTCTATAAAAGAAGCATATCATTGTCATTTCAACCTACCTAGTTCATGCTACATAGACTATTGCTATCCAAGGATTCAAGTACAATCTTCAATATTTTGCTATCATTATCATTAGGCTATTGTTGCATACTCAAAATCTAAGGGAAAGCAAGCATATAAAGCAAGGTGGAGAAGGAAAATGGAGGTGAATCAAGCATAGCATAGAGATATTTAGTAATATTGCTTAATTTTTATGTTTCTATGTTATACTGTGCTTCATTGTTGGTTTACAACTTTAGGGTTTGAGTTTTATTAATTTATGACCTTAACCTTAATTTTACCCTATTCTACATTGGTGAACCTGATGTGAACTAACTGAATTTGTAAGAAATTTTGAGTTTCAAGTCTACGATGCAACTAAGAGCCTGAATGACACATGTGCAAGTATGTGCACTACATTTATGGTACGACACAATGCATTTGACAGTTCCTACTATGCATTTGCAAAAGCTAGAGAACTACATTTGTTGTCCTAAAAGCCGCATTTGTTCAGATATAGGTAAAATCATTTCATTAGCTTATTTTCAAGATTTTCAATCATTTATTTGCTCTCTGGTTTCTATTTTGATATTTCAACATCATAATTGCATCATATCTATTTTGGTTTTTTCCAAATTTGGTTGGATTTAGGTGTGTTTGTAGCTTTCAGGTTTTTGTGACACATCTGCTTGGTGCTTCACCGCATTCACTTTCAACTATGAGCCACAGTTGACATATGGAACGTCGTAGTTTCTAGCTAGTTCACTACATCTATTCTAGACTAGTGAGCCACATTTGTGACTTTTTGCATTGTATTTTCCTATTTTTCTTAATTCAGGTTTTAATTAGCAAATTTTCAATTCATGCTTTTCCATTTGCTAGAATAGGTTTTTTTATGTTGCAAATTTTTGGTTTGTAGCATGTGGCTTAGGTTGGGAGGAGACATAAATGCAATTAGGAATGATAACTTGTTTATTTTATTTAAGATAGGAGCATTTAAATTTTGCAATATCTTTTGAACACACTCATTGGGTTAAAAAAAACTTGCATTCTCACATTCATTGGTTTAAAAATAATGCAAATTGCATTCACACTCATTGGCTTTAAAAGAACAATCTTGAATTTTCAATCATTGGTCTAAAAAGAACAACTTGCATTTTCTCATTCATTGGGCTAAAAAAAATTGCATTCACACTCATTGGGTTAAAAAGAACAACTTGCATCAAGTGTCTTTGCAACTCTCACATTTCATTTTGGGGATTAAAAATAACCATTTCTTGTCTTTTCTTGTGATCTTGTACTTGTTTTGAGGTGTTTGTGCTCTTCCCTCACACCTTGAGTGATCTTGGGAATCAAAAAAACTTCTTGACATTTGCATTGTCACACCACACATTTAGTTTTTCAAAAAAATAAAAAAAACTCTTGCTAGTGTGAGAAATTACATGTGCATGCTCTCTCCTTGCACCTTGAGTAATCTTGGAGATCAAAAACATTGTGCTTGTCTTACTTTTGTTACCCCATTAGACAGGGTCTTCCTTTCAGACACATCCGTACGAAGAAATCATTGGTGACCCAAAGTGGTTTGTCCCTTGGACTGCTATATAAAAGGATAAGATGAAAGTCAAGGGTGAACTACCATTAGCTTAATTGCCTTATAGTGCCCATCTGAGAGTGCAGGCTACCCACATTTGCATTAGGTATTTTTAGTTCCAAGCTAGTAGGATTGGTTAAAGACTTAAGTGGCTTACTGGATGCTCACGAGGTGGCAAGTCCCCAAGCAATAACTAAAAGATGAACTAGTTAGAGGCCCACCCTTATTGATTGTGTTTTGGGGTCACTCTCAATGCAAGGGATGCACATCTCACCCCAAATATTTTACACTCACCATATGGCTCCCTTGAAATGAGATGAAAATTCATGCCATTGTATAAGTTACTTATTTTTACTTACAACTTTTTGGGGAGAGGGTGATTTGGGTTATCCTTCCATTCTAGGAGGCCTCTAGCCATCCTCTCTCACAAGAAAGGAGTGCAAACACCTTGTAAAGGTGTCCCTCCACTTGTGTCAAAGGATATTCCAAGTTGTGGGCTTGAGAGTGCTACCATTGGCCATTGAGGTTAGGGTAGGAGGTATCTTTTCTATGTGGATTATCTTCAAATTGTGTTAGACCCATGGAAGTTGGGATGAATAACCCTAGAACATACACATTACGGTCACAAATTTTGACACTCAAAAAACCAATACATGGTTTTTAAATTGTTTGTTGTCTTTTCCATCACATTTCACAAAAACCAAGACAAAAAGTTAGTCAAAAACACACAAAATAGTGTAAAACACTCTATTCATCGCATTTTTCATTGAAAACCATAATTTCTTCTCAAAATACCACATCTTCTAAAAGCTAACTTGCACAACATTTTCTTCTCAGAAAAATACATTTGACAGGTCGTGAACCACATTTTCTAGTTGACAAAATTTTTAGGGAATTATGGTACAATTCTATTTCTGATCAATTCTTAACTATAATCTTCTTATTAGACCACAAACTTGCTAATATTAGATTTTTCATTTAACTCCATTAATTTTAGCTTTCCATCACATTAGTTGCATGCATCATAGGTCAAACTTTAGTTCTCATTAGGTTGCATACACTTTTATAGACCTTAGATTTACAAATTTATCAAACTTTTGATCAGGCCATAGTTATAAATTCAAATTGTCTTGACCCTGTCTTTTCATCAATCAAGTCCTTGTCCTTTAAGTTGTTCCTTTAAACTCATAATTCTAGTTTGAGGCCACTTTTTCAATCATCATCACTTTAGTCTTAGTCTTCTTTAAGGTATTGACAACTAGGTTTTCCACTTTGGACTATCTTAGTTTGGTTAGTAACCTCTCTTTAGGTCAACAAAAAGTGCTTAGTTTTCATACCATACCCTTCACCACAACATTACATTGGCATTACACTTGCATACTTTATTCATAGACCTACCATATATTTTGGTCATTGTGACATTATCACATCTCAATTTCAACTATTGTCACTTTGTATCTTTAATCTTGGTGCATAATCATTTGGAATCCTTAAACATTGAAAACCCTAAAAACATAGTCTAGTTGCATACCCTAGTCTTAGTTTTATCATTGTATTGTCACTCATACCCCTTCATCACATTAGAAAGTATTTTAAGGTCCAAACAATATTACAAAGGAAGAGAAAGGAAATGGAGTTCATCCAAGAAGAAGATGAATTTTTCAATCATAGTAGCAATATGAATTTTGGCTCCTCTTCCAATGAAGCACCTAGGCTACAATCATCATTTCACAATCCTTTTGAAAAATTCATGATCAAATACAAACAAAGACCTATAACTGAGGAAAAGATTGAGGAAGCATCCCAAGATCCCGAAGTAGCATGATTTATGGATGAAATAGTGGCACAAGATCCACAATGCTTTCTTGAACAATTATTATGTATATTGGAGCTACACTTCCCTATGGCTTTGATGTCAAGACACTTCAAGAAACATCTATCAATGAAACTACACAAATACAAGGACATGGTGCTTCCACTCCTAAACCCACTATCCCACAAATAAATGCTACCATGCCATTAGGAGGAACAACACACAATACCACAACCGCCAATGCTACACCTCTATTTGGGACACAAAATTCACAAGCCATGACACAACCCTTTGGAAATACATTTAATCCATTTGGATCATCATATAATGTACCATGGGTGCATCATTTTCCAATCCCTTTTCAATGGGTAGAAACAAAATGTGAAAGGTTCATATTCATGGACCCAAGCCACAAACAAACACCAATTTGAACACCAACACATTGTCACAAGGTCCCACCACAAGCATTCCCCTACAAAAAACACACAAGGGCCTTTCCAACAACATGGCAACCAAAACACACATGGTCAAACTAGTTCAAGCCCATTTCAAACACCATTCAATATGAACACTACACACATCCCTCAAATTCCAACTTTCACCTCACATATCCAAACTCAAAGCCCACATGTTCAAAATCAAATTCCTACATTCACCCATAACATTCCAAATAAAAATATACCACATACATTTGGTAATAACACCAATTCATCCACCCAACATATTGGATTGGAAAATACAAACATGGTCCCATATCATAATGCAGGCAATAATGTAGTGGGCATGTCCCTTACTCAAGTTGATGTCTTAGCAAACCAAATGCTTGCACTACAAAAAAAAGTGGACAATATGAAAATATCGACCAAGAAGACTTATTCAACACAAGAGTTATGTCCATACCACTTTGACACAAGCATATACATGTCTCCATTTCCTCACAACTATGCCTTGCCGAATTTACCCAAGTATAGAGGAAAGGGGAATCCCATTGAACATGTAATCTTGAGAGTTTCACGACTTTAAAAGACATTGCATCCGAACATACATATCCCATGAGATTATTCCCTAGGAGTCTCACAAGACAAGCACTTGAATGGTTTCCCATCTACCTTTTGGCATAAGAACATGGGATGAACTAGCCAATAAATGTATCACTCACTTTGCTTATAGCATCGAAAATGGCATCACCATAGCCACATTATGTCATACATAACAAGAAGAAGATGAGTCATTCATAGAGTTCTTCCAAAGATGGAGGAGCTTGGTTAGTTGATGTCATGTCGAGATTTCAGAGAAACAAAATATTTTCATGTTTGTAGAAAACTTGATCACAGACCTAAAATTTCAATTACAAGCTCATTGTTGCACTACATTTGCTAAACTAGTGGAAAAAGGTACTATGCTTGGAAAGGCCCTTATTGTAAAAGGGGAACTTAAAATATTTTTAAAAAAAATAGAATTCCCAAGGTACCTTGAATGACAAAATTAAATATTGAGCCCGTAATAAGGGTATGTGTAGGATCATCATAGGCAAGGCCATAAGTGGCAATGAAAATTGAGAAAATTGAGGTTAGGAAACTTGACATAAAAATTTGAATAAGTTATCTATATTATTTAAAAAATATATAAGAATAGAATCTATAGCAAAATGAATGTAGTTTCTAAACTACTAGGTTTGTTTTAAAAAAAAAAAGAAATCTATTTGGTGAAAATTTGAAATTTCAATGCAGTAGTACTTAAATTTCAGGGAAAAAAAATAGAGGTAGGTGTCTATCGACCACCTTAACCACAATAAAATGATAATATTATTTTTTTATAAGATTTTTAGATATAGAAGTAGAAGACTCATGTCCCAATGTAATTAAAACATATATTTTTGTATTTTTTTTTTCACCAAATAAATAATTAATTATAATTTTTATTACAACTTTTAAAAATATAAAAACTTGTATGTCCTAACCACCTTAACTTGGTCAAAACTTCATGAAATTCATTTTTTCTTTTAATCCTATAGTATGTGAAGCATAAAATGTGACACATGTTTCAAATTCAAAAATGTGATACCATTTAGAAAGCTATAGATGTTTTCAATCAGCCTATCAATCGATTACTTTAGTCATGATTCAAATAGAGAAAGCAGTAATAATTATTTATTAAATTCAAAGTAAAGAATAATTTATATTGGTGGAAAGTTGAGAATCTCCTTTAGAAATCCTTTTTATTTCATCAATTTTTGGTTAAAAAAAAATCATCAACCACATACCCATCATATCGCCACTTTTTGGCCCATCATGATCCCACACATACCCATAAGAATGTCAAAAATGATGGAGTTGTCGACACAAAGGCTATACACGTCAGTCTTGAAATCACACTTAAAGGACCTAATATATCAAACAACTCAACATGCGTTCCTGAGCAAATAGAAAACTCCCTTCAAAATAACCAAGAACAAAAACCTGAAAGGAACTTTCCAACAAGACATAAGTACACTCCCTTAGGGGAACCAATTGAATGCGTCCTAAAATAACTTTTGCATTCCAAAGTCATACAACTTCTTAAGGAAAACCCTTATGATCTAGGGAAATTCAAACCTTCGTGGTGGGATGACAATGCCTTTTGCAATTATCACCGTATTAAGGGACACAGAACTTCATCATGTAGATAACTCAATAACATAATCAAGGACAGGTAATCAAGAACCTAATTGAAAATGGTGCCATAGAAGTTGATAGTCAACAACAAACCTCCAATAATGATCATACCATTTTTAAGAATTCTTTGCAAGACCATGGGATAGGAAAGCCTTCCATTTTGGGTGCAAATACCAATAACCAAGCTAATTATACCCATGTTGCACATGACTATACTATACATCATAATCGAGCCTCAAATGACCATGCCAATTCCATTACCATTAAGAAGCCACCAAAATTTGTAGTAAGTTCACATGACAAACCAAGGTGACCCCATAAGGTGCTCCCCTAAACAACAACCAAAGACCCAATACAACCTCTTAGACCAGTTGGTGAAGACACCTAAGTTACTTTGTATATCCCTTGAGCACAAGGCTATTCTAGACAAAGCATTGCAAACCACCTCCGTACCAATCAACCTTAATGTCAATTGATTCTAGGAAATGGTAGGCTACTTAGCTAATACCCACCATGTCACTTTTTCAAACCAAGATTATTCATCTCAAAAGTCTAATTATAATGACCCTTTGCACTTAGAATTTTACGTTCATAAACATAAAATCAAACAATTCTTGATAGATGGTGGAGTGAGATTAAACATTTGCACTCTTAAATTGGTTAAGGTAATGGGATTATCTAAAGCTTGTGTGGACACAATAAAAAGAATCATCATAAAGGCCTATGACGATGAAGAATGCTCTTCCAAGGGTTTTCATAACATTACCAATCAAGGTTGGGCCTATAATATTGGATACTACATTCCATGTATTGGATCTAGATATCCCTTACAATATCCTCCTCGGTCGACCATGGATCCATGCTATGAAGGTCGTACCATCCACATACCATCAATGCTTAAAGTTTCCCCACAATGGCACTGAGATCACAGTAGCTCATGGTCCTAACCCCTTTAGGTATTGCAGTAATCTGAGAGGGGGCTACTGAATTTCAAGTGCCTATCAACCAGGAAGCTTCATCCTCCACCTCGTCACATTACATTGATCCATCTTCCTTGACCAAATCATCTACTTCATTTACTGCACCATCCAAAACCAAGGTCGGATCAGAATTATGTGCGGGATCATCATGGAAAAAAATAGGACCTTAAGTGGCAAAAATAGAAAAATGAGTTAGGCAACCGACATAAAATTTGAATAAAGTTGTCTATATTATTTCAAAAATATGTAGAATAGAATATGTAGCAAATTAAATGTATTTTCCTAAACTACTGAGTTGTTTTTAAAAAAAGAAATCTATTTGAAATTTGAAAATTTGAAATTTCAATCTTGATGGTACTTAAATTTCAAAGGAAAAATGGCGGTGTGTCTAACCACCCTAACCACAATGGAAATAGAAAATATTTTTTTTTTTAATATTTTTAGATATAAATCAGAGGACTCATGTCGATGTGGTGTATATTTTTTGTAATTTTTTCCAAGTAAATAATTAATTATGAATTTTTATTACAACTTTTTTAAAAATATAAAAAACTTCGTATGTTTGACCACCTTAATTTGGTCAAAACTTCATGAAATTCATTTTCTTTTTTAAATCCTATAGTATGTGAAGCATAGAATGTGATGCATGTTTTGGATTCCAAAAATGTGACACCGTTTGAAACCTATAGATGTTTTTCAATCAGCCTGTCAATTAGGACTTTAGTCGTAATTCAAATAGAAAATGAATAATAATTATTTATTAAATTCAAAGTAAGCATAATTTATATTGGTGGAAAGCTAAGAATCTACTTTAGAAACCCTTTTCATTTCATCAATTTTGGGTTAAAAAAAAAGTCGCCAGCCACATACCCATCCTGTGCCACTTTTTGGCCCATCATGATCACGCACATACCCATCCATGACATGGGATGTGGAGAGTATTGCATGGATAGTTCATTCTATGTTAAGAAGTCGACAGCAGGTGAAAATATTAATACTACTAAGAATATCCAAGCTTCCAAGAATGATGTTAAGTCAACTTCATAAAATATGCAAATAGATGATTGTTCCTAGATTGAAACTTTTTGTGATCCTGATGACACTTTTATCTTTGCTATAAATGCTCATGACCCTATTCAAGACCATCCCTCTCCATCTTACAACTCTTTCACTACATCTTCTAAAAGATCATCCTTCCATCCCAACCATTCTAGGTTAGAGTATGCATCCCCTATTGTTCACTTTGCTAAGCCCTCTGTCCAACTCATTAAGGGTGTGTAAGATTCCTTTGATGTTAACAGTACCAAAAAGGATAGTCCCAAAGAATCCATAGAGGGCATCACCAACTCACCTATCTCATCCATTTCATTCAGCTCATCCATCCCACTCACGTCCACCCACCTCACAAATATAGTTCAACAAGGGGTACCTCACAAAATTAACAAGGATAAAGCTCAATAATCAAAGGTGAAAATGCCTTCTTCAAAAGGGGATCTAGAGTCAAAAGAAAGAATGAAAAGAAAGAAAGATCATGAAAATTCCTCTAGTCAAAATTAAAATATTTTGGACAAATCCAAGATAACAATAAGAGTCAAAAATGAAAATCAGCAAAAGCTCATCTCCAATTATGCCTCTTCATCAAAAACCACTGGGGGCATTTATCAAAGCATAATGTCAAAAGAAGAGCTTGTTGATCTAAAGTCTCCATATTCATCACTTTCACTCAATCCATACACTCTACCAAATCCATCCATATCCACACATCCATCATATCACTCCATCTCCCTTCACGATATTCTTTGATGGACCTTTGACTAACCCATCCACATGTTCTAACTCATTGGTTGCCCAAACTCCTTTTGGTATGAAGCCTGATGGCCCATGTAGTGTGCACAATAGGAATCATACCTTGACTCCCTTTTTTCACCACATTAGTCACCCTCTGCATCTATCATTCATATCGTTCATTCAGATTAGATCCTTTCATCTTCCATGGTCATCCAAGTTTGAACTAAATCAGTTGGGCCCATACATCATCACGGTAGTATTGGATCAAGAGCTTATCAAATTTTGACTCCTGAAGGAAAACCATTATCACATCCTATCAACAGCTTGCACTTGGATAAATTCCACATCTAGCTTTAGAAAGCCATGTCCAAACCTAAAAAAATACAAAAAAAAAAAACATCTCTTTGATAAAAACTTGGAAAACAAGCATCTTGGTGACATCAAAAAAATCAAAAAATAAAGAAAATAGTAAAGAGAAATAATTCATCCAATAGTGAAAACCACTTTGGTGGCACTTTGGATAAGTACCATGGTGAAATCCTGGCAAACATGTGCCATGTGTAGTTAATCTATGTTCCACTATCTGGGTTAGCATTCTATATTATTGTCATAAATTCACCTTCACACTTCTCATGTCATCCATAATAGAACTTTTTTTTCCTTCCCATGGCTTGGAATGATTGTCATTTTGCATCTTTTCTCCTTCCATACATGCCCGTAATAAAGATTATCACATTCCATCCCTAATAAACTGGTCATATACCCGACTAGGGGCAAGTACTCAACCTACATCTACATTGAATCCTAGACTTGGCATTGGACGTCACTATGTCAAAAATAAATAAAACATCAAAACATGTTAAAAAGCAAAAAAAATCAGAAAACTTCAAAAATCCAAAATTATTAAAACATGTCAAAAATCCAAAAAACATCAAAAAACTTCAAAAATCCAAAAAAATAAAAAATATGTGAAAATCCAAAAACATCCAAATAATTCTCAAAATCCCAAAAACAAAGTTAGACTTAGTCATGTTAGTCAAAATCTATTTGAACTACATTACCTCTATGTGTATAGCATAAGCAAGGCCATTAGTCAATGAGCCCCCGAGGCACTAGGTCAATCCTTTAGGGTTGTCGAATAAAATCAATAATGAGAGTCCATAATCACTAAAATAGTGTCAAGTCTTGTCAGTCCAAGTCAGTTGAACTACAAGGTCTCTATGCATTGTTACATAGGCAAGGCCATCAGCCAATGAGCCCCTAAGGCCCTAGGTTGATTGTTTAGGGTTTGTCTAGTCAATTGCTATGCATGTCATAATAAATTAGAAATTGTCATCAAACACAAATAGTCACCAAAACCTCAACGTAAATCACGAATCAACAATAAAAACTATTCAAGAAGTCTTCAAACCAAATTAGTCAATTTTCCAATTAGTCAAATGTCAAACCAACATCAAATCAACATAAAATAGTCAATTAGTCAATCATTTGTCTTATACAGGATGTGTCCTTGCAAATATACATTCACTATCAAACTCTGTCATTTTCTGTATATAGGTGGTTACATGAATGAAACAATACTTGATGTCTTATATGACATGTTTCCTCTCTTGAAACCAAGCATTGTTAAACAATCAACCTGTCAATCAATTAGTCAATCAAACATCGATAAACAATCATTGGTAAATGATCAAAATGGCTATTGACTTTGTTGATCTACTTTGTCTTATCTTTTTTATTTATCTTTTTTTTTCATGTTATTAGCCACCTCGAGGATATCCCAAGAAGGATTTATAGGAGTGGCGATGTTTCATGACTCACTTTTTCTTTGATTGTTGCATGTGGATTTTCTCAGAAAAAAGACTAGGCAAACTTTTCTTTTAGTATGAGTCATGAAATTCCTTGTATGTTGGCAGTCAATTTTCACAAGTGGATAACTTTGCACACCTTGGTTTATGACATACCATGGTGTTTATTGTCCATTTTTCATATTTTTAATTCCCAATGATGATTAAATGCAAAGCCTATCATCTATCAAGTAAAATATATCAATCTTTCTTTGTCTTCATTAACTCCATGCAAGCATTTTAAATTTTTCTTAATTCTTTGAAAATTGGCAAAAAAATTGAGGGGGAATAGGTCTACCTGTTTTCCTATCAGCACACTAGGGGATAGTTTTGAACTGAATTTCTTTGACACAACGTGATAAACTACATTGTATCAAAGAGGGGAAAAATGTAGACACTGAAAAATTTCCTAAGCGTGTGAACACTATTTTTCTTCGTCAATTCCCTTTCTTCCCTAAATAATTACATAATTTTAATTATTTGATAATTGTCTAAAGTCACAATTCTTCTATTAAATAAATAGTTTTACTTTAATTAATTCATTTATTTTCTTTTATTCTTCCTTTTGATCAATTAAATAAATTATATTTATTTAATTACATCACTAATGATATCAAGTTTCCACAATCCATAATGTTCTTTCTGCAATGATTTTTGGGTTTGATTGTGTAAGAGTTTTTCCATCAATGTTTCAGATCACACTCCATGATCTGTCATCAAGATGAGAGAAAAGAGCCAAAGGAGAAAATGATCCTTCTCCTCAGGTTTGTGTCGGTCTCTTCTCTTGTCTCTCCCCTTTTGTTCCCCTTAGGGTTGCCCTTTCCTTTTTTGCGGTTCCTTCTTCATGTTGCTTCCTTCTTTCATTTTTTTTAATTTTTAGTTTCTTTCATTTGTTAGTGGTCTTATGCTCTTATGTAGTTTGTTCCTTTTCCTTCTAGTCTTGCTTCTCTTTTTTCTTCTCCCCTCTTATTTCTTTCCCCATATATATATATAGTATTGTTGTATTGTTTTTATTGTTATGTTTGTTTGGTTATTTTTTTGTCTATTACCTTGGTCATTTTTTGCAATTGTTTATTTTTTGTATTTGTGGTGTTGCATTTGTTTACTTGTGTTTGTATTGTGTTTCTCTCTATTTTGGTTGCATTCTTTGCTTTGTTTGTCTTTGTAATTATTTATTGTTTTTGTTTTGTTTTGTTGCTTTTGTTTATTGTATTTGTATTGTTGTTTTTGTTATTGTATTTTTTGTGTTGTATTTTCAATTGTTGTGGTAATTTGTATTCGTTTATTGCTTTTCTTGTTTTTGTATTTGTTTTGTGGTTTCATTTATTGTAATTGAATGCATTTAATTATATATATTGTTTGTGTGTTTTGTCTCTCTTTTTTTTGTTTTATTTATAATTATGTAATTTTGTTTTTAGGTTGTTTCTTATTTTTAAGTGTTTGGTTCTTTTGGGTTTCTTTTATTTATGCTCTTTCCTTTGTGTGGTAATTTACTTTAATTGTTTTTTTTTGGTTATTGCCTTGTTTGTTTATTGTTTATTGTTTTGTTTCTATTTTTGTATTTTTGTGTTTCTATTGTTGTTGAACATCTATTTTGTTTTCATTTTTTTCCTTGCATATTGTTTATTGTTTTTTGGTATTTTTGGTTATTGTAATTGTTTGGATTTTGTATTGTATTATTTTTTCTTATTTCCCTTATTTTTGTGTAGTTTGTAACTGTGTTTTTTGGGCTTACTTTTGCTTCATTGTTTCTTGTTTAGTTGCTTATTTTATTTGGTTTTTAATTATTTTAATTGCCTTGTTTCTTTGTTTTATTTATAATTGTTTTTGTTTGTTTATGTAGATATGCATTCATTATTTTTATTCCTTGAAGGCTTGTATTTCTTGGTTTATTCTTTCCCTCCTTTGGGTCCCCCTTTTTATCGCTTTTCATGTTTGGGTGCCTTTGTTTCTAAATTTTTTGCATGATAATTGTTTGTTGTTAGTGTTTTATTCCTCCTTTTATTTTAGTTTTTTTATTTTATTATATTATATTATGTTATATTATATTATATTATTTATTTATTTTATTTTATTTTTTCTTCCTTTTATTTTGTTCTTTCTTGTCTTGGTTCTCGTGCCCCCTTCTCTCCCCTCCCATTGTGTTCTTATTAGGTGGTTTTGTTCTACACCTTATCATTTTCTCCTTTGGCTCTTTGCTCTCATCCTGATGATGGATCATGGAGTGTGATCTGAAACGTTGATGAAAAAACTCTTACACAATCAAATCCATAAATCATTGCAGAAAGTACATCTTTAATGTTTTATTTGTCTCTATAATTAAATAAATTTTATTTATTATTTAATTTAAAAGTAAAATTTCCCTTTCTTCTATAATTAATTAATTATTTTAATTATTTAATTGTTCACTTTCCCTCCTAAATTAAATAATTTTATAATTATTTAATTTCCTCCAACAATTTTTTTTTTCCAACCTCTTTATCCATGTCATGCTTATCTTTTTACATCTCATTTAATTTCTACCCTTGATTGAATTATTTTATAATTTAATCTCAATCATCCATCCTTAACCAAGTTCTATCTTTTCCCTAATTTAGCCCTAACCCTATTTCATACTACAACTTTCAATATTGACCATTGACTTTCATCTCATATTGGATTTCAATCCCTGTCCTTCATTCCAATTTGGTTTTCTATAAAAAAAAGGCCTATCATTGTCATTTCAACCTACCTAGTTGATGCTACCTAGACTATTTCTATCCAATGAGACAAGTACAATCTTCAATATTTTACTATCATTGTCATTAGGCTATTGTTGCATACTCAAAATCTAAGGGCAAGCAAGCATATAAAGTAAAGTGGAGAAGGAAAATGGAGGTGAATCAACCATAGCATAGAGATATTTGGTAATATTGCTTCATATTTTATGTTTCTATGTTGGATTGTGCTTCATTTTTGGTTTAGGGCTCTAGGGTTTGAGTGTTGTTAATTTATGACCTTAACCTTATTTTCACCCTATTCTACACTAGGATTTATGTAATGAAATTAATTCTTACACTAGCCTAGGGGTGAATTGGGATGGATAGGGGTTGCAAGAGCTCTCTAAGAAGTTGGATCATAGCCTTGTCTTACTAAAAAATATTGGTCTTCATGTAGTCCTACATATCCTCTTTTAGTCTCAATTAATAAAAGCCACATTCCAATAGTGTAATGGTCACCCTTTACCTTGGGTGCCATACCCAAACAAAATCATGGAATTATTTGACTAATTCCCTTTGTATATACTTCTACTTTGAGATGTACACTTGATCTTGGGTGAATATCAAGAGCCCATCCCTGATATAAAATGATCAAGTTCTACCTAGTCAAAATAGTTGGATCAACTATGTTTCTTGGGAATAAATCTCTATTCCTTCATATATTTAGTTCAAAACATCATCTAAGACCACTTGACTTCTAGACCTCTCTATTTCATGTTTCTATTAGATGGTTGTGAGCTAAGCTTTCTGGGTGAATGCATTTGCAACCACATTTTACTTGTCAAGATTATATGCAATCTCCATATAAAATTGGCTAGGAACTCCTAATACCTCACCTACTTCTAGGTGAGTTTGGCTTGAGTTTTGAAATATGTGGAATTGAAGTTGTCCATTTTCACAATGAAGGGCATTGCAAGAAGGTGGTGTCTCCACACCCTCGAGGAGTGAACTATGCTCATTATATCCTTTTTGTGGGTTGGATAGTTCCTTTTTTTATCATTCATCTTTTGATACTCAATTGCAACTAACTCACATACTCAAGGTTTCTACATATATCTAAAATCCAAGAAATTCATCAAATTGTAATTATTAAACTTCTAATAATAAAAGTTATTTTTCTTCATTATCCACATTATTCTTTCACCATTAATATTAAAGGAAAATACCCAAATTCTTTCATTTAATTATCATATTTATGATTGTTTATTAATAAACTCACCTTAGAAGTTGTATTTTATTAGTTACCCTAGAATTATGGATGTAAGTGATTTATTCCCTTACAAAGATGATAAACTATAAATTTTATCACAGTGAAGGCATTCCTTCTATGAACGAAGTGACCTCTAAAAGCGTATCAACGACTATCTTGCATCCATATCAATGCAAGATGATTAAATGAAACTCAATCATTCATCATTGTTTGTCATTTTTTTGGTTTTTTTTCCATGTTTTGTTTCTTTACCCGTTGTTATTGGTTTACACTACTCCAAACTCTTTCTTGCTGGTATTGACCTTTCACTTCTCCAATTTGGCAAATTGTAGCCTGAAAATAAGGTTTCGATGAGGATTTTACAGTATGTTTATTACAATGAAAATTGTCGTCAAGATCCTAATAATGAGCACATTTAGGTTTTAACATTATGACATCCTTTACCCTATGTAGTTAAGTATATATCAACATAATTAATATATAATACATATATTTTGTATAATAAAAAGTAAATTATAAATAGTATAATTATACTAATTATTATTATTATATATTATATTCTTTAACAAAACTATTAAATACATATATAAATTTATTATAATTAATAATTAATATATTATATATTTTATATAATACAGATTAAATCATATATAATATAATTATATTTATTATTATATAAATAATATATAGGTTATACTATTTTTATATATTATGTTCTATAATAAAAATTATTAAATATAAATATTAAATTACTATAATTAATAATTAATATATAAATAATCTAATAGTTTAATTGATCTTTGGAGAGATTAGGAAAAAGAAAGAGAGATAGAGGGGGAGACAATTCTATATAGAGAGAGGAATGTATACTAGCACTTGCACCTAAAGGAGGTTCAATAATTACACCGATAGAAAACTATATGTATGTTAATATGTTAGAGATTATGTGTTTGTGCATGGATGCACTGCAAATTCTAGTTGCATGTGGCTAAATTAAACAATTAATAATAAGTGCTAAATAACATGGAATGAAATAAATTTAGACAAATCTAGATTTTTTCTTTAAAGAAATTAAGTATTATTCGATCAATGCTATTAGATTTCCACAACCCATATTATCAAAATTTTATACTTCTGGATTTGATTGTGTGCCAATTTTTGAATCAACATTTTGGATCACACTCTGTGATTCATCATCAGGAAATAGAGCTCAAAGAGATGTAAAATTTTACATCTCCTTGAGATCTAACTCCTAATGATGGATCATGGAGTGTGATCCGAAATGTTGATTCAAAAATTGGCACACAATCAAATCCAGAAGCATAAAATTTTGAAGTATTATTCAATTATGAAATATTTGCATACAAATTTAAAACATAAACCAATGCAAATGAAAGAAGAAAGTTGTCATCAAATTCATAAAAAATATTGCAAATGGAAATAGAATGTTCTCATCTAGTTTTCAAATCAATATTTATCTAGATTTTATGTGATAAGTAATATTTTGGAGGATTTTACCTGATATTTTAGAGAATTTTACCATTAAACTATAGCCAATTTATCATTAAATGGTAGTTGAAACTTGTTTTCCAATGACTCAATAGTGGTTTGTAGGTGTGAGACTTGTTTCAGGCTCAAATATCACACTATATGTAGCCTATTGGCTAATAAAGAGAGAGAAACTCAAAAGATAGAGAATATGAGAAAGAGAAAAATTTAGATAGATAGATATCCAGAGAGAGAGAGAGGGAGGAATAGACAAAGAGAGATAGAGCCTGAGAGAGAAATATAAGAGACACAAAGGAAAAGAGAGAAAAGAGTTCAACTAACTTCTGATTGGTTGTTTCACATGTGTCAACAATCCAAGAATGGCATGTTTCCTTGGGGAGTTATGCTCAAGGTAGCATGTCATTTGATTAAGGATATGATAATTCACCTTTAAGACCTCTTCAATGTATCCATTGCATACTTAAGGAGAGAAACATATATGGAGAGAGAGAAAGAGAAAGGAAGAGGAGAGGGATAGGGAGTTAGAGATAAGATATAGATAGGTGGAGAGAGAAAAAAGAGAAAGAGAGCAAGAGAGGGAGAAAAACGAGACAAAGAAGGAGAAAGAGATGAAGATAGATAAAGAGAGAGGAACAAATATAGAAATAAAGGGATTAAAAGAGGGATAAGGAGAAACAAGAGAGAAGAGAGAGAGAGATAAAGATAGAGATAGAAAGAGAAAGAGAACTAAATAGAAATAGAGAAATAAAGAGGGAGATAGAGAGATATATAGAGACAGATATATAGAGAGATAGGTAGAGATATAGAGGAATAAAGAGGGACATAGGCAGAGGTAGAAAAAGTGAGGGAGATAGAGAAAAATAGATGTGAAAAAGAGAAAGAGAGAAAGAGGAGAGAGACATAGATAGAAAGATAAAGTCACATAAAGAGTACAGGGAAAGATAAAGATTATAACAGAGGGAAGAAAAGATATATATATATATATATATATATATGGAGGAAAGATAATGAGAAATGAGGAAAGATAGAGAGAGGTAGAGATATAGGGAGGGTGATTGATATATCTCCTCCCATAGCTCTTTATCTCTCTCTATATCTCCCACTATCTATGTCACCCCCTCTTCCCTCTCTCTGGCCCATTTAGCTCTCTCCCCTATCTCTCTCTCTATCTACTCCATCTCTCCCTCCATCTCTCCTACTCTATATCTCTATCTCTATTTATCTCTTTATCTCTCTCACTTTCTATTCTCTTCTGTCCACATCTTTCTCAATCTCTTTCACTATCCCCTGCCTATCTCTCTATTTCACCCCCTTTCTATGTCTCTATGTCTCCCTCTATATATATTGATCTATCTCTCCCTTTCTCCCCCATATTTTTCTCCCTCCCTCTCTATGTATCGCTCGCTCTCTCTCCCCCCTCTTCTTTCTCTCCCTCTTCTACCTCTCTCTCTTCCTCTTCAACCTATCTCTCTGCCTCTCTACCCCTCTTCTCTATCTCTCCTCTTCTACCTATCTCTCCCTTTCTCTCCCTCCTCTCTATCTCCCTCTTTATCTCTCCCCATCTCTCCCTCCCTCACTCTCTCCCTATCCCCCTATCTATCTCTCTATCTCTACCTCTCTCTCCCTTTCTCTTCCCATATATCTCTCTCTCTTTCTCTTCCCATATATCTCTATCTCCCCCTACTTCATTCTCCCAAGTTATCTCCCCCTATTTCTCTCTCCCTCTCTATTTACTCTCCACTCCTAATTCTCTTCTTTTTTGTCTCTCTCTCTCTCCCTCCCTCCCTCTCTCTCTATATCATCTCCTTATATCTCTATCTCTCTCTATCATCACCTCTATATCTCACCATCTATATCTATTTATCTCTCCCTCTCCCTCTCTCCTATATATCTCTATCTCATCTTCTATCTCTCCTCTCTATCTCCCTATCTCTCTTTTGTATATATATTCCTCATTTATATATCTCTCTATCTATTTGTCTCCTCTTTCCTTTTGTTCTATCTTCATCTCACTTCTATCTTTCTTCCTCTCTCTCTCCCCCTTTATCTCTAGACATGTCTCCCTCTCTCTATCCATCCATCTATTTCCCTCTCTATCCCTCTATATATTTATCTCTTCCATCTCTATCTATCCCTCTCTCCTCTCTCTCTTTATCTCTCCCTCCTCTCCTTTCCATATCCCTCTCCTTATCCTTCTCCATCTCCATCTCTATCTATATTTTCCTCTCTATCTCTATCTCCTTACTCCTCCCACTCTCGCTCTTCCCCCTTCTTTCTCTCCCTCTTTCTATCCCTACCTCTCCCTCTCTCTCTCCCTCTCTCCTTATTGCAAACATAACATGAGTCTGTTGTTAATGAAGCCTAATTATCTTCCTGATTCAGAGGTTTTATTTCAATCATGTTTAGATCCCTGCAAGTGGATTCATAGTTTATTTAAAGCTATCACTTCTCCATTGAGACCTTTGCTGCACAAACAAAATCATTTAATAAATGGCCTACCAATTGACCTCATGTGCTGCATAAATATATGAAAAAAATAGACCAAAATTTATCCTAATTGACCTTCCACACTTCTTCGGCGTACCCATTGCACACGAAGGTTCGATTGCGAGTAATACCCTTTCGTCTAAAATATTTTCTTTCCTGCATATTCTGTGAACAAATTTTCTAAGATGCTCCCGCTGTAAATATGCCTGACGGTCATTGGCAGTGATTCTGAGATGTCGCTTAACTTTCCGTCACTGCTTTCTAACACCGGCAAATCTGTAATTCTTCGGCGCGAAACAGCTGGCCAGCTATTGAATGAGCCGGTGGAAAAGAGGTTTGTGATCTGTAACACATTTAATTTCCTCTGTCAACACTAACCTCTACCAAACTTTTATCTGTTCTCCAACTTGTATAATTCATTATTGATTGCCTTTTCCAATATATATTTATGTTCTCCCTTTTGAAAGTTATTTATTCCCGTCAAAGAAATAGTGGGACGCTGCTAATTCTATGCATTTTTATAAGATTATCATAAAACTATTGCGTAGCATAAGGAAACAATTTCAATTGCCAATGTTTACAAGTAAAGATGTAGCTTTTTATACTAGTAAGTTGGTGATTGAAGACACCACATTTCCTCAAGATATAAAACTAGTCATGGGGGTCCTAGTTTTCTTTCATCTTTCCGACTTAAAGTTAGTCTTAATTGAGGTCGTCTGGTGGTTGAACCTTCCAATTCCATCTCTCATTCTCTTTCTCTTGGGAGTGGTTATTCTCCCATGTATTTATATCATGCTTAGATGGTTAATAATTAAAAAGTTAAATATTATTTACTGTTAAATAAATGTGAGTTAATGGATTGAGTACATTGTTGTTCATACAATAAAGTTGATTGAGGTGTGCATTAATAGAATGTAGATCATGCGATATCGAAGCATTCTATGCCAACAAACAAAATTGTATTAACTAAAGTTAGTTCCTTTCAATTTGTTTTGTTTTGTAATTAGCACATGTTTTTTTTGGCTATTTTGTTTGCTACAATTGGAATATATAGTTCAATTACTATTCAAGCACTCAAGTTAATATGATAGAATCCTCTTTGTGACACTGCATTTTGTTAATGATGACTTGCAGCTTTATTTAAAACACAAATAGAGCGCCACATGCATATTCACATATTCATTTACATTCCTTGGCTATGCAGCATTTGAAATAAACCAAAAGAGATGTGCATATTATGCATCAAGTTTTAAGGATTTATACCAAGGTTTTCCTTATTGGTCCCAAGAGGGGTCATGTTTAGAGTTACATTATGTTTTGAAGCTTCTAGTTTGAGATTCATCTAATTAAGGCAAACTTGTCCAATTCCAAGGTGATGCACCCATAT